>CM060843.1:1336666-2005000 GCA_030762175.1 Metallyticus violacea | reverse complement strand
CAAGTTCTCCTCCTTACCCCTTTCTTTCTTTTTTAGTTTTTGGGTAGACGTGGCCTCATTTCGGAAGCGTTATTTTGGAAGCCATTTTCGTGAGATATGGCTTTGCAGAGTTTTCAGGACATCTCTGTAGTATAACCAGTTACAATTGTGTATGCAGGTAGGGCAGTAAACCATTCCTTGAATGTAGAAAAATTAGATTACCATAACTTTTCCTGCAGAAGCAACTACTTTTGTTGCTTTTTATTAGTAATGATGTAAAATTTCCGCACAGAGGTTTACTGTTTGCTCTCGGGGTGTAAATAATGTAACCAAGTTTCATCAGCATTATTATCTTTGAGAGAAACACCGCATCTTCCAATAACACCATTTTCAACTAAATGCAAACGTTCTTTTGTTCAGAAACCAGTCTTGGAACCCATCTCATGTGCTACAAATGTAGGGTGGCACCTAGTAAAATGTTTAGAATTTCTGAAAACCTTCATAATGTTATTCGGCGATCCTGTCTTACAATGACAGCAGCGGGGTTAATGTTTTCTTTCATTAGAACACAAACTGAAGTCCAAATTAATTGTCTCCCCACTTTAAGCATTTTAAACCATCTTCGAGTTGTGCTATAGGGAAGGACAAACTCTTCATAGGCATAGACTTCTGCTTAGTTGAAAGCAAAATTTCGAGTAGCTTATTGTTTCACCTTTTGCTGTAGGCGAAACTGAACACATCTCACAGGCGGGAACCGGAAGTGACAACACTGAAGGTAATACTGGGTGTACATTACACATTAAGCTAAAATACTGCAAAGATGAATTAAGGTTAAAAAATATGAGTGTATATACATTTTTTATTGAACGTTGACATTCTGTTAAGCACAGGCAAACAAAGAGAAAATACCTGTCCCCTTTTCATCCTCTCCATTGGGAGTCACTTTTTCCAGAACTTCGCACGGATGCTTTACGCTAGATCGTATAGCAGATGTATGTTTTATTCAAAACCAAAACACCCCCAGAGCAATTTAAAATATCGCCGCAATATTTTAATGAACATTTTTATCTTACATTTAGTCGTTACAGTGTAACTTGCGAGAAATCGAAACTTAAGCTCATCTCTTAATGACGTTGCTGGAGAGTTCCTTTTGATACTTAAGAGGCACGCAAGCAAATTCCACGAGACACTTACTACATTGGCAAGCTTGCACATAAGGACGTACTTCTTCCACATAACTCAACATATCCAAAAGGAAATGTTTCTCTCGGCACCAACAAATCAACTACCGGAAAAATGAAAGCAACTTTTAACAGCCTCCTCTGGCTGTAACCGTACCGCTGGATGTTACATGTTAGCAAACAAAGTTTATTAAAAATTTCGGTAATAGATTTATGTATTTCTTGTATATTAATGGTTTGTGTGTAAATGTTGATGTTGTGCTGCTATCTTAAGAGGTGTTGACTTCACAAGCTGTCTAAATGTCTGTAGCAAAACGTTAAGAATAATTCTTAAACTGCGTGCATTAAGAACCAAGATAGAATTTGGGTATATGCAAGGGAATTAGTGTGTGCAGAACATTCCACGAATGCTCCATTGAGTTGAGTTTAGTGAATTTGGTGGCCAGAAATAAACGTAAAGTTATCTACTTGTTCTTCAAACCCTTTCAATGTAGCAGCGCGTATCGTCTTTCTGAAAAATGCCACTCGCATCACCAAACAGTTCAGTAATGAAATATTTACATGTGCAAAACTAGACAAGTGACATTCCAAAGCAATAATAGAAATCATCTGAGTGCAGTCTTCCCATAATGCATCCTGATGTTATAACGTCCTCTGGTAGAACAGAGAATATTAATTTTATTGATTTCACTCTTTTAAATTTTAATATACTTTGTGTTTATATATTGTAATTATATACAAAAATTCTCTAAAATATTATATCTCTAGATTTAAACGTTCCATGCAAAATTTGCCAAAGTATTTAATTGTATTATTTATTGAGACATAGATTTCGAGCCCCTTAAAATAGGGATCGCAATAATAATTAATTTTAAAACTCTTGTCTTACCAAATATGGCTTATAAAGTATATCATTACTTTTCAAATGTATAAGAAAATATCAGATTTGAACTGTTTCACCATAAAGACAACGAAAATAAAACAAATTGTAAACTATTAAGACAAATAATGTAGCTTTTCAGATTTGTACAAAGTGAATGAATATAGAATAAAATTGTTTTCAGAGCTATCAGTGTATGATTTGCATGCCGCTATAATAATCACACAGCTGCACTCTCAAGTCAAAGTAATACAGCTGACTTCTCACTCATCGCTCATCATTGTACATGGAGGCAACTAGCAAGACACGTGTGCCAAATATAATTTAAAGAACTTATTTTTATGGAAATTCATTTTGGTGGAATATCAAACTAAATTTGGCAAAATTGTTTTAGAAAGAAAGAGAGCCATTTTGTTTTTAACACCCGTTTTGAGCACTGAGGCACCACAGGCGGTGGATACTGTTGATACACGAGTTTTTTTTTTTTTAAGTAGTGTTTAACGCCCGTTTTTATTACTATGGTACCCCAGGCGGTGGACACTGATAATACATGAAATGAAATAAAATGATATATTCGGAAAGGATATATATGTATATATATACTTTTTTTTTTTTTTTTTTTTAAAGGAAGGAAACGTTCCAGGCCTACGTTTAGGTACCCCTCCGGCATTTGCCAGTTATGAGGACTGAGGAAAACCTGGAAAAAAAAACCAGTTAGGGAGGACAGTCCTGGCGGGATTCGAACCCCGGACCTTCCGCTCACGTGTTCGCTCTTAACGACCTGGGAAAGGATTTTTTTTAAAGGAAAAAGAGTTCCGGGCCTAAGTTTAGAGCACCTCCCCGGTATTTATGAGGACTGAGGAAAACCTGGAAACTCATTTAGAAAGGGCGGTGATGGTGGGAATCGATGTATATACACGTGTATGTGTGTGTGGGTGTGTGTTTTACTTATGTAGACAAGTAACTCATACGAACATATAACGAAAAAATTAAATATTTTGAGCCCATTAGGATGTTCCTTAGTGTAAAAAAGAAAGTAAACAAAGCAATTTGAGTGAATTTATTAGTAATTTCAGAACATATAAATATATGTTATAATATGTAATAAAGGGACAACAGTGTACGAAAATTGCAACGGATACACTTGAATTCATCAAAAAGCGGCACCATTGCGATAAAACACAGACATTTCAGATTCATGTTATTCTCATATGTAACATTTCTGAAATATGTGTCAATAGTTAAGATGCGTATTGCGTAATAAATTTCATAAGCTAATAGCGTCTGTGAAGAATTAATTACTTTTTATCCCATATTTTCTTTTTCATCCCTAGGATTAGGCTTTCTGTCTGTGCTGTCTTCACAGTTAATCTGTTCATCTTCCTACGTGTCTTTTTTCTAGTGACTTATTGTCTAATATCTGCTATAGAAGTCTAGTTTTGTCCATTCTGTTAATATGATGAATCCAAATATTTCTGTACGTTTCTATTCCATCATTAATGGAATATACATGAATTCTTTTTTTAATTTCTTCGTTAGTAATATGATTTAATTTTGTACAGGATTTAGTTTTTTTTAGAATGTTCTTTTCTGATGTACCCTGATTTTTATTTTCTTTATAGGGATCATGTTTTCAATCATAAATTAAGGCGGGAGTCGCCATTGATTGGAGGAGTACGACGTTTACACTATACCCGTGTTTCCCAAACGTTTTTTGAGTCTGCAACCTAATTAATCGCTAGACTTTTATTTGCGGCCTACCACCATTCAAAAAATATTCATTACTATTTAATCCCATCCAAATAAAAACAACATACAAGCAAAATCTGATGCAATATGATAAAATACCACACTAGAGTACATGGCGGTGTTGCAAAAGTTCAATACACGTGGAAAATTACGCTAATTCTTTAATGATAATTTCATCTGAATAATAGTTTGCAAGGCCAAGATGTTACCATTGTAACAATCGTTTACAAAATCAACACATTTTTTAAAGAAATTTGAATTGTTGTAGACATTATTTGAGAAGAAGTGTGATAATTTATTTCAGTTCATAAAAAGTTAGCTAGGTGTGATATAGCACCTTATCAATTGCTTTTGCAGACATGCAAATAATTTTAAATAATATTTTTCCTACTTACTCAAAAAATTTGACACTCATATAAATAAATACATACTTAAGACACTTCCGTCCATCAATTTGAAATTCAGGTAAATCTGAAAGAAAGGTTCAGAGATAAATTATTTTGTACCCAGAACGTACACCAGTTTTGAGTAAAAAGAAAAATAGATTATGTCGAACTTTACATTTTTTAAAGCACTCGCAAACTCACATAATGTGGGAAATCGCCTTGTACTTGAAGCGATATCACTGTTCGTGAAAAGAATTCACAGTCCACATTTGAGAAGCCAGTTTCTGAAAAATACAAAAATTTAGCTTCATTTTTTTTTTATTTTTACTTTATAAATAGCGAAAATTTTGTTTCTTATGCTCAACCTTATTCATGTTCCTAAATCAATATAAAAAGTTTTCTTAATAAGGAATTTTTATTTATTATTTAAATTCATTAAATGTACATTTTGTGAGCCATTATTACGAAGAATTATTAATAAGGAAATATAACTTCATAGATTGTAAAATTGCTCTCAGTGGAAATATTTTATATTGTGCTTTAAATACTGGGATTGCATATTACAAAAGTTTAAAACTTCCAGACTATAATTGTTCTTGAGTTTGCTTTAAAAAATTATGATTTGTTATTATTGGTAAAAAGGTCGCAGGTTAAGTCATTCAGCATTCAAATGACAATGCTGACCGCAGTTGTCAGCGAAAGCTTTTGTTTTGAAGCGAACTTGAAACTACGTCACAACAGCCCAAAAGTTTTAAATGTTGATAGTAAAAACGCCGACTGTGAAAATTTAAGACTATAGTTAATATGAATATCTCTGACCCTTTTTACATCAGCAACAGACAATCTCTTCAAAGGGCCAAGTGTAGTAATAATTTTGGATGACTGCATATTGCTAACTAACGATGTTGTGACCTTCACATGACCGCATTGCCCGCATCAGTCCTTGTATTTCCAATGCTTGGAAGGGAGGAAAAAATATTCATGATTTAGGTATGGTGGAGAGGTGCATTCATGAAATTTCCGGTCGTTTACGCTGCATTGCCCAAGAAGGAAGCAGCATTGGAACTTGAGCGTGCAAAGGGCGTAAAGGTGCGGCCATCCGGACTTCCGCCTCTGGATCAACTTGTGTGTGTGTGTGGTATCCCGGCTGTAGAGCGACACATAAAAGATGATCTGCTGGTTTGTTGTAGGCATTCATACTGACCACCCTTCACGTTCTATGAAATTTGTCTACTTCTTAAATAACGCACCTCTGGTACATTCTATTGGAATGTTTCCTGGCGATGATAACTTTTATCGGAGGGTTATGAAACGTTTCAGGCAAAAGACATACCATTCAGACTTGGAACGCCGATTCTATAGGACTATTTGATGCACAAAATGTGTACACCGCAATAATTGCAGAATGGTCTTAAACACACTCTCTGAGATGGTGAATCTGCTTGTTCAGGTTCCTAAAAGATCAGTAGACCACTAACTAATAAAGCTCCCATTCAAAACAACAGTGCATAAGTTGTATAGCATTTTGGTCTGATACTCACCTCAAATAAAAGTGGATAATTAAAAAAAAATAAATAAAATAAAAATCACAAGTAATATAACAGATGTTAATGTCAGATGTTCTGACATTACTGATGTGGCCACGAATGATATTTATTATGACCATTTCACGAATAAAAATAATATATTCTAAAATTTCACTCACAAAATATTAATATTTGTATAAAATCTTTAAATTGAATTATGAATATTGACCTATGAATATGAATATTGACCTATGCGTTAGTGTGGAATAGAAGAAGGTCGATTACTGCATTCCCATTTATACACTAATGCCAATTGAGAAAAACAAAATAGAAATTAACAATGCTAATTGCATGTGTTGCGTTATTCATTATTATTATTATTATTATTATTATTATTATTATAGAAATACATTTCCATAATTCCAGCTTGTGTTCATAATGTAACTTGAGAGTAGATCAGCTAGAATGGCTTAGTCTTTTTCTCCTTTTACCAGTTTGTGATATGGTTGTTGCGATTAATTGATTCTTGTTCACAAATTTTTAGAGGAAAAACAGTTGGTGGCACTGAGAAGAAAAATGCACATCCCTGCGTTAAAATTATTAGGGTAAAAATTAAGATAAATTTACAGCAGTATGGGGATGTGATTGGGTGAAATTCAGAATTTATTTACATTTCATTGGGAGAAAATATGTACATAAGTGAATTAATAAGTATTAATTCTTGTAGGCTAGACTCGTGGGCCCATATGTATTCTTAAATCAACGGCTCGTTGAGAACAAGAGTACAGGAAATATTTGCAGCTGGCAGTTTTAAGTACCTCACCTTGTATATGTACAAAAATGCTATCTTAAGAAAAGTATTGCTGTGTTTTAGAGTCAGCAGAATGACATAGAATTGGCACTCTGCCAGACACAGGAGCAAAGTCTCATCTACTGCAGAGGATTGTTCTTTGATTTTAGAATGTCACAGTTAAAATTGACAAGTAATTTTTACAATTTTGCTTTTTAAGTGTGTAAGATTTCCCTTTTACACAAGAAAATGGTACTTTCTTGTAGTTATGAGTTGTAAAATGATGTATTAACTTTGATTTTTCACGCAATCCGTGTGTTAGGCTGAGGTTTGAAAAAAAAGTCAGATAGAAAAAATTTGAGGTCACGGTCAGAATTCACACTACCGATTTTCTGTTTGCTGTACCGACGCTCTTACCAGAGCTACTGCGCATTGCCCCACAACCGCGAATCTCCAATCTAGATCTATCTAGGAGATTTTAAAGAATATGTAATTGCAGAAATGTTATTCCTAAGAGGCGACTCGAAACCTTTGAGTACCAGTGACCCAAATATTAGTTAACAGCATTATTGGGGTTGATGTATAGGACGTGTGGTTTTTCACACAACTGCTGTGTAGAATCGCAGCCATAGAGCAGAAATTCTCAAGGATAGACTCAATAGACTCATATAGAAAGTTTCCTATGGTCGAGCAAGGCGCGGAGGCTGAGATAGTGTGTTCGTGGTTCGAGTCCCGACCCTAACCTACAATTTTTTTGTCTAAATTCTGATTCCAAATATGTATATATTCTTTTGAATTCGTTTTTGTTCTTTATCACAGGTTCAAAGATAAACATAATTCATTTTGTTATAAAAACGCATTTAATAAAAAGATGTGTACTAAGATATTTTAAATTTATAGCGAAAATCTGAAAGTACTAAGGCTAACAGCATCGTTTTATAATCTAATGAAAAAAATACGAATCGTAAAATACGCGATTTCTCCAGAGGTGTGTTGAGAACTGAGAACTGGATGAACGGATAGTTAGGGGTGGAGGAGGATACTTTAGGTAGTTGAGCCGTGCTCATGGATAGTCCTTTGTGCCAATGGAGATATCTCCGGAAGGAAGGGATGAGGCGAGGGAGACAACAGGCAACCTGGTTCTACGGGCGGTGACTGTGCGGACGCAGATGAAGTCCCTAACATGTTTCCAATAGAGCGCCTCGACGCTGGAAGAATCCCTCCCCAAGTTGTACGAGGCCTTCGGGGAGTCCACCTCTATTCCATACTCGGACAAACGTTCCTTCACACCGCACCAGTCCACCTCACCATGGCACTTTCGACTCTGTAAGAGAACCAATGTAAGACAATGATATAAAGTGGGAAAGCGAAAAATTCTTTGTTAGGAAATATATTGTCACAACCCAGGATTTTAGAAGATGACAGGGAGAGTTAAGCTACAAAAAGATGGTAGAGCTAAAGTTAGTTCCCCTTTATTATAATCATCCCTAACAATACCAATTACAATAATGCGTATAATCCTTTAAGTCAATGTTACATGTATATCAAGACAGCGTTCTGGTGACCAGCCTGCTGCTTGAGCCCCCAGTCAGGGCTTACCTTGGAAGATGTGTCTCAGCGTGCTACAACTTCTCGGTCGGTCTATTCGGTCCTCAGCCTAGCCTCTAGGCTCTCTCTGTCTCCCTGCCCTGCAGGAACCTGCAGGCTCTTAAATAGAATCCCGTACCCCCAGGGAGGGGGCCAGAAGCGTTACCAAATATGGTGTGCCACCGCCCTAGGTTTGAATTAAAGCAGCCAATCATAGAGCAACACATGAAAGCTCTCAAACATCCTGATTGACAGACACTTGACATCCTGAGGCCTACGTGACTTTAGCAAATTCCTCAATCCTCAAAGGAAACTGATGTCATGGTAAAAACCCTTGGGTTTGTCACAGTAAGTGGCAAACCAAACTTTTCCTGCTGGACAATAATTTGCTAAGTATTTTACGCGAAGACAAAACGGTAAAAATATGGATGAACCAAAAACTATGTCCTTTCCGCGACGTTTCAATTTCAAATTAAATGACATAAATTTACCAATATTTACCGCCCGAAAATAGCGTCTGTGACAATATTTCCCAGCATTCGCCTAACTGAGCAGGGGAAAGCACAAAAAAAACCGAAGATTAGGATGAACCCAGGACTTCCCGAATGCAAGTTTCAAGCGTCATTGCCTAAGTCACCCCGCTCGATGAACTGAATTACTTTTTAGTTGCGCCTTTACGGTAATAAATGAAAATACATTATTCTTCTAATTTCAACCAAACAATCATACTACAGAGACTTCATTTCGACGCTTTACAGGCTTAACGGGTATGTTCCTAATGGGTTCTATTCTCCCCTCCACTTTCACGCCTCTTCTGTGCTGATGCGAAGTCTTTGTGCTGTATAGAAGTTGAACATGTTTCATTGTTATAGTGCTATTAAAATGTCAAAAAGGCCATATACTTTAGCATACAAAATCTTCATCTATGATTGCTACATGACAACAAACTCATGTACAGAAGTGAGACGGTGATTTATACATAGATCCCTCTGATCGTGCGTCTCACGAATAAACGGTTCATAAGTTTGTGAATCGGTTTAGAGAAACCGAAAGTAAAACGACGTTTTCGTACACAGGAAACACTCGATGACAGAACGAGGTCCAAAGAAATCTCTGATAAAACTGGCACAGAAATTAGGGACTTCGCAAACCTCTGCTTAAAATGCCACTAACTTTTAAAATTAAAACCCAATGAAGCATGGTTTCATTTCCATGTAGACACAAAACAACTGACGTACAGAAGAACCCCATCTTGTAAAAAAAAATTGGTATGCTGTAGAATTCTATGCCCTTGAATTTAAGGGACTATGAATATCCTACTCCGCCGGCAAAGAACGTACTTTCCGGTTCTAAGCAAATCCCCGTTGAGCCGGACACGCCACCAAAGGAGGGCCCTGTAGGTTTAAGCTAACGATTATGAAGCATTTCATTCATTGCTATTTCTTCTGCTTCTTTTATTTTTTTAATTTACTTGCAATAAAGCGTTTTTGTAATTTTTTTGATTGCAAAATAACAAACAATAAAATAGTGGGAGCAAAATGCAATGTAGACTATCACCAGAAAGCGTATGAGCTATTGTTTTAAATGTATGAACTGTTTCCAAATATTTACTATATTCTAATAAACAGTGCCTTACTTTTCATTGGATAGCTGTGAGAGTACGAAATGATTCTTCAGCAGTCATCCATCACTCCTGTTCTAGCAAGCCTATTCTAAGCAGAGCTTCATTAAGGATGTTCTGAAGACTGAATTCTATGCTTCTAGCGATCATTGACCAAAAAACGTAAACGACTAGAGGAGCTAATTTACTGATGACGCACGTTATTGGCCACAGGCCAGTAATTGTTGCACTGATACCAGACATTTGTGTCATGCGCACTCCCATCACTTTGAAGTGACAGACGTCATCCACCTCTTCCATTTTTAGCTTTACCTGGATGGAGTTCTGACCCACACGGATTCTTGCACTTCCTTCCGGACCGTATCCAAAAATAGTTACCATGAACTTGTTAAACCCTAGTTCCAGATGCTGCAAGCCCATTGAGCCGCTGATTATAACTGCGCCTTGGGGCATAAATTCTGTAGTAAAGTCGTCAGTCCTTGTGATGGTAGATAAATTCTTAATCCAGCCCTGATTTCCTATGAATCTTCCCAAGCGCCATGGTCCAAATATAATCTCAACATTGCTAATCCTAACTGTGTCAAATTGTAGATCGCGAATGACTCTTCGAGTCGGTCTCAAAAGTAAATCCACTGCAAAGTTTAGATTTCCGTTTTGACCAAAAGCCTGTCTCGTCAGCTGTTGAATGAATACGTTTCTTTCCTGGGAAGTTGCCTCCAATATGGATGTTTCGTTAACCTCGTTTTCTGCAATTGGCACATTCATATTTTGGTGTAGATGTTTTCATCGTTTCTCCGTCTGCCATTATGTCCGTCTTCCTTATTTCGGTGAAATACTGGACAACAAACACGATTTTGTACCATTTTCTTTGTTCAAATAATTTCCATCTGTACTTTACATACTTCGACTATACCTAACTTCACTTTATATCTTTAAATTTTGCTCATTTACACTTCTTAGTAAAATATCGTAAAATTTGTGAAAAGGGAATAAACAAAACAAGTAAACAAATAATATGGCATCCATAATAAAATCTTATATAAGCACTTTCCAAAATGTTGTGTTCAGTTATTGCTATATTAGCATCAGAATTTTCCCCCCAAATATTGACTTTGCAATAATCCGCGCAGTTGAAAGCTTGCGCAAAACACTGTATTTAAAGCCATACTTTTATCTGTACTTCACTCTTTTTACTTCAGTCTTTTGTGGTTAAGAGAGTTTATAATGTTACACACTGCAAAATTTAATAACATTGCCAACTATGCACATTTACTGACTTTCGATTTTTATCGACGATAGGCAGATGCTGTTGTTAATAAACAAAACACTGCAACTTTGCCCAACAAACTTGAAACTGCTGTCTACTCTTTAGTAGCTTTTACATATACATGTCGTCGGTCCAGAATGCAGTTCTATCGTATAAGTAATGAAAATGCTGTGAATATCAGGCCGCTGTTGTACAAACTATAACTTTATTTGCTTGAAAGCTTGCAGGATTATAAGCAGTAGATAAGAAGTGCGATTATGGCTGGTAACATTAGTGTAGTAAGTACATCTTATCCAGTTATATGTAAGAATAAGTATAATTAGCAATTTTTATTTGCAAACAAAGGCGAGATTTGCATACAAACATTTCATCAATAGGGGCCCATAATGCTTTAAAATTGACAATTTCAGCATTTATTTTTCTTTTAGAATAATTACACTATATTATATTTATTGTGTCGCAAAATCGGTTGGCGTTACCTAAAGAGCGGTCTTCCAAGGTCAACAACTGTACTCCGGGTACTAAAACTCCATAGCGAACTGTTCATTCTGTATTATACCGTATGGCCGGAACTGGATTTGAAATGATGTGGTTATGTAAAACTTAACTGGTTTACAAAAAATATTGTTTTATTTTTTCATTTTTCCACTTGGATATATGTAATATGAATGTCCTAACTTCAACTATGTTTTCAGCTTTACTCTAGCGGACTAGGTTTATAAACAAAAGCACATCAAATGTAATAATGTACTCATATTTTAGATGAAATATTAATAAGTTTTAAGACATATAGCTAAGACAAAACTGTATTTTTTTCAGATTTCATTATAATATAATTATTAATGAATATATTGAAAAAAAGAAAGTCAATAATTATGAATATTCAAACTTTTTGCACTATTAGGGAGAAGAAAACTTTTTTTTTCCCCCGAAGTTCCGATATGTAATTCACTAGTGTCCCTTTTCAAACACCAGCAGTAATCAGCCATCATTTACATACCCCGATGGCCTTGACAGTGATTTCCCGTGTTTTAATGTCTTTATGAAACAGCCACTTTGTTACGGTTGTTGAGAAAATGCACTTCAACATTCATTCTGCACCCTATATTTCTAAAATGTTGTAACATTTCCCCCACAATTTCTTTATAGTATTCAGATTTTTGTTCTCAAGAAAGTTTTCTATCACTTTTTGTATGCCAAACATGTTGACTTCTCTAACTCGGAAATCGACTTCTTAAGCTCACGAATCTGCTTCTATCTTAGCGTCAGTTTTGTGAGAACTTTGTGACAAGAAGGTTGAAACAATCACTGTCCTTATTCAAGAGCAACAGCAAATTGCTTCATCAGGCCTAACTAAATATGGAGTGGTGGAAGAAGAACATTAGAAGGAGAAACCAATGGTTCATATTTCATTTTTCTCCAGGAACTAAATTGCTTCTTTGTGGCCAAATGTTTTTGGTCCTATGCTCTGATTTAGCCTTGCTGTTTCATTCATAAAGTAAACCATTTGTTATCTTGTTTAAATCTCTCAGAATATTTATTGTATGTATCTGCTCAATATAAAAATAATAAATACTTATTTTCTATAATATTGATTTCTGAAAAACTGTAGATCGATGACACAAAAACTAAAGCTGGTTTGGGAGATTCCATTTGGCAAGGAATCAGAAAATGTGAAGTTTTAATTCGGCAAAAGTTGTGTAGGCCATTGTTATCTGTTATGAAATCAAAACGTCAGTGTGGGTATCAGAAGTGACAATTTCAAAAGTTGCGCAAACTGCATCTTTCATCGCCATTTCCACACCTCTTGTTTCACAATACCCCAGAGTGTATTGTCAGGTCAGAACTTCTTGCAGACCAAGGCAATGGAGCCGGGGATTGTTACGTGCAACCCAGCGATTGGGGAAAACTTCTTGCAGACATTAAAAGTGAATGGTGCGCCATCTCTTCGCATTATCTCGTATCTTGGAACGCCTACTTCTCAGAAAGTTTACATGATTATTTCTTATCAAGTTCATTGCAGAGATATTTTTCCACCATCCTGTAGAAATAAAAATAATGTCTGTTCTCTCTGAAGCCCAAGCATTCTGTTGTCAACTGGACTCCGTACTTATTTGCCTTATTCCATTCTTTGTTTGGAGTACGGTAAAAAAGTATAACAAATATAAACATTAAACAAAATAAAAGGAGAGAAAGTCTTTTTATTTATTTATTTTTTAAATAACGCACAAATGTATACTGCTTTATGTCCAAAGGCATTTTGTTCGAAACAAGTGCTGGAGCAGATATTGCAAGAATTCGTTTTCTCTCAAACTTTTTTAATTTTTATATTCCAAAATTAGCAAATAAAAGTGTCCACACTTAAGGGGAGAATAATTTAGTTATCCAGTAAGAGAAAACGATGCAATTTTAACGTAAAATCAGGATGAAGTTTTAAAAATATTTTATGAAAACAGGTATATATTTGAAATTAAATTAATAATTTACATGAGAGAGATAGTACTAACATGAAAATGTGTGTTTTTTTTTCAAAAATAGATTAAGTAATTATATTGTTGTATGTTTAATATTTAATAAAAATAATGTCACCTAAAACAGCAATATAAGAATTTTTGTTGCTTGATTTTACTTCACACATTTAAACTATATTTGTGAAATAAATGTTAAAATTTACATACTCTTTTTATCACGAAATGTTATAGAGTAAAACTAAATATCTATTAGCCTCATTGTGTTGTGCTTTAGGATAACTTTAGGTTGAAATTTCTTTTCGGATACGTGTCAGTGTTAAGTTTGGTAGCTTTTTGATTATGAATAATCACTATGATATACTGGGCTAACAATGCCATGCGATGCTTTAACTTTTGAATCGATCGATGATGGCCGACCTTAGGGCTAAAGCGTCTGTCATATTTGAATGGTCAGCTATGGGAGAGCTTACAGTTTCAGAGAATGACCAGAAAAATATTCAATCTTCATCACCTTTTATATGTAAATAAATACTTCTACACAATATTTATTAATAACAACATTGAATTTTTTTTTTTTTCGCTCCATGTGGAGGGAACTTAGACAAGTACAATTCTGACCATTAAAATTGCAACACCTTCTGATATTCATAATAGTCATGCGATTGTATGACGCGGCCCTTGGTAAACTTCAGTGTGTGTGTTTGTTCTGCCTTGATCCACTGATATCATGTGGACGTATTTCGTCCAACGCGAACACCAAGTATCACACAGTTCTCCCGCAATCAGATTGACATCTGCTGTATTGAGGCATGCTCGCTCCTGAGCAAATGTCAGATAGGTTTAACGCGTCTCTTATGGGCGTTGCAATTTTTATGGCCCGCATTGTAATTTGAGATAGGAACCCAGGACCTATGACTTCAAACTTCCTTTTCTAGAGCATTAAACAATTGATCTATTATTGTAGTCTGTGAAGTAAATTCATAATGTGCTATCTATTTTCAGTTTTATTACAGAATTTATTTTGTTTTTCTATTTAATAATTTATATTTTCGGTAACTGAAAGCAATTCGTAATACAAAGCACGTGATTTCGGTTATTGTAATGCTATAGTGTGCAGTTGTATTATAAAGAAAGCGAGAATGCAATTATGACGTTTTCTTTCTTAAAAAAACATTTTTTGATTCTTTCTTATTCAGAATATATATGAATTAGGAACTTCGAATATTTTACTGTTTAAAGAGGGCGTTTAAAGGGACTGAGGCTTCCTTTTCTTTTATTGTATTTTTTTTAACGATAAACTTTGTTATTCTTTCTGGTTCTAAATCTATTTGGCAGACGTTGCCGCTCTTTTGTTCAAACGCCAAAACGTCAATTATACTTTAAATATTCGTTTTGTTTATCAGGAGAGATTTTTATGTTTTCATTAAGCTTCTCGGCATTCTGAAATGCCGTCAGTATGATAAAGGAAGAGAAAATGTTTAAGAAAATAGAATTCCACGGTAACAGATTAAAATATCAAGTATCATGAACATTCTAACAACTTCCCAAAGTTTTTATCGAAAATAAGATTTAATTACTTGGTAAGAAAATTGTGTAACTGCAGTAAAGATGATACAATCCAGAAGTATAAAATAAATATACAGACATTGTATATAATGTAAATAGTGCTCCTGGACCAAGTAACACAAGTTAAGAAAATTAAAGTGCCAACTGCATTAAGTTATATATCAATTGAGTTTAATTCGAAACGACATTTTCCTAAAGAAAAGTTTAATTTTCTCAGAAACTATGCTGCTAAATAATTTATAGTTTTATGCTTTAGTAACAGAATTGGTCAAACTCACTCAACTATAATACATTTTGTAAAATTTAATTATGTATAAAAAGTTGGAGGGTAAATTTAACTTCATCTTCTTCATAGGAAAATGTCTTTAAAATTCTGTTAGCACAAAAGTTTCTGCAATTCAATGAGGTTATTTAAGGTTGGGGAAGTAAGGCCGCCACAACCAGAAAGGAATTAGTCACCATTCGTATTTTATTTTAATATTTACATTTTAAACTAATAATCAGGAGTACTAACGTATTATAAGAGTTATTGAAAATATTGTCTCTTACGTCAATACATTACCAGCATCTGCATAGAAAATTTCATCTAAACTTTTCTTCTGTAAGAACGCGTCATTGTTATTGAGATATTCTGTCTCTCGCAACTTCTTAAATAGTTGGCGACCCTGGAACACTATTATCAGGATATTTTCTTATGAATTTCCTTGCCATTTCTCTGCAAAAGTTCGATTGCACATACAAAAAAAACGGTTCTTCAAGCCTACATATTTATGTATGTAACACACAGTATATGCATAATGAAAGCAAAACCACTCGCTGACAAACTTCCCTTAAACGAACCATAAAGTACTACCTGCACATGCATTATATGGTCTCTACGATGAACTCCCAGTAAGAAGCCGCGCTCTGCCGATCCCTACCACATCCTCATTGTGGAATGTTTTAAGTGTAGGGACATGTTTAACTATGCTTTCTGTAGTTTCTGAGAAAAAGAATCAATTTCCCCGGTTATTTTTCCGTGTTTATATTATTTTCATTAGAACTATAATGCATATTACCATAAAATTCAAGAAGAAGATCCACATTTTATCAAGGTGTTTATTCTCCGAGAAAGTACATAAATTATGTACCGGTCCATACTTGCCTCGTAGACCCAAGCTCGCACAGGCCAGGGTCACTGGATTTTTTCGGACGTAAAAATCCTAAGTATGGCTTCCTTCGGAAGGGAAATAAAGATGTGGGTCCCATGTCGTACATTTATGGCACGTAAAAGGACCTCAAGCTTTAAAGAAGAGACCTCTGAGCAAAATTTATCGTCCGCTTCACGCCCAAAATTGAATGAGACGTTGATGACCTGAGATGTTAAAGAGAGTCCGTAAATAAACAAACAAATAAATTATCAATTAGTTCAGTGTGTGTTCACACAAATCACATTCTTCCGGTGGGTATTTGATTTTTTTTTTCTTTGTTTTCCTTTATGTAATGTTTGATTTGTTTCATGTTTGGCCGGTTCTCTCAAAAGTAAGGAACTTTAGGTAAAATATCTTAAATATACTTAACAAATATACAATAAAAGAAAAATCAAATGAAACAATCTCCAACGACCAGATATTATAATTAATTTATTTTTAATTTAAGGACACTCTGTAACATCTCTGGTAATTTACATTCCATTCAAACCAAGAAATGAAACAGCCGATAAATTTTGCTCATAGGCCTCTTCTTTCAGGTTTGACGTTCTTTTACATGGCGTAAATGTACGACACGGGACCCACAGCTTTACTTCCCTTCCGAAGGAAGCCCTTTTTAGCATTTTTACCTGTTAAAAAGCCTTTGATCCTGGCTGGATTTAACTCTACGAGGAATTGTGATTACTACTAGACCATCAGCAGCAAGACAGGATAGATATAGGCCCAGATAAGATTCCTTGTTTTCATTTATTTTAAGTGCTTTTTTTTAATATTGAAAGGCCATAAAACGATAAATCATTACATAATATTTTAGCTACTATTAATACATAAATGCAGTGGCGTACAATATACCGCTTAAATTATATAATGTACTGTTGGATTGTTAACAGACCGTTTCATTCTATTATTAACAGGACATGCTGTCATTCTACACTGCCAGCCTTGCAACGTCCGTAAGAGACGCGTATGAGATAAGTGGATCGAGGTAGAACGAATACACAGACGTGAGGTTTCCCATGGGTCCCGTTTTTTTTTTTTTTTTTTTTTTTTTTTGTGTGTGTGTGTGTGTGTGTGTGTAACGTACGCTCTTTAACATCTCAGGTCATCAGCGTCCCATTCAATTCAGGACGTGAAACGGCCGACAAATTTTGCTCAGAGGCCTCTCTTTCAGGCTTGAGGTTCTTTTTCGTGCCGTAAATGTACGACACGGGATCCACGGCTTTACGTGTAGAAGACGTATATGGTTACCACTACACTACCAGGACCGACATGGGTCCCGTCAAACAACCAAACGATAAAGCAATTTTAATGGTCAGCAGGTAATACAAACTTTAACTTTAACGCGCTTTATTATTAATCTCTGAGTGTCAAATAATGTCTTATATCACCATCATTTTACTCGGTAGCCCTTGATTTTTTATATAAAATTTCTTGCCTAAGAACTTCTAAACAGCGCTAAAATACGGTGCTGTTCTTAAGAACAACTTGGGAGATAGTGCGAATTCCACATTTGTCCCGATGCATGTGACTTTTTACTTTTAGTGTTGGAAATCCTTGAATTTTTCTGTTGTTATCAGCATTATATTAACGTAGCATGTTTTACATCTGCTGCATAATAACAAAATAAGAATATTATTATCTGAAACAAAGAAGTAAAAATAAGTTTAAGGGCGTTAAAATTATTTTTTAAGCAATTTTAATGTCTTTAACACAATACCTACATATTTTCAGTGTGTATGTTGGCACTCTTGACATAAACACAAACTAGCCACTGAATGCCTGAATTCATAAATATATTTTTACTGCTTTGTGTCTCGGACTCTGATAAAAACAATAACGTGCTATTTAAAGTTAATTAACTACGTACAACGCAATAGGTTCAGAGATTGTAAAGGGAGTTAGACAACTAGAGAATCTAAGGCTCAGGAAGAAAAATAACAGGTGTATGATGATAAAACTTTAATATAGATGCGGATAAATCCGTGTTAAAACGTACTTTCCTTAGAATGATTTCACATTTGCTTTGCTAGCGAAGAAAAAAGCTCACGCTCGTTTTCAAAATATAGTACTATAAACATTTCCAAAATTCTCGGACATAATTATATTATAGTACGACACTAAACAACAATTAACTCTTTTAGTCTGGAAGGGCTTTTTTCATCTGAACATGTAGCATAATGGATGATGCGACAGATTGTGGTTTCGAAATTCATAGGGTCAGGTCATGCACAGTACTTTTACCTACTGTGTTATGAATTATGTTCACACATAAGTTTTACAAGTAAACAGGAAGTAATATACAAGATTCGAACTTGATACCATGCCAGTATCATGCCAACTTTGCCCAAAAATGTGTTTCACAACTTATGTGGCATATTTTGAATAGAAGCTTCGTTAATCAGTGGCGTACTGGTCGTTTGGAAACAACGTATCATAACTTTGAAATTTGAACAGGCGGCCCATAGCTTCCTTGTATGAAGCTATTGCTTGTCTAAGACCCCTCTACGACATTTGAATTATTGTGACTTAGTTCATTATAAAAGGGAAATACTAAACACACCTGTTATACTTAAGGACTCTTGGTAGAAATATTGGGTCAAAAATCGATTTTTGGTTTTATACATAATATGTAACTCATAGTCCACAGATTATGTATGTGTATAGTTGTTTGAGTGCTTACGGCATTTAAATAGAAATTTAAATACGGCGGACTGGCTGTCACACTTTTCCCTGCTTTCATATTGTTGGTTCAGCTAATTAATGTTTGGTTTTATACATAATATAAAACCGCATGATTTGTAGGTATACCCATATATAATTTTTGGGAAAAGTGCATCTAAAGCAGCAAAAAGCTACAAATTAATATTTTTTCTGGGTTATTAAAATAATTATAAAATGATAACAATTAATGTTAGACAAAAGTTTTAAAAAGTTTATAATTTAGAAGTAAATGTTTAGTAAGTGGCAAAAGTTTAATTTGGATAGACGGTGTGGTTTTTCAGAAAACTCAGCTTGTATTACGTTGGGGCTCAGGTTTACATTATATCTCTACAAATGTGCTCAGGTAAAATGGAGAAAAATAAAACAATAATTTAAATTGTGAAAAATAATTACAAAAGTCAAAACCACTTAACTTTACAAGTTAAGTTAGAAGTTTGATTTATTGGTGTAATAATTTGAAGCTGAATCATTAGTTTTTAAAAGAGTACACTCGTGATGACTGGTCCTTTTGTGGGTTTTGAAAGGGGAATATTTCTCCCCCTTAACTTTACCTATAGGGTCAGTCGTGGACGTGAATTGTTTCATTACCTTTGGTAAGTAATCAATTCTTAAGCGGTGCTCTAATAAACTGGAAATACTTGATGCCACGTACCCGAAAAACCACGCATTGCATGGTTCTGAACAGAAAATTTGGAAACTTGGGCCGCATCGATTGAAAACTTGAAACAGACTGTCATTTTTTCATTAGTCCAAGGGGATAAAATTAGGGAAAGGGGTACGTTGGCCAAGTTCAAGATAGCCAATTTTTTTACACACGATTCTGAAAAAGTATGTCGAAAATGTTTTCCTAATTTGTGAAAAGAGCATTAAAATATGTGAATAAAATTCATTTCCTTTATGCCTCACGTATTTGATCATATTTGTGCATTATTTGAGCGTTCTCTATAATGTACAACATTTCTCGGCAACATATTTTCATCGAATTTGATTTCCCAGAACGAGTCGAGATTCTTTCACTTGCCAGTCTTCCCCTTTTTATCCGCAGTGCAATTCTAAAGGTTTGAGGCAGGGGTCAACGTGCATACCCCTCTCCTTCTCGGTCCACTAGTGTCATCTGTTTTAGCAATGAACAACCCAGCCCTACCCATTGTGGATTAACTGCGGTGGCGTCCTAGTCGGAGTATTGGTGACGTGAGACCGTGGCTGGCCAGGAGGATGGGAGAGCGTTTGTATTCAACATCAGGGCTACTGTCCCATCCAGACCGCCTGCCTGTTCGACCGAGGTCTGCAGCACAGCGTGTGGTCTTAATAGAAACACAGGTGCAACTCACATACACTCCTCTGAATCGGACGTCTCAGTATCCGCCTTTGAACTGGCTGTGGTGCACAACGTCCGGATTTTCCAGTATATAAAATAATAATTATAAAACTAACCAATAAAATAAGAGTATTAGTGGGGTATAGAAGAGAGGGAGAAATATGGAAACCTCATACAATCGCTTTCAACTGCAAATCTAGCAAGACAAACATCTTTAAAAGAACTTTTATACTTCGAAATATATGTTATAGTGTTGTTACAGCATATTTACAACACTAATAATCTTCGAAACAGAAAATATGAGAAGTTTTTTTCTGCTTTAAATGCTTTATAGTCTATTTTAGATTTTTAGAGTACACAGAAAGCTATGAAGCTTGTCATTTGACTGCAGATGGACAAATTGTTTGTGGACAACACATCAACTTAAATGCTAGTCACTATGAATTACGTCAGAACGAGTATGCTCTCTTTCACATACACTACTTTAAAATAGGTTTCAGGTTACATGCTCTGCGCAATGTATAAGTTTTGTTTACATCGCAATTACACGGACAGTGACCCGCCGTTGCATTTTACAGTCGATGCGCAGATAACTTGGCTTCCATCCTAACATTTTGTCCCTTGACTACTACTACTACTTATACTAATGTGCAATTAGTAATGCTTTCTTTCAAGGCATGGTTTTTTCCTATGGGCGAGCCCTCATTCGTTTACCACGCCATGAAGGGTGTAGCAATACTGCTTGCTTACTTGTTGACCTTACAGATTGTCGCATTGATTTTTGATTGATTTATTTATGGACGCTCTTTAACATCTCAGGTCATCAGCGTCCCATTCAACTCAGGGCGTGAAACGGCCGACAAATTTTGCTCAGAGGCCTCTCTTTCAGGCTTGAGGTTCTTTTTCGTGCCGTAAATGTACGACACGGGACCCACGGCTTTACTTCCCTTCCGAAGGAAGCCATACTTAGGATTTTACGCCCGAAAAAATCCATCGATCCTGGCCGGGTTCAAACCCGCGTTTTGGGCGTAGGAAGCAAGTCAGATTGTCGCAGTCGTGGCGCAGCTGTTCCCTGGTGTGTGTTGTGTTTTTTCTCTCTTAATTCCACAGTATACTTAAAGTGTATTATACCTCGTGTGTTTACAACGGCACAGCGTGTATTTATATAGGATTCATATGTGTTACGGTGGTGAAAGATTCATAGGACCAATATTTTTTGAGCTTACAGTTGATTCTGTAACTTATATGAATACCATACCAGCCTTTTGTTTCAGATAAATAACGGATGCGTGGGTGATCATGCAATTTTTTTCAACAGGATTCTGCCACTGCTCATACTGCGAATAAGTCCATGAGAGCGATTTACAATGTGTTTCAAGACAAGAGTTATTAGCAAGGTTTTGTGATCCGCCATTTAATAGCCTGCGATTATAATATCTGGGGTAAATTAAAAAATGCAGCGTACAAGATGAAACCGCACACCACACAAGAACTCAAAGATAATATTCGTCAGGAAATTGTCCGGATTTCTCAAAATGAATTACAGCGAGTGATGAATAATTTTCTAAACAGATGCTTAAAATATGTGGAGACTGAAGGCGGGCAGTTTAACACCTCGTTTGATAATTTGGTGCAGACTCGGCTGACCAGCTAACCGACTTAACTAGCAGCGCGCTCCCCCGTAGACAAAATACTTCGGGGGAAAACAAACTGATGGCACTGTATTTTGTCACGAAATGTATAACTATATGGCGATGTATTAGTAAAGTGCAGTATAAGCCGTAATGAAACCGTCTCATGCAACCGACTCCGAGTGTCTAGTGTTATTCATTATTTCCTCCTTTGTAAATGCATTTTCTTTTGAAATTGGATTCAATTGAACTGAGTAGAATATGAATAATTACTGTTTAGTATATCTGAAGATTATTTACGCTTTCGTTTAAATTGCCACGAGACCTAGTAAATGAAAGTGACAGTGACAACGCTGTTATTCATGGACCGAAAGCCTAAATATGAAGGCAAACCAATATTGTCTTAGAAATCTATCAATGCTGAATATCAAAGATTGACTGTCCAAAACAAAATCATAGAAGAAAAAACTGGCGTGGTGAAATAAATAAATAATAATGCTAAGCATTTTTATATAATTTACATGCTGACTATGATAACCAATAATTTAATTTTTTCCACTTTCTCCTCAGCGCGACATGATAAACTGTTGTGGCTGTTATCTGAAATAATGACACTAGGGAACAAAACTTTTACCTCCTTCTTGTCAATTTTGAATATATCCTTTAATTTAGCTATTAGGTCTCAGTTTTTATTTATATTGAATTCCGACTCTGGCAAAAGTAATATGTACTAAGGCTTTGTTACTTACATTTTGTAGTATAGATATTAAATAAATAATTATATGCAGTTTCAAACTTAACTATTACGCTTGGTAATGTGTGTACTTGGCGAGTTCCCTGATCCCTGAACTTACTGTGTGTCACGTACAACTTTATTACTGGAAGTTCGTTGCTGGAATAGGAGTGCCGGAGCGGAAGTTTGCATTGAAAAGAAGTGTAAATCTTAAAAGAGATATCATATTGGTAAACATATTATTAATTCATTTATAATTGTTCGGAGTTTAGTTTTCTTTTGGATTTTATTTCTGTGTTCAGCATGGATTTATGTGAGAGACGTCAGTATCGTAATACTCCAAATAGTTTTTGTTATGTGTGTGGAAAGTTCACACCAAAATCCCATAGGAAAGATATCTATATAAAAAAAAAAAAGCTTACTTTACTACTTTGCAAGATTATGATCAAGATAAAATGTTGGTACCAAAATATTGTTACACTATTTGTACACAGTAATTTGGAAAGTAGTTATATAGTAAATTATAATCCTTACCATTCGCCTTAAGGTTTGATGGTAACAACCAAATCGCGTGAATGACTGCTATTTCTCTATGATAAAAGTGTCAGGTTTGATTAGGAAAACAAAATCGTGTTATTTACCCGAATGTGCAATCAGCAATTAGATTAGTGCCTCATGGCAAAACTAGAGACTAATTAAACAGGTTGTCAAAGGATTGTATACAGTGGGCACTGATTTCTATTACCTGCAAGAATTATTTCTCAGTGTGACATGTGAACATTCGAAGGTGAATATTTTCATCCTCCCGCAGAAAAGGAAGCTTTTAAAAGACGATACTTTTGAAAGCAAGTAAACAAATGTGCACTGCGTTACCTACTCAGAATGTAGAAGATTAGCTATGAATTTTTAATATTCCATTAACAAATTAAAGAATCTTATGGATTTTCTTTTCCATCAAGGCTAAAGGTCGAAACTTAACCAATGTTATAGCGGAAACATTTCAGCTAAATGGACCAAATGAAATCTTTTTGATGACTTTTGAAGTTCTAGAGAAAGCACACTATATGTTGAAAGTAACCCTTTGGCTATTGATACCAGAAGGATGGTGCAAGAAGACGCTTTTTTATTACAGGTCATTCATGTTGTGCTTGTGCTTGGCGATATTAACGAAACATATAGGTACTGAGCAAAACTCAGGCTACAAAGTTTTATGGCAATTCTAAAAGCGCTTGAGCGGTTTCCGTGGGTGAATTTTTGATAAATTTGAGGAGTCATTTTTTTAAGTTACAAAATAATTTAAAACTTCCTGTTTTATAACTCTGGACGCATTACAAAGTCACTAGGGCATTTTAATGTTTCTCTCGTGTCTCTTTAATGAGTTACGTAAACAAATGTTTTATTACTGTTTTCCCGCGATTTAAGTTTTTAGCATTTTTCCTCTTACCGCTGCTTGCAAATTAATTTTTATTAAAAACTGATGAAACTTAGTACACAAGTTTACAGAGGTATTACAATTGAATTTTTTGGATGTTATTTTAAGTGGCTTAAACTGTTAGAGATTAAAATATAAGTTAATTTTAAAAATTTAGAGTTGCGTTGAAACTCAGGGCAATTTTAGACAGTTTGCATGTAGTGAGTTTGCTGGCAAACGATAAAAAATTAAATTTGTGCCTTCAGGTACTTATTAGAGGCACAGTACTGATATTAAACCGCTTCCTATTGATAGCGTTCGATTCCCAATCCGGTCAGTTCTGGGGAAGTTTTCCCTTCCCCTGAGAAGGTGGATGCAGATAGTTTTAGGGCGCCAAGGACTCCGAGTTCATTTGCACTACCATTAATGCATTTCATTTTATTTAAATATCACCTGTCTTCAGTGCGCATGCTGAAATAGAAGGCAGAGTTTTATATTACTTTACAAAGTATGTGGTGTGATTTTATGTTGTAGGTCATCAAAATCCGGGGCCTATTCAAAAACTCTTTTACTCGATTGTAATTATTTGCCCATTCTCATCTGTCTGTAACTGAAGTATTTTTGCTCAAAAAAAAAAAAAAAATAGAAAGCGTTTCCATGTTTATGCCAAAATGAGTAACTTAATATCTTACACCGAATGTTTCATTTTCCGAATGTTACTTAAATTTTAATAGATCTTTTAATTTCCCCTCTCCCCAAAAGTTTGCCACGGAATTCTTGTTTATTATTTTTACAGCGTGCATAATTGAGACAAATTGAGCAATTATTGCACTTCAGTTTAATTAAGAGTTTTGATGTACTGAAAATTTTCATTGAATAATTCAAAGGTTGTTCAGAACACAAAAATGTGTACAAATTATAAAAATTGTTGCTAATGTATTTTACTCGGCATGTTTTAAGGATTAAAATTATATATAACACTTACTTTTTGCTAATTGTAAACTCTTCTTTCAGTTACGTGAGTTATTTGCCCTAACACAAAATTACAAATTATATCATTGTTGACTTATCTAAATGCCCTACAGTTTCAATTAACTTGCTTTATGTTTGCACTGAGATGTAATTAAAACTGTCGACGTGCTCTAACGCTTAACTTGCATTTGGAAAATCTCGCGTTCATTCGTACTGACTCGCGGTTTTTCCAAGTTGCTTAGGTTGGATCTCTCCTTTCCACGACTTCTCCTACATATTATTTGATTCCGTTGTGTCGTTACAGGTCGAAAGTCTCACTAACCAGGGCGAGGTAGGTTAGTGCGGTGTGACGGTGGCTTGCTTTTTGGAAGGATTTATGCCCCTTCTGAGGGACGGGAACTCTTGGAGTGGGGCTTGACCGGCACCGAAGTGTTCGATCTGGTAACAAGGTTAGGGACACGGGACCTCGTCTACTGCCACACCCAGTGTCTCCCGCACTTCATCCCTTACCCCAGGAGGTAATGAGAAAAACAACGAGCATTTAACATAATAACAAAAGTGAAACATGTAAACATAATTAAGAGCATTCTTTTGTGATTAGACTTTTTTTTCTTTCATTTAATTGCCAACAATATTTCAAAAGTTTAAAATATTTTCTGACTTTTGAATTACTATATATGAATTTCACAATTGCAAAATCCTGTGTTTTGAAGCTAATGTATGCATATTTTCGTAATTTACCACTTTTCTTCGGGATGCCTCGACAGAGTAGGCGAAGGTTTAACTGTTTCTATGGTATAGCTGGGCGTGCCGATTGCGAGAAGGCACACCACAGTACGCCCAGGTTGCCTATGGAGCAACTATAAATAAACATTCCAGCTGCGTGCGCCTTATCGGAATTTGTCCTTGACGCTCATTGGATGGAAAAAAGAATAAAACACGCAAGCACATATTCCATGAAAAAATATATGCGGAACATGCTGTTGAAAAGGAACATTCAAGATTCTGGGATACTATCAGAATGATAGAGCTTGCTGAGCTGGTTATTAACTTTGCATCAGACTGTTTCTCTTCAGAATTTAAGCAACGAAGGTGTATTAAGACACGAGTACAACATAAGTTCTGACGACAGCCTTGAGAGTGTATTAAGAGCCATCATATGAAAGTTGTTTTTTCTTCTGTCTGTTACATAAGTAGCAGATAAATACTATATATTTATTTAAAAGTGTTGAATTTCAGATATAAGCAATGAACATCTAAAATAGTGGGAAACAAAACACTGTAAGCGATTATGTTTGCCTAGTTCCCACAGTTACGGAAATAAATAAATAGAAAGAAGAATTTCGTTTTAGCGAGTTCGTGGTTTTTCAATCAATGTTTGGTTTAAACATTTCTTTCGTAAATTATATTTATAATATAAAAATAAGTTTAGGACTTTCTGAAATACCGAAGGAAGAAGCTATGAATGTGAGTGATAACTTATTACCTTAAAAATCGAAGAAGATTTTATGAAAAACTGATGCGCAATTCATGCAGTGAGGAGAAAAGGAGGAGATATACAATCTAAATTTAAACATAGTTTTCAGAAAATATATTGATGTTGAACGTTGCCAAAGAAAATGAAATTGGCAACAATATGTGCTAAGTATTAATAGGTATTAAAGTCTACACTAAATATGAAACAGCGAATCGATACCAAGCTATATCGAAACGAACCTTATTTAGATACGGATAACACACAGTAAATAAGTAAATTTTAATACATATAACATATTTCAATGTATTGCTACGCCTGCTGGAATTTTATTTGGGATAAAGTACATGAATCGCATAGATTTGCAATTATATCTCACGAACAGCAATTTTCTCTTGTGTCACTTATGTCTCATCTCGGATCTACATATGGTGCAGTTGGTCGTTCGTTACGACCACAACTATTGGGTTGGTTTTGTCTCCCGTTTCACGGCAGTCAGAGCGGTAACTGCCGGCAAAACTGATGTAATATCCGCGCAATTGATTCAAGTTTTCTCGATTACAATGAAAATAACCATAAATCTCATGACAGGAGATGTTGGAAATGCTATCCTGCCTCATCCATACACTTCCTGCATCTTTTTAGAAAGTTGTCATTTACACGCATCTGTTCATCTTCCGAATTTGAGTCAGTTTAAACTTGAAAGCACACAAGGTCACTATTGTTCATGAAATTCAGGCAGATGATACTGATATTAGAGTTAATTTCGTAATTGAAGTCACGGAAAGCTAATGATTCGCGATTAATTTTGTTTTCTTATAAGCATGGTTTCATTTATGTGGTCATGTTTTGATGCAAAATAGCAAGTATTATTGAAGAAGACAAAACCGTATTAAACCTCCTTGCATGATGAGAAAATCGGTGTATAGTGCGCAATAAATGTATACAGATTGTAGGTCCTTTCATGCTCACAGTATGTGGTTTTTATTTATGGGGAAGTTGAAAAATAATGAATGAAACAAACCGGAGGTTAGAAGTTGGTCCTGGTGGCCCACATTTGACAAGTAAACTCAGATCTCGGCCAGAGTCGATGGATTTTTTTCGGGCGTAAATATCCTACGTATGTCTTCCTAAGGAAGGAAAGTAAAGCCGTAGGTCCCGTATCGAAGATTTACGGCACGAAAAAGAACCCAAAGTCTGAAAAAAGAGGCTTCTTAGCAAAATTTACCGGCCGTTTCACGCCCTGAATTCAATGCAACGTTGATGACCTGAGATGTTAAAGAGCGTCTGTAAATCAAACAAATAAAAAATTAAACAACGGGTTAAAAGAACTGAAGGAAAATGCTAAAAGTTAAAGAAGGGAGAAGTTAGTCATTTTTGGAAGATAAACTTGTGTACGACAATATTCTAAAATTTATAGATAAAGCAGAACAACATTTTCAACATCTCCTGCTATAAGGTATGTGTTTATTTTCATTATAATTATAGTTTTAATTGCGAGAACTTGTTTCAGATGTGCGGTTATTACATCCGCTTCCCCAGGAGTTAGCTCTCTGACATCTGGGAGACAAAACCATAAACTTTTCTGTATTATGCAGCTAGCTTAAACCTTTCCCTGCTTCCGACACTAAAAAGAAAATTAGAAAATGTACAGTTGATTCAGTTTATTGTAATAATTGCAGACTAAGATTCATAGTTTAGTTCTGAAACAAAACTGTGAACTGGAATAAAATTTACCTTCGACTGTAGGTTTTTCTATTGGACTGTTGGTAGTAATTTAAGGACTAGCTTTAAAAGTGTAATGAAAACCCTATCTAAAGACTAGTTTGATAAACAAATATTCCACTTTCTAGATGCATCACAGATGAAGTATATGCAAATGAAAGACAGTCCCCTGCTATATACTTTCTTTAGCGCTTTAGCTCTTATTTCGGTACAGCGTGGTTACGCTGATATTTCTTTTTAGGTAGATTTTGTCCCAGTTGTAAAAATCTTAAGATAGCAAAACATTCCCCGCAGTGCTTTTCTATATATAAAGATTAAATGTTAAACTAAATAAAAATCGGCTTTCATATTTTGTTTTTAAATGAATTTAACTTTACAAATGTAGTACAGATTAGAAAGGTGGAGGTTTATTATAAGTATTTTTGACTTCTATCCGTTAATTTTCTGTTTCGATAAACTATTAAACCTTTAAAATACTCACTTGTTATTGAACAAATCCGGCATAAGAATACTTTGATTTCCCTGCAATCAAAGGTACCTATAATAAGAATTTATCGACTCAACGAGCTTCACTCGGCTTGCTACGAATTTTACGATTAAACGGTTCGACGTGCACATTTGTGTAAAAGGTACAAATTTAAGAAGAAAGCATAGATATATTAATATGACTGCTATTGTTTCCCATAATTCAGTTGTAGTTCCGATAGAATACAATCAACTGCCTATACTGTAAAAGCTAAATGAAAAACAATTACTATTTGTGTTCAAAATGCCAAGGCATTCGAAAGCTAATGGTAATAACGCTGTAAATCTGTTCCTGGACATTGGAATCTTGTATTGTGCTATAGAGCAGAAATTGTTTTATAAATGCGCATTATTGAAAGTTTCAAAGTAATACATTTTGTAAATACAGTGAATGTTTCTCATCTGTAGTAACTAATACAGCCCCAAAAATGTTTAGAAATTATAAACAAACTGTTTTATAAAAATGCAAGTGCAAGAGGAAATGGTGATTGGGAGAGAGAAGTTCTATTACAAGATGAGTGGAAACATTGCATCAAGTTGCAACAGACTTGAGGCTGTAAGGACCCTATTGGAAGAAGACAGTAACAATGAGTGCAAATTTTCAAGAAACTTTGTACTGTTAGTAAAGAAGCTGGAAATGCGCAACTGGGAACGCGTAGTCTGATTGAAATTGAAAAGTGGCATCTGAAGCGATATGAACAAACGAGTCAAGTGAATGCAGGTTCCTTTTGAAAGCAATGATATAATCATGTATACATATTTGATGCATACTGTTCCTCATTTTATAAGTAAATGCTCATTGCTTGGAACATCAAAGTACCCCTGCGAGGCATTTGTTTTAAACACCCTAAGAGTCAATGAGAGATGATGCCGCAGATGGAATGCGCCGTATTCCAAGTATTTGGCAACGTGGTGCTGTTGAAATGACAGGGAACTGTATTTGAAGATGTAATCCAAATGAATTTGTGAAATACTACGTTGCCATTATTTTTCGGAAAAATGTCGAAATACTTTCAGTGTATTAAATTTCTGGTGTGTTATAAACATGTAATATTTATAGGTTACGAAGAATAACTATTAATGATACTTTAAATTGATATTCACAGTCTGGTAGCAGGGATTGCATCAATTGCGATGTACCTTTATGGCATAAAGTACGCATTTTTTAACCTGTTTGGATTTAGCTTCGGGTGAGAAGAAATGTATCATTTTGTTCATTCACACTTCCTTTTCATGCCTTAACTAATTGGTTATGCTTAATTAATTCATTGGTAGGGTGGCATGTGCAGAATGGGTACTGCAAACGATTTCAGTTTTACAACAGACGATTTTCTGTTCAAAATGTCTTCTTCAAAGTATTTATTTCTAAAGTTAGTTTCCAGTTTGTTCTATTCAGAAATGTTATCCATTAATTTCCTCTATCAAGTTCTTAGCCGAGGTATATGTATGTTTCCAGTTAATTACATAAGTTTTATTTAATTTCAATTAAATTCTTGTATAATCAGATACACGAAACATGACGACATTTTGATTATATAATAAAACTATTTTAATATGTTCTCATTATAAAATCCGCAGCTAAATATTATACATACAACTTTGATGAAGCTTCGAAATAGCCACAGTACGCACTTGCCCACATTGAGTAGGGGACTCACGAAATAGGCAAGAATTTCTTTTACCTAACAGAGCAGCTCTCTGTGGTCTTTATTTTGTAATTTTGAACCGAGCCTCTTTAGAAAAGGAAGTTCTTATGCAACTTACACGCACTCAGTCATCCGGCCCAGCTCCCAGCAAGTGCTAGTAGGATCGGCCTACCTCTCAGCCTCCCCTGCTCTGCAGGTGAGCAGCCCAAGCATTTCTAGTAACTCACTGCCATGCAAGAGTTCAACACACGTAGGCAACTCTCCGAAGGAAGCGGGCTCGGGTGCATTTGTAACAATGTCAAAAGAACCGCAGGTGTTGGGGGTTCGCAGAACATGCACCAGAGAATCTGAACCCCCTATCTGGAATCATGAGATATGGGTGAAGGTTGACGTCGTATCTGCCTTTAAACTGTGAACCTCACCAATCGAGAATGACCCCAAAAGGGCGCTAGCTTCTTAGCTCTATTGGAATTATTTAAGCATTTCTAGTTTTAGATGTGCAAAATACTTACCTCTAATATTTTATAATGCCGTCACACATATCCACTCGTGAAATTCTCGAGCAATCTAGAAAGAACCCAGCCGCCTTTGAGGCTAGGACGCCTGGAAAGTGCTATTGTATTATTATTATTATTATTATTATTATTATTATTATTATTATTATTATTATCATCTGTTATACATACTGCGGTGGCTTTAAACCTGTCGCGTCGTTCAATTGTGTGATGACCGATGCGGCTACAGAAACTACATCGCCCGTTAAGCCATTGTTTGCAACCAGGAGGACCACATTAGAGTTGGAGATAAAGACACTAAAGTGCTCAGTATGATAAATTGAAATGCATATTAAAAATGTGGTACGGATATACGAATCATGAATACTCGTTGTGCTATAAAATAATTAAAGTTAGCAGTTGTCACAGCATTCTTAGCAGACTTTGCTTTAGGATCAGTGAGCGTTGCTTCTTACACCGTTCAAAAGATACTGATGTGACATAAGAATCATTGCCAACGTAGCAGTTCGATAAACATGCCAGTCGCGACTCGCAAAGCTCGTCTGGCGTTGAGGAACGACTTACAGGCCAATGCAGTATCCCGCCCCCGTGAAAATGGATAATCCGCTACAATCATTAAACTAGATCTGGGATTCAAATTCGTAGCCCCAAGATTAGCAGATAGAAGCTCTGAACTGTCAATCACGTAAATGGTCGATTGTAATAGAATTATTTTAGTGTTATAATAATAATAATAATAATAATACGTATTTAAATATTTTTGCATAATAAAATAAAAATTAATATGTTAATATACTTGTTTTAAATTCTGCTGAAATATGAGTACTTCTTATCATGTGGAGATATTTGTTTTAAAAGAAACAACGAAGCTTACAGGAAATGTTCAACTGTGCATAGATTTGAGTTCTCTCTCAACGGCTAATAATGTCACAATCCATAATTTTGTTATACTGCATGCTGATGTACATTTAAACACCACAAAACAAAATAAGATAGTAAAATAGTTTTAAATTTTTAGCATAAATTCAGCAAAGTTTTGTCTTAAAATCAGAATCTCTTATAATTTTGGTTTTGCTTCTAAAATGTTCCAAGATTTTCTATGATATTTTTCATAAAAATCCAAATTTATTATCAAGATAGCCTTGCAGCTCCGTCTTTAAACCTAACCTAACAACAGACATAGAAAGGAAAATGCCGGCTTTAAATAGGAAGGCATGCTCCGTTGCCATCAGTCACCTCACATTGGTAATGGCCCAGTTGCCAAGCCGTCGTAAAATAAAATTAAGCGTAATTACATAGAGAAGTTAGGCAGTACTACGTACCAGTGCACTTAACGTGCTCGACAGAAATGAAGCTGGGACGGGTCTTCTGTTCAATAACGAGCCGTGGCTCTCTGCATGCGAATGGGGTACACTCTAACCCCCTCCGCGCCGCCCCCTAACGTCCCAATATTCCCAGAATTGCCCATTACAGGGGCGGGAGGAGGCCCTTTTCCCTTTGTTTGAATGGACCAGCGCGTAACGGAAGAGAAGTCTAGCACTAAAAGCATGGCCGGACTCTAATGCAAAATTATGCGAATATGCTATCTCCATTATTTATTATATTTGCTTTCCCTCTGCTTTTTTTTTTTTTTTTTTTTTTTTTTCCCTGCATTCCACAACGATCGTCTTGATCCCCCTTCTCCGTAACACTACGGCTTTAGAGATCGTTTTGAAATTCTGAACCATTGAAAAATACGACGGAAAGAGATCGTAGGCTTTATGAATAGGGTGTACATTTTTGTCATTTGGTTAGATTTGCAATAGGAGCATCGCTTTAACAGTTTGGTCAAAAAGCAAGTTAAACATTTTTATTTTGGAAAAGTTGTTTCTCTATGTATTCAGAGACTATACATGCGGTTCAGCTAGATAGAAAAATACGTTTTGACAAATGTTATTGAATAATGCCGATGACATCTTTATTCCTTCAAATTTCTTGACAGTGAATGTGGAAGAAGTCACTAGGGGATAAATTCAGACAATAAGGTGGATAATAAAATACCCACATTTTTGCCATTAAGACGTCGCATTATCTGCGTGAACTTGCGGCAGTCATGGTCATCACTTCATATTTCAAATGCTGCAGGCGTGTAAAGTAAATTCAAGATACGTCCACGGCGATAAATCGACGCAAAATGTCCGGCAGATTGCTAGCGTTTTTTGGTCCACAAACTGCAGCTTTAGCGCACACCTTTTTATATACAAATTTTGTGTCAGATATCGTTCACTCTTCAGTTGTGTGGACAAGCCGTTTAACAAGAAAGGAAGGAACTGGGCAAGGACCTCAGGATATAGCCTGTGGATGGTTCACATATGGTTGATTTTAAATATATGGCAGATAAATCCATGTACTAAGTATGACATTTAATGTGTTAATAGAACTTAGCAACCAAAAAATACATAACAAATTTAATGATATATTTATTACTAATATTTGCGTAGAACCCAAATATTCATTATTCCAAAACATGCACTTGAATATTGTTAATTTAAATATTTCTTCATTATAGATTATGTAAGAAAAATAATCGCTGTGTTACTAATGAGTAATACACAAACAGCATTCTCTTACAAAGCTTCCATATAGAGCCAAACCGTCGTGGAAGAGTTCGAATGAAAACACTTCCAACATGTACCATAACAATAATAAACTACTCACAATTACAATGAAAAGAAAATACTCAGGTCATTGCTCTCATTACAGAAAATGAGTCAGATTACAAATTTCCCAAAGTTTAAAGATGACTTTTGTGGTTAAGCCTTGCTGAAGGATATCGTCGCAGATGGATAGTCTGGAGCAAAGACAAGACCGAAATGTAAACGTAGTTAACGAGAGTTGACTGCTATGTGCTGACAAGTAGAGAGATAAAGAAAAGCAGTAGGAAACCATGGCGCTATCTAGCAATAAGAAAAGGAAAAAAGTTTTCGAACATTCGAGAGGAAGGCAAGATACCTAGCGGAGCACACGAACTTAAATCAAGCGGTGAATGCCTATATGCTACATTTGAGATACCTGTACTTCTTATTTTTTTTTTTTGTCATATCCTCTTGATGATTTTAATTAAACGTTCCGAAGCGCACTTCATCTTCTAAGGTGGTATATAGTCCCATTAACTTCATCCCACTTGACTTTAATCTGCATCGATGTTCACTTCTTCAAATAAGGATGTTGGACGCTTGCAGTCTCGTCTGCAAAATGGGCATAAATAGCATCCACCACCTCTTCGTCACACTTAAATTTCCTTCCTCGAAGGTCTTTCTTGAGTTTTGAGAAGAAGAAATAGTCAGGGAGCAAGATCTGGGCCGTAGGGTAGATGGTCCATCTCCTTGAATCCACATTTCTTCACAACTTCCTTTGCAACAACAGTTGTTTGCACAGGCGCATTATCGTGAACAAAGCGCACACCATCACGCAGATTTCCTAGTCTTTTCTCTTTGATGGAAGCACGTGGTCTGCGCAGTACGCCAGCATAGTACTCCCCATTTACTGTGGTGTTCCTCTCCTTGAAGTCAATGAACAGTGTTCCTTCAGTCCCAAAGGATTATGACCATGATCTTCTTTGTTGACTAAGTGACCTTGACCTTTAGAGGCGGTGCTTCGCCAGGTTTACGCCACTCTATTGATTCTCTTTTGGTCAAGGGGTCAAAGTATAGGACCATCTCCTGAAACAATGGTTTGCAGAACTTCTCTTTCGTTGCCACGGCGGAGCTCCAATAATGCCTGACAACAGATGACGCGTTGCTGCTTTTAGACCTGGAAAGAAGTCTAGGCACCCATCTTGCACTAATATTATTCATGTTTAAATGTTCATGAATAATTCGAAGAACTGTTGTTTTAGAAAGTTCCAACCTTGCTACAAGCTATTTCTGTAACTTTGAACTGCCGGTCTTCCATAATTTCTCCTTCCAAAAGAGCGATGTTTTCAGGAGTGAACACCTTTAAGGGCCGACCTGCACGCTCCTCGTCTTCAATACTTTCTCGATCCAATCGTAAAAGTTTGGACCATTCTTTTAAGATAGAACATGAAGGGGATGCTTCCTCATGTACACCGTCCAATCGCTGTTTAATTTCATTTGGAGTCCTTCTTTTGTGAAGAACTTAATAACAGCTCCACACTACATTTTGATCATTTCACAATCTTCATAGCACACAGACTTCTTTATGCAACTATATCTGAACAGCCGGCACCGCGGAGCTGAAGTCGCAGCTGCAATTATTACTTAACAGATACGGTATAACACCAGATAAGGGTTTTGTGAAGGCGACAATCCTTATCGGCGTGACCGGAAACTTATGAACCTACCCCCGTACTTTCAAGTTTAAATTGAACTCATTTTCTGAAAATGGACCAATGCCAGTTAATGACATTTTAGAAAAAATCCTGAAATGTAACCGTACAGTTCCAACATGTCTAACATCATAAGGTATGTGGTTATTTTCATTGTTTTTGTGGTTGTAATTGCGAGAACTTGAATCAGTTGCTGGGCTATTGCATCCGCTTCGGCGTGAATGACCGCTCTAGACTGCCGAATAGGGTGACAAAACTATGCAATGTCCAGTATTATCCTCCACTTATCGCGGTTATTGTTTTACCAACAAAGACGAAAATCAGTTGATGATATTATTGAGTAGAATGCCGTTTTGCAACATCTTAAAACATTGGAGGACTAACACAACTAAAGAAATATGCGCTGCTCTATCCTCTTAACAGAATGAAACATTTCCATTTCAAATAATCAAGTTCACCGATCGAATGGTGTGATGCAAACAGTGGGAGCAGCCATATCTGTCGATAGGCATATCTGCTTGTGATATGGTTTCAATGGTGATGGTATAGAAGGAAAGGGTGAAAAGTACACAAAAACAGAAGCAAAACTTTTCTTATGGGTCCGCAATTATAACCATTTGCGAATTGATGACTAAGATTGTCACTGATCGTGTGCTCTTCTCCTTTGTGAAATCGGCGCCGTAGTTCTAGGTAGTAACAAAAAACAGAAAAGTTTAAAAATAGAAGCTTGCCCCCACTAGAGCAGTAGGTCCACTAAGCATATTCTGCTGAATAACATGTAAGAGTTACACTTTACAATACAGTCATGTCTGCTAAAGGAACCGCTACAATTCTTTAGAACACGCCCTCATCATGTCTTAATTGTTAACAAGCATTTTACTTTTCTGCTCTAGTTCTTCAACTGTGTCAACAAGAGCATTGCACCCTAAACCGTTCAGATGATTTTTTTTAATTGATTTATTTATGGACGCTCTTTAACAGCTCAGGTCATCAGCGTCCCATTCAACTCAGGGCGTGAAACGGCCGACAAATTTTTCTCACAGGCTTGAGGTTCTTTTTCGTGCCGTAAATGTAAGACACGGGACCCACGGCTTTACTTCCCTTCCGAAGGAAGCCATACTTAGGATTTTTACGCCCGAAAAAATCAGATGATATTAGATGTAAAATTTTTAATTTATAGATCATAATTTCAAGTTAGATATTGTTACATTTGCAGCAAAATGTGCTCTTGCATCATCATTGTTGCTTCTGAGGGGACGTTAAATAAACTTAACCATACATTTCAGTTATGTCGCAATCGCTTCATTTGCGGATTGATATTTACTGTTTTTTGTTTCATAATATGCATCCTTTGAGTTTATATCATCACCTATAAAACATTATTGCACATGTTCACCAAATTAAACACTCCCACTGCAGTTTCCAGATTTTATTTAGGAAGGCCTTTGTCTCTAAAGCCGTAGAGACAAAGAGAAAGATTGAGGTGAGGGAAGATTGACGAAAGAGTTGCACTTCTCTAAAACATTCTTTTTTGAAACACCAACTTTCCCTTAATGAAATCTTAATGCATATTTTGAAGCAATTCCGTACTCCAAGAGTTAACATAACAAAAAAGAATGCAGTTGGATGTTATATTTCCGTCTGTAATTTTTGCGCGAGATTCACAATGTCCAGTCCAACCGTTTCAGAAACAGGTGGGGGAGACATTCACTGGCCTCTCAGGTGGGTAGAGGGGAAGCAGGTGTGTACTTTCCGTGTCATGCGGGCAGCACGAAATGATATTTTATAACATATGCGCCATTATGCTGAAGTTTCTCCGAAATTCAAGCCGAGTCGGTCTATAATGAGTGTGAGGGAATGGGAAGAAATTAGGGTCACCAGACACTCGAGCTTGGCTGAATTTATTTCCGAAGAGAGTTGTTTCTGTGTTGTTTTGCTTACATCTATAGTGTAATAATGGTATTTTACTTGGGCTGTTAACATATCCAAAATTATTTAATAAAATCAAACGAAAGCATATATATATATATATATATATATATATATATATATATATATATATAAAAAAGTAAAATAAAGTAACACTATTAACAATGCACCAAATTAGCAGTAATTATAATAGTACAAAAGGATAAAACGCTAAGAAAAAGTCACACTTGAGATCGCTATATTTCGAACTCGTGGAGTCCTTCTATGGCAAGAAGACAAGTGACCATTATAATTACTATATATATACAGTCTTGTCATAAATGCTATTACAAGGTTTTAGTTAAATTACATGTTTTAATTACTTTTATTGTCTGAGGTATATGTTTTGTTCTCAAGCGTTTAGCACCAACCAGTTTTCAAAATGATTTGCCGTTACACATGACCGGTCTCTCCAGCAATTCATCAATATCAGCTTACATTGGCGAATCTGTCATTGTTGACTACAATACTCTCAATACTGCAAACCATACTCAGGTACTCAGGTCGGGATTACTAGACGATTTCCCTTATGCCAAGCCTCTGTTTTTTTCTTGTCTTGTAAGCTGCCGCTGAGTTTTTCTGGAAACTCCAGTGAGTGCTCAAGTTCTTCACCACAGGTTCCAGTAGAACATTTGGTACACTTTGTCGGTTGTCTTTAATCCCTTTTGACCAACATCTTCCCATCAAACCTTCACTGAGACAGGCTGTTGGCCTTTCGTGAAGTAGAGGCACACGCTAGTTGTAGTTTTCTTCAACATTGAAGAAAGGAATTTTCAGATTGACATTTGAGTGTGACGCTATAGTAACCGTTCGCAGTTTAACCCCCTCTGCAGCTTCACTTTTGCACAAAAAGTCTTCAATTAAACGTTTTGTCTAAGCACTCAGAACTGGATTCCGTCTAACATTGATCACCATTGTCGATGGCTACTGCCTACCGGTCTCAGTGAAGCTGTAGATGGCGCTTTATACAAACATCCTGCACATTTTCAACGTTTCAACCTTTTTAGAATCTGGAAAATATTGCTTGTTGATTTTCTAACCAATGAAGAGCAAGCACTTTTAATTATCTCCCCATTTCATGATCTCCTAAACCCAAGATCGCGGGTTCGATCCCGGCCAGAACCGATGTATTTTTTTGGTGTAAAAAATGTGTATGGCTTCCTTCGGAAGGGTAGTAAAGCCGTGGGTCCCATGTCGTACATTTACGGCACAGTAAAGAACCTCAAGCCTGAAAGAGAGGCCTCTGAGCAAAATTTCTCGGACGTTTCACACCCTGAGTTGAATGGGAAGCTGATGACCTGAGCTGTTAAAGAGCGTCCATAAATAAAACAAATCAATGAAACCTATTTCATGGTTAAATCTCAAGTAATGTACTCTTTCTACTCCACGTGAACTCGACAAATAGGTTGATAGTGTCTGATGGCAAAATTATTATCTGATCACCAAACCAGCTGACTCAATTACTTTCAAAGACTGGACATTTATTTATGGAAATACTAGGATATTAGTTTGAGTTTTATATAAACGTTATGCGCTTTTCTTATTATGCTTTCAATGCACGAAAACGTTTCCAGTATGTTCTCAGTGCTGAACTGCATGGACACATAAGAGTCATCTTGTATTTACTGTGCAGTGTTACAGCAAGTAGTGTGATGAGGAGGGGAAAAATAGGTAAGTAAAACAAAAGTAAATAAGGCAAGTTCCGTGTACTATATCCTCACTGTATTGAACGTGACTCGATGACTGAAAAGTCACCTACTTAAGGGTCGTATATGGTTTAAGAGTAAAAGAATCTTCAGGAGCTTGAGTTTATGCATTAGCTTCCAAAAGTTAAGATGTGTGTAAGTATCGAGAGCTTTTGTTAGATTATTTCACAAATAAGTAAATGCATTTCTGAGCTGTTTTAACTTCAATGAGAAGATAAGTTATGTAATTTATATAATATATTCATTCATAGACACTCGAGCAGCACTCAGTGCAGTAATTTTAAATCCCATTTAAAATTATGGGAATGTCTCCAATCTGTCATTAATTTTTCTACAAATTCTCAATTAGAACTTCGTTAGGTACCTGATATCAGGGTATAATAGCTAAAGTTAATGAAGTAGCAGATAAATTGGTTAACGTAGGAACTAAGATTGTCTTCATAGAACCAAAGCCTTTCTCCGGCATTAACAAGAAAATTACTAAAACCGCAGTAATGGATTACGCCAGAACAATGTGTAACGTGGAAGAACTTTTCCAGTCAAGAAGTGGATCAAAGTCTTATTGAAATGCCCGATAGTACTCTGGCTAAAGAGCTACTGAGTAGGGATAGGAAACAAATCGGAAAGCTATGAAGGTTTACTGGACATTCCGAAAACATCGACGTATGATGGGGCTCTATAACAAAAATCCCACATGCTGTCTATAAGATCAGTTTGATGACGAGACTGCTCTGAAAACACAAAAATCATCTGCATTCAATATTTTAGTAGATGTTGTAATTCATAATCTTGTAGGAGAGATTTTAGAGTTTACTAAAGCTCTAGATATTACAACGTTGGGACTGAAGGAGCTCACAAAGGGCCTTTTTGACTCAAGTGCCAAGACACAATCAATCAATATCCGTACTGTCAATAGTCTCCTCGATAGTTAGGATAGTCTTTGCAATCTAGCAACATTTTCAAATTTCGCTTTAATGTTGTTGCTTTTTTAGTTTTTTTTTATTTTAAAATGTATCAGTTTTGAAAATAACAGTCTAAATTATTATTATTATTATTATTATTATTATTATTATTATTATCATCATCATCATCATCATCATCATCATCATCATCAGTAGCAGCAGCATCGTTAGAAGATTTTAATTTTTACCCTTACTTTATAATAGCGTTGTCACTTTACTGCTTGTAAACATAATTTCTTTTAATGCTTTTTTGTTTAAGAAAAATAATATTGGAACTGTTCATATACTTTTTGTATACTTAGCATAACATGGGTGATTATGAAGAAAATGTAAATTATGGATTTTCTTACATACTGAAAAATGCGAAAAAGAAATTAAGAAATTTGAAACTTAAAGGCAATGCTAATTTGCCTACATATTTAAATTTGCAAGCTAAAGCCTAAAAAATTGCACTGAACATATTTCCCACACTACATGTTGAAATAAAGCTAGTAAAACAATTAATAAAAAATAAAATATTTCATTTATATTATAACTCCAAATTTCCATTGCATAAATGTACTAATATAATTGAAATTAAATTTAAAGGATTAGAAAATAAATGACGCAAATTTATGTATCTATTCATTAATATTTTTTAAAAAATATTGATATAATCAAAAAAGCTAGGAATTTGAAAACTAAGGATTGCAAATTTAATTTTTATTTTTTAGTTTCATTTGACTTTTACTTATAACAATTTTATTTTATTCCTTTCATTTGAAAAAAAATCACATCTTGCTCTGAATTACTAAAAATATATTAATTCGAGCAAAAATAACCCTACAAGATAATGTTTAAAATTCTTAATTATTTTGCTTTCAGGAACTTTTAATACACCTTATTTCTCGCGTATCATTTCAATGTAACAAATAAGCAATTGGATAATATAATCTCTGTTCCAAGTAAAAGGCAAGTTTATCCCGTACTAAATTTTTGTTTTTGAAATTGTCTGTATGTCAGAATTTTAATTAATAATATATTAATGTTGTGGTTAAATAAGTGAAATGTGTACTCTGAACCTGAAATAATTGACTTAACATCCCCGCAATAAATGATAGGGAATAAATCAATCATTGTCAAGTAATATACATACACCGATCATAGTTGTAAGGTTATTGTTATTCCGGGTATTATAATTGCAACTTTATATGTTTCCTATAATATGATTGAAGTATAATATTGGTTCTAGGAAAATGTGTTGCCCACTTGAAAGCCTGCAGCCAGAACCAAAGGGGTGTTAAGCTGACATTAACCGAGGTCAGAAAGCCTGTTTTGTGTTTTGTAAACAAATACACCCTCGAATACTACCTGCAGGCTGTGTCCTTGACAAGCAGGGTCCTTTTGCAGATGACCAAATTCCACTTTTATATTTGATGCAGAATCGCCATATAACCGAGTAATGCAAACGGAGAAATTAGGCCGATAACCTTTCAAAGAGAGTGCTATGGCAGAAGTTGGGTGCGCACGTTCAGAAAGTCACGTAGACCCTTAATCCAATAAGGAATCGAGAAATATCTTACAAAATTATACTCACCAATAGAGGCCCGTATATTGGGAAAGTTATATGGGATGCTCCTGGGCGCTTAGATTTAAAAGAATAATGATAGACCAAAGAAACACACAGTTTATTTTGAGGTGATGATTTTTCGGCCCGAGATCCAGAGTTCCTCCCCCCCCCCCCCCCCCTTCCTTTTCTTTCTTTCTTTTCCATGGAGAGTTCAATTCATCAGTTCACAGGGAGAGTATTCAGTGTTCAACTCCGCTAAGTTTCCCACTTGAGAGTTTGCCGCTAGTTACCAGTTCAATTTCAGTGAGTTAAGTAGATAAACAGGCGAAGTTTAAAACTGTAAAGAAGTTACTTTGGACAAAATTTTATAAAAGAGTGGAGTCAGGGTATTTAGCTGCTGAGATAATTAGTCAAAGCGTCAATTTGGGAGAACTATAGAAAGTGTTGTTATTAGTTGGTTACAGTGATTAATTTGGGTAGGCTCGATCTTAATGAAAGCTTCGCCTCCTAGTGCGTCCTTCAATTTCAATTAAATCAAAATATCTATTTCAAGGCGTCAGTACATTTTGATGACAGTGCAAAATAATCATATACTTTCATTATGAGAAGTAAAAAAGCTTTTTATTGATTTAGAAGTATAAGCTTGTCTCATTCAGGCTTATGCGTATGGACTTTTACATTTCCTTCTCCCCCATTCCCTATTCCAATTTCTTTCCTGAATATGTTACAGTAAGCTCTGGTTTTTATTATTTACCTCTTTAATCCAGTTACACGAAGTCATCCATTTGTTATTAGAACAACACAACCTTTTGGTGTTTTATGGTGGGGTCTGGTGTCCTGAACAATTAGAACACATACAGTGACTGAGAATGCTACTAGCTACCACAAGCAATGATTGAGCATTAAAGGGGCGGCTCGGGTTTACAATAAATAGTAGCATACCGAATTAATGATGTCACAACCGGTATTGTGCGATAAGTTAATATTGTCAACTTCAGAAATTTTATATTAAAAATATGAACAGATATAATACCATTCTTTAATGAATGAACAAATTAAATTAAATTTAAGACATGTTGTTAGGTGCTTTTCCACAGCGAATTATGATGCCCCGGTTGTTCGCCATATGCTCGATGTAAGGATACTTTGCAGTGTTTTGAACTGATTACGGCATTTTGTAATAATTATTATTTATAGATCAACGTATTGGTCCGCCACATGTTTCATTGAGAAGTAATCTAAAAAATAATCTAATTGGGTTTATTATTCAGTATTAAAAACGACCGCGATTTGTCTTTGAAAAGTTAAAATATAAATAAATAAATTAAAAAATATAGAAACCTTGAACTGGTAAAAGTTACATGTAATCAGCAGCACGTATGTATTTGTATCCATACATACATTTAATGTAAGATTTCCAGACCGCCTATGTGGTCTAGCGGTAGCGTTTGAGACTACAATCTCAGGTCAAGCTGTCTACTCGACAAAAATTTCATTTATAAACACAATTTCCAGTCCAGTTTCTTTTATTTGTGGAGTTTTTTTCTTACCCTGAGAAGGTGAATGCCAAACAGCTTAAAAGCGCCAAGGATTCATAGTTCAATTGCACCATCATTAATTCATTTCATTTCATTCATAAATACAGACACTGCCACGGGTACCGAGGTCGTTAAGGCGCCGACTCATGAACGGGAGATCTAAAGCTCGATTCTCACCATGACTGTCCTTCCTGACTGAGGATTTTTTCAAGGTTTGCCTTAATCCTCATAAAAGGCAAATGTTGGTGTGGTACCCTAAACGTAAGGCTGGAACGCTTGCTTCCTTTAAAAACTCCTTTCCTGTTTATCATCACCTCATGTATCATCAGTGTCCGCCTCCTGTGATGATTTAGTAGTAAAAACGTCCCCCTCAAAAAATATAAATTTACATTTACAGATGTAACCTTCACAATTTACAGACGTCCTGAGAAGACTAATGCAATCAAAGCGACATAAAAATATTTCCATGGCAAAAGTAATTAGTGCAGTGCACCTATTAAAATTTGGAATAGAAAAATCAAAGAAATTCTTTTTTGTTATATGGGATAATATTGGAAATTGAATATTCTCAAACTTTTTTAATCATTATAAAATTTAGTTGACATTGATTAAATGAAAAAGGTGCATTATAACTATTTGTTGTTTGTCATTTTTTGAAGACTGTTGAAATACATTGAACGAATGTTATTTTTAATGCCCTGACTCTTCATCTTTGTAATTAATTCTTTTGCAAAAAAAAAAAAAAAAAAAAAAAAAAGTCTCTTATAGAAGAAATAATATAAATTGAACTCTAATTTAAATAACCAATTTAATTATTTATCACAAACTACATTTTCCCCTGTTTAAACAAAATTACAACTTCAATTTTTTATCAAAGTAAACTTTTTAACTGCTCTCGTTCTCTCTGTCTATTCACAAGGTAGAATTAAAATAATAGCAAGTACTCTGTCTAGTCCCCGACAAACGTAAGAAAATTGAAGAGGTAGAAATGTATGCGGGGTTTCCACAGGTTATCTGCAGTGACGCAAACGCGGCTCGGCTGGTACACAAGATAGCGCTTATCAGCAGAAAGCATGAACTTCGTGCTCTCGAGAAGAGATGCCTCTTGTCCTTTGCACTTCTATCACATACCCCCTTGACGAGAGACATTCGCTGCCTGATATCACAGTACTATATCCTCTAGGATTATATCTGTAACTTTTTTACCGCAGTCAACCTTGGTTTAGACGGAGTTTCCAACCACATCTGCCTCATAATTATGTGTTCCTATAAAAAGTATATCAGGCAAGTGGGATTTTATGCTGAATTGTACACACATTACCGAGCGGTTTGACTGGGACTCTTATTGGAGAAGAAAATATTCGGAAGTTTTCTTTTCCAATTGGTATGAGGGATTCGAACTCCTTGGACGGTGGTTTACGTCCAGGCCTCACCGCCCGTAGATCCTGGCCATTCGGTGCCCCTCTCATTCATCCCTTCCTTCCTTTGATGCCCCCACTAGGAACGTAGGCACAAACGGCCAGCCCTTGAGCAAAGCTGAAGTACCGAAATGTCCTCCTCCCTTACTAACAATCCAATCGAGTACACATTAACAATTTTACACAAAATACTTATAAAATATAAGTATAAAAAATATAAAATATAAGAGTAAAAATTAAAACTTAGTAAAGTTGTATGAGACAAATGAGGTGATAAAAAGATTTCTAACTCTAATGCCATTTGAAACATTTCCAGTAGTAAATATTTTCAAAATTATGCTAAACTTACCTATTTGAAAATAAAATTCAGTTACGGTTTGTTGCTGTATAATAGTAAAAGAACAAATTTTAATTAGCTTCAAATTGTGCATCTAGTGGTTTTCGAAAATATTATGTCCGGAAATGTTCGGTATCTACGTATATGTATCTAGACAGATACATTTTACAAAAAAAAAAAAAAAAAAATTCTATGGACCCATATCCCATCTTCGTTGAACATCGTATGCAAAGTACGTGCATTAAAAATGAATAAAAAGTAAGTATGGGAATCGTTTAAATCATAAACGCAACAGAAATTAAATTATTCCTTCATCAATTTATTAAATAAAATTACTTAAATACAATATTACCCATAAAAATATGAAAAAAGTTCCGTCTGTCGTGCAGGGTACAGAGTAGAAAATTTGAAAATAGAATTTCCCCATTGTTCCCTCTTTGGCTGTATACTTCGGTTCTTATCCCGAGAAGTTATGGCCTGTTTATATTAACGTGAGGATTGTTCCATTTGTGTACAAATTTTTCGAGTCGATCTTGTGAGTACATAAGAATGACAACTAAATATTCCAACAAATGGAATATTATATGCTCAGCATAACACACTTAGCACAGGCACTTTGCATTAAACAATCCTTCCCACATAGCGTTTCTAAAAGAATACTTTTAAGTTAAAATATTCCGTAGATCGCCATACTCTTAGCATGCTCGAAAATAATAGTATTATATAATTATTTATGTTTTAAGTATGTAAATACATACACGAGTAATGTACACACACACATATATATATAAAATCAGCATTAATTACAACTCTTTATTTTATACTAGAATTAATAAGTGAAATACTTTGCACATTTCTTTTTTTCTTTTTTTTGTAACAATTGAAGAATGTCGAGGCTATTTTATAATAATATAGCTTTACAGGCCATTTGTCCTTCTCAATCACACGATAGTCCAATATCGAACCTTAGCCTGCTGTAGCGACCACTGTGTTTTCTATTTCCGTCTTGTTACATCAATGATACAGGGCAGTATTGTAGGAGAGCAGGTTATCGGCATGCCGACAACCTACCAGTCGCCTTTAATGCGGCTTTCGAGATGAAAGGTAGTTATTGTTTGTATACATATAACCTGAAGGCTCTTCTACCTACTGCTATAACCAATATCGCAGGAACAAATTTCCGTTCACATGCACAGTTTTTACAACTTATAGCCTCTCTCTCTCCTTCCCGCTCTTTCTGGGTATCTCTTACTCATGTAGGAATGCAACATGGTAAATGTTTGCGCCCATTTGAGTTATCTCATTTTATTTATGGGAAGAAATTAAATAAAAGTAGTTGGTATTTGCATTAATGAAAACTATGAGCCCTCCGACATTTGTACAGTTGTTCAATTTTTGTATGTACGCTAGTAAAATTGAATGTAAAGATAGATGCAAGCTGCAGGAAATTTCCAAACTATAAACACCTTTCAACAACATTTATCATGAAAAAAAAGAAAAAACGTTTGCACCACCCACCCCCCCTTTATGTGGTTCACGCCTATACAATTTGATCTGCAATTCAGCTGAATCTTATTTTTTCTTCCTCTTTCTCGGACTAATGTTTCATTTTATAAAATATATTCGGTCTAGATCTAGAGGAACACAAGAGAGACCCTGAGGATCACTTGTCCGCGGACCACAGTTTGAGAAATGTTACCATAAACCAATGGCCTGCTGGCTGTCACGCATCTGACGTGACTATACTCACTTGGTATTCAGATACGAGACTAAGTTACAAATGAATTTTCGATATGATTTGCTTCATTTTGTTGTTTTGGAAACAAGCTATGGCATATATCTGCATTAGTTATTAATGATTATTTGTGTTCACTGCTGCATAGTTAAAAAGTACAATCTAATATCACACAATATGTAATTCCACGTATATTATTGTATAATCCGGTTTATTTATTTCCATTTTTGCTTTTTATTAAATCATTTTCTTCCTTAAAAGAGTGTAGTAATAGTATTTGGTTTATTTACGGAAGCTCTTTATCGTCTCAGCTATCAGCGTCCCATTCAATTCAAGACATGAAACGGCCGATAAATTTTGCTCATAGGCCTCTTTCTTCAGGAGGTTCTTTTTCATGCCGTAAACCTATGACACGAGACCCACGGCTTTACTTCCCTTACGAAGGAAGCCATACTTAGGATTTTACACCCGAAAAAATCCATTGACACTGACCATAATTGAACCCACAATCTTGGGTTTACGAGGCAAGTATGCTTACCACTACACCACCAGAAAACTTAGGAAAGGTAAGGTGGTTAATTAAACAACAGAACATTTTCTTATGAAAATGATGAAAAATTTGAGTTTGTTCTCAGTTGTACCGTTTATGATACAATCATGATCACTCCGATTAGAACTGGAATCACGCACATTTCCTGCATAAAAATTATTTCTTGCTTTTGCCTTCAATGTCTGCTAGTATCTTATTATAACAAAGGTCTCACTTTTAGCATGTACGCATTTCTCACAGCTTTAGTCTAACAGCAAACTTGAGCGTTTACCAATTTCAGACATTTCTTTGGAAGCCCGAATTTGTTTCTTGAAAACAGAAATAAATACATTACCTTTCATTTTCTTAACAGGAGATCGTAATCGTTGCCTCATAGTGTTCCAAGGTGACCTTGCATTCTGGGGCGGTACTTGAGCCTTGCTCACGGCTGATCTTTTGTGCACCTCGGGGGGTAAGGCATTAGTTTGAGGGAGACATTGGGCTGCATGGATGTACGGACCATTACTGGGAGGTCACCCATGGTCACTAACATGTTTCCAGACAGCGATAACCTCGCTAAGGTTCGCTTCCATTCCAGACACCGGGGCAGAAACCTTTGTAAAGCGCAAGCGACCGTCACAACGCGCTGGCACTTTCTATCCTGTACAGAAACAACGAAATGAAATGACATGAAGAGAAATCACGAAAAACCCAAAGTCAGGATGGCCGCCCAACCTCCCAAATACAGCTTAGCCATCCCGCTCGGTTGATTTAGTGCTGCTTTTGTTTTGGGGTGTTTAATTATTTAATTCATCATTTTGTGTGACTTGATGATTAAACTTTGTAAGTATTGAAGAAATTTCAGATACTTCAGAGAGTCAGGGAATTCTGTCCAGTTTTAAATTTTTTTTTTTTTTTTTTTTTTTTTTTTTTTTTTGGTGAGGTAATAGTGAGTGTATATGAAATAGTGAATTATAAGAAGAGCATACTATAAGTACCATTTGCTAAGAAGATTATAAATTCAAATAGCCACTCTATGGAAATAGGTGATAAAGCATAATGCGTTAAAGAATGTTAGTACCAGGAGCAGGAACGTGGCGGCAAGTTACAGAACGCCAGCCAGTAGCTCGTATGACGTCAGTTGCAAGCGCACGCTAGCAAAGTAGCAAGCGAGGTGAATAACATCACACTTGATGTTACAAAGTATTAATTAATTGTATTAATTCCTATAGTTTGTAACATAAAACTATACGAGACAGGAAGGGTTACTGGGGGGGGGGGTATCTTCCCTAGTAAATAAATGAAGGATGGAAGAAAAAGAGTATTCTTACCTCGACACTCATTAGGTAGGTCCCCTGATAGAAAAGGAGATAGAACAAAATGAGATGGTAATACGGAAGTAGAAATAGAGAAAAGGACGGACACGATACTGGAGAGCGATTTAAAAAAGAAAGAAGAAACAAAAGGAAACCCTAATCTTGACATGGAGCCTATGGATACCTTTGTAGAAGCGATAACTGAAATTAATACGCTTATTGCAAAAGAGAAGATTAACATGGATAAGAAGAAAGAGATCGATATTCTATTAGCTAAATTACAAAATATGTATGACAAGGAAAGGTTAGAGGGAGAGAAGGCGAAATCTGAAGCAAAACTGGCAAAGGAGCTACACGAGATGAGATGTGTAGAACCAGTAAGAACCTTTGCACAAGTAGCAACAATATCAGCACCTACGGGTAAAATGCAACAATTTCAGAGAACAATTGAATCTAAAAAGCATATCGTCTTCATTTCTTCAAACAAAAGCACGGATGTAAGAGAGTTACAAAGAATAGTGACGCAGAATCTGAAACCTGCAGCAGAGAAAATTAAAATAAGAAGTTTGAGAACTGCCGGAAAAAATTTAATAATGGAAACGGAAACAGAGGAAGACTTAAACAAAGTTATAAACAGCAACAACCTAAAAGGAAAAGACTTAAGGATTGAACCACCCAGAAAAAGGAACCCATTGATGATTTTATATGATGTAATGACCGGTGCCAAGGAAGAAGAACTCTCTGAAGATATCTACATACAGAATTTTGATCAATATATTTCAAGAGAGGATTTCAAAAAAGAATTTAAATTTAGGTTCAAAACTGGACCAAGAAATAGGGCAACCGTATACCACGTAGTGGAGATGTCCCCAAATTTAAGGAAACACATAATCCCAAATGGCAGAATATATATATTGGATTTCAGTCAGTCAGAATTAAAGATTTCATTTCAGTGGCTAAGTGCCTCAAATGCTACGACTACGGTCACATGGCAAAATATTGCAATCGGGACAAACTAATTAGCGGACACTGTGGGGAAGAAGATCACGAAAGAAAGGAATGTGCGAAGAAAGAACAACAACCCATATGTGTTCCCTGTTGCAGAAGAAACAAGAAATGTGGGGAAAGGCAACATTGTCCTACCTATAAACTAATGTGGGAAAGAGTTATCGCTCGAACTGATTATGGATAGAAGTAAAATAGACATAAAAAGAGGAAAACCCAAAAGAAGAAATACTCCCAGTCGAATTAAAAGGAACCTAAAAAGAGTCGTAGCCCACAAACTTAAACTAAGGGATAATTCCAAAACCACAGACAGTTACACACAGACAGATATAATGGAATCCTGGAGGTGTTATCTAACACAAAATTAAATGAAGAACTGGAAATATCGCCACACAATAAACCAGCTTTACCTACAAAATAAGAATCCATACCATAGATAAAGAAATGGGAATCAAGAAAAAGGTCGAGGTGAATTATCAAGTCTAAATGAATGAAGACACAAGTACAGAAGAAGAAGAAGAAGAAGAAGAAGAAGAAGAAGAAGAAGAAGAGGAGGAGGAGGAAGAAGAGGAAGGGAACAAGGAACAAACAGAAGTAGAGATTGAACAACTGGTCTCACAAAAAAAAGCTGCTCAGTAGATTCTTAAAATCGCCATGGGCAAGAAGTAGAGAAAATTCGAGATTAAACACAAAAGCAAAAATTGTCAATTCAATGAATGACATGGGCAGTGATGCGCCTTTATGTCAAAAAGTGATAGAAATCGAGGCGCTAGAAGAGGAGAAGGATGTAGAGGAAATTAATAGTAAGCACCAGTTAATATTAAACTCAACTCTAGCTGCAAATGCACAAGAAAACACAACTTCGATAAATGCTGACGACAAAAGAACTCCAGACAACCAGATCTATGCGGATTTTGACGTCACGCTACAGCTGAATCGACTAGAGGAAAGATGCACATTGACTGCCGCTTTGCGACACATTACGCGTAAGTTGCATGAAAATGGTGAATCAATAATTTTCCCTGTGCCAGATGCCATCGACCGTATGGAACTACAAACATTACAACGGATCCTAATGAATTATTAAAACTACTAAACACAGCCTATAAAAGAAGGACCGATTACTTGGATCTCAATGAAGTATATAAACACTTTGTACTTTGTTATGGCAGGATAAGCAAATCTGGCCTAATTGTTATGCTCAAATCCGGCACGATGGTGTAAACTACTCCAAAAAGTACTCCGGAAGCACTCCAAAGACTGAAACTAAAATACCTAGTTCTCCAACAATGCCCAGACATCCTGCTAATACTCCTTCCAAAAACAAACACCCTATTAAGATTCAAAACACACACAAAACAAGAATAAACAAAATTAAAGAAAGCAATTTTGGCGCTGTTATAAAACAACTAGGAAGGAATAATAAACCTAGTTCTAAACCCAAGGAAGCAACCGATCAAGAACTTAGGACCGGTACCAAGCATCACTCTGTTGCAAACTCTGGAGTGTTATCTAAAAGACAACATGGCAGATTACGACAAGCGTAGAACAATCAAAATTGGCCAAATAAACGCCCAGAGAAGTAAACAAGTGATGTTGGAATTAAATAAAATTGCGGAAGAACTGAGGTTACACTTATTATGCATTCAGGAACCTTATTCCTTTAAAGGCACATACATAAAGTAGCACATACCCCAGCAAGAGCACGGATTATTAGTCACGGAGAAAATCCTATGGCATCAATTATAATATATAATCCAAATTTACAAATAGTCAATATAACACAATTAGGAGACACACATACAAACTGTATTGAAGTAACACATGACAGGGGAAAATTTATTCTAACAAATCAATATTTTCAATATAGCCATCCAATCGACCCATATATAACAAAAATAAAAGAGGTCAGTAACATTTTTAAAATTTTTGAGCAAATTTTCACAAGCAATGCCAATGCCAAATCTGACTGGTGGTATAGTAACATCAAAGACGAAAGAGGAGAAAAACTGGAAGAAACTATTTCTGAACTAAATCTATTTCTCAATAATCAACCCAACAATCCTCCTACTTTCGAAAATAGAGCCGATGCTACTGCCAACATTGACATAACATTATGTAAGTTAAGTTCAAATAATAAAATAATAAATTGGAAAGTAGGTCAAGATATGACCACCAGTGATCACAGGTTAATATATTTCGATTATGGCACACGAAAACCAAAAGTTAAAGCAGGAATGGGAGATAAAGTTTGCAATTACAAACAAGCAGACTGGAATCTTCTGAGGCAGGAATTTGAAAACTTAAAGTTACAATACGAAGGAGAGTCTATTGATAAGGATGTCAATAACCTTGTCCTAAAAATCCTACAGGCCACGGAGAAATCTGTTCCCACAACCATACCCAAAAAATATTTTGATACTATTTGGACGGATGCACTGCAAAAAGCAAGAAGCAAAGTTAGGAAACTAAGAAGAATTTATCAAAGATCGATAATTGCGGAAGAAAGGGAGAGTAACCTAAATAAATTCAGAGAAGCTAAAAAGAAATATAAAACCACCTTAGAAGAAACAAGGACAAACTCATGGAAAACTTTCGTAGAAAAAGAATTAGACACCAATATATGGGGAGTGCCCTGTAAAATTATTATGGAAAAAATTAAGAAACCGGATAAATACAATAAAAAAGACAATGGTGAAATGACTACAGATTGGAAAAGTTCTGTAAATGCCCTTTTGGTTAAGTTACTTCCCCAGGATGATAAGAGCATGGATAATATTCAGCACATTCAAAAAAGAGTATGAATACCATATATAGAAATAATAGACTAATTTACCCCTTTGATATGTTGGAAATTAAGTTAGCTATAAATAAGCTAAAAAGCGATAAAACAGCAGGCCCGGATGGAGTAATGAATGAAGTTGTGATAAATTTGGAAGATAAAATTACATCGTTCTTATATCGACTTTTTAAATGGCTGTATATGGCAAGGGCGCTTTCACTATTGCTGGAAAGTAGGAAAAGTTATTATCTTAAAGAAAAGTGCCGACAAGGATCCTAAGGATCCGAAATCATATAGACCTATATGTCTCCTAAATACTCTTGGAAAAATCTTAGAAGCACTCGTCTGTAAAAGATTAAAAGAATTTATGATCATGACAGATATGAACAACAATCAATTCGGCTTTAGAAAAGAAAAATCGACTCAAGACGCAATAAACCATCTATTAGAAATGGCCAATAACTCAAATTCAAAATACTTAATTGGAATTCTAATTAATATTTCCGGCGTCTTCGATAATTTATGGTGGCCGGTACTATATGAGAGGTTACGGGAAATGGATCTCCCTAAATGTCTATACGCAGTATTAATGGATTACTGCAAAGACAGAGAGGTTAATGTAAAAGGTACTGAAGAAACAATTTACAGAGATATAACTAAGGAATGTCCCCAAGGCTCGATCCTAGGACCAATTTTTTGGGATATAGTTTTGGAAACTCTTTTAGACGAACTAAACAACGATGAAAATGTGGCAAAAACCATCGCATAAGCTGACGATGTTTTATTTCTAATGGAAGGAAACAATAGGGCAGATATAGAAAGAAGAAGGAATTAATTAACTCATAAATTAAGTAATTGGTGTAATAAAACTAAACTTCATATCGCTCCAACTAAATCAGGCTACATGCTTTTGGAAGGTAATCTCAAAAGAGATCCATGTATAAAATACAACAACCAAAATATAAGACGCCAAAAAGAAGCAAAATATTTCGGAATTTACTTAGATGAAAAATTAAACTTCAGGAAACATATTGAATACGTACGGAAAAAATCCTAAAACGTTATGATGAAATTAGCAAGATTAGTTCAGTGGAATTTTAAAATTCTATTAAACGTCATTACAGCATACCACACGAGCATTTTTGCTTCAATAATGACTTATGGAGCAGGAGTCTGGACTCTGAGGATGAAGGATGTCCAAATAAAAACTCTATTAAGAAGATCACAAAGGAAGGTGTTTTTAAGATTACAAGGGCATTAAGCACCTCACCCACTATGGCCCTTTTGGTAGTCACAGGAATATGGCCAATTGACCTATTGACTAAATTAAGAGGCGCTGTTTATTGGTTTAAGAAAGGCAACTTTCAGAAAGTAAGTTTAATAATCGGCAGTCACTGCAACAACTTAAATGAAATAAAACATAAATTAAAAGAACAATGGCAACACGAATGGGAAAATGCCGAGACAGGCAGGAGAACTTTCGACTTATTTAGCAGCATTTTTGAGAGATTAAAGCTAAAATTTATACAACCTACCAAAGGCATGATACATTACCTTATAGGTCACGGGCCTTACAAAACTTATTGGAAAAAAGTAATAGAACACAGGGCGATATATGTACACTTTGCAAAACACAGGATAACCCAGAGCACGTGTTATTTGAATGTACACGCTATTTAGAACATGTGAGAGAAGAAAGGGAAATTTTGAGTGGCCATCAGGTGGCACATATACTTAGAAATAAGGGCCTATATAAATACCTAGAGCAGGCCGCACTCGAAATAAGTAACCTAGCATGGGAAGAGGTAATACCACAAGAGCAGATAATAAGAAGTAACGAAATAGCTGAGGACGAGGTAAGAAGATCAGAACGCATAGCATACGTATGCAAAAACAACCCCCAAACACAAATAACTTAACAAGAATAGAAAATATACAAGATAACCTTATTTAAATCAACAGGAAGAGAATATTAGAAGGAGAAGTTAAAGGTAAGGAAGAAGGGAATGATGGAAACGAAAATACCTAAATTTATAATAGACAGGGATAATTTTGATTTACAACCTGAAGTGGAGAATGGAGAAGATGATCAAGACTTCTACCTAATAGAGTTTTGGCACCGGAAAGAAGGTGGAAGAAGGAAGATTACAGAAGGAGATGGAAGTGTGTTGGAGATACACGGGAATAAACCGCGGAAGGAGATGGAGGATGGTGAAGCGGTGTCCGGAGAGGAGGAGCAGAGCGCGAGAAATGGTGCAACCAGGGGACCAGGAGGATCAAGCAAGATGGAAGAAGGGATGGTTGGGAAGAAAAGATGGAGAGTGATGGTGGAAGCGAGGTGATAGTGTTTAATGAGTTCAAATGTTGGAATAAATAAATTAAATGAGTAGGAAATATTAATAATGCTAAATGAACTTTAAGTGAAGTAAGTTGTTAAAGAGGACATTATTATGAATGTAATAAATTAATGATATTTGAAACAATTAAGTATAATGTTTAATTTAAGAGAATTTCTGCCTAGTATTGGATACCAGTACATACCGCTGGTAACCAGTGGTTGGTAGCAGTATAGTTGTATAGTAATAGAATACATTTAAAGGATAGAATAGCTGGCTACCAGCTGTAACTCTTACTGGCTCCCAGTAATATTGTTAATTTGGTAGTTTTTGTAGATTTCGGAAGATTAATTTGGGAAGTTGTTAAGTACATTTACATTTTTGTTTAATTCAATTACTTTCAGTTTTTTTTTTCCTTACCGTTCATAATATTATTTTAATCTAGTTATTAGGAAAATCTGTAAAATAATGTATTAAAATATCACGCCCTGGCTTAGAAAACCAGGTACCAGGGTGGCGTATACAGGTTTTGTTTATTTATTTATTATACTTCAGACATTCTGTGTGTGGACCAATGTTATCAAGTAACTGGTATAGTGCGGATCAAAAGTTTTATAAGTTGTGAAAATAATTTTATTTTAAAAATGGAATTTAAACATTTTTAAAAATAATAAAGAATCTTTTTTCAGTCTGACAGACAGTTAAAGAATCATAAATTAACATTTTTATATTTCAAAATATGTTCTTTTTATTGTTATGTATATACCGCCACGGGTGGCCGAGGTCGTTAAGTCTCGGACTCGTGAGCGGGAGGTCTGGGTTCGAATACCGCCAGGACCGTCCTTCCTGACTGAGGTTTTTTCCAGGTTTTCCTCAGTCCTCATAAATGGCAAATGCCGGGGAGGTACCCTAAACTTAGGCCTGGAACGATTCCTTCCATAAAATCCTTTCCCAATATATCATTTCATTTCATTCATCACCAGTGTCCTCCGCCTGTGGTACCTCTGTAGTAAAAACGGGCGTTAAACACCATTCATTATTGTAATGTATATGAATGAATATGGGTACCAAAAAGCATTTATTTCCACTACATCTATCATGAAGTGTATTATTGCTATCCTATGAATATCTGATCCTTATAATATTAATTTTCTTGATGATATGTAATATAAAGTTATTTTGACCGCGAATACGACCAGATCTTGGATGTTGAGATCAACATTTCTTGCTTCACCCCGCAAACCTGGTAACCAAATTATGTGCGAGTGCTCTAACGTTGCTGGTGGAGGTTGTGGTGAACATTTGAAGCCGTTTCCATGATTAGTTATTGGTGTATCTTCATCATCTCCATAAGGTATTTCCGATTTGGCATCATGCTCGCTTTCCTGATTTGAGGAGTTTTCTATTTCACTTTCCCCCTCGCTCTAAACTCCTGTGCAATTCTTCCAGCAACTTGGCAGACTCTCAATCTCTCTATCAGCTGTCACAACAAAACGATACTAAACAACTGGAAATATTTCTCCTACCTATTAGTAATTGTTGCATAACTGTCCAATGACCAATCATATTATTCCGCCAACCTATTATTGATAGAATTAGTCATTGTTGTATTCTATTGTTGACTTGCAATTAAGAAGGCACAATGTGTATTTACAGTATAAAAATATTATTAAAGAAGGTACGGCATGGGCGCATTTTAGCCTGCTCCGTACACAGTTGCGGCTTAATAGAGACACTTTTACAATAATGTCACACATGATCAACATGCAGCTCATATAAGTAAACTACCTAGAGAAGTGTGACATAGTATTACACACCAGTTGTTAAGCAAAAACGCTTTACATCTAACCAAATGCTCTAGGGCTTATCTAATTAAAACTCAAACTTATAACAATACAAAATTCAATAATCTGCCACTCAATCCTATTAAATCGTTAATTTCTGTAAAATGACTTACAATGAAAGTGTATTTTTCACACGTCAAAGGAGCTTCTCTCTCACGTTTGTACAGGGTCGAAATTGCCAGAACGATGTGCACCTGGTGCGGTGTGCTGGGTGCCTTGCGCTTTGGAAAGTGGACGTTCCCGAATTGAAGCGGATCTTCCGAGGGGTTGGAACATTTCGGAGAGGCGTGGGAAGCTCTATTTGGAAACATATTAAGGACCTCATTTGCGTGCACGCAGTCACCGCCCGTAGATCCTGGTCTCCCGGTGTTGGCCCTCACATCATCCCTTCCTCCCGGAAATGCTCCATTGGGGACGTAGGCATAAAGGGACAGCCGTGAGCGAGGTTTAAGTACTTGATATCCTCTGCTTCCACAGAAGATCCATCTGTCCATATCCATTGGCACCCGTATCTATTAAAAAAATAAACATATCCAGTTTATTTTTATAGGAATTGTACTTCTGTCTAATTTTAAAAACAAGCATACATTTTTGTAAGTTATTGTGAAAAATTTGTTTTATTATAAAAAAAAAAGTTAACTTTTCCAATTATATTCTAAATCTTTAAAAAAAAATGGCAGCCTAAATTCTTACCTAAATATAAAATCAGGTAAAGAAACTCAATCCTCCATTTTTTTTAGTTTATATTGAGGTGATATTAATGTTGATTTTAGAAAATTCTATTCTAGAAATCCCCATATTTTCAATTTAAGAGCTTTAGCATATTTCAGAACGTTTGACTACCTGTATATATTTAATTATTTTATAAATTACTTTAAGAGCTGCATTTTTTATCTTCTTGTCTTGTTCTCCCTCTTACTTATGTAAATGTAGATTCATTCTCAAAAAAAGGGGGGGGGGACTCATTGACTTATTGAGTTGAAGGTACCTTTAGTACAACTTAATCTTATAAAATATTGTTTTTAATTTTGTGATTAGCTTACAGAAGCTGTGCAGGATACTCTCCCGAAACTTCTTTCGTTTTTATGCTACAAAATCTGAGCATAAAGTTTCGACCTTTCATTCTGCTTTACCCCCTCTCCATCTCTCATTTTATTATTTTTTCCATTCACAGGTTACATCTTCATGCGCAAGGCCTTAGAGAAAGAAATTCATGCATCAGTCACTTGCCCTTTCATGTCCACCCTAAATGTCAAGATGTGCAGTATCGATTACGACATCTCGACCTTTAAAGTGGAAGTTGATGCAGTCGATCTTCCTTTATTATTATTATTATTATTATTATTATTATTATTATTATTATTATTATTATTATTATTATTATTATTATTATCATCATCATCATCATCATCATCATCGTCATTATCATCAGTATTATCATTATAATCATCATTATTATTATCATTATCATCATCATTATTATTGTATGTTGAAATGTGAAAGTAAAATCTTGCTGTTATTTCGGAGTCGCGCTCTATTGAATATATTCATAATATTTTAGTAGATAGCAAGACTAATTTGAAAGCTAATTTGTCGCGGAAAGGGACAATGGATTTCAGACAAGCGGGAAATAACATAGCATAAATTTTGTTGCATCTTAGTGAAACGATGCTATTTTGGTATTTCTTTCATGTTTTTAATGTGTTGATTCTTAACACTAAATGTTTAAATACAAATAATAATAATAATAATAATAATAATAATAATAATAATAATAATTATTTGGAAAAACAGAAGTTGAGAATAATTTTCTCAATATTTACATTTCTTACAATATTCAAACATATCACACACTTTTTCCAGTAGAATTTCCTAAGCAGAACTGTTCAAGAGCGTGTTATCTGGATAGCGCGAGGCACATATTTCACCGTAAGTTGCTAATGCAACCATTCCCATATACCCCTTCACTCGAATGAAGTCTTTGACTTAACTCCCTAACAACGTGAAAGTCATAGATAAACAAATGTAGATGCTGGAGTTTTTCTGACTGGCTTTCAAAAGGCAATCTTGTTCATTGTTACAGTCTGGTGGCGGGTGTTTTCCTGAATAGCTCCTGACAGAATACGCCCTAAGTCTAAAACGTCCACTTTATTCACATATACAGATATGCTTTTTGTAACTTAACAGTTAGCACTGTGAAAGCCAACTACACAGTGAGGAAGTCACCCATTTTCAATTAAAGTGCGAAAACAACTCTAGTCAGTTATGCATGGTGTCATCTGCTTCCTAAGAAAAGACAGAATACCAGCGCTGGCCATGGGCCGTCTTCCTGCTGGTCTAAGAAAACGCAGAAATAAGCAAAGGGAAAGGATAACCCTTCTTAGAGTAAGACATTTATAAGACAATTATAACTTACATGAAGATGTAAATTTAAAGCGTAACATTTTCCGAGCAGGCCATGAGCTTCTCTAACGGAGGACCCGCATATTACAGCAGAGAGTGAATACGCTTATTACGTACGGTACAATTAACAACTGATCTGTTATTTGTGCATTTTTGTTTTAAAAGTTGACTAGGAGAAAAGAAAATGGTAAATAATTTGGCATTTCTTTTATAGAGGGCCGCTCTGATATCAAACGTCTTTGAATGTAAGTAGAATAAGTTTATGTGTTAAATAAATTTAAAACCCTGTGATTTATAAAACCAACAAAGCAATGATGATGATGATAATAGAGTAATTAAACCAAATGTCAGCAGTAATAAACTTGTTTAGAAGGTTCTGAGCTGAAAATTCATTTTAGTTCCCAGGAGTTGAAATGAAGGATTTTTTTCTCTGGAAATGCCTAATTTCATATGAGTTTGTTGCATATGAAAGAAAAGATGCGTTTCCATTAACAGATGTTACGTAGATCACCCGAGGAGAAGGTAAAGCAACACGATTTTTTTATTCTCTCTTTAGCGCTTGACATACACTGTACTTATGTCTATTTGCTTCACATAATACAAACACCAGTCGGACCATGCAGGGGGGTCGGCAGAACAATGGAACCATTTATGTGCAACACAATGTGCTTTGTTTAATATCTATTGCTCTGACAGTTTGCAAGGCCCTTTGAGGTCATAACTTAATATAAAGCAGCATTATCTTCTTTATGTACACTTCAATGAACCTGAAGTCATGCCAATAACTGCAAAAGCCATTAAGGAACCGTAGAACCTTCTGGAGAATTGAGTTGTGGCCTGTGCTTGAAGTCTTGTACACAGCCTTTATATTGAGCAACATTCTCTTTTGTATGTGTATTGCTTGTGTTTGAGCAACTTAAACAAAAAGTGCATTTTACATAATTTTATCCACTATGTTAAATCAAAATAAATAAATAAAAAGGAGATTATAGCATTTAAAGTTGTGTATCTTTGAAGAACGTAATTTCAGGGCTGATTTTAAAAGCACAGCACCCTCTCCAGGGATGAAAGTCTGTAAAGCCTGTTTTAGACTTCTGCACAAACGCAATATTTCTCCAGAGATTACTATTGGAGATCATACTGTTACTCAAGTTACCCCGGAGAAGCATTGATTGTAGAAGAAATATATGGTGGAGATCGAATTATATAAAGGAATAAATAACAGGACTTTTATAACTTTTTTACGGGAATACGTAAAAAATGTCCCTTATTTCTTGGCATATTCACTTCTACTCAGCGCACTTAGTTCATCATTAAAGGGAGAAAAAGGAAAAAGAAGAAGAGAAAAGAGATTTTGGTGCTGCCTTTAATAACCTTTGCACAGCCTATGTTTCTTTCAGAATTTAAAACATATAACAGATATTTAAAAAGTTCTCGTCCCGACTAAGAAAATATAAGACTTAAGATTTTTTTAACCCCTTGTAAATCAATACATTTAGTCCAACGACTTAACAACATTTTATACCCTCAGTTTTGGGACGCTCAGAGCGCTCATCAACTTGAACGAATGTAAAACTACGCTGAAATTCAACAGTTCACTATTTAACCTTCAGAAACAAAGGGGAAGAATCCTTTAATGTGGAATCTTAACTCTCTTCGTATTTCTAGTTAATATTATTTGTTAAGGTGAATATTTTTGTGCCTTTAATTTTTGGGGGGTTTAGCTTTAAAAAATATTGGCTATAAACTTGTCATTATTGGTTAAAAGTTTATAAATTTAGAAGTTATTATTAGTTAGAGTGTGTTAAAATTTATTATTTAGTTTATTTAAAATTAATTAAACGAAGTACTTTACCACAGCTGCTTTTTCGGTTTTATCCATTTCGTATAAAATATTAACACTAGTTTATTTACATGAGCGTCATAAACAAGTGACTGCACTTACGCGTCTGAAACTTTATAGTGGGCCATCTAAAGGACGATACTTAACAAATATAGTAATTTGGTCACCTTCACGTTATATAAACGCGCTAACTCCAGACTATGTGGTGAACCTTTCTGCATCTCAAAGTTCAGATCATTTAGTGAACCCAGATGTTGTTATGAAACAGTTTATCTTTCGAGAAAAATCTTCGGCTTTTTTATTCTATTGTGGACACCAGCATTAAGATATATAAAACATTTGAATCATTGGCACCCTAAAAAGAAGCTAATAATATTTCCATTTCCCCGTTCCGTAGGTGGATAAATCAAATATAATTAAACCTACATTTTTGTTACTTGTAGAGAGCGATATGCGGCTTCGTTACGTTACGCCTGGGAGATTCAGAAGTTAGGGGAGGGTTCGTTTGTAAGTAGCAGCATATCGAGCAAGAGGTGCAATCGTCGATTGCTTTACATATCATTAATTTTGGCGCGTGAGGGCGTAAAATCGGTAGAAATTTGGCAAAAATTAAGGGCTCACCTTGTTGATATAACATGCCTAATCCCGATGAATGAATACCCAGTTGTTGATTGATTGATTTATTTATTTATGGACGCTCTTTAACATCTCAGGTCATCAACGTCCCATTCAACTCAAGGCGTGAAACGGCCGACAAATTTTGCTCAGAGGCCTCTCTTTTAGGCTTGAGGTTCTTTTTCGTGCTGTAAATGTACGACACGGAACCCACAGTTTTACTTCCCTTCCAAAAGACGCCATACTTACGATTTTTATACCCGAAAAAAATCCATCGGTCCTGGCCGGGTTCGAACCCGCGATCTTGGGTATAGGAGGCAAGTATGGTAACCACTACACCACCAGGACCGACAACCAGTTGTTGATTACATATTACGAATGTAGTCCAAATAATATGATCGGTTGTATAACTTCTGTTTAACTCTTGTTACCGGTCTGCATCAGAACGCGTGTGCTTATGAAACTTGTGATGTTGCGAACGCCTAATAATAGACGATATAACGAAATGCAGATATCATTCATATAATTCCGGAAAGAGGACTTGTGCTACTCGTCTTGGCAGGCACGCGTGTTCCCGCGTTCTCAAGCTTTTAAAGTCCGGGACTCTCCTTGAAGGATATTAAACTTCTCGGAACTCAAGTTAAATCAGTACTCAATAATTAAAAAACCAGTAAAAATGTTATTCAAAAAAACAATTTACTCTAATTAAACACACACTGAAATTGTGTTAACATGTAGGCCCCTTGCTCCATCGGGAGACTTCGCGACTCATCAAAAGTTGCCCTCACGAGTGGGTCGGGATCCATAGGTCGAGAAACAAATGCTATTGTAATTATTATTATTATTGTTATTATTTTGTAAAATTGCAGGGGGTAAACAACGTTTTGGCATATTGGAAATTCATCTGAAAATGCATCAGTAAGATATTTTCAATGCATAAAGAAAACATTAACTGGCCCCGTTTATAGTGGATGTCAGCTACAAACATGCGATATTTTCTAAATGTAAAGTATTTGGGAGAATGCTTGCTCTCACACCAGGTATTGAAAATGCCTCCTGCTAGCAGACACCTCTTAATAAATGTTTCTGGCAAATCTCTGCATTAGTTTCCGTTGTCGTGGTCGATATTGGTAAACATTGAAATATGTGAAGATTTAGAAGAGACTTGGCAACATCTCGTTGAATGTCTTCTAATTGCTTAGCAAATTCCTTGCCCATCTGCATTCAATGTGCCCCAAAAACGAAAGCACTAGTCAAAATTACCCAGCTTTCTTAATGGAGAAACTGTCGCCCTATTCTTTTGGAATGCACATAAAAAGGTGAGACCTGACCTTCTATACGAACCATGTGATGTTAGACCGTCAAGACCCATCATAGGTCGTAACGAACTCGTTTTTGCTTACTGGCCCAGGAGCCTCAGTTTAGTCTTTGACATGTGGAATAGCTGCACTCCGCCCTCGGACATATGACAAACGATTTAATGAATTTTGAGGAGAATCCTACATAGACTCGATGCCTTCTGCAACATTTGCTAAATAACTGCGGCTCTTGCCGTTAAATTCATTTGAGTACTTCACCGCTCTTAACTTATAAAACAAATCTTTTGATGGAATTTAAAGGAAAAAACGTCCAAAATGGTCCATTATGCACAAAGTTATACTATTAAAAATAAATTCGTTTTATATTAATCACTGTGTATTAACACCTTCAAATATAATAAATATAAATGAATTAACTTTTAAATAGGAATCTCAACCACCACGGGTGGTCGAATTCATAAGGCGCAGACTCGTGAGCGGGAGGTCGGGGGTTCGAATTCCGCCAGAACCGCCCTCCCCGAAAGATTTTTCCAGGTTTTCCTCAGTCCTCATAAATGACAAATGCCGGGGAGCTACCCTAAACTTAGGCCTGGAACGTTTCCAACCTTAAAAAAAATCCTTTCCCAATATATCATTTCATCTCATGTATCACCCCACCGCCAGTGGTTACTCAGTAGTTAAAAAGGGGCGTTAAACATCATTAAAAAAAATAGGAATTCTATTAATTTCAGTTGCTAGAAGATCTAATTTTATAGTTTTTTCTTTTAATACTGTATGTTTTCATAACTATTTTAGCCTGTCAATTATGAATAGTCATATATATATATATATATATATATATATATATATATATTAAATGTGAAAGTTACAGCAGGAGACAGTCCGTTTCAAGGCAGAATGAATATCACCGTATTTGAAATCATTTTTAATGCTGCAGACGTTATAATATTATTGTTGCTGAAATCAAACATGCTCTGCTATTTACAAATTGTTTTATGCTCTATTTATTGCACATTATTCTTTTAAGACATTTTAAATTTGTAAGTAAAAGAGTTTTCCTTTGCTAATGCATGTGTTTAGTTCAGGTATTTAATAGTTTTGAAAATATACAGCATCAAAAGAAGAAGCTGTAAAATATGATCCGTAGTGCTAATTTATATATATTATATATTATATATATATATAAATTAACAGTAATAATAAAAGTAGATAAGGATAAAACACTGAGAAAAAATCACACTTGAAATTGCTATATTTCGAACTACTGCGAGTTCTTCAATGGCAAGAAGCTAGACCATATATATATATATATATATATATATATATATATATATATATATATAGTCTAGCATATATATAGTGCATATATATGCACTAAGGAAATACTTTAGAGGTAATTTTGATTCTAGTTATTCTCTCTGTTAAAGTTTTCCTAAATTTTGAAGCTTTGTAGAAGTCATTTAGAATTCTACTATCATAATTTGTTACCATTACCTACAGAAACGTGTAGCAAAGGTTATTTTTGTAATAGTTGTTACACCGAGGATTGATTGCGATCTAAGACTGTAGCGTCACAATTGAACCTACGGAGCGAATCTTGACAGTGTGCTCTCGTGCTTGCTACTTAAAATTGAATAATTCTGGGAAGGGTACAGAATTGCTCTTTCCGATGCAAAATACTCTTATTCCGAAGGTTTAAAGCAATGGAAAGGGCGTTGTTTCAGCTTCTTAAAGAATGGCATCTCATTTGTGCATAGCAAAAAAGATCAAAGTAGATTAGAACTAATTTCAGAGGGCAAGAAACAGGCAAATGCACAACCAGCCACTTGTCGTGTGCCCGATATAATTTGGAAGGTTAAGGCCCTTGTCTCTTGCCCATATGTAACAACGCAGTTCTTTAATTGAAATAGGAAATCTCATTTACAGCTAAGAATATCATTACCAACCGCAATTTGAACCTTAAAAAGCGCTCTGGCATTATCAGGATAGTAAGACATGTTGCTTCAACCCTTCATTTTCTGGAGGATATGGAGAGAGAAACAGGAATACATTCCACCCCTTATAGCGACATTTTTGTTAAATCACTTGCTGCATCTCCAATGGATTTATGTGTATTTAAGATTTTGAAAAAGACCCTTGAAAGCAGAAGATGGCGAATTTACTGCAGTAAAATGTGCGATACAAAGCTAAAGGTCACCACACAAAACATCACTCCCAGTGGAGGGTGGTTTTTTTATTAGTTAAAATTGTTTAAATTTGCTACCATAGATCGCAAGTAATCCTCCACACCCTCATATATACATGATATATGTTACGTAGCATGTAAGGATTTAACCATGTAATTGATTATAAAAATTATAAAGGCGATTTAATAAATTCGAAAGTGCGATATTTTAAATATTTTGTGGTTTTATAGTTAACACTGAATATCAATAAATAGCGCTAAGCTCTCATTATAATACTTTATCATTTTATCTTCTTGCTGTTTTATATTTCACAACTGAAATGACTATTCCGTATGCTGTATCACATTTAATTCGAGGTTAGAATCACCGATGCACCCCTTTCCTTTACACTTCTATTGGGATTTAATGTGTCTACCAGCAAACTCGGTGACGTTCACAATTAATAACAAGTGCAGTGAACCAAATCCTGATGGGGAAAACACACATAATCTTCGGATCGCTGATTTCCCTTCCCCTCTTGTAGCACAAAATGCCATAGGCCGCTCGCAAAGTGCTGAAGGTTGTGATATTTGGCACCACAGTATCTCAGAAGCATCATATATCATGACTATTTTAATTAAACCATAGACAAACAAGTTAAAATCTACATAAAAAGTCAAGTTTGTTTTTATTGGCGGAGTTCCTTGCTCTCTATCCTGTTGCTCTAAGTATCAAGTATTTTTTAATTAGTGTTTAACGCCCGTTTTTACTACTGAGGCACTAAAGGCGGTGAACACTGACGATACATGAGATAAAATGATAAATCGGAAAAGTATTTTTTAAGGAAGGAAACGTTTAGGGTATCTCCCCGGCATTTGCCATTTACGAGGACTGAGGAAAACCTGGAAACAATCACAGTCAGGGAGGAACGGTTCTGAAAGACCCAATTTCTCTCTCTCTCTCTCTCTCTCTTTCAGAAACAATTTTCTTATTTTATTTAAATAGTATATCTCTAATTTTATTGTGAAGAAACAAATATTGGATATACATCATTTATGCACTCCTAATGCCCCGATTTGCCGACTTCCTTAATCTATTTAAATGGTATATGTGGAGTTTCCCTGTGAACAAGCAAGTATTGGTGCCGCTAGAGTGATTTATAAATGTTGGGTTTCATTACTGATATTCCTTCACTGACTTTCAGAAAAAAAGTTGTATTATTTTATCTCAATGGCCTATACCGCAATTCCTGTAAAATTTTTAAAATTGCGGAAATCATGGAAATTCTGGAATTTTTTTGACTCGTTGTGAATCAGAGGGAAGGGCAGGAAATCCAGCAGGCTACACAGAAACACTCAAGTTCTCAGTTGACACAATTTGTAAGAATATCTGACTGTCTGTGTTGACTCGAATATCTTACTAAGATCTCGGTTGACTTCTAGATAACGCTTAGCGGTTCACAACTGCCGCGCACCTCAGTTCTGATTCTCTGTTCTCAAACCCATTGATTTCAACTGCAACTGGTAACTGATGCCTGACCAACGACAACTCTTCCTCTTACTCCCCACCTTACTGGACATCGGTTTGTTAGGCTCCTCCCAAGCGATATGAGTCCTCAAACATTACTGTCTTATTGGTCATCCCTTGGTATCTATCATTATACAATCTCGCTCCTATTCGTTCAATTTTGGGACATTTCTTTGGTTATCTAAAATGAATGTTCCCACACTATGGTAATTCCAGGAACGGACATTCCTGCCGTAAATATGCGGAAACTTTTCTGATCTAACATCCCCTTCACCTTACTTAGATTTACCTACAACGAATTCGTGATAGATCACTTCTCTGCCACAAGTAAGAAGTATCTATTTGTTTTTGAAGTCATGTCAGAAATCCGTTGACGTGTGTAGATGTTACTGTTAAAAGGCCGCAAAACAAGTGCTGTCTGCTACTATTGATATGTGTTCATTTCTCGAGAAGTATTTGTTTACAAAACAGAACGCTTCCCTTATTGTTATTATGCACCGTTACCCATCGGAACAATCATTCTCTCTGCGCTAGTTAAAAGGCACATTCTGTGTCTCGGGTCGACAAATTACTTTCCTAAAACCTTGCAAAAGAAACAAGTTCGTGACCAGGACAATAGATGTCTTCTTCCCTGTCGAACCTTTTAAAATTTCATTGCCTCTTTCCATACGGCACACTCCGGACCTTAACGAGTAGTCCGGTATTGTAACCTGTACCTTCATGCAAATGCATATTGACCTTCTCCTTCTAAAGATTTGGCGCAGGTGTTACGTAACAAAGCATGGAAATGAGTACAGTGCCCTTAATACAAATCATATACATGCATCAGACCATATTTACACTAATTATTAACATCGATTGTAATCTTATTAATTTATAATTAAATGTGGCCTTTATTCTCGGATACAGCCTCTAGAGATATTTTAAATTTTCTTTAAAAAATTTAATTTAGGTTAAACCCCACCCCCAATGGTCCAGTTTCGCTGGTTAACGAACTTGATGAATCGTTTGATAATTGATTATTATATGCAGAGTTTCGTTTGAGAAAATTTGCGACCGCTAGAGCGTTTACAGACATACATGTGTGTGTGTGTGTGTGTGTGTGTGTGTGTGTGTGTAAATGAAAAATAAAGTAACACTATGAACGATGTATCTAAAATAGCAATAACTAGAGAAGCACAGAAGGAATAAAACACTTAAGATCACAGATAATCACTTTACTTCGGACTACTTGAGTTTCCTATGGCATATGTACTTCCCGTGTCATTTTCGGTGTCCAGTAAGTGGCATTGAAGGAGATTTGAAGAAATTATTCAAAAAACATTTCATAAGTACAATCGCTTTGGAATTCGCTAAAACCGGAAAGATAATCTATCGTTTTTAAAACGAAATTTTGTTGTTTGATATAATTTAAATAAAAGTTGTCATAGAAAATATATTTGTAGCTGATTTTACAGCAAACATTTGTTAGTTTAACACATTTTAAAAAGGGTTAAACCATCTCGTTATAAAGCCTAAAAGGATAAAATTATATAAACCTGAAATCAAATTAATTAGCGATAAACTTTATTCTGTGCTGTTTTAGATAATCTGTAAGCATAGAAATGAGCAAATCGCTTGCATGTAGTTTCTCGTGTTTTTCGGCAACTTGCCCAAGGTGTCGATGTTAGGGATATGCTCTGTATCATTTTACTTGGAGTTGCTTTGCTCAGTGCGTATGTATTCTTGGAAACGCACCAGGGCGTAAGAACGAGGCGGTGCGGTCAAAGATAGACACGCGAGTATCAATTTCACGGTGCGTAGTGCGTGCGCGTCGCACGTAACCCAAGGTTTTCCATTAATGAGGTAATGTAACTCTTAATTAATCCTGACATTGTTAGCAAGTTGGGAATAATGAGTTCCCACAAAGTTCCGTGCCCCGCAGTATCGCAACAAGGATCCGCAAGGCTGGCCTTCGTAACCCAGCGAGTCCCAGCTCCGTTGTGGTGAAACCGGCTGACTGAGAAGGTTGAAAAAATCTTGCCTCGTTATGCAACAACGTTTTTTGTTTGTTGCATGACGTATTTCCAGGGCGAGGGAAGAACCTGCTGGAAATCTTATAAGAACTTATTTGCAGCAGAGGATCAACTTATTTATAAATTATAAACTTTCTAGTCGTAGGTAATTCATGCAGAAATTTAGAGCATCCACTTGGTTATGAGTGAAGTAACTTTTGAGATTTAGAATCACAATTACGTTATGATTTCTGCTATATGTAGAATATGTGCTGGAAAAAATATATTAAATATAAAGAAACTATGGAAGTGTGTGTGATTCATTACATTGGAAGATGAAGCTATTTAATATTTTTTAAAATAAATATAAAATCCTTTTATTCCCTTTTTATTACAATTATTTATTAAAAATATCCAAACAATTACAAAGTATTGTAGTTGTTTACTTTAAAATACTTAAATGTGAAAAATGCATAATAGAATAAATTTTTGAAAAATTTTATATATGAAAGATTTCATAAAAAGAATAAATCTTACAAGCATTAGCCTAAAATGGGCTACAAAATTGTATATAAATATTCCAATTTGTATCAGTTTATAAAATTCAATTAACAGGAATCCAAGATACCTTTCAAAAAATGCCAACACTTATACAACACATTTCTTTAACAGCAATAATACCCAGCAAATGCAATAAAGCATTATAGCAAAGTTTCTCAAGAAGATATTTATTTTTCCACCTTGAATTTCCAAATGTTAACAAATTACCATGCAACCCTAACAACAAATCTATGGAAAGGAAACGACCAAGAAGCTGGCAAATTTTCTATTTAAGAAGAGGAAATTTTCTCCCATCTCGTCAAACTTCTTGGCTGCGACCATTCAATAGCAATGCTCAGGAGAGAATTCTCCAAAGTTCGTCACGCAGAGCTTCAAGCAAGACCACCTACAACATATAAGGCCTTAATGCAAAACAAACATAGCTGCCTTATAGGCTGAACGTAAGTCATTATGTACTGTATATATACTCTTTTTTTTAAGTTCAGCGTTACGTTATTAATTTCTCATTAATAAATGAAGACATTACAAAAAAAACTGTTTAAAAATAAATAACTATATAAACATTTTTACACTAAATTCCAGCTTTAGACAAACATAACCTGGGTTCTTATGCAAGATTTAGTGTACATATATGTGTACTCGATTATTCATTTCCTCTCAGTATTTTATACAAAGGAAATAAAGAAAACTCTGTTTAAAAGCAAATAAACCTGTGTGTATATATAGAACCGATGGGACGCATTGAAAATATATTACATCACAGTATGCTATGTACTAAAGAAAACATAGTTTAATCAACCATACCTGTTAACGAATTCCGAAGGAATGTAAGCTATTGCAGTTGTACCCATAAAACTGTAACAAAGTTCATGTGTGTGTGTGTGTGTGTGTGTGTGTTTGTACGTTTACGCTCTAGCGGTCGCAATTTTTGTTTTTCTCACTGAAACTCGGCATATGGCCATCAATTAACAAACGATTCGTCGAGTTCGTTAACCAGCAAAATTGGATAGGGAGTGGGAGTTAATCTGAAGCGAACATATATATATATATAAAAGTTAAAAATCGCTCCAGTTTTTTTTCTCAACGAAATTTATCCTGTTTCCTAAAGTAAATTGATAAAAGTAGTTTCCAAAAATAGGACAATCGGGCCATTAGGAGTGGGAAGTTTAGCTGAAAACCAAAATTTAAAAATCGCTCTAGCGGCGACAATATGTGTTTCTTCATAGCAAATTCAGTATATACCATTTAAATAAAATAAGAAAAATGGTTTCTGAAAATTGGGTATACTTGCAATCGTAAATTTAAAAAGCGCCTTTGCTTTTAATTTTCTATATATTGTTTTAAAATAAAGTAACAAATTAATTCAGCGTATAAAACGTATTTATAACGATGCATATGTTTTATTTAACAAAAGCATTGTTATGAAGATAGCAAATGTGAAATATTAATCTAATATATGTTTGAGAATTATATTTGTGTGCAAGCGCGCTTTGTAAAAATCTTCAGAAAACGTTTACGTTACTTGTTTTTACTACAGTAACATTTAAATTAAATTTCAAAGCCAATGAAAATCGATGAAACTTTTGATTGTTTATTGTTGATTGTGTATATATGCTTTGTACATTGTAATTGTTTTTAAACAGTAACGTGTTTTTTTTCATTGAAACATATGAACATCTTAAATACACAATGTAACTCGAAGCTTTCTGTTATTTCTCTCTATTGTAGAGAATGTAAAGATGATATCAAGGGCTCAATTCATAAACATAGTTATATTTAAAAATGTTTAAAAATACCAACACAATAGAGCTTTGTCTATCATTGGTGATATATTTAATTTACTTAATGGTATTCCATTAATGTTTGTGGTTTATTATTATTATTATTATTATTTTTTTTTTTTGATTATTATTCTAAAAACGTGATTTCTCTCTTGTAAATACTTATATATTGTAAGAGTTCTAATTTTGTTTTCCAAATATTATATAGTAATGCTATAACATTTCATTTCATCAATTAATAAGGTCATAATTTGGCTTTTATATTCATTTTTAAAATTACTCTACTAAAGATTTCGCTTAGTTTACGCAGCTCCTGCATGGCGGATTTTTTAATATTCCAGCTTTAGATATATCTCATACCTAATAATAATACAATGTTAAAACTATTTCAGTGAATGCATTATTAGAGACTATTAGGTAAGCATGTTTATTCTATTTCATTTCTCCCTCTGTGCCTTATACTTAGGAAATCTAAATGCTGAAGTGTTAGGGGCACATTAGATGGCTTACTTCCAGGTACACAACATACACGACCCCACACATCCTTATATTAAAGATGTACAAGCTAGATTTGAAAACGTAGAATCAATGAATATTAATTTCTCCGAATTAGTATCACATTCAGGCAAAAAAAATAAATTCAGTGTATTTAACATGTGATTACCTAGTAGAAAATATAAGGAAATAATCCTAAAAAATTGTTATGTAAGATAAAAAAAAATGTGGAAATGAAGAGCATAGCAAACAGCCATTTTGTTCAGTATCGATAGTTACATTAAGATCTGATATTGTAGGTAGTCATCTCTCAAGGCAAGATATTACTTCAATACGTATGTGGCGATACCGACAAAGCGATGACATATAATGCTCATCAAGGAAAGAGCATTATCAATTGAAGCGGACGGTTTCGTGGGAAAACGGCACTGTAATATAAATAAACTTAAATTTAAGAACGCTTAAATTTAGCAGATGAAGTTATTGGATTTTCGCCGAATCCTGAGGAGAATTCTAAAATACAACATTTCTGTGAATCAATCTCATAAATAAGATTTTTACATAATGGGAAACTTATCTTAACAACAAACATATTTTAATAATTTTTATAATTATCAATATAAATTCACAAAGAGCTTTTTATTATTTAAATAAAACATGAAAAACTAAGATGAATATTTCCGTAAAGAGAGCGAAAAAAATGGCATTCTAGATGCAATATTCGCATATATAAAACTCCCTTAGAATAAATTACGCGTTTAAATTATAAAGGGTATAGTATTAAATAAACCATAAGGTTTTAGCAAAAGAAAATACAACCGTTTCTTAAAATGACCACCTACTTACTTTCCGACGTGAAGTGTAATGTTCGACATAGGATTGGATATTTCGGTACTTCAATCTTGCTTAACGGCTGGTCATTTGTGCCTACATTCCCAGCAGGATCCCTCCTCCCCGAGAGGAAGGGGTGAGGTTAGTTAAGTACTAGCCATGGGCGATGAGGAACGGGTGTAGAGGAGTCTCTAAACTTGTTTCCACATAAAATACCCCAAAGCTGGCGGAATCTCCCTCCCCTCCAAGGAATGCGAGCTTCTCAGATTCTCAGGTCGCTTCGATACCAGACGCCGGGGCAAATTAAGTTTCCAAGGCGCAAGTCACCGCTACGTCGCACCAGCCCTTCTCGATTTTGCACTTTCCACCCTGTGACAGAACCAATAGCAAGGGTGAACGGAAAAGTCAGGAAAATATTATCCAAGAATTCTCCTAAGAGACCACGAATAATCACGAAAAAAACTTCGGCCGGTCTTAAGGGATTTTAATTCCTAACTGCCCGAATGCAAGTCCCAAGTGTTACCACCTGAGCCACACAGCTCGGCATTTAAATACTGACAAAACAACGCCGGTCCTGGTGGGTAATAGTAACCCAGGATCTCGGGTTCAATCCCGGCAAGGGTTGATGGATTTTTTCGGGCGTAAAAATCACACGAATGACTTCCTTCGAAAGGGAAGTAAAGCGGCGGGTCCCGTGTCGTACATTTACGGCACGAAAAAGAACCTCAAACCTGAAAAAAAGAGGCCTCTGAGCAAAATTTGCTGGCCCTTTCACGTCCTTAATTGAATGGGATGCTGATGGCCTGAAATGTTAAAGAGTGTCCCATAAATAAACCAAATTAACAAATTGACTAAACAATAAACAAGATTAACAAAGGAAGCCGAATTTGTGCGGAATCATTGAAATCAGAAGGTAGGACATGCTTGAAATAAAGATATTTCATAATCTATTAAACATATTCAACAAAATGTTTAAAATTTCAGCTCGCCAGCAAACTTGGAATGAACATTTATAAGATAATGCAACAAACATCTGAAAATGTTATGAGATTATATGACGGGAGGTTTAACGGAATTTAAAAGAGCTCCGGCACCTCAGCCGGTGTTACCCCATTGAAAGACAAGCCTTCATTGTTTCCCAAAATCTGTTCCTTGAACAAGTTGCAGCATTTTGGTTCCAATGTCAGCGTCTTCCCTGGTTATTGAAAGATCTTACTCTTCTATAGGAGTAGTGCGCAATCTCTTACCAGGATTGGACACAAACAGGATCGTCTGTTTACACATTCTACAAGTGGGTTCAGTTCTACTTTTCGTGGATGTTTTCTGAAGTGACCATGTTCAACTACTTTCCTTATTCCTCTTCTATACAATTTCAGAAGAGATGTGGAAAGAGCGTTGCTAGGACCCAGGACAAACTTCCTAGCTTGCGTTTGTCACTTTAATTGATGTTTATCCCCAGTCCATGTTTTAGCCATGTAATTGTGCTCAGGGCCAAAGAAAAGTGTATCAGCGCCTCTTTTTGCCAACTGATCTGCCTTTTCATTTTCATAAATTCCCTGATGTAACCACATCCACCGCAATTCGAACCTGCTCCGAAATGCCAGCGCAGACAGGGTATTTCGACATTCTCATACTAGTTTAGACTTCACCTAGTCAGAGGATCCGAAAAGATTTACAGAAATGGTGGTTAATTCGTAAGATTTACTTGATTTAAGTAAAACAAATATGCACACGACTGTATATTTTATGATTGTTTTCAGAGCAATGAGTGGGTAAGGGGTTAGTAGTTGTTAAGTTAAAACATTGAAACCATGGACAACTTTGTAAGGGGTAATTGCATTTAGGGCGTTGGCAAGAACATAAACCAGAGACCAGGCGGGACTATTGGGATGAAAACAGGTTGCAGTAAATATAATCTTAAGGTTACGAGGGCGGTGGACATATTCTGAAGGTGAGGCGGGATGCAAATTTCGAGAAATCGGCCATGTATATATAAAGGTTTACGACATTCTTCAAAACAGGGTTGACATTCAAAGCCGGTTTGGGTTTGCTTTGGGCTGATGCAAGATTGGATATTTCAACTGAGACGACAGCCGCAAATTGTAAGAAAACTAATATAATATCTGAACATTCTTTCTTGTTACTTATAAAGTGCTTTCTATATTACACATTTAGAACTTTAGTTATAAACCTTGTCCGCTCACGCGGTGTTTTACGTCTCGACATCTGGGCAAATCGCAACCGGTGGCGTCTGTACTTTAACTTCGCATCTTCCCCTTTTGCCATGTGCTCCGCTTTCTGAACCTGTTCCTCCCAGTTTCACGGCAATATATTTCAATCATTGTCAAAGATCGTTAGACAGGTGACTGTAAAGCAAAACATTTGTAAAAGAACCAGGCTCTTCATGTGCTTGCGGAATTCATTCAGAACTTTCTTGGTCAATTTTTTCCTTCCGTCAACTGCAATTCACGATATTGTGCACAAATATGCAAAACAAAACAAAAATTAAATAAATAAAGGAATGAAAACGTTATCTTTTAATTGAACAAACTAGACAAATTCAGCGCAAATTAAAATTCTTTTCGCCAACAAAATCCTTTCCTAAATTAGCAAAAGAAGTTTTGGTGTACAAAGGAAAAGATAATGACATCAGAAGCATTACGGCGGCCAATTTAATTCTGTAAATCATAATGCCTTTTCCAGGTTCAATGCCTAGTTAGAATATATACACGTATTAGGAAGCGGAGTTGAAACGCCGGTACGCCAAAATATCATATCAGCGGATAAGAATTATATCTAAAGGCCGGTATTTGTCACAAAAAATTATCTGTAGATTTGAATCTATTTTAGCTAAATATTAATTACTTTAATATAGTCAAGTGCACAATTTTAAAGCTTTGGAACATAAACATAGGTATCTAAAAAGTATCATTTTGAAAGGTTAAATCATACATTTTAAATGAAAGGAAACAAGGGTGCATCATGTTAAAAATACTTGTGACACTTTGTTGTAGAGTATTTCTATTTTAAGAAAAACAATTTCAATTGCAATCATCTATGTTACATAAAATAGAAGAGCACCTAGAACTTGTATTGTGCAAGAACATATCTTAAAGTTTTCTACCTAATTAAATTTCTAAGATGACAGAAATAAACTTACTGTATCATTATTCAATATAAATCTTATTCACTTCTGTGCAGTTTTCACATCTATTAAAACAGTCAGAAAGTTTCCGGATACGAGTCAATTAATTAATTAATTATAATTTGAAACTCACAAAAAGATGAACTAAGAATAAGAGAAAATGAAATGAAACATTTCTCGGGTTTATTGCAGGTTACAAAAAACTAGATCACAAAAGCAGCGAAGACATTAGCTCAGAATCTTTTTTTTTTAAATAAATGAAAATATTGTCAATTGGAACAACCTCAAATCATATTTGTAAATAATGAACCCTCAGACTTTGGGAATATCAACCTGTGGGCAAGAGAGATATTGGAAAACCTTCTAAACTTTGGACTGGTCCGGTGTTACAGAAACAGATGTTTAATACATGAAGATTGAAATAAATATATATTTATAAATGTATGATTCATAATGTAAATATGTTTAGCTATAAACATGTTTATTGTCGCACTCTTAGAAGCCAAATATTCACGTTTTGCTGCCCACCTGTTCATTCAACCAGTCCATGACAGCATCCTTTTTAAGTTCATGTTTTCAAATAGTTTTCCAAAAGGTGCTCCATCATCAGAAACAGGTGAAAGTCCTGCCGTTTGTAAATATGAAATCTTTGAGTGAACTTCAAGCTCATGTGGTTGTGTTTCTTGGCAGTACTCAACAAGTAAGACTTCCATGTTTGAATTTGCTTTGGCGGGTGAGCATGATGCAATTTCATTGATGTGGAGGTTTTACATGATCGATAGGAACGTTATAAAGATGACAATGCTCAAGAAAGCCAATACATTTGTCTTCTCGGGATGTCTGTAGATTTTCGACTGAATATATAAGTGTAAGTCTTGAGACATGAATAAATTAGATGAATTAACGATGCTGTTCGGAGTCCTTGGTGCCTTAAAGGTATAATGGCATAGACTTTCTTAGGGTAAGGAAAATTTCCGAACAGCTTGCCCTGACCGGAATTCGAGCAGAACACCCGGTATAATAGTTTTTTTTTTTTTTGAGTAGTGTTTAACGCCCGTTTTCACTACTGAGGCACCACAGGCGGTGACACTGATGATACATGAGATGAAATGATAAATTGGGAAAGGATTTTTTTTTTTTTAAGGAAGGAAGCGTTCCAGGCCTAAGTTTAGGTACCTCCCCGGCATTTGCCAGTTATGAAGACTGAGGAAAACCTGGAAAAAACCCCAGTCAGGGAGGACGGTCCTGGCGGGATTCGAACCGCAGACCTTCCGCTCACGAGTCCGTGCCTTAACGACCTCGGCCACCCGTGGCGGTCGGTATAATAGTCCCAACAGCTATCATTAAACCACGGAGGCGGTTCAGGTCATTTGTAACAGAGGAGTTACTTAATCTCTACGATTAAACATCATGCCTCACTTTCTGACTGCAACAAATTTCAGTGATTGTCACTGTTAGGGTTTAGCGAATAATTGATCAAAATTTTCAGTTGGCGGGACTAATTTTCAAAGATTGCTACGCTCCACAAATGAATATTTATATGCTTACTACAGCATTAGGCGAATGAGAACAGTTAACACAGGACCGGCAGCAACGAAACATCTGTGCACCCTTTAGGTCAAACTTTCTTGTATTATTTACTTTACGAATCATTCTTGTAATATGTATATGCTGTCTAAAAGTAGCCAGATGTCTATACCGAAACTGCAGAACCGTCACATGAATAATTTCGGTTCCTTGGTTGACGACCGGGCAGATACTAACATGCAACTATATGAGGCAAAGATGAGATATGCAGCAGAAATTTAAGGAGTTTTAAAAAGGATGACATGGTACATAGAATATTTTGTAGAAAAGTTCTGGAGTTACCAAAAAGTTCGCTGAAGGGAGGGGGGGGAGGAAAGGCATAATGGGGGAGAGAATTTGCAAAAATGGCACAGTTGTTTATAATAACAATGTACTAAAGCACTGGGAAGTGAGAGTTGGTTTGGAGAGAGGGGAAACTATTAGAATGAGGGACAAGTGGCGACTGGGTGAAAGAAACGTCAGCGGATTTTGGAAAGAAGTGAGACAGAGAGAAGCAAGAGATTTGGGCTAGCTAGGAGGATAAAAGCTCTTGAGACTTATATAAATAGCTAAAGGAAATTGGAGACGGGAGAAAATCAATTTGCAAAAATAAATGTGTACAGGATTAAGATAAAAATCTAAAGAAGGATTGTGGGAAAGTGTGTAGTGCATTCCATTGTCTAATAAAATGTGGGGGGGGGTGAAAGAGGGGATAAACTACAACATGATACAGTACCAATTAAAATGCTGCCAGGTATAAGTGCAGAGAAAATAAACAAGATTGGGGAATTCTTCAGAAAAGTAAAGGATAAGTGGAGGAGCTTGTGGGCGCACACAGTTAAAAATGTGGTAATTTATTTAGGGGTTCATTATCATACGTCTATTCGGTGACTAAAGTATGGGGAAATCTTAGTTTTGATATTGCTAAGTCCTTACATATTTGATTGTAATGTCTTTTCAAGAACTCTTAACCAATATTCAGCGCATTTGGAAGGTTGGGATCTTATCCTGTTATCGTAAGTAAAATTTACTTTAATTTGCCCTATGTGTTCAATCAAACGTTTATTAAAGGATGGATTTCTGATTTATTAACGCGTGTTTCCCTACACAGGGGAGCAAAGCCTTCTCTGAGTGGCACACTGGAACGTAGGAACTATTTGTGCCACGGGGAAATTCTGGGTTAACAGTTAGTTGCATTATCCTGTTTAATACGCTGCGTCGATCGATGGCTAGTTTACGATGATTGGCCTTAGATCGATTCTAACCTGCTAGTGTTGCTCTAAGATGGCAGTGAAGTTCAGGCTGTGAGAATAAAACATTATAATTACAAAATGCAGATTGTGTCACATTGTAAAATACTGAAGAATTACAAATTGCGAATAAAAACAATAATAACACTCTGAGTAATAAAATCGCAGTAGACACGTTTTATTTGTTTGTTTGCTTGTGTTTAATTTTCATTATAACTGAATTCTTTTTCAGAAAAATTTGCTCAACACTATGATGAGTAATGAAAAAAAAAATACTAAATATTTTCCCAGCAATTTCGATCCATTCTTCCTGTAATTTGATTAAAAATGGTAAATATTGTCTTATTAATTTAGCACTTCCCTCTCGAATGGCAATAGGGATAAAAGCTCATTGAGCTACCATGAAAAAGTTTTATAAGTCCCTAGTTAATAGTACCATATGTGAATGTGCCGTTTAAAAATGTTCTTAACCCCTCCGTGGAGTGAAAATTATTTTGACATATTTACAGACAAATGAAAGTTTGCGAGCTAGGGCTTTTATCCTTCTGCGAAACTTTTAGATTCCTGGTTTCCTAACAAAAACACGTGTGGGCAATTCCATTATCCAATACTGTGTTCTCATTAATATAGCCAAATCATTTAGAGCAGAGCTTTTCCATGTTTTTGCAATTTTGAGTTGATATGCGATACCGCTCTGTTGGTTCGTCTGTGTCAATATTGGCTAATAGCGGTTGTGCCATCACGGCTTTTGTTTTCGCTTGGAAAATTACTATATTCGGCTATCAAAAAAGAGCAATCTAAACATTACATGGGTTAGGAAATGCACAAGCAACATTAAAATGTATTATCCGTGTTTGTAGTAAATACACTTAAAAGCCCCAGCTAGACTAACACAAAGGCATATATGCTTTCGGGACATTTTTAACAAAATTTTTGCTGCTGTCACATCCTTTCTGGTATGCATGGGATGATATGCGGAATACAAAGGTGAGATTCTAGAAAAAAAGTATTAACTGAAATATGCTTTGTTAAACCTTTATTTAAGAAATGAAATAAACATGTTATTTCAAATACTGAAAATGCAATATTCAACATACTGTATAATTCCATGAAAAGAACGTTATTCTACTAAAATATTATCTTGGTTTCAGGCAGACATATCAAGAGAAAATATAGTTTTTAAACTTACAAACGAAGTTTTTTGATAGTATTGAATGTTACGAGGGCTAGTCTAATAAGAATAACAAGTTTTCATGACAATAGATCTCACGTGATTGATGGAGCAAATTGAAAGCGCATAGGCGCATGCGTCTTAGTACAGAACGCCAGCAGTTTACCAGTCGGCTGCGTAAAATGGAGTTGCTTCGTATCGAGTAGTATGCTGCTGTGAAATTTTGCTTCCGTCTGCAGAAATACGGCATGGAATTGTACGCAATGTTAGAGCAAGCGTATGACTACGATGTTCTGCCACATCGATGGTTAACAAGTTAAAGAGGGCTGTGTTTCAACAACAACGCAGGGCCGTCCAGCTCCTCCAACCATTGCAGCGAACGAGAACATGATTAATACCGCTGCCGTATTGTTCTGGAAGATCGACGATAACATTGGCAGACGTTCCATGGTAGTGTGTTCACTTACAAATGAGACGTGTCTGTACGGAAGATAGTGCGAGTGGACAAGTGAGGGGAGCTTCAGCGTCTAGTAGCGGAGCAGTTCCATCATTACAGGTGATGAATTACAATCTTGAGAGCAAACAGGCGAGTTCAGTCTGGACATCATCTGGTTATCCGACACCAAATTTTCCAAAGTTGTTCCGTCAGCAGGAAAGTTTAAGTTGATTTCGTTCTTTGACTGTTCATCAACATAAAGTCCCCCCGTAAACAACGGTTAATGGGAAGTATTATGAGATGTCTTTACACATTCAACGATAACGTCCCGAGCTGCATCCGTCTAGTTGGCGCCTTCACCTGACAATGCATGCTCTCCGTTTGTAACGAATTGTGGGGCGGGCGATTTGGTTCATCAATGGCTGTCTTGGAGAAGTCGAAGGCGGTTCTGAAGACGATGTCAAAAAACTGTTTCCGTGCTGCCAGATACTTTAGACCAAATGCATAAAGCTTAATGGAACTACTTGAAAAAGACAATACCAACCTTAACCCTGTCTAGTGTGCTTAGTAATGCATATCGATGGAGTATTTCGTGATCCAGCCAAATATTTTGACAATGTATACCATGAAGGGGGGAAGGTACAAATAAACTCATTGTGTGCTCAGATATATGTATGATTGGTTTAAATTTAACGAATTATCATTAAAACTGATAAAACAAAGATTACAAAATTTATAATATACAATTCTCATATTGTTAGGCATTAATAATCGTTTATAAGAACAGCGCAGAGATCTCAAATTTCTAATTAGAAAAAAAAAAGCATGTCAAATAATTATCTCAAAGCTAACATTTGCTATGTTCTCAGACCAATATTTCATTTTAGCTCCAAGTCTTCACTAAAAATTATATTTATTTCCTTTTAATTATGAAATATAAGTTAATATTTTGAGGTAGAAAGGAAACGAGTTTTTATACAACAAAAGAGGAAATGCAAACAATTCGTGCAGACCAAACAGAGCCTATTTTAAAAAATGCATTTGTTGACCCTTGTGAATATGTCTTTATATTTGGTTTCCTTCTTTCTTTGCTAATTTATCATGCCATCAAAAGGAAGTCCATGATGAATGTGTGAGATAATTTAGTTCTCTCTTGAACTATTATCATCATCATTATTATCATTCTGTGACGAACAAAAACACAATTCTATTCTTACACAATATCTACGTAAAAGCCTGTTATTCTGTAGAACAATTCACACATGAACAATGACTTTTTTTATTGGTTTATTCTGGATGCTCTTTAACATCTCAGGTCATCAGCGTCCCATTCAACTCAGGGCGTGAAAGGGCCGACAAATTTTACTCAGAGGCCTCTCTTTCAGGCTTAAGGTTCTTTATCGTACCGTAAATGTACGACATGGGACCCATGGCTTTACTTCATTTTCGAAGGAAGCCATACTTAGGATTTTTACGCCCGAAAAAAATCTGGTCCTGGCCGGGTTTGAACCCGCAATCTTGGGTTTAGGAGGCAAGTATGGTAACCACTACACCACCAGGACTGACCACTTTTTCTTTGATAATATATTAACAATATTTGCAAAATATATTTCAAATACTTTGACCAGATACTTTTTATAATTAATAGTTTATATATTAGAGTTTTATGAATGAATATTTTATAACACCTTTCTCACATTTAAATATGATTTCATGTACTATATATCCTCTATAATATATTTGGGTAATTTTTCTAATGTATAAGTTCATTATTAATTTTTAAGACTATTTAATACTCCCGTAAGAATTTCAAATCATCATCGTCATCCTGTGACAAATCTGTTATTACACTATAATTATGTAAAAAGTCTATTATGCTTAGAAGAGCTTATAAATTAGCATATTTTTCTTTGATAATATATTGCTTATTTTTTGCCATATATATTTTTTATACTTTGACGAGTATTGCATATAATAAATATTTTAATCAATATAATAAGAATTATCCTATAAATGAATACCTTATAGCACATTTCTCACTTTTAAATAATGTACTATGCGTCCTCTATAACAATGTGTAAATACACTATCCATTATATTATACTATACAATATAGTGTATACAATATATATATATATATATATATATATATATATATATACACTCTATTCTAATGTAGTACAACACTTGACGTGTTCTATGTACAATATTTTTTTAACAGTGTTTAACGCCCGTTTTTACTACTGAGACACCACCGACGGTGAACACTGATGATACATGAGATGAAATGATATATTATGAAGGATTTTTAAGGAAGGAAACGTTCCAGGCCTAAGTTTAGGGTACCTCCCCGGCATTTGTCAGTTATGAGGACTGAGGAAAACGTGGAAAAAACCTAACTCAGGCAGGATGGTCCTTGCGGGATTCGAACCCCAGACCTCACGCCCACGAGTACGTGCCTTAACGATCTTGGCCATTCATGGCGGTTTATTCTATGTACAAGTACAACTGTACAGAGCCCAAGGAACACTTAAATGTTATGCACACTTTACGATCAAGTTTTTTTTAAATATCTACATTACTATTTTGATATATTTAATCTATATGTTGTATATTATTGAGCCTCGTCAGATAGACTTTGAGTTTGTTTTCATTATATTTCCAAACATAAAAGGCAAAGAGAACACAAATAAAATCGCGATAACTACGGCGTCGACTTACATTCAGAAGTTACACTGACGAATTAGTTCAGAATTTATAAAGTAATATTAAGTAATAATAATCATCATCAAGGATCGACCTAAATATCTCGTTCCTGTAGATGTGTAGTGGAGAATTGGTCAAGGCAGTCTTAAAAACAGTCCTGTTTTCCTGTTGGAACAGATATCATGCAGAAGAATATGTATTATTTTAATTTCCGTTGTCATTACGAAGATTTGATTGGCTTAAATCAATGGTGTCATTCAGCGGTATGCAGAGCTGTTCACCTGAACCAGTTGTTAAAATTATTGTACCTCTAGAGCGGGTTTTGAAATTTAAAATTTAATTTATAGGTAAAGTTTGACAGACGGGAAGAACAACAGTTTAACACAAGTTTCAGGAGCTTTCGCTAATGTAATGAACATTTAGCAAGAGTACAACCACCCTGAGTCCCAGCTTTTATTGGTGCAGAAGCGGATTGTTTGAATATGGATTTGGCTACCTTGCACACATCTTCTAACAATTAAGCAAAGAGTTCAGTTAGAATGTAAAAGAGTATTTATTGCATAAAAATAAAGCCAAAAGTATAATATGAAGTATTTTCCAGTAGTGCTGTTACGTCTAAGAAAAGTAAATCAAACGATGCGGTTGCTGAAGTTGCGAAAAGGGAAAAGTTTAATAACGTGCACGCGTGGGTACATGCTCGAATATTTGGAATATTTTGTCGGTATGTCAACAAGAGTAGAACTTTTTTCTGTTAATTTCTCTTTTCACTTCTCTTTCTGTTTTATTTCGCAATTAAATAGTCTATCCTAAATAGTTGTAGCTAAAAATATATTCTAGACCTGTGTGTTTAATAAAAATTTCATCCCTAGACCACACGTCATTTATTTGTGTTAGTTAATTTCCGAGTTCCACATTTCTCCTAAATCTGCTGAGTTCTGATATCATTCTCTCTAGTTCTTTATCATATTTTGTAAAAATGTTGGTGAGATAGATGGACAGAGTGGAAAGATGAAAAAATGCTCTTTATTTCAAATTTTATTTCTTAAAAAATTAATTTAACAACTTAAAGGAAATGGGGAAGCATTTTTATTTACTTTTCTCCTTCTTTCCATTTATGTATCAAACATTTCTTGACATTCTTGGCTTGGTTTCATTGGCAAAGTTGGCTATAGATCTCGTAAAACAAATACGCATTGTATAACAAAACTACAGCGCGCAGCGTTGCCATTGCCAAAGCTACGATAACTCCACGTGCGGAATGGGTGGAAAAGCGCGTCGGTGGTGAATATTGGTGATTGCCTCCGCTGCAGGCCTGATTGAACAGGGGCAAGTTATTTCATTAAATAGTTAACATGGCGGACCAAGCCGGACTTCATCAATACAGAGGAGGTTGAGTAATTGTTAATGTCTGCACTTCACTTTAACTTACTGCAATAAAAGATTGAGGTCCGCGGAGCATGGGGACCGTGCAATAGCATCAGAAGAGAAGGGAGGGTGGAAACGACTCTGTGTAGTTGGACAGCAGCGTGAAGGCACGAGCGTTGTTGTATTCTACACACACCAATTATTTTACGCTACGAATTATGGGAAAAATAATAAATAAATAAATGAAAACCCTGCAGATCATACCTATTTAAAAGCGTTATCAGTAGACATTGAGTGTTACGACACTAAAATCATGTTTTATGCGCCTAAAAATGCACTCAACTCTTAAAACAGTAGGCAGAAAAAAGGCTCTAAAACCTGAAAATTGCAGGAAATAATCATTAATATATTTTATTGTACCTGCATCTAAAGTTAACAAAACCCACATTATAAAGAGTGTTCCAATAAGAGTTTCATACATTAAAAATGAAACAAATTGATTTAATGAAAGAGGTTTATTTTTGTTTATTACTAATATTATTTTGAAGCACATTAACTCATTGCATATGGAAGAGAACGTCAGTTAAATGGCCGCCCAGGCTTTGTTGTGTTGTGCATGGACTTAACTGTTTCTGTATTGTTGACACAAATCTATTATTCAACAAATCCCCATAAGAAGTAATCTGGAGGAGTTAAATTACATGATCTAGGGACCAGTTAACACCACCACCGAAATGACGAAGCGTCTTAACTTCCCTTTCAAAAATCGACTGTTTTGTGAGCAGTATGACACATAGCCCATCTTGCTGAAACTACATGTTTCTGAGAGCAATACCTTCCAATTAAAGCCAATGATAATTCTTCATCATAATCCGGTATCTTTATCCATTGACAGTTAGAGCCTCTCCTCGTTAATTTTGGGAAAAACTTGAACCGGTGATTCCGCAGCACCAAAATCCACACCAGATGGAGATAGAGCGAATTTCCATTGGATTCACATTGATCCAAAAGCGGTAATTTCATTTGTTAACAGAACCATTCATCCAAAAATGGGACTCGTCTCTAACGCCCTATAACCCAATCGGAGGATACACGGCCCAATCTATGGTCATTTGGCTTCAGTTTTTAAGTTAAATAATTTCGAAAGGGTGTAATTTTGAGTCCTGGTGTAAAACCCGCCAAGTTGTGGTCGTTGAAAAAATTATTTCCGTGGATTCTTGCATATGCTCTCATGAACGGTAACCCTATTTTGATAGGCGTTGTTTCATTTGGACAGAACCAGTTTCTCACATAAATGCACGGAATTCTTGCGAACAGATGAACCAATTTGACAATTTCAGTTTCATGGTTATTTGTTAACAACAAATCGAACCATATGCAAAATATGACTACTATTCCTTCATAAACACGTCAGCTGTTATACATTAAGAATAGGACATTTTTATTGGAAGACTCTATACAGAGTGAATTCTAACTCTACCGACAAACTTTCACAGGTTGTTCGGGGATCTTTTCTGAGTGTTCTAATATAAAAAACCAATGGTCTTCGGTGACTCATTACCGGGTAATTTCATTGTTTTCGTTTAGTAATAACTCAACTCCTTTGTATCTGCTTACTCTGAATATGATTGTTTCCAAACAAAACACAACATTTGACTGCTGTACAACGTGTTTACATTACGGTCCACCATCAATTAATCAACTACTCATCACTTCCTGCCAATTGCAATTATTTGTTTTTAAGTATAGGTGATCAAACATCACAAAAAACCTAAATCACACTGTTACATATTTAAAGTAAATGTTCAAAATGTCAACCGCCATATTCATGACAAACTTCATAGCGACGCCTCACGCTCCAGCATCCCAGGAGATTGGCGTACATCAGCATCAGCTGCTGCAACCCTAGCAACCAGGTCTTATTTGTTTTTAAGTATAGGTGATCAAACATCACAAAAAACCTAAATCACACTGTTACATATTTAAAGTAAATGTTCAAAATGTCAACCGCCATATTCATGACAAACTTCATAGCGACGCCTCACGCTCCAGCATCCCAGGAGATTGGCGTACATCAGCATCAGCTGCTGCAACCCTAGCAACCAGGTCTTATTTGTTTTTAAGTATAGGTGATCAAACATCACAAAAAACCTAAATCACACTGTTACATATTTAAAGTAAATGTTCAAAATGTCAACCGCCATATTCATGACAAACTTCATAGCGACGCCTCACGCTCCAGCATCCCAGGAGATTGGCGTACATGAGCATCAGCTGCTGCAACCCTAGCAACCAGGTCCATATTAGTTTCAACAGAAGAAGAAAAAGTCTATGGGTGTCAAATCTGGTGATCGAGTTGGCCATAGAACAGGACCACCACGACCAATCCATCTGTGCTCGAACTGTTCAAGGTATTCCCACACTACTACGCTCTACTACAGCAATGAAAGGTTGTGTTAACAGTACAAAGGTAGTTGAATTAAACAGAACGAAAGCAATGAAATTACCCAGCAATGAAATTACCCAGCAATGAGTCCCAGAGACCATCGGTTCTTTATATCAATACATTCAGAAAACATCCCTGAACAACTTGTGAAAGTTTGTCGGTGGAGTTTGGGTTCACTCTACATAAGCAAAACTAACTGAAATCATAGTTTAATTAAATGAATGACACTTTCATTTTGCTTTACCGAAGTGGAAGGTTCGGTTAATAAAGAAAGCGTTGGCTGGCACTGGAGATTTTCCTCATGGAGGGCAGTTTTTACATATTGAGACAGATCTCTACGGCAATCTTTCAAGTAGTAACAAAAGCGATGTGTGACTATCTACAGTATAAATTTTGAATATGCCAAGAATGAATGCAAAGGAAGTGGGACTAGTGCTGTAGGAGACACTTTTTTTCCTAAATTTCCGGAGCAATCTCTCCTTTGAGAAGTGCAATTTTCAGATTGGTGAACAAAGTTTCCATTAAGACCAGGCATATTTTCAGTTTCATTAAGTTGGTTCTGATGGTGTAGTGGTAACCATATTTGCTTTCTAAACCCAAAATTGCAGGTTCAACCCTGGCTAGGATCGAGATTTTTTCGGGCGTAAAAATCCTAAGTATGGTTTACTTCGGAAGGGAAGTAAAGCCTTGAGTCCCGTGTCGTACATTTACGGCACGATAAAGAACCTCATGCCTGAAAGAAGAGGCCTCTAAGCAAAATTTGTCGGCCGTTTCACATCCTGAATTGAATGGGACGCTGATGACTTGAAATATTGAAGACCATCCATAAATAAACAAAGGGAAAAAAAAAGCTTCTGTAAGCATGGAAGATTCGATACTTAACCATAAACTGGGTGCTAGAAAGCAGGGAAACGCTTATCTTTAAGACGGTAATACGAAACCATACAAAAACCATCGCAAGGATGTGCATCAAACCCATTAATTGCATATATAAGGGTTTGAAGGAACAAAATGATCATTTGGTGCGCTTTTTAGATCTGACTCAGCCAGCAAGAATGAAATGTCTGCTTAAGGAGAAACACGCCCTGGAAAGAAAGGGGGACAAAAAAAGGAGAAGAAAGGAGTAGAGACATTATCAACCATTCTATTCTAGAATAATAGTGGATATTTACTTTATGTATGTCCACTTCTTATTCTTTTCTGCCCAACGCTTTCCATTCATTGCCCGTTTTCCCTCTCCCTCTCTCTTTTCATCTAATATATTCCCCTTCCACCCTTTTCTTTATGCGCTGTTCCATTCCCCTCACGCACTTCTCTCCATTTCTCCCATCCATCTACCACCCACCAATCTCAAACTTTTCCTATGCCCTACTCAATGTCGAAGGAACATAAAAAGAGAGGGGCAAAACGAAGAAAAGGAGAACAGAACGTGGGGGGCGGGGGATGTACCTACATTGAATCTGTAGAAGATTTCTAGACTAGTTGTTCGCTCTCCCTCCCTCTTTGACTTGTTGTCTTTTATTTTCAGTTCTTTTCGTATTATATTTTTGGAGTCTATTCATAGGCACACTTCACTTTGCCAGAAGATTTGTCCTTGACCGAGGTTTCCTGTACTGTCCACGGATTGTTGGGTTTTGGTTTTGAGAGAAAGGTTAAAGGCTATTTTGTGAACCCAAGACTATTTTTCATTTAACAAATACAGAACTATAACTGAATAAGTTACGAAATACAGAACTAAAATTACTTCAGGCATGGAAGGTAAACAGTTGCAGCATTTCAAGTTGGATTAAGTGAACAATGAAAAACAATAGCTATTTAAGGATTTGGCATACTAAACAACTTATTTGCAAAATAAATATTTAGTTATATTTTAAAACATATGTATTTAAATCAAACATTTTCTGCGGTAGTTTTCTAAAACAATTTCGCCTTTTTATTATATTTTATGCTTATACATGTATCTCTTACTAGTTTACATTTTTAATGAAGGATAAATAAATCCTTGTCGCGTTATTGTTGTTAAGTAATTTTGTATGTAGTACAGTATGTTTGTCAAGTGGGAGTATCCTGAAATTTCTGGAATTTAAGTCAGTGGTTAAGTTAGCTATAGTACAGGAAATGACAAACATGTAATACATTGCTCAAACATTTCCACCGTCATGTTTGTAGTAACATTACAAGCAGTTTGTGTGATGTCATCACTTGTGTATTTTTGTACATCTCTTTCTCATTGGTTTAGACTTAGTGCTCGCTCTTGCAAAACTATGGGGTCTCATGCTCTAGAACGTATAGTGAAAAGATATGATATCGTCATTTCTCTACGCGTTTATGTTATGGCAAAGAAAATTTCATTCATAAGGGAAATTTGTTTAAAAGAAGTAGATTGTGTTTTGTTACAGATGTTGGGGACTGAATTCTGCTTCCCTGCATTTTCTTCAACAATGTCATGTCATCTTATTAGAAAACCGCTTCTGTATGTTATGTATGCAATGGCAAATTTTGTAAGTAAATCTTCAGTTCGAAGCATAAACAGAAAAGTACCAAGCCTGTTGTAAATAAAACAATTTGTATTTCCACTTTAAATATTAGTGACAAACTCGGATTAGAACTGGCACTATAAACAAATTATTTTTTTAAAAAAATGATTGTTTATTTTTTAAGATATCTATCTTTTGTAATAATTATAAAATAATTGGGATGTTAAATGCGCTACATATTTTTACATTTTTCTGAGTAGAAACGTTCGTTTCAAATGGAGAATGAACTAGTAAAATGTTTCTTTATCAAAAGTTTAAATTATATTTTTACCAAAGTGTTAATGTTATAGATAGTCCATGGTTTGGTGCGTGTTTCATGGCGGGCAGTCAAAGCGGGAACTCCCGGCGAATGAAATGAATGGATGTGTTTAACGCCCGTTTTTGCTACAGAAGCGATGAACATTGAGATGAAATAATATATTTGGAAAGGATTTATTTTTAAGGAAGAAAATTTTCCAGGCCTGATTTTAGCGTATCTCCCCGGCATTTGCCATTTATGAGGACTGAGGAAAACCTGAAAAAACCTCGGTCCTGGCGATATTCGAACCCAGACCTCCAGCTCACGAGTCCGCGTCCTAACGACCTTGGCCACCCGTGACGGTACTCCCGGCGAAGTGGTTGTAATATCCTCGCAACTAATTCAAGTTCTCACAATAAAAAAACTACAATTTCAATACCTTATGATAGATGATGTCTCAAATTTTGTGCCACATCCACATATTTCTGGCATCTTTTTTTAAAATTGTCGGTATCACGCGTCAGTTCATATGCCGAAATTGAGTAAATTTTTTACCTGTTATATTTTCTTTCATTTCTTCTGATGTGTGGAAGTTTGTTCCATGCAATTTATTTTTTAACTTCTTCCATAAATAAAAACCACATATTCCTAGTAAGCTATTCATGTATTTTTCTGCATTAATATTATATTTTTAAAAAAGTAAGGTCCTTAAACTCTGTATGCATTTACAGCACACCGATTTTCTCATCATGCAAGGGTTTCGTATATAAAAATCCGGCTTTTCTGACTCCTATATCGTTATTTTGCATCAAAACGTGTCCGTGTAAATGACACCATGCTTCATCGGTAAAGAATATTAAGCATGGATCACTTTCACTGTCATTAACGTTCCGTCTCATCCAATTACAGAAATTTACCCAAATATAACTTGCCTGCAATTCGTGGACAACAATGTTATTGTATGCTTCCAATTTTGGAAGATGAACTAACCGTGTGAATTCTAAAAAGATACCAGAAATGTGTGGACATTTACAACAATCTCCTGTCATGAGCTATGCATTTGTTTTCATTCTTATTTCAACTATAATTACGATATCTTGAATTGGCCAGGTGGCTTTACCGGAAGTTCCCGATCTGACTGCCGATTCGCCAGCTGCGGAAGACAAAATCATGAAATGACGGGTACATCTAATGGTGCTAGGATTATTTTTGCAATATTTGTGGGCGAGTCTCGAAAAAAATGTATTTATTCATATCCTTGTGAATAGTTACTGAGACCCTCCTATCAGAGGCAAAGAATGTCTGATAGTGATTTATTTATGGACGCTTCTTTTTCAACTCAGGGCGTGAAACGGCCGACAAATTTTGCTCAGAGGCCTCTTCTTTCGGGCTTGAGGTTCTTTATCGTGCCGTAAATGTACGACACTGGACCCACGGCTTTACTCTCTTCCGAAGGAAGCCATACTTAGGATTTTTACGCCCGAAAAAACCCATCGATCCTGGCCGGGTTCGAACCCGCGATTTCGGTGTAGGAGGCAAGTATGATTACCAGAGCCGACTGATGGTGATCTCGGCCACAACCCTTCCTTAATGTTTGCTGAACTTTGGTGTGGAGTGCTTAAACATAGGAAGTCTCTCTCTCTGCACATGTTTTTGTTTCAATTTGGATTACTTACTTAAATACTATTCCCAATAAAATGAATAAGGCGAATGTTTTTATATTATAAATAAGATTTTTGGACAGATACTATTTTATCCCTGTATGTTTACTCATTGGCTAAATTCAATTTAATCTACGGCACTGTAAACTGCATCACGTTTTTAATAATCAATAGAAAAATAAACGGAAAATTACAATAAATGCTAAGAGCAAAATTCATTAAACTATTATACTATTATTAATATTTACTATACTCGATTTGGTAGGTTTTTTTCTTTAAATCAAAAGCGAATTAATATAGTTATTATCTTATTAATCGGTTTTGTATAGGAAAATGATATATCTACGACATGCTGGGAAGCGGTCTGAACTACTGTATCTAGGGATCTAATGTGGGGGGTAAGGTAGCCCTAAAGACACGGAGATTGGAGTAGAATAGCTGTGTGTTAGAACAGCAGCACGAAAATAGTTGTATGTGGATGAAACACAATCGAGAGTAATCCAAAGATGACATGCATATAAGTTGGAAAACTTCGTACATTATTATTACTATTATTATTATTATTATTATTATTATTATTATTATTTATTGTTGTTATTGTTATTGGTGGTAGTATTGTGTTTATTTAAGGACTCTCTTTAACATTTTTGGTCGTTAGTGTCCCATCCAATTTAGGGCGTGAAACGACCGATAAATTTTAACGTATAGAAGTCTCTTCTTTTATGCTTCAAGTTCTTTTACGTGCTGTAAATCTACGACAGGGGACTAACGGTTTACTTTCCTTACGAAGGAAGTCATAAATAGGATTTTTATGTCCCAAAATAATTAATAAAACCTGGTCTGGTTTGAAACCGATACCTTGAGTTTATGAGGCAAATACGGTTACCACCTGACTATCAGTATCGACATAAAGTTGCTTCGCGTCAGTGACAACGTTTATTAAGAAATGCAGAATTCACTCCTAATCTGAATACCCAAATAATTCATTGACCTTGTATAAATAAAGTAAAAGAAATTACTCTGTACTATAACTTTCCTTAAATTATTTTTACATTTATTTATTCTCAATGTGACACCTGCTTCTTATTTATTGCATGAAATTTGAAGTAACTTTAACTTTACTTTTTGTTTAACTTTGCCTTAATTCCTTATTCACCTTCTAATATAATTTATACAATTTTATTTATTTATTTATTACTATAAAAGATGCACTTAGGAGTTTATAGTGTTAGGAAATAATCTAATTCACTGTTTTCCATGGTTACTATTTACATTTATTTAAGAACGCTCTTTAACATATGGCTATTAGCGTCCCATTAAATTCATAGCGAGAAAACGGTCAGTAAATTTTGCTTACAAACCTGTTCTTTGAAATTCTTTTACGTGCCGTAAATCTCCTACACGGGACTTACGGCTTTATTTCGCTTACTTTTTACGCCCATTGACCCTGCCTAGTTTTAACCCGCGATCTTGAGTCCACGAGGCTACCACTAGACTACCAGGACCGACATTCCTTCCTGACAAAAGAGTACCACGACTGCCAGTTACAGAATCGAATCCTAGATCCCGAAAATACAGATCTCAAATGATTCTTCTGTACCAACTCGCCCACTTTTTATATTGATCTTATCCAGGGATGAGCAGTATTTCTGTTTCCCCGATTTATCCAATGCGTGGCAATAAAAATGAAAAATTAAAGTAAGTGATCAAAACTAGAAATGTGGTAATTTAAATAATTTGTAGTAGCATTATTTTATAAATACAGAGTAGGAAATGCTGCAATTGACAGATGTGCATTGAGAAAATTTGTAAACACCAATAAAGCATGGATATTTTGTAAGATATTTGAGCTATGTAAATGTTTACTTTCTTAAGATTTTCTTCATTCATATGGTCCAGTTCTAAAAATATAGTGCTCTTTTTAATCTTAGTCTTGCTTACAAGCGTCCTACGATGAGAGTTAACCTTTATTAATTTTATTTATTATTATAGTTTCAATTTTTCTAATTTGGTGTCTATGAGTGTGGGTACACATGATTTCTATTAATGTGGAAATTTACATGTAAGAACTTCTCATTTGTTTGAGGTAATTTGAATGTTGTTTACATATTTTAATGTTTGTACTTTTTGAAAAACCATATCATATGATCAATTTAAAACAGATATGCAACATGCATATACGGAAGTGAAATAGCCAAGTCCCTGTCGCCAATTGCGTTCAAATAAAAAAATAAATGGCCAGGTGTTCCTATTGGAGATTTTTGACTTTTATTAATTAGTTCGGGTTATATTATTACATCTAAAGAGTAAATTAATTACTACAGAAAACATGATTGTATAAATAATTTGGAAGGCGAGGTTGTTCCTATAATGAGATGCAGCTGTGAATATTCAAGCAGGTTAGAAAATTTGGTGACATACATGTAGCAACAGGCAGAGTTTTCACCCTTTGTTGACTCTCTCCTGCTACATGTTTGCTCACGGGTTCCCTTACGAGCTCCAATGTTTACGTCAATTTGAAATTGAAGAATAAAACGGCAGAAATGTAAACAAAATAACTTGTGCTTCTCCAACAATTTTTTTTCCGTGCACAGAATGATCGCTTCCTCGGGTTGGAATCATCGGAAGCGAAAAATAATGTTTATTTACTGTGGAGTATTTCCAATACCCTTAAGTCAACAACAATCCAGCCTTTTAATTGATAGCTATTGACCCAGCAGATGAGTTTAATAATAAACGAAAGATGTGGAATATTGATGCAGATGTCATGGCATGTCGAGACAGTGTAACCGGTTGCTTTGATCTTTATATGCTTAGCGAAGCGTCAACACCATCCATAAGTAATTACATTTATTGCTGTCCTAAATGAAGCCTCAGCATATGCGAGGGGAGACCAAACTATTTCGTTAAAGATACCTGTTGATTGCAACTGCGCGATTATTGAGTTTTGATACGTTAATCCTTAACGATTACAGCGTGTGTCTGTTGCCTCGTGCATTATAAACCGCTGTATTTTTATGTTGCACAATCGCTGTACTCATAACGGTTTCAATGTTTGAAGCAATGTCTATGGTATTGAGTCAACAGCTGAAGCGTATTTTATGCTACAGAATGTAAAAACGCTCAACTAAAACAAATACTCAATATTTTCAATAAGAGAGACATTTATTTGATTCAAAAAGAAAATTACAAACTAACTCAAGAAATTTATGAAAGGATTTATTGCATGTTAACTTCTAACAGACCGAGGTTGTTAAGGCGCGGACTCGTGAGCGCGAGGCCTGTTGCTCGATTCCCACCAGGACCGTTCTTCCTAACTTTTTTTTTTCAGGTTTTCCTCAGTCCTCATAAATGACAAATGCCGGGGAGGTACCCTAAACTTAGGCCTGAAACACTTCCTTGCTTAAAAAAAAATCCTTTCCCAGTTTATCAGTCCATCTCATGTATCATCAATGTCCACCGTCTGTGGTGCCTTTTAATGTTAAAACGAGCATTAAAACATTAAATTGTAAAAAGTTTACAGGAATAATCTCCATACAGTAAAGAAGCTTAAAGAAAACATCATTGCAGAAGAATTACGGAAGCAGAGCTGTTGCGAATGAATGCAAATTTCATTTAAAACGGTCAAAGTATGATTCCAGAACGACAGCTCTTCCAAAACTATCTACAACATAGGCGTAAAAATGAATACTTTGTACATGCTATTATTGATCAAAGTTGTGCATACATCGATGGCACCGCATGACTTGCCTTCAGCTGTGGACGTAGGCTAATAATACTCTCCGTGCTACATGTCGTCGATGGCGCCATTCTTTGAAGAAATGGACAGAAATGTCTGAACACTCCGACATACCTAATAGTACATACTGAGCAGTTCTGTTTGTTTGGTTTTTCTGGGTAGAGTGCACATAGCAAGCGTTCGTTCGAACCACGCTATCAAAATTGTCACGGTTAGCCAATCAGTTTCCATTTTTAGCCATACTTGTGCAGAGTGCTGCTATTGTAATGTTCGTTTATCAGGAACGTCCTTTTCTGAAGGTTGTGGGGTGTCATATTGTACTGTAATCTGCGAACTAGGGAATATGCAGATAAGTTGCACAAAATACTCAAGTCTCCGGTACGTCTTAATACATGACAAATTTTAATAAAGCAGGATTGCAACACAAAAATTTACCCTTAAAACTAAGCATTTGATCTATGTAGAATTGAGGGCCTTAAAAACATTTCATCATCTATCATTATATCACAAACTTACATTTTCTATTTCGCTATAAAGAATTAACAAAGCCAAAATATAATTTCATGCATTTGAAACATTATATCTGATTATTTGTTTAACAGGGTGGAGTTTTCTACTCAGTGACCGTGCCATATGTCATTGGGAAAACATTCCCAAGAGAGTAAGGAAATGCGGCATATTTCTGCGGAATATTTTATCATTTCATTGTTTATTTACTTTTTATTTTAATCATAGTGTTTTTATTTTAAGCTACTAGCATGTTCGAGGATATCATATTATTTATTTTATGCCATGTTATCTCGAATATTTAGATCTCCTCACAACAGAGAAAAACTTGCATCACAACAATCCTTGCAGAACTACACTCTTGAATAACCCGGTAAATTTTAATAGAATAATATTTGCAGAAAAGTACTATTCTTAATTTTCCTTCCCCCCCCCCTCTCTCTCTCTTTCTCTTTCTGTCTGTCTTCTCTTGTTTTTTTTTTTTTTGTTTTTTTTTGTTTTGTTTAAAGTGCTAAGCCGTTTAACACGATATATATTGCACTGTGATGGATTAAGTTAACTGATTATATATCAATGTATTTGAAATTAATTTGGTAAAATTACCTTTTCATTTTGAGATAAACTAAAAATCCGACCTTTGCCTACTCTTTAGAAGGCTGCTCTCTAGCAACTGGCCAAATTGCAATAGACTGTTTGATCTTGATTTATAGCTATCGAGTCCTAAGCAGAAATTCCCAAACTTTGGTTAGATCCTTAAGTTTGTTCTCTGCAAGTATAATATATTTATAAGTCCTAAAGGGCTGCGGCATAAGGTAATGTAATTATAGGAAAAATTTTCCTTCCTGTTTGTTAAATCAACACATAAATTCCCGAAAGTCGACTAAGACACTGAACACTCCCTTTGGAAAATAACCAAAATGTTTAAATGAGTTGTGAGTCAAAATGCTCAATGAACTCTAAATGGAAAGCTGGTTTGTTTGCAGAATATCTAGAAAACATATTTAAACCATTCACGTCCATAAGTCTTAGGATCAATTAACAAGAAAATTGTAAAAACGAAGAGGAAATAAGGTCTATCTCTTTGAAAGAGTTGAACAATTTATTAAAAAATAACCTCAGCGCCAAAAAGCACCGACTTATGACCTTACAACTGGTCAAACTATTAAAGAACTTATGGAGATGCATACCAAAGATTATGATACATAATAAGTGCGTTTTTTTTAAATTGAAATATGTGCCAAGGCACTGGAAAGTTGCTGAAGTCAGAATTATACCATCAATTGAAGTAACCTATCTCTGCTTCCTATCGTGTCGAAAACATTCGAAAAGCTACTTTTAAGTACGCTAATAACAACTATAAAAGACAGTGGGCTAACTTCATCTCATTAGGAATAAAACTTCAACTATAGACCAAGTTCGTGGAATTATTATATATAATTTGTTTGAGAAGGCCCTTGGGGAAGGAAAAGTCTGTTTGGCAGTTTTCTTTAATGTCGCACAGGCACTTGACAAGGTTTTCCACTTAAAAACAAATCAACAGCGTGCCTCAAGGAAGTTAAAAAGTTATAAAGTGCTAATACTTTATTTGTTATATATTCCCGTGTTGAAAATGTCGTGCTAGCTACATATGCAGCAATCCTTGCTGTTGAGATTACAGAGTGCACTAAATGATGTGAATGATTGGGCCAAAAAGTGGCGTATTAAACGAAATTATACTAAAGTAACCCACCTAAATGACTCCTATTCCAGTTTCAATTAACAACTTGAAGATCTCCTTATGCATACAGTCAAATATCTTGGAATGTTGTTGGACGATAAATTAAAATGGCAAGGGCGTGTCAAGAGGAAAAAGAACTAAAAGTAAATATTACTGACTGCTTGACATAATAAAACTGTCAATATGGAGCAAGCCCTCTTGATCTGTAAACAGACATGAACATATGGCAACCAATTATAGGGTAGGTAAGGTTACGATGATCCGAACATTCGAATAACGTGCTTCCAGAGTAGTAAACGTCCTACATCGTGATCTAAAAAATGCTTCCAGTCTGTAACGAAATTTCCAAAAATGCAGTGAAGCATCTCTAAAGCTCGCATGCATCCTAAGATGCAAGCAGTTTGCGCTGTACACAGTTAAGTGCGGCAATTAAAAGGACTAAACCGAGAAACGATATAATGTAGTGTGATGAGGAATTTTAATAATTAACACAATCCCTGTAAATGCGGTATATAACTTAGGATTTTAAAATAGTTGGTAGACCTGTACATTGGTTATATTTAATAAAATTAATATAAAAGTATTATTATTATTATTTTATTCGCAAACGCAATAGACATATATCTAAGAAATCATTCATTCTAAAAGCAACATTCTATTTGTCACATTCTTTCAATAATTTCCTACAATATTTTTCACCCTGTGTCATACTTTTAGAAAAAGCTGAATATTAATAATTAGTTAGAGCCCCTGATAGATGTCATAAGTGTACAGAAATTAAATTTATAAATTATCAAACATTATGATAATAGTTTGCCTTTTTTCCCCTTCCTTTTTCTGCCTATTTCTCGCTAATTTGATAATTTCTTCAGCTTTTATAATTATTTTTGTATTTTTGCATATAGTTTGTTTCATAGGTGGGAATAAGTAATAATTATTGTAACCCAGCTGTTGTAAAAAAAGCTTTCGGCGACAGTTTTAATGTACAAAGGCTAGTAATGTCTTCATCTATCCTTGAAAGACCTTCTTTAAGTTAGAAAAGTAGGTCGCTATAGTTCGTTTTCTTTGTGGTGATCTCACATTATTATTAATTTGTAAAATTAATCGCTATACTTACAGGGCGCACAGTTCCGAGTACAAAGATCTATAAATGATGCGATAAGGAAAAGGTTTAAGATGCCCCTCCCTGGTTAGCCATCGTAAATTTTCACTGGGATGGCGATTAGTGGTAGAGGTAGTGTTAGTGTTTTACGCCCGTTTTTACTACTGAGGCACCATAGGTAGTGGACACTGATGATACATGAGATGAAATGATAAACTGGAAAAGGTGCCTTTTATGAAGACTGAGGAAAATCTGGAAAAAACCTCAGTCAGGGTCGACAGTCCTGGTGGGAATCGAACCCCAGACCTCCCGCTCACGAGTCGGCGCCTTAACGACCTCGTGGCACATCTTGCCTACAGCATTAATGCCTGCGAATTTTCGGCGAGGAACAGACTCTTTCACAATCTGCACATAGTTCATACATATTGTGGAGACAAGTCCGTTATTTGATAATTCAAGTAACTAATAAAAAAAAGTTATTTTTGGCAAATATAATGATAATTACATATAAATAAATGTTAGTTACCAGTGATGGTATACAATTGCTTTTTTACTACCTATATGACATATTTTAATTGCCTTTCTGGTGCCTTTTTCTTCCTTTTATAGTTAATAATTTTTGCCCCTTGTTTTAAATACATTTTCATCTTTTTAATGCCTGAACAGCTTAAAAATTATGCTGATAATGTGGGTGTTTATGCGGACTAGAGAAACCAGATGCAAAATAAATTTTCTCTTACGAACCCGTAGTTTGTAAGGTTTGCATTCTGTTACATATGGACAGTAATTTTGTACCCGCTGTGGTGACTCGCGCTGAAACAGTTCCTTTGTAAACAAGATATCAGCGTATGGTTGACACTAGCATTGCACATGACGGCAGAGGGAGACTGGTTGGAACCGGATTCTGTACAGTATGGTCACAGCAACATTGCTGAAAGTGAGCAAATAGATTGGTAGCCTGTTTTGCAGTGTTATTAAAATAACACTGAAATTGAATATACTGGTAGAGGAACTTGGAAATGAACAATTTTCAGTAAATGCAGAAGAAGAAAAAAGTCTTGTGTTTTGTATAAGATCCAATTTAAGGGACTAAAACCTAACACGGGAGAACATATTGTCATTTCATTATTTTATTTATTATGTCATTCTAATATATGTATATACTTTAATTGCGTTAAATAAGTGAATTTATATTATGTATATATTTTAGTTGCTTAGCATTAATTTAACATATAGATACCATAGTTTTAAATATTTGTCTATATGTCTTGTATCATTTGTTATGTTAGTTAAGACTGGTTGAGTGGAAGAGAAGGCCGCATGGCCTTAACTCTGTCAGTTAAAATAAAACATTTTATCTATTTTAAATTACTGAGGAACTAACGTCAAAATATAATTGGAAATATCTATTAATTCTTAATTTTAAGGATATTTCTACCCAACTTGCTTCAGAAATAAAATCAACGAGCAACTGTCTACTGGAATATGAAATTACATAAATTAATTTCTAAGACTAAATGTCCATAAACACATCAATATGTAGATCATTATAGCTAACTAAAATTAGTAATGTTACCTAAATAAATGTACAATTATAAAACCAGAAAGACCGCTTTTAAGCACAAACTTAAATCTATGCAACGAGCCGCCACTGGCAATTCCTATGGGAGCTCCACACCGCCGAATATTATTGTTTGCTTCGTTTCTTCCTTCCTTTCCTTCGCTGAGGAATGTGGGGGGGGACAATAGTAGCGCTGCTACACAAAACGGACAAGCCAGGGCACACTGCACAAGGCCAAAATACCTGCTATATATTCACCGACCTGGACACACGAATGAAGCTTGACGAATATTGTTCTCAACGTTAGAGAAAGCTGGGCATTTGGGGAAAGTAGGGACGGAAATGTCAACAATATTGTAAATCTCTGCTGTTGTAAAAGTTGGAGCTATAAAGTATAACTGAATAGGTGATCCCTTTTTGAAATACATTAGGTGAAAGGGAATAAAAGATTAGACGCTAGTAGATTGATTGGTCATAAAATCAAACTGGGACAAGATCGAAGATTTTCTTTGTAAAGACTAGTAAACTTAGGTATCTGTTTACAGGATAGCCTTTATCGAAATTGTTTGCATATCATAAATAACTGTCAACGTGTAACTGGGCATTTTAATGTCATCCTTTGATTTTCTCTTATTGTTTGAGACAATTCTCTCAGTAGTGAGTGGTCGATTAAAAAACTGCTTTACAGTTTCTGAAATGTGGCGCATTGGCTTCTCTATTTCTGGAACTTAGCTCTTTTGGATAATTAGGTTAAAGACTATGCATGATGAACTATATTTCTTCTCTTAAAGATTTACTCTACGTCATGGCAGTTTTGCATTGTTCTTTAATAATGAGTTTTTGCCAGAAACTTAAACTTCCTAGGACATCATTGTTATGGAAACGCTGGAAAACTCGTCTCAATTAACTACACCATTATTATTATTATTATTATTATTATTGTTGTTGTTGTTGTTGTTATTATTTTATCAGAAAAATGGCTTATAAAATCACATGAAAAAAATGTATGTCTTTGGTTTCAGTTGTAGCAAAGGTGTACAATTTTGATAATTTCATGTAAAACTTGGATAACATGTATTCTACAGTTCTTTCTATAGTTTAATATCAAGTATTATATTTATGGCACAACCATGCTTGTCTTCTAAACCCAAGATCGCGAGTTCAAACCCGGCCAGGATCGATGGACTTTTTCGGGCGTAAAAATCCTAAGTGTGGCTTCCTTCGGAAGGGAATTAAAGCCGTGGATCCCGTGTCGTACATTTACGGCACGATAAATAACCTCAAGCCTGAAAGGGAGACCTCTGAGCAAAATTTGTCGGCCGTTTCACACCCTGAATTGAATGGGACGTTGATGACCTGAGATGTTAAAGAGCATCCGCAAATAATCCAAATCAATCAATCAATCAATCAATCGCGGTTTAGTTTAGACTTAAAGGCAAAATTCACATTGTTGTTTTTCGAGTGCTTCCGTTTACTTGAGATGATGCATTATTTGATGTAGTTTCTTGCAGCTTTCTTTTCTTTCTACTTCTTTTCGGGTGATGACCAAATTTGTTTCATAGTATCATAGGTAACGCCATGGAGTGGTGCTTCCATATTAGTTTAATTGTCTGGTGTTTAATTTCGGATTTCAAACGTAAACTCTTTGACAAAAAAAAATCGCCAGATTCTACGTTTTGATTGAGAACTTCGGGGACGCTGGGAAAAGCTGTATTCACAAGCGCATGCAGCGACTGCACACTGCAATGGGCGCTTTGACTGTAAACGAAATGGTCACAATCATAAGCATCCGGAAAGAGAACGTTAAGGTATAGTAACAGTAACCGATCCAGAAGCTCCTAGGTTCAAATCCTACAGAATTGTTTTATTTTTTCATTATTGGTTTTAGAAGTGTAATTGTAGCACTTTGTGCTGCCTTAAAATTACATTATATTTTAACATATCATTTGAGCTTTGCCACCTAAACACCCACAAAAACGTAATCACAAACTAAGTGTTCTTTACAAATAACTAAATAAAAATACATGAACGTAATAAAATTATTTTCTGTAGTGAAAATGTAGAAATTAACACAAATTTATGTCGTATATTATGAACCTTCAGCATGTATAACTGCCCTCAATCTTCGGGACATGGATGATATCAGATTTCTACAGTAGTGTGGCTGAGAGGCTACAACATCCCAGGCTTCTTGAATTTGTGCCCATAAACTGTATTTTGTCTTCCTGCATGTGTAGGGAATGTGTGTGCAGCATATTGCATTTGGTTAAAACAAATACTGAAGGAAATATATATAATATGTTAACGTTAAAGCTTACTGTGTATGGGAAGCAAAATTAGGAAAATAATTATCATAATATGTTACAAAGGTCCATTAAAATAAAAGTGTTTCATGCCGGGAGAAGAACTTCGCTCTTGACCACATCACTGCACACTCTATCACAGAGCTAACAGACACACATACCAGACATGTCTTTAGTGCATGCCATATATCACAACTGTTGCAGTGGCTATCCAGATTTTTTTAAATAGTGTTTAACGCCCGTTTTTACTATTGAGGCACCATAGGCGGTGGACGCTGATGACACATGTGATGAAATGATATATTGGAAAAGTATTTTTTAAGGATGGAAACGTTCCTAAGTTTAGGCCTGGAACGTTTACCTCCTGGACATGTAACATTTATGAGGACTGAAGTAAACATGAAAAAAACCTCAGTCAGGGAGGACGGTCCTGGCAAGATTCGAACCCCAGACCTCCCGCTGACGAGTCCGCCGCGCCTTAACGACCTCTTGTCGGTCCTGGTGGTGTAGTGGTTACCATACTTGCCTCCTACACCCAAGAACGCATGTTCGAACCCGGCCAGGACCGATGGATTTTTTCGGACGTAAACATCCAAGTATGGCTTCCTTCGGAAGGAAAGTAAAGCCGTGGGTCCCGTGTCGTACATTTACAGCACGAAAAAGAACCTCAAGCCTGAAAGAGAGGTCTCTGAGCAAAATTTGTCGGCCGTTTCACGCCCTGAGTTGAAAGGGACGCTGATGACCTGAGATGTTAAAGAGGGTCCATAAATAAATCAATAAAAAAAAAAAACAATTAACGACCTCGGCCACCCGTGGCGGTCTAGTACACAGCCTTGTGAACCGTGGGCTGTAACGAGTAAGACTTAATAGAATTTTGCGTTCAAGAGATGACTCTTTTATTTTCAGGGTGTACATTATTTTTGGTGACTAATTCATTAAATATTATTTAGAGTATATCAGAGAGTCTACTAGGCTTATAGAACTACTCTGATAGACTTAATAAAGACATATAAACGTTTTTTTCTGACCATTTGCAGGTGAAGCAATCGGCTCGTTTTTCATCACTTAATCGATGGAGAGATAGTATTGTTTTTTGCCGCCATTAGCCGCAGGCGACTTCGATACACCTCTGTGACGCACCGCCGTCCTCCCGCGTTATATTCAACATGCTAGTCTACTTACGGTATGTTGGTGGCATGGAGAGGGAAAATTATGGGCGGGGTTCGGATCGTAGGGTATTTGATTTGCGGTGAGGCAGATCAGCACACAGCGTATGTTGTTTGGCGTCGTTAATGTTGCTTTATATATTTTATATATTATATATAAATAATAAAAATGAAAAATGAATATTAAATTAGCAAGAACTAATACTTAATTGTGTGACTATTAAGTGTTTTATCTATTTCTATTTCTTCACTTCTTGTTTTATATACGATCATCATCGATCATGATGTTTCAGAGCTACGAGTTACTGTTTCGGACCATTTAAAGCTGGGATGTCGCATTAGCGCTACCGACACATTCAAAAACAATACACACTAATTAATTAATCGCAGCAGCGTAGCCGCACCTCCATATCCCTGGCTATCGTCCATCGTTCTTTGGAATCCTTCGTGGGTATCTCCTAGGAAACATCTTTGACTTGTACACACTTCTAAACAACTGATCTTTCATCGTATCAAAATGCTTAAGTGTTTTTACTAACACTTTACCAGGGTAGCAGTTCTTACGTAAAACACATATTTATGTATCTCTTAAGAATAGTACTAAATTTCGTTTTTTATAAGTAAACTTCTCGACGTTTAGCTGTCAGCCATGGTACAAAATTATTTTTGTATTGCCATGGGCTCACCAAATGGATAACTCATTTTCGATAATAAATGAACATTAAACTATTGTGCAAATAATACTCTTTATTGTTACTATTAAATGTGTTATGTGGTACAGAATTGTATTAATTGATTAAAGTACATATCTGGTGCCTCGCTGTTTTGCTTGTTAAGAGCAGAGAAGTCCCTTTTCTTTTTAAGAAGAAAAGAAAATATTGAAAGAAAGATATACCATACTTTTTATTTGCGTTTCATTTTTCTTAATTCGCTTACCTTTTCATTTCCTTTCCCTCTCTCTTTCTTCTTGCATTTTCTCTCTCTTTGTTTCTCTCTCTTTGTTAAGAGAGTTACTCCGCCTTCTTATCCTCGTCTTTCCGTTATTTAAATTTCAAAGAAAAAGAAAATAAAAAAAAAAGTCGTCAAATCTCCCATTTTTATTTGGTCTTGAGGCGTTGTAGTATTCTTCAAAACAATTCTAAAAGCTATCGTATTTTCATTTTAAAAAGTTAAACAAAGACGCTAAATACACACTAAGGAAAAGTAGAGATAAATGGTTTAAATTGACTCTGTACATTAGAAATTCGAAGGAAGAAAGGAAAATGCACAAAAATTATATAACAATACTTCAGACATTGGAGCTTCTTAAGCATCTTAAAGAGAAGTGAAGGGGAAGCATATGAATGGTTTAATTCACAATTGGAGAAAGTAAATATCACGAAGAAACAGATCTAATTAGAACCGACACGGAATTATATTTATTGGTGTAATTCGCGCATTCAAAATGAGTGCTTATTTTCTGCAATATATGTATACTAATAGTTTATTATCTAATAAGTTTTGTACTCTCAAAAGAATGTAAGAATCGACCTCACCATCCTATGACGTAGCGATGCAATTAACATGTCTATGATTAATTTCTGATACGAAATGTGTACATGTGAATGGGACTTCATTGAGGTTTTTATATTTGCTGCTCTTTTCTAGACATTGCCACTTTTTTCTTGTAAGAATACCTTTAAATGGAAGGACACATTAGTTGTCATTAATCTGGGCTATTTTAAATATACCACGAATGAAAGGAAACTAAATTACATTATTAGCTGCTTTTCGATCACAATCACGCCTGCTTCAAAAACATTTACTACCAGAGAAACATACCACGTGACTACAAACGTTGTGAGCGATGTCAAAATCACATCAAATCTATAATTGAAATTAAACAAGTTTACAATTAATTCTTGCTGCAAATTGCTCTACTAAGCTTTATCCCTAAAGAACAAAACCACGTGGATTCTCCACTTTAAGCGAAAACCTCTACATAGCGCGCGAAAATAACCTTGTGGGCTTACAAGGTTGTTGATCTCGTCACTAAATACCTGTTGGCGTGTAGATGTTTTAGAGATCGTCACATCATGATCACTGGAGTTGAGAATACCGACACACCCAGCACTAGGATGCATACCTTTTTCCTCCGAACAATTGTGACCAAATTTCTATACAACAAAGATATCTCATGAGTTGTAACTGGTTTCCTTTCACGCTCTTAGCATCACAAATCTCTAGAGAAAGAAACTATCCCTCATGGAGCTAAGTGCATTACTTTTGCTTTATGGCACTTACCTGTATCTGTAAATACTCTTAGTCGGTCCTGGTGGTGTAGTGGTAACCATACTTGCCTTCTAAACCTAAGATTGCGGGTTCAAACCCGGCCAGGATCGATGGATTTTTTCGGGCGTAAAAATCCTAAGTATGGCTTCCTTCGGAAGGGAAGTAAAGCCGTGGGTCCCGTGTCGTACATTTACGGCACGAAAAAGAACCTGAAGCCTGAAAGAAGAGGCCTCTGAGCAAAATTTGTCGGCCGTTTCACGCCCTGATTTGAATGGGATGCTGTTGACCTGGGCTGTTAAAGAGCGTCCGTAAATAAACCAAATCAATCAACAATGTAAATTCTCTTCATGAATCTTTCTAACCAAAATATCAACTTTGATGGACGTTTCACAGCATAGTATTAGAAGAAACGACAAGATAAGAATGCCGTAAAAGAAGCGTTGCAACAGACTGCTTAGGAATCCTCGTTGCTATGATACAGCTGCACAAATCCAGAGACCTTATTGGGTAGCTTGGATTAATAACTCTAGAGGTATACGACAGCTAAGGATCTTTAAATATGAACATTTCTGTTACAAATTGTTTATTTTTATTGTCAAGGCAAGTGTTACACTGCCTATATATTATATCCTAGAACCAGAGGAACAAATATCTCTACAGCTTTCTCTGATCAGTTTATGGAAACATTAATGCATAAGAACGTTTCATTTTACAGAAACATATTGATATCTCTCTTTACTGCGATAGAATCAGACTAAAACTACTTAATTAACGATCATTAATGGCGCTTGTAAACTTCAGGCCATCTTTTTGTTGATTATCCTATACTCTCTTGCAAGGTCTGCGCGGTTAAAAGTTTCATTGTCCTTGGTCAGAATAGCATTGGATTAGCCATTTGATGTTTGCATGTTAGCCACGGTGCAAATGGAAAAATCCTTCCAAATTTATTTGTGGCATCAAGGAGGAGCGTCCGTAAGAAAGAAGTGAGACATTTGCCATCTCCTTACATTTTCTAGGATTCCTAGCATTTGCAAGAGTCAATGTGGACGACATTCTGGCGACTCTCATTACAACAGGGCTTTCATTCCAAAACTTTCAGTCGTAATAACCAAATATTTAAAATCAATTAAACTTAAACAAAGATGGATGTTAGGCCTTTAAGTAATTTTTTGTTGAATGACAATGGTAACAATAACTGTACTTAGGCATTTCTAAGGACTAAAACCAGAATATAGTAGAATGAAGTTATGTTGCTATTTAACTGTAGACAACATGTGAAGGGGAGAGAGGTACAAGAGTTCACGAGTTCATCTCCCCTTATGCTTCTCACTCAACTGCCAGTTGTGACTCATAGACAGTTTTGAATGTGATAAGTGCTTATGAATTCAATGTAACAGGTGTATCTTATATATCAAGGGGGGCACTTTTAATACAAATCCATCCAATGCCCAAAACTGTTCAACAAAATGTGATTTTAGAACAGATGTACTAACTTTCTTTAATATAATAAGTGCAACCTGCCTAAACTTTGTAGCCTACATTACTACATTATTTTGAAGACTGAAAATAATAAAAAAACTTGGTTTTGTAAAAAAAATAAATACTCTTCTATTTATTCATACATCTTTTTAGTTTTTTTTATGGCGAGCACGTTCTTTTACCTTAGAATATTAAAACTATATTTTAACATTATTAATAATAATAATAAGAATAATAATTATAATAATATTTAACCTGCTACCTGGAGAAGTTCAGCCCACGTAACCAGAAAGTGACAGATAAGAGTGGCCGCGTGTTAGTTGTATTTATATTTTTATTGAGATCATAAAATGGTACTGTTTTTAAAATTATTATTAATAATAATAATCACTAAATTGTATTATAAGAGATCAACTCAGCGGTAATACTTTGTCGGCATCTGCTCTGACTTTTCTACCATTAGAACGCGTCAGTAACTTTTTAACAAGATGTTGATCAATTTCTTCATCTAGAACACGATTACCAGGATATTTTCTTGCGGACCTCTCTGTAAGAAACCGTCTTCACATAAAAACCCGTTCTTCAACACATATCTATACACTGGCATAACTAACGAACTAATTACATAATTTACTCACAATGAAAGCACCGAGTAATACAAGAACTCGCTGACTAGACCTCTCTTAAATGAAGTACAAGCTGCTATCTGCACATGCATTACACGGCCTTGGCGATTAGGCCGCTCTATCTGCCGGTTGGCAACTCAAATGTACTTAGTGTCCTCTTTTCGCCTAAAACTGAAACTCACGAAATACATAGACATTATTTTATCCATATAGCGCAAACTTTCATAGACGCTTACATGTCTGCCAGCTAATTCTGTAATAAATAAAAAAGAAACGAACGTGCATTGGTAAAGTCAATATTGCACTATATTAAATGAGTAATTTTGTATCTCATGACACATCATTGCTGCACATTAATGGTTTAAAAAAAAGTTAATATTGCTAGAGGTCACTTTATCAGCTTCTATTTTTCACTCTTCCACTATTGTTATCCAAACAATTGCACCTCTATTTATACTCACCCAAATTATGTGTTCATATAATTTCAGTCCTCAAGGGAAATACAGCAGAAAATTCATTACCATAGCACTAGGAAACTCTTTGACTAAATCATATACTTTTTAAGATCTATATCAAAAAGGAAAAGTTTTAAGAATACATATTTTAATTTTTAAACAATATTGCGCTATGTGAGACTATATAAAATACCTGCAGGAGAAATGCCTAAGGTCTGGAAGACGAACCGAGGAAACAAAAGAAAAAAGAGCAAGCAGACTTAAACATCTACAGAATTTATTTTCGATAATAGGTGCAAGAAAGCTTCCTCCCAAATGATGAACATTCGTGTTACATTTTCTGCAAAACCAATAGAAGTGAGTACTGTAGACTGTTGAGTGCAGGTAGGTCAGCATGGGACATTGCTTACATATAACTTTTTCTTTGTACTGCAAGAAAAGGCAATGCCTGAACCTTTTTCAAGCTATTTAAATCACTGATTCAAAGCCAGTCGCAAAAAGAAACGGAAACTTAAACGAGTGGGACGTACTAGAGAAAAATGTTTTGCCAGGATGTATCGCGGCGGATGCAAGGAAGGACAAAAAAACAAAAGGAAAAAGCAACTGGGAAGAGAGACAAAGACATGGTGCAAAACAGGCTGACATATGATATGTGTCGTGATACAGAGAGTGTAGCTTACGGACAGAAGGAAGGAAAATGTTTTCCGACATACTAAGATAAGGAACTAGAGTAGAACTTGTTGAAAAAACGAATGGCTAAAGGAGAAAAATGGGAGAGAATTAAACGTTAAGAAATCTGAGAGAATTGTAAACGGGGGAAAAAACCGTTAATTTTGTAATGTCCACTAACTAGTCTGTACAGACCTCTGCTAGTTGTCTCTCAGGCGCGGCGTTTAACATGGGAACATGGAAACATAGGTACAGATGTTGATCTAAGACGGAAAAAGAATGTCATCTTCAACAAGGGTCAACAATACACCACAATTTAATTCACTCCTGGCCTTCACAGAATACTAGTGATTGGTAAACATATATTTTGTGAGCGGGCAGCTGCCGCGCTAAGTCAGCATTTATAATGTTATTTATTTTCGGGTATAGGAATTGGTAGGGTAGAAGAGCTACAGATCTTCTACACAGCATCTCAGCAATACAGAGATCCAGGTCAAAAAGCTATAGTAAAGAATAAGAGTTTAATTAATACATGTAGATACAAATATGATGCGATGAACAGCCCGCTAGAATGACGGGGTGATGACTGCTGTCTGGTTTACTAAAGTGAAGCATATTTATACAATTTCGACCGGCAGGGTTTATTGATGGGGCGAAAATATGTGCCGTGTACTATTTCCATCTAGAAATGTCTACGTTCTCAAAGATCAGTTTCGATCCAAAATTTCCTAGCACTGTACAAACATGGACTTCTCCTTGTTTGTTACAGCATGAACTTTCACCAGTAACCTTGTCTTTATTGTATTTGAAAATCGCTGGAATTTCCGCTTGACATTTGAAACACATTCATGCATATGCTTGTATTGTTATTAATACAACTAATGGAATATAATTCTTTCAATTTCTCATTCTATCCTCTTCCTTGTAAAAAGTTTTTACCGTCGTTATGAAAACTTAAGTACCTATCTAATGTATTTTATTTACTTCTAGTCTTAAATGCAACATTATATCTGAATTATCCTGAAGTTGTACATTACTATGCACATTATTTAGTTAATTTGTTACAGCTATCATTAAACTGAGAGATACTGATGGTGAAACGTAAGATGGTTGATGATACTGTACCCTAACATTCTGGTGGTAATTATTTACAAAATTTACGTGTTACAGATCTAACTCATCCACGTCGCATGGGTCCTTGAACTGTACAATACCCTACGTAATTGCATAAACCAATATTTAACTCTTAATGGACAAACAATATACAATGAAATAAATATACAAAAAGAAAATAAAATATATGACGCTTTTTTTTAAAATACACACATAAAATAAACGGAAAATAGAACAGTACAAAGGTAAATTAACTTACACTCCCTCGCATATATGTACAAAAATAAAGTGTGATTCTTTTTCCCCTACCCCCCTTCCCGGTTGTCTGCCTCTTCCGATCTAAGTTGTCTCACTTTATTCAAACTTTTACCTACTCCTCCTCCTCCTTTCTATATGCCAGTAAAATTCAGCACTACCGCTGTCCTCTCCCCTAGTTAACAAATGGGGCAGGACTCTCTTTCTTCACTTGCGGTATGCCAGAATATGTTCTCAATATTATTTCTCCATAAGGTAAATGTAAAGGTAATCTTCATATGTACATTTGTTTTTCAAAACTGAAAGTATAATTTCTCCAGCAATTACAGCAACAGATGCAACAACAGATACAAAATAATAGTCGTGTAAATTAAACTTATTATTGTATCCCAAGATGCCAACGTTGCACAGCAGTATTATGATCTTCATTTTGCTGCTCTTCACCTCATCAGTCTTGGTGCTGGCTATCCTCAGATCGTCTTTTCGCTAGTAACAGAGTTCACTACTAACTGCAACATCATTTACTGATCACTATCAAAACTACAGTCAAAACTTGAGGCAGTGGACACATAGTTCAAGGTTGCATTATCACTTACTGTTTATATTGCATACAAAATACCATTCATATCTTAATACTCTTAAGTTCATTAGTGGAAGGATCTAACAAAGTTGACTCACCCAGGGTACCTATGTATGTTTCCTTTGCATACAAATTGTGAAAAATTTGGCTGGAAGCATCTGCTAATTATTGGTAGACATTTTTCCGTAGTGCTGATGACTTTACTGAAAATGTATTCTTTATTGAACTAATGAAAATATGTGTTATGTTTTTGTCTAAACGGAAGAAGAGTGTTTTTGTACAGGAGATAAAATGCGGAATATGTAAAACACAAACTAAATACTGTTTAAAAAAAAACACACACACACGCACGCGCGCGCGCGCACACACACATACACACACACGTAAGGAAAAATTAATTTTTGTAATTCAGAGAGAGGAAAGTTAAGTTAGTTCAATTCATTTGGGAGTGTGTTATTATTTAATATATTTCTTATTTTTTCATAGTTAACAACTGAGGTTGTACACCCCCTTGTTCAGCATGTATACGGGTATCTATTAGAATCTCAATTGTCTGTTGAGTATAATCCTCCTTGAGTTACCGATATTTGCTCATTAAATAAGCTAATTATTTCAACTTTCTCCTTTAAAGTACTCAAGTGTCTCTAAGTATAATTTTTCAGATGAAAAATTACTGAACTGTTTTTAGATTAAATTACAGGCATCTATTCTTTTGATATATGTAGATATTCTCTAGCTTATATATACATATATATATGCATACATATATGCTTGTTATATTCCTCTGCAAGGCAGTTGTATAAAGAGTTAACTTGAGTTTAGGGCATAAAATTAACCACCAGTTATGCTTAAGTTGGAAGTTTTGGTTCTATAAACGTTAATCTAAGATTGTTTTAATTTAACCTCAAATTAAATATAACTCAGGAAATTTCTCTAGTTAAAGCATTAACTGAATTGTTAAATAAAACATTTCTCAGCGTACAGAAGCATAATAACTTCATTTATAAATAAAATAGTTACGTTTATTTTAATTTCGTGCAGATAAAGTTTCACTTTTCATTTCGGCGTAATAACAGAAAGAGTTGCGTTCATTTGCAGGTTATTGAGATGAACCTTAACCTTATTGCACCACTTTCTGATTTCCAACTTTTCATCCCAAGATGAACTTCTCCGTGCTGTTCTTTTATGTCATGAAAGAAATAATCCGTTCCTAGAGCTGAATGACAAAAATTCAAAATGAATGTCGAAGAAATGAATAGATGGCACCGATTACAATCACAAACTAAACGAAATCATGCTTTGAATTCGGTGTTTATGATACTATTAACTGTAACTGTATGCAACAGAGAGCTTCCAAATAGTTACTGGAGATACTCGTATATTCAAAGTGGGGAAAGAAACGGCCGCTAGAACCGAACCATGTATAAAGTTGCTGTGAGACCTCAGTTCATTAAAATGCTAACCAAACAGGGTGATGACTTCCATAACATTCGCAACTTTCCTGGAGTTTTAGGTGCTACAGATTGTACACATATGCCGCCTGAGGGTTATGCAGAAGCCTTTTCAGAATAGAATTATAATATTCTTTGGCAACCCCCCTCCAAGTACTTTCTTTATCCTTATTTGAAATCGAATCTATTATTTTAATTATTCCCTTATATTTAGTACTAGATAATAATAATAATAATAATAATAATAATAATAATAATAATAATAATAATAATAATAATAATAATAATAATAATAATAATAATCTTCTCGCACTTGCTATAATTTGCCACTCACTTTTTTTTTTCCCCTAATCCATGTTTGAAGACATTAAGGGGGAACAAATGTCTACGAGGCAAGAAAACTGAATAATTATTGCTTTTCTTAGGTTGAACATCAACTCGTTGCAATCACGAATCTCTCTATTATTTCGCGATGTTGCCATAGGCTCGACGATTATTGCAAACTCGACGCTACATAGTCTGAGGTTATTTTTATGCAACAGAAATGATGAATAAATAACCTCTCGTTACTTTTGTGTCAAAACCAAATAAAACTCTAAGCTACTCCTCCCACAAAATTTAAAACCTCCTTTTATATTTTGGTTATTATGTGAATTTTTAAGACATTCACTTATTACATTTTTTTAAATTGGCTACATATTTAATTCTAGATCTTATATATATTGCTCAAAAACTCCACAATGTGTTAGATCATATCAATTCCTTTTGTCATTTCGGAACCAACTTTAGAAACCTTTCATTGATTGTTTCCATATATCTCCTGTGGCTTTATACACTGACTTGGATCAAATAAAGTTGTACCTGTTTTATCAAAATATAAGCCTGTCCTTGACCGTATTTCTTGAATTCGTGTGTTTAGTTGCTCCGTCCACATTGCATCACTAATACGGTAAGCTCATTCATTCTTTTGAAACTGCCACGGGTGGCCGAGGTCGTTAAGCCGTGGGGACTTGTGAGCGGGAGGTCTGGGGTGGTAAATTTTTCCAGGTTTTCCTGAGTCCTCATAAATGGCAAATGCCGGGGAGGTACCCTAAACAGGCCTAGAACGCTTCCTTCCTTAAAAAAAAAAAATCTTTCCCATATTATCATTTCATCTCATGTATCATCAGTGCCCACCGCCTGTGACATCTTAGTAGTTAAAATGTGCGTTAAACACGATTAAAATCCTTTTGAAGAGAACACATTTGTCATTTCAATACAGCAGTGATCTTATACAGTTTTTCTTTTAAAATTGAAATATTACATAAATAAAAAAAGTCTAGCTCATTGTATCCAGAATTGTTTTTACAACTTTGTACCGAACAAATACACTCCTGTAGAAAGAAAATTTACATTCACATCTTTGCTTTTCTCGAACAACAAAAATATTTACAATGCAGCAAAATTCACACATTAACTTATGGATGAAATGTATGTACAGAATGTTAGTGAACAACACGATATATTTTTCATAGTATACAGGGGACCTTAGACAAGTGATATGAAGCAGGAACCTAGGGGTCACAGCCGTAAAATGTCGAAGATAGGGCTATTGAAGTAATTGCAATTCGGTACTCAGAAATTCATACTAAAGCTATATAGCGTTAAAATTTGTATTTGATTGGCTTCTCGTCTCCTTAATAACAGGAATAAATCTGCCTGCTAATAACCAATGAACAGCGTTTTCATAGTTTAGCGCCAAAATATCCGCAAACTTCAGGCTGAAACCAAAGTCACGGCATTCAGTTCAGTTGTTAGAAACAAAGCCCCGATGTTACTTTTTCCTAACGTTGCGAGATATTTATTTATTCTAAGGGCAGTTATTTTAATTAACAATTATAGAACTAAGCGATCTAAGGAAAGTTCTGCTATTGTTTGTAGACCAGGCCAGTGCTGGAGATGGTCCCCGTTAGGTACTTCTCAAGTCACACAGCTCCAGGAAGGAGTCAGTGTCAAACCGAAGCAATTTAGGCGGTTGTAAATGTGAAATGGATTACTGACTCTCTGCGAGTAACTCAGGAGTGTTTTTAATGTGATCCCTCCAGCACTTGCTAGCTCATGCATTTGTAGATGTCTGTTGGAATATATGTGGATCGTTCTGCCAGAGGATATAGACGCAGAGCGTTGCCCAGGGTGCACCATCGTGGAAGTGGATCTACTTGGCATCCATTTGTTTGTTTTATATATTGAGAATGTTTACAGTTTTTCTGAATTTGCCGAATGCAGGGAGCCCGTGGTTATGCTGTAAGCACTTCTGAGATCTACAGAGAAAGTTTTCCTAATTGAAACCATCCACGTTGTGCCACATTTCAATCTGTTGATAGGCGTTCGCTTGAACTGTGATGCTTTAAGGTGCAAGTATGAATGAGTGTATTTATTTCAAATTAATATAAATATTATTAACTTTACAACCATCGCCGTGCCTTTCATAAAACACAAAAAGGTACATTTTCTTAAATCAATTAGTAAATAAGTTATACTCCATTGCTTAACGTCCCGGCCAGGATCGATGGATTTTCTCGGGCGTAAAAATCCTAAGTATGGCTTCCTTCGGAAGGGAAGTAACGCCGTGAGTTTTCCCCTCCTCCTTTCTGTTTGATTGATGCACTATCTTGGATTTTTTTTTTTTTTTTTTTTTTTACATAAATGTCATATTCTCAAGCCATTGCCAGCAATGCAAGTTGTAGTTATAATAAAAATTGTAGCATGTTAGTTTTGCCTCTTTTAATGCAATAATAGCAAATAAAAATAGGTTGTTTTACTATTAGCGTTAAGTAGCTGATTACAAATAATACATTTTGAACACTGTATGCAATGTACACTTTTTTTTTTTTTTTTTTTTTGTGCAGTGCTGGGGCGCTGGGGTAGCTGTTAGTAAACAAATAAATATCTGATTGGTGGATGTTGTTGGTCGAGAGAGCAGAGTAGATAGAAAAGGGTTTTATAGCCCGTTATTCTCTTAAATAAATGAAGGGTAAAGCTCATTCGTTTCCAAATAGCGCCAGAACCGTCTCAAAGCTTAAGTGCAAACTAATTATCCTTGAAGTGAGATGCTGCAGAACACACAGCTTTTAGCCTGATTGCTGCTTGACAAATCGAACGGCATTATTGTTGTGACCGACCATGTGTATAAGTGGAAAATACGTTTGGACATGTACCTCGCTAATGTCACACACAACTTAACGTAAATTGAAAGCTTTCTGTCACTATGACGCCGGACTGTTGCTTTGGTTTCATGAAGTCCTCCTCGACGTTTCCACTTGTCTTTAGTTCCCTCACATCGGTAACCCGTTATCTATTAGTAACATACATACATGTTCCGATCTCTTCGGCAACGCAACGAGAGATCGAGAGAGAATTATCGATCTGGTCCGACATTCCCCACAGTCTACTCAGCTGTGTTTACCGTCTCTACCACCTATATGATTAGCAACAACGTAGAAGCTATCAGTCATTGTCAGTGGTTACAGCAGAATGGGCATCATTCGATAGTTTGCGGGAGGGTGAGTTAGAGATGGGTGATTAACGAAAACGTGGTTTCTATCACTTCTCTTAAGCACTTCAGCCCTCTAAAAGCAAATAAAAATACTTAAGTGGTGCACAGCCGTACAGTTTCGTGTACTTAAAAAGACTTGTTCAAAGTTTAATTATACAGAGGATATAACAGTTTAGCAAGCGTATGTTGAATATACGCCCTATTGTGTTAAAGTCACCGTTACTCATAACGTTCTAAATGAACTTTTTAAACATTTCAATTTAAAAGTTTGGGAATTCCTTTTAGATTATGTTGCTATGTTCAGTAATTTATTCTAAATTATCACCGTAATCCTACAAAAGAGTATCCTATTGAAGAAGTCTTCAGGCTTTAGAAGAGGACATAGTTAATAGATAATGTATTTGCATTTTAAAGCGGTTGATTGTAAAATGCAACAATTTAATAAAGAGATGCATTTGTTGTTTATGGAATATGTTAGGGGATTCGATAACTCCAAAGAACGATACTATAGCATGTTATGTTTTAAAGAAGCATTCCAAAGGCATTTTATGCATGAAATCTAGCCACCAAATGTTACAATTTTACAATCTCAGTAATTAAATTAAAATTGTGGATGTTAAAAAGAAATTGCCATTAAGATGATAATTCTAAATTGAGAATAAAATAATATAACAAATATCATAGCCTGTCATATTCTACACAATAACGGCTGTAACTTTGTAGTTGCTAATAACAGAAAAGTGTACACACTCTGAGAAGAAGAAGAAGAAGAAGAAGACGAAAAAACTGAATTGAGGCACAGAAGATGAGACTACACAGAAGAGTGACACTTCATGAAAAAAAGGGACAAGAGCCTAAATGATATAACATTAACTTACTGAAGAAAAAATGGGTGGAACACTTAAAGCGTAAGCCTCAAAGTGTCAACCTAAAGGCAGAAGAAAGGCCAGACTTACAGATTTAAGGAGCCGCGACAAGATTAATTTTTAATGCCAGGTGTTTATTTCAGAAACATTAATATGTGTGCGAAAACTAATTAACATTTTCTAACCTGGTTTCTCTTAGGACTATCGGTTATGTCAGTTACCTCAAGAATGTATTTTTTCTGTAGTCTCAGGAGGCGGCCTTCTCTCCCTCCATATGTCAAAGAGCGATATAGCAACGAAACTAAGGTCATGTAGAAGGAGCCAGATGAGTTCTTGCCGCGAATTGCCAGAAATACGGACAGACTTCTCCTAGAGACATTTTACATTTAGAAAGTAATTGGAGTTTGAAAAGGAAGGATTGGGCTTAAAATATTCTGTTGGGATTCGAACCACGGATCGTGCCGTCGCTCTAACCAACTTAACTGCCATGTCCTTCTTCAAGAATGAAACCATCCCGTTTTGTATACATCGGAGACCTCCCTAAGATGTTTCTTTATTACGAGAGATTTGTTCCTTAAGAGGCGACTTGTAAGGCTACGAGTGTTTTGACCCGACTTTTACAGAAATATACGTTCAATATGCACCTGCCAACGAACCGAAGTATGGTTAGTTTAAAACTCATCGTTTTGTTTTAATCAGTGCAGTACCTCGCAACAATTTCAGAGAATGTATAGAATCTCTAATCTGCTTGTTCAAATATCAATATGACATTAAGTATCAGTACACTTACATAGGAAATTATGCCGCACAATAAAAACGGACGTCTCTTTGGCGCAGTCGGCATGATAATGGCGCCAAATTAAAAGCGGAAATCGCGTTGATAATTTTTTCGGCTATAATTTTTTTTTTTTTTTTTACACTAGTGCATACTAGACATTTTTATATTTTCATTTAATTATTATTTTCTTCAGAGGTAAACCACATTTAGGATTAAAACCGTCTTTATGGAATTAGTTTTTCTGGCCATAATTTTTTATAACTCTCGATTCTACTCCTGTCTTTTTTTTTTAAGAAAGTTGAGAACATACAAAAAGAGAATTTTTTCTAACTTTTATACTACTAGCCTGTTTCTTCTTCTTCTTCTTCTTCTTGTTCTCTTTTTTTTTTTTTTTTTTTTTTTTTTTTATGGCTAGTGTGTAGTGACGAGAGGAAGTAAGGCAGAGTTCAAATGGACACGCCAGTTAGGACTTTTCTTATAGATGTATGTCAAGGAGGACGTCTATCCCTTCCCAAGAACTGCTAAACAGAAGGGCAATAGAAAACTTAGCGACTGCATACAACATCAGCATTAGATGGTCCAAAGACTGTATCTTGATGTGTTTGGACATTTTGTGTATATCCTGTAAACTGCACATGCATTTAAAATAATTTGTATTTAAAATAATTTGTATTTCAATGTCTATACTTAAAATATTACTTTGGATGTTTTTCTATTTGTGTGATGAAGTGCTTAGCTAGGTTTCTGGGAGTTTCGAAAATCTTACAGCTTATTTAATTTTTCTCAATATACCATTACACTAAAATTTCTCTCTTAATCTTATATACATTGTAATAGAAAAATAACTGACAAAAAGATAAATATAACATTGTTTGGAAACGGATTTCTGTAAATAGATCGCCCCCGTGGTCTAATAGCGTTCGCGACTGCTAAACCGGAGGTACTAGGCTCGAATACCGATCAGGTCAAGCTGTCTGATTAACTTCTTTTCCTTACCTGAGTAAGTGAATGCCAGATAGCTTTAAGGCGCCAGGGACTTCGAGCTCATTTACTATATCGTTAATTAATTTTATTTCATTTCATTAATTCATATGGTATCAGCCCACAATCTACAGACGTCGCGAGAAAACAAAAGCAGTCAAAACGACACTAAAAACTTTAGAAGAAAACAAAAGAAAGACAAAAAGCAAATCCTACCTAAATGAAACAATGGCATACTGAGGCCATGAAGATTGAAAGAGAGAGAGAGTGAAGTGGGGGAGAACAGAGAAGTAAAAGAATGGCACTTGGCAGTCATAATATTTTTACTAAAAGGAATAATAACAATACATATGATAATATTTTATTTAGTAAAATCTTGAAAATAACGTTGCCTGTAGTATATCTTGCATTGTCATGCTGAAGTGAACAGAAATATTTTATTTCAGCTCTTAGTAGTGTCATTAGCAAATAAAACCTAGAAGGAAGGATCAATTGTCCGATTGTGCCCTTCCCATGTCCTGCAATCCTGCAACTTTTGCTTGCTTTTTTTTCCTCCAGTGCCTGTGAATACCTAGCTGGGAGCAAGTGATGGACCTGTGTGTGAATGAGATACTCATAGGATGGTGCTATAATGCCCCAAGGAGGCAAAAGAATGAGGGAAGGGTGCTGGGTGGAGGCTTAGTCTAATTAAATCTAATGTAAACATACCCTAAAGGTAAATCTAAAAAGTACCCAATTCACGAGAGTTATGGGTAACCATCACCATGGGTTAAAAGCCCCTGACTTCTCTGAGAATCAAATAGGAAAGTAGGAGCTCTGGCCACTTGTTCCCCGACTGCGCTCTTGCTGTTTACATTTGTGTAATTTGTTTTACTCAGGCTATACTCGACTGTTGCACTTTTAATTTAGTTTAGTTTTATATTTATGTTTGCTCATCTTAGTTTATTTAAATTCTTCTTGGTTTTTATTGTTTTATTTTTTATCTGTTTTTACTTTCCTTGTCAATAGTTGACCCTCTTGGTTTTTTACCCTATCTTTTAAAGTTTATGAGTTCATGTTTGTGTTTATAAAATATGTTAGCATAAATATTTATTTTTGTGGATGAGAAAATTATTTTAAAGAACTTAGTGTACTTATATTACGTATATTATATCAAGTACACACAATATGAGCAAATGCAAATCTTAATGATATATGAAGACAAGGTATGCCACAGGTTGCATCCAATAATGTGTAAACTCCATCCCGCTGTATCGTCAGTTCTTATTATATGTAATAATTGAGAGGATAACGTTTCTATTTTACTCTCGAAAAATACTTAAAACAAATTTGCAGCAATATTACAATCTGAAAGGTGTTAAAAGTCAAAACTTGTCTGTACAATGCGCCGTTGTTGATTAGCATTGGGTTCTCGTTACTGAGCGGCTTAGCAAAGAGGGTGATGTTGCACTTTCAACATGTATATTAAAGATTACATAAGTTTGAAAGTCACAAGAAGGTGGTTCAAGTTGTTTCTCTATACATAACGCCAGTATTGTCAAAGTAGGAAAATAAATATAATTACACATTTTTTAAAAACATTATTTAGTTCGCAGTATAGAGCAAGCGTCGACTAACAAAAACTCCAGGACTGTTTATAGAATCTTACACTTCTTGTGGTTTCCGTACGCACACACCCACTTAGTGTGGTAACGCCGCTAAGCGCAGTGAACGACTAATTTTCATATGCCATTAAGATTTGCGTTCAGTAAAACATTTGGGTAATGAGGGTTTAGGCGTTTAGCTTATCGCGAAGAGTCATTTTTTATTTCTTGCCTCTTATGATTAAGTTTAGGCACCCAGGCGGATGCCAGCAATATTGGCCAGTGCCAATTGTCCACAGAGACAAATATCCGAGGCCCAGACTGTTAGAAACAAAGAAGTAGTGCAGATTATTACATCGATTCCTCTTCCCACATCATAGCATTGTTTCAATCTGTAGCTTAATTTCAAGAGCTTACGGGTTCTTTTACTGGAATTAGCGTTTCTGTTTCTGGAAGAAAATGATGTTCAGAATATTGCTCACATTTTCCTAATAAACAAATTCATAAAAAACATTTAGTATATTCGCTCACTTCTGTAATTATAAAAATTATATTCAACATTGAGTATATACTTTTTAAACAGTTTAAGTTCATTAGTTAGTACATTTATGGTAAAGTACTAAAATATAAGGCTTAATTTTACACAGTTTGCTCATAGCTGATACTTGTAAATGTCGAAGCCATGAGATTTGCACCATTATAGATAAATGAAAATGCATACATCATGAACGTGGACAATAAACAATAAAAATGATGATACCGTGAAGTGAAAATAATTATGGTTACTGCGCAGCGAATGCGTTTTATTACTAGTTAAAAAAAAAGAAATTATACATCCTTAACAACCATGGAAGTCAGTCGTTAGAGGCGTGATGTATCAGACAATGCTGTGATTCTAAACCGTAAAGATTATCCCCTCCCTTCAGGGAAAGAGCGTTAAGTTTAGCTGGATTAAATCCTGGAAGAGCTGAACTTCTTTCAGATGAAGTGCCCGCTCTTCATTGCTAAGCTTTGTGGGGATATTTAAGGAGACAAATGCAACCAAGCACTTGAGAAGCTGCCTGATTGATGGTGCCCATATGCTGATTGCCCTCTGTGAACGAAACAGCGTGCCGGCGGCTGAGAATGCAGCGGCCGCCGCGGCCATTGAGACCGTCGCGCCAAGAAAGGAAAGGAAATACACCCAAAGAGGCTAAAAATGTTCAAAAACGTTTGTTGATTTATATACATGTACAACTTATGATTAATGTCTATGTCTGATCTTTGATCTCTTAAGGCAAGTGCCCGTTAAATGCATTTGTAGTGCCTTGCAGCGGGAACTTTGGCTGTCTTCTTTATTTGGCATGCATGCACTTTGTGACGATCTATGTCATAACTGCTGCGGCTTTAACATTTATACCGCATCCTTTCTTTGATGATTGCGATTTAGGAGTCTGTAATTTGCGGAAGAATAGTTATAACACATATACATTTAAACATATAATGCCCAACAACAGTGTATTAAACAATACTGTAAGTAAATGAATACAATTAAACATTTATATTACTCCCTGCTTGTCTCCAATTTGAACATCACAAAATTTTAGTAACACAGAACAATGGAAAGATGAACAAGAACGTCTATAAATTATGTACTTGCCTTCAAATTGAATATTACAGAAGTTACTGACAAAGCGCAATAGAAAAGTGAATTAAACATTAGTAACAATATAAACTTGTCTTCAAACTGTATTCGGAAGGGAAGTAAAACCGTGGGTAGATTTACAGATCGAAAAAGAACCTCAAGCCTTAATTAAGAGGCCTCTGAGCAAAACTTATCGGACATTTCAGGCCCTGAATTTAATGGGAGGCTGATAACCTGAGATGTTAAAGAACGTCCACAAATAAATAAAATCAACAATCTAAACCATATGTCACAAAAATTTCTGGCTTAGTACAGTTAAGATAACATAAAAGGGTAATATAAAGCGTGGTGGTCTTCACGTTACAAACATTTAGCATTTGAAAAGGTAAGATAATAGAACAAAGAAAGCTCACAGTCAATTGTACCCCTTACTTACAGAAATACGGGGTTATTGGGTGAGGCGTGGAGAGTATCAAAATAATGTGTTCACCTCTCGAAGCTGCCATTTCTTCTCTCCGTGTCATTCGAGACACGCTCTCAGCATACCCAGAGCAAGGCATGACATCATCATACTAATGTCTAGACCAATGAAAGAAGAGCACACAGGGAATTGGTTACTATGTGGATGAAAGGAAGAAGGAAGAGAAACAGGAATTTATAACAGCAACTAATGAACTCGTGCAAAGACGGCGCTTTATTGTAAGCTATCTGGAAATACTCGCAATGCAAAGAATTCCTTTCAGCAGTGCTGATAGCGTGTTTTTACTACTCTGGCATCTCTGAAACATACACTGAGCTACTGTTCAACATTTTGAGACACTCGTCATACAGTGGAATCAATTGTCGTAGAAGTCTACGTCTGGAAGAGAAACGAGGGTTCCGTAATCGTGAGGCGACCATTCTCAACAATGAGCTGACATAGTAACTCCGCAAGGTCATCATTGCGCTGACCGCCACGGGTGGCCGAGGTCGTTAGGTCGCGGACTCGTGAGCGGGAGGTCTGGGTTCGAATACCGCCAGGACCGTCCTTCCTGACTGAGGTTTTTTCCAGGTTTTCCTCAGTCCTCATAAATGGCAAATGCCGGGGAGGTACCTTAAATTTAGGCCTGGAACGATTCCTTCCTTAAAAAAAATAATAAATCCTTTCCCAATATATCATTTCATCTCATGTATCGTCCATCGCCTGTGGTGCCTCTGTAGCAAATACGGGCGTTAAACACCATTCATTCATCATTGCGCTGCCCACTGCGCTCCTCATAGTGGACGTTTAGAAAACGGATCTGCTTGCTCATGATTTTCGGTCCACACGCATGACAAAGCTGTCGAATTGTGTTCTGTGCGTTCAAAAACTTGATCACAGACCCAACTACAGGCGCCGGGCATTTTCACACACACACACCTACTAAGCTTATGTCAAGAGGTGGGAATTAGTGGAATTCGAACAGACAGCGGATCTCCCGTTAATGAGTGCTTGTCTCGGTGACCTAGACCAATACATGTTTTTATTTTGCGTGGGAATATCACTTTTCACTACAGTATGTAAGGTTTTATTTTATTGTGTATATCTTGTACTGTACAAAATTTGATTTCTTTACCATTTCTTCCTCTTCCGTATATATTTATTGCATTTAAATAAATCCCTTAGTTAAAAAAGCATAATATTCTGAAGCATATAAAATTCATAAATATACTATGAATATTCTATACTTTAGTATATAAATATGCTCAATATACATATTAGTAATAAGTCTCAAATCTATTGTAACTTGAATTAGTTAAAGGAGATGGACACACCCAAGCAATTCATTATCTCTTGAATATACAGATAATTGAATACTTCGGAAGTTTCAATTCCTAATTTTGTAACCCCATGGTCCATTACCGAAAATATTTTGGAATGACTTTCAACATCACTTTGGCAATTCACATGTGTGCGAAGTTGTCAAAAAGCCTTGGGTCTTAACATAGAAACTCCTGAGATTACTCTCACTAGCGTACTCGAGCGCAACAGTAAGGCGAGATTGTTTTTGTTCTTGCGAACACAAATTGCGCACAAATTTTGCCACAACTCTGCACAAGTTGAAATTCTCCGTTACTGTTGAATGTGCAAAATTGCTGATCTCTTACTTTTTAGATGGAACTCCATAATCAAGGATTGGACTTTCTGAACGATAACTCATCTGGCTTGTTGATGACCTCATAGGCAAGTTGGTCACTATCAATGAGCGTTCATATTCGAACCAGTTTAACTGCTCTGTCATAAGTGTAACATGACCAAATGACGACTGAATCTTCGGAATTGTCACTACTTGCGAACCCCAAGTTGCTACTTCGTGCATTTCGTTAACTAAGTCTCCTGTGTGGATTATGCACCGGCAATGCCACAAAAAATAAGCATGTGCTTAGTCATTGGTTTGCATGAAAAAAATGGTACGAGTACTTTTTAAACTTGTTTGTCTGCGTCTGCATTTGAACGCAATGCGCACATCACCAAGATAAATCCACAATTTACACAATTCTCGCTCAGATGTTTCGCAATTTGCTTTCTACACGGGATCCATATAATTCAAGTCTTAGTGTCATTGCATGTTATTCATGCTATTAGTACGCATTAATACAATGCGTTGTATTGAATTGAATTGGTGGGAAAAGAGAAGGAATTTTCGGCACTTTGCCATGCTCAAGGGCTGGCCGATTTACGCTCTCAATGGGGCATATCCGAAGGAAGGCTCCAGGACGGTGAGGTACGAACGTAGGTGAAGTGTCTAACATGTTTTGCAGATTAACCACTCCAATAACTGCGGAGCACCCTAGAGAAGTTTGAGCCCCTCAGAAGGGCCACTTTCACATTAAACATCGAAGCAGAATCCTTTCCGAAGTTCAAGCCGCCGTCGAACCGCACACAACAACTCGCCCCTCTCGTCTGGTGCTTTCAACTTGTAACAGAACTAAGGGATTGAAATGGGAGAGTGGAAATTTCGTAGGAAGTAAAGGAGCGTCCCAGCATTCGCCTAAACGACCATGTAACGGATAGCCGTCCCCCAGTAATTTGAACCGAGAACATCTCTAATGCACACCACGAGTGGGCCGAGATCGTTATGACACGGACTCGCGAACGAGTGTTCTGAGGTTCGATTCTCCAAGAGCTTCCTCCCTGAATGAGGTTTTTTATTCAGTTCCCACAAATGGCAAATGCCCAAGAGATACCATAATCTTAGTGGTAGAACGTCTTTTTATTTAAAAAAAATAATTTCACATAATATGTGTGTTACCCATGTCCATCATTCGATGTCTCAGCAGTAAAAACGGGCGTTAAACACTATTAAAATTTTTCGGATGCGAATCCAAGAGTTATCGCCTATGCCACCCATTTGAACATAATTTAATGAAGTAAATGCTGCACAAGTGTATTGCATTGAAATATTATCACTTCATGCTAATTACTAAACCGAAGCTGTTGCGAGTAAATACGTTTTCATTAATAGATGGCAAATGTGTAGTTGTAAAAGGACACCAACCCGAACTACCACAACATAAATTAGTGCTTATTAATACTTATGAAATAAAGATAATATTTATATGTGCTAGTAGAAATGTGAGGGGAAGTAGTACATTAACGGTAGCGGCGACAGGCGCAACTTAATACCGAGAGACTTGAGGACGCAATTAAAAATAACCCAACGATAATTTAAAAACTACTGAAACATGGCTGCAGCAGATGATGATTGGTGCATTAATAGAAAATGAACTGACAGATGTCACGGACATAAACAGGTTCCGTACTCAACATAAACAGGCTCCGTACTCAACATAAACAGGTTCCGTAATCAACATAAATAGGTTGCGTACTCAACATAAACAGGCTCGGTATTCGACATAAACAGGTTGCGTACTCAACATAAACAGGCTCGGTATTCGACATAAACAGGTTGCGTACTCAACATAAACAGGCTCCGTATTCAACATAAACAGGTTGCGTACTCAACATAAACAGGTTGCGTACTCAACATAAACAGGTTGCGTACTCAACATAAACAGGTTGCGTACTCAACATAAACAGGCTCCGTACTCAACATAAACAGGTTCCGTACTCAACATAAACAGGTTGCGTACTCAACATAAACAACCTCCGTACTCAACATAAACAGGTTCCGTACTCAACATAAACAGGTTGCGTACTCAACATAAACAGGTTCCGCACTCAATATAAACAGACTCCGTACTCAACATAAACAGGTTCCGTACTCAGCATAAACAGGTTCCGTACTCAACATAAACAGGATCTGTACTCAACATAAACAGGATCCGCACTCAACATAAACAGGTTCCGCACTCAACATAAACAGGCTCCGTATTCAACATAAACAGGTTCCGTACTCAACATAAACAGGCTCGGTACTCAACATAAACAGGCTCGGTACTCAACATAAACAGGCTCGGTACTCAACATAAACAGGCTCGGTACTCAACATAAACAGGCTCCGTATACAACATAAACAGGTTGCGTACTCAACATAAACAGGCTCCGTACTCAACATAAACAGGCTCCGTATTCAACATAAACAGGCTCCGTACTCAACATAAACAGGTTCCGTATTCAACATAAACAGGTTGCGTACTCAACATAAACAAGTTCCGCACTCAATATAAACAGGCTCCGTACTCAACATAAACAGGTTCCGTACTCAGCATAAACAGGTTCCGTACTCAACATAAACAGGATCTGTACTCAACATAAACAGGATCCGCACTCAACATAAACAGGTTCCGCACTCAACATAAACAGGCTCCGTATTCAACATAAACAGGTTCCGTACTCAACATAAACAGGCTCGGTACTCAACATAAACAGGCTCGGTACTCAACATAAACAGGCTCGGTACTCAACATAAACAGGCTCGGTACTCAACATAAACAGGCTCCGTATTCAACATAAACAGGCTCCGTACTCAACATAAACAGGTTCCGTATTCAACATAAACAGGTTGCGTACTCAACATAAACAAGTTCCGCACTCAATATAAACAGGCTCCGTACTCAACATAAACAGGTTCCGTACTCAGCATAAACAGGTTCCGTACTCAACATAAACAGGATCTGTACTCAACATAAACAGGATCCGCACTCAACATAAACAGGTTCCGCACTCAACATAAACAGGCTCCGTATTCAACATAAACAGGTTGCGTACTCAACATAAACAGGTTCCGTACTCAACATAAACAGGCTCGGTACTCAACATAAACAGGCTCGGTACTCAACATAAACAGGCTCGGTACTCAACATAAACAGGCTCCGTATTCAACATAAACAGGTTGCGTACTCAACATAAACAGGTTCCGTATTCAACATAAACAGGCTCGGTATTCGACATAAACAGGTTGCGTACTCAACATAAACAGACTCCGTATTCAACATAAACAGGTTGCGCTCTCAACATAAACAGGTTGCGTACTCAACATAAACAGGTTCCGTACTCAGCATAAACAGGTTCCGTACTCAGCATAAACAGGTTCCGTACTCAACATAAACAGGATCTGTACTCAACATAAACAGGATCCGCACTCAACATAAACAGGTTCCGCACTCAACATAAACAGGCTCCGTATTCAACATAAACAGGTTCCGTACTCAACATAAACAGGCTCGGTACTCAACATAAACAGGCTCGGTACTCAACATAAACAGGCTCGGTACTCAACATAAACAGGCTCGGTACTCAACATAAACAGGCTCCGTATACAACATAAACAGGTTGCGTACTCAACATAAACAGGCTCCGTACTCAACATAAACAGGCTCCGTATTCAACATAAACAGGCTCCGTACTCAACATAAACAGGTTCCGTATTCAACATAAACAGGTTGCGTACTCAATATAAACAAGTTCCGCACTCAATATAAACAGGCTCCGTACTCAACATAAACAGGTTCCGTACTCAGCATAAACAGGTTCCGTACTCAACATAAACAGGATCTGTACTCAACATAAACAGGATCCGCACTCAACATAAACAGGTTCCGCACTCAACATAAACAGGCTCCGTATTCAACATAAACAGGTTGCGTACTCAACATAAACAGGTTCCGTACTCAACATAAACAGGCTCGGTACTCAACATAAACAGGCTCGGTACTCAACATAAACAGGCTCGGTACTCAACATAAACAGGCTCCGTATTCAACATAAACAGGTTGCGTACTCAACATAAACAGGCTCCGTACTCAACATAAACAGGCTCCGTATTCAACATAAACAGGCTCCGTACTCAACATAAACAGGTTCCGTATTCAACATAAACAGGTTGCGTACTCAACATAAACAAGTTCCGCACTCAAAATAAACAGGCTCCGTACTCAACATAAACAGGTTCCGTACTCAGCATAAACAGGTTCCGTACTCAACATAAACAGGATCTGTACTCAACATAAACAGGATCCGCACTCAACATAAACAGGTTCCGCACTCAACATAAACAGGCTCCGTATTCAACATAAACAGGTTGCGTACTCAACATAAACAGGTTCCGTACTCAACATAAACAGGCTCGGTACTCAACATAAACAGGCTCGGTACTCAACATAAACAGGCTCGGTACTCAACATAAACAGGCTCCGTATTCAACATAAACAGGTTGCGTACTCAACATAAACAGGCTCCGTACTCAACATAAACAGGCTCCGTATTCAACATAAACAGGCTCCGTACTCAACATAAACAGGTTCCGTATTCAACATAAACAGGTTGCGTACTCAACATAAACAAGTTCCGCACTCAAAATAAACAGGCTCCGTACTCAACATAAACAGGTTCCGTACTCAGCATAAACAGGTTCCGTACTCAACATAAACAGGATCTGTACTCAACATAAACAGGATCCGCACTCAACATAAACAGGTTCCGCACTCAACATAAACAGGCTCCGTATTCAACATAAACAGGTTGCGTACTCAACATAAACAGGTTCCGTACTCAACATAAACAGGCTCGGTACTCAACATAAACAGGCTCGGTACTCAACATAAACAGGCTCGGTACTCAACATAAACAGGCTCGGTACTCAACATAAACAGGCTCCGTATTCAACATAAACAGGTTGCGTACTCAACATAAACAGCCTCCGTACTCAACATAAACAGGCTCCGTATTCAACATAAACAGGCTCCGTACTCAACATAAACAGGTTCCGTATTCAACATAAACGGGTTGCGTACTCAACATAAACAGGTTCCGTATTCAACATAAACAGGCTCGGTATTCGACATAAACAGGTTGCGTACTCAACATAAACAGGCTCCGTATTCAACATAAACAGGCTCGGTATTCAACATAAACAGGTTGCGTACTCAACATAAACAGGCTCCGTATTCAACATAAACAGGTTGCGTACTCAACATAAACAGGTTGTGTACTCAACATAAACAGGTTGCGTACTCAACATAAACAGGCTCCGTATTCAACATAAATAGGTTGCGTACTCAACATAAACAGGCTCCGTATTCAACATAAACAGTTTGCGTACTCAACATAAACAGGTTCCGCACTCAACATAAACAGGCTCCGTACTCAACATAAACAGGTTCCGTATTCAACATAAACAGGTTGCGTACTCAACATAAACAAGTTCCGCACTCAAAATAAACAGGCTCCGTACTCAACATAAACAGGTTCCGTACTCAGCATAAACAGGTTCCGTACTCAACATAAACAGGATCCGCACTCAACATAAACAGGATCCGCACTCAACATAAACAGGTTCCGCACTCAACATAAACAGGCTCCGTATTCAACATAAACAGGTTGCGTACTCAACATAAACAGGTTCCGTACTCAACATAAACAGGCTCGGTACTCAACATAAACAGGCTCGGTACTCAACATAAACAGGCTCGGTACTCAACATAAACAGGCTCGGTACTCAACATAAACATGCTCGGTACTCAACATAAACAGGCTCCGTATTCAACATAAACAGGTTGCGTACTCAACATAAACAGCCTCCGTACTCAACATAAACAGGCTCCGTATTCAACATAAACAGGCTCCGTACTCAACATAAACAGGTTCCGTATTCAACATAAACGGGTTGCGTACTCAACATAAACAGGTTCCGTATACAACATAAACAGGCTCGGTATTCGACATAAACAGGTTGCGTACTCAACATAAACAGGCTCCGTATTCAACATAAACAGGCTCGGTATTCAACATAAACAGGTTGCGTACTCAACATAAACAGGCTCCGTATTCAACATAAACAGGTTGCGTACTCAACATAAACAGGTTGTGTACTCAACATAAACAGGTTGCGTACTCAACATAAACAGGCTCCGTATTCAACATAAATAGGTTGCGTACTCAACATAAACAGGCTCCGTATTCAACATAAACAGTTTGCGTACTCAACATAAACAGGTTCCGCACTCAACATAAACAGACTCGGTACTGAACATAAACAGGTTCCGTACTCAACATAAACAGGTTCCGCACTCAACATAAACAGGTTCCGTACTCAACATAAACAGGTTCCGTAATCAACATAAACAGGCTCGGTACTCAACATAAACAGGTTCCGTACTCAACATAAACAGGCTCGGTACTCAACATAAACAGGCTCGGTACTCAACATAAACAAGTTCCGCACTCAACATAAACAGGTTCCGTACTCAACATAAACAGGTTCCGTACTCAACATAAACAGGTTCCGTACTCAACATAAACAGGTTGCGTACTCAACATAAACAGGTTGCGCACTCAACATAAACAGGTTGCGCACTCAACATAAACAGGTTCCGCACTCAACATAAACTTGTTCCGCACTCAACATAAACAGGTTCCGCACTCAACATAAACAGGTTCCGCACTCAACATAAACAGGTTGCGTACTCAACATAAACAGGCTCCGTATTCAACATAAACAGGTTGCGTACTCAACATAAACAGGTTGTGTACTCAACATAAACAGGCTCCGTACTCAACATAAACAGGCTCCGTATTCAACATAAACAGTTTGCGTACTCAACATAAACAGGTTCCGCACTCAACATAAACAGACTCGGTACTGAACATAAACAGGTTCCGTACTCAACATAAACAGGTTCCGTACTCAACATAAACAGGTTCCGCACTCAACATAAACAGGTTCCGTACTCAACATAAACAGGTTCCGTAATCAACATAAACAGGCTCGGTACTCAACATAAACAGGTTCCGTACTCAACATAAACAGGCTCGGTACTCAACATAAACAGGTTCCGTACTCAACATAAACAGGCTCGGTACTCAACATAAACAGGCTCGGTACTCAACATAAACAAGTTCCGCACTCAACATAAACAGGTTCCGTACTCAACATAAACAGGTTCCGTACTCAACATAAACAGGTTCCGTACTCAACATAAACAGGTTGCGTACTCAACATAAACAGGTTGCGCACTCAACATAAACAGGTTGCGCACTCAACATAAACAGGTTCCGCACTCAACATAAACAGGTTCCGCACTCAACATAAACAGGTTCCGCACTCAACATAAACAGGTTCCGCACTCAACATAAACAGGTTCCGCACTCAACATAAACAGGATCCGCACTCAACATAAACAGGATCCGCACTCAACATAAACATGCTCCGTATTCAACATAAACAGTTTGCGTACTCAACATAAACAGGTTCCGTATTGAACATAAACAGGAACCGTACTCAACATAAACAGGCTCCGTGATCAACATAAACAGGTTCCGTACTCAACATAAACAGGTTGCGTACTCAACATAAACAGGCTCCGTATTCAACATAAACAGGTTCCGTACTCAACATAAACAGGCTCGGTATTCGACATAAACAGGTTGCGTACTCAACATAAACAGGCTCCGTATTCAACATAAACAGGCTCGGTATTCAACATAAACAGGTTGCGTACTCAACATAAACAGGCTCCGTATTCAACATAAATAGGTTGCGTACTCAACATAAACAGGTTGTGTACTCAACATAAACAGGTTGCGTACTCAACATAAACAGGCTCCGTATTCAACATAAATAGGTTGCGTACTCAACATAAACAGGCTCCGTATTCAACATAAACAGTTTGCGTACTCAACATAAACAGGTTCCGCACTCAACATAAACAGACTCGGTACTGAACATAAACAGGTTCCGTACTCAACATAAACAGGTTCCGCACTCAACATAAACAGGTTCCGTACTCAACATAAACAGGTTCCGTAATCAACATAAACAGGCTCGGTACTCAACATAAACAGGTTCCGTACTCAACATAAACAGGCTCGGTACTCAACATAAACAGGCTCGGTACTCAACATAAACAAGTTCCGCACTCAACATAAACAGGTTCCGTACTCAACATAAACAGGTTGCGTACTCAACATAAACAGGCTCCGTATTCAACATAAACAGGTTCCGTACTCAACATAAACAGGCTCCGTATTCAACATAAACAGGCTCCGTACTCAACATAAACAGTCTCCGTATTCAACATAAACAGGTTGCGTACTCAACATAAACAGGTTCCGTATTCAACATAAACGGGATCGGTATTCAACATAAACAGGTTGCGTACTCAACATAAACAGGTTGTGTACTCAACATAAACAGGTTGCGTACTCAACATAAACAGGCTCCGTATTCAACATAAATAGGTTGCGTACTGAACATAAACAGGCTCCGTATTCAACATAAACAGTTTGCGTACTCAACATAAACAGGTTCCGCACTCAACATAAACAGGCTCGGTACTGAACATAAACAGGTTCCGTACTCAACATAAACAGGTTCCGTACTCAACATAAACAGGTTCCGCACTCAACATAAACAGGTTCCGTACTCAACATAAACAGGTTGCGTACTCAACATAAACAGGTTCCGTACTCAACATAAACAGGTTGCGTACTCAACATAAACAGGTTCCGTAATCAACATAAACAGGTTGCGTACTCAACATAAACAGGTTCCGCACTCAACATAAACAGGTTGTGTACTCAACATAAACAGGTTCCGCACTCAACATAAACAGGATCCGTACTCAACATAAACGTGCGGGCTTAAAGACAGCTGTCAGATTTTAAAAAACAAAAACCTTTAATATAATCAAAAGTTGATGAAACATTAGATATACCTGACTTCTAATTCTTTTTCCGTATTAATACTTTCTAACACACTACGTTATATTACCAAATATTATCTCTAGCTTGGATTCACAAATAGGTGTTAGCTCATTTAATGGAATGCATCACTAAGGTAATAGCAATTAACTCTTGTTTCCTCGTAAGGGGCCAACTTAATGAATAAACCTGACGAGATATACAAGCCCAAATATTTTCAGTGCTATTCAGGGCGGAGAGCTATACTGATATTTACCGACCGTGGTACTTGTGACTTAGCAAGTTTCTGCAAGAGCTTCGTATACGTTCTATGTATGTATGTATGTATGTATGTATGTATGTATGTATGTATGTATGTATGTATGTATGTATATATATATATATATATATATATATTCTCCTCTATTATCAATGTTCACCGCCTGTGATGGCTTAGCAGTAAAAACGAGTGTTAAGCATTGTTGGGGGTAGGTGGTGTCGGGTGTTTAAAGCGTCAGTCTGAATAGGTAACTGAAGATCCGTGATTAGAATTCTGGCTGTATGTTTCAAGTCTAATTCTACATTCTCCCCCGTGCTATTGAGAAAAAGCAATTTTCATGTATAAACTATCTAAGTCTTTACACAATGATAAATTTCCTTGATTGGGAGATTTTACTCCAAATTGAAAACTAGTATAACAATAGATTACATCATAATCAACTGGTATACTTTATAACACTCAGCACTTTGTCTTTCAAAGCCTCGGTTAGGAATAAAATTACACGTATCTAGAAAAACGGAAAGGGAAAGTACCGTGCGAAAAGTTTTGTCACCCCCCCCCCCAGGAGTATTTTGCCTATGGGCGAGCACGCCTCTCTTTAGCCTGTTAGTCGACCAGGTCTCGGGAATTAGCAGAAGGGTAAAACAACAAAACAAACCAACCATACAACAACAAACAAATCAATTTAACAGGCTCATTACTTGCCAAATTATCAAATAAGGTGTTGAAACAGCCCACCTTCATTTTCCACACATTTTTAGTATCTTTTTAGAAAATTATTAATCACTCGTTGTAGTTCATTTTGAGAAATCTGGACAGTTTCATAACGAATATTATCTTTGAGTTCTTGTATTGTGTGCGGTTTCTTCTTATACATGGCAATTTTAATTTACTCAGAGATAACAATCGTAACTTTTAAATCGGGGGACCGCGGGAACCATAAAAACTTACTAATAACTTTAACCTGTGGAAACACATTGTAAATTGCTCTCGTGAAATTATTCGCAGTGTGAGCAGTGGCAGAGTCCTGTTGAAAACCCGCTAATCACACTCCTTGTCGGTTAATTCTGTGGGAAAAGGGGTTAGTATGATATCCACGTAAATGACAGAACCAACTCTATGCTCAAAAAATAAATAAATGAAAAAATAAAAATGGGTCCTATGTTTCTTACACCTGAGTTATGGGCGCTAATGACCACAGCAGTTTTGCGCCCTTAAGCAATAATCATCATCACACCTGAGTTAGTACATATGAATAGTACATAAAGTCACGCTGTGCCATTGTAAACACACAAGGTATGATACGCTTTATGTATACTGTCGAATTAAGAAACGAACACATCAACACACACCCTGAACAGCTGCGATAGTCGGCAAGATCAACAAGTAAGCAAGCAGGTTTGCTATTCCCATGGCGCGGCAAACGAGTAGGGGCTCGCTCATAGGAAAAACCTCGCGCCGCGGGAGAAAGAATCACTGACCGCACGGTACATAAAGATGAAAACTAGAAAAGAAAAAGGGGAAATAGCAAGGTAGGGTAGCTTCTTATGTCAATTATTTTTATACTGAAATGATAGTAAAATCGGAAATAAGAAAGAAAACTTATTACATTTTATTTCCTTTTTGGGTCTAATTTATTTATGACTTCTGTTTTCTTTAACTAACTTTACAACATAGAAGGCACTGAATCGAGTGTTAGTAAACCGAAAATGACAGGTCATACTTGCGCAACAAATGAATGAATGAATCCACCTTGTCTGTTGCGCAGGATACTGAACATTGCTGATTAGACAATGATGATTATAATAAAGATTTTATTGGTAGTAATAATTAAAATTAGCTTTTATATTCTACATCCCTTCCAAGACTTTGCCATTTCATTTCCCACTTTCCCTGTTTCAAATTTTTCTCTTCCATATCTTTATTTTGTTTGTATTATTGTTTTTTCATTAGGGTAGCTTACAATGAACAGTCCTAGAAGAACTTGATCTTTCTGCAAGTTGTCCGGGTTCTTAAGACTCTTGTCCAAGTGCTGTTCAATTCCCCTCTGAACTAGTCCGCCCACTGCGTTTTATCTACCAACCTTTCATCTTTCTGTCCTTGGATAGCAGACTCTTGTTGAGGAAGTCCATCTATCCGGTTCATGAGTATCTCCGTTTAATGATGAGGTCGTTCTTGGTGGACTAATGTAACCATTGACGCAAGATCGAGGGGTTCAAACCCGCCCAGGGTCGATAGATTTTTCGGGCGTAAAAACCCTAAGTATGGCTTCCTTCGGGAGGTAAATAAAGTGTGGGTCCCGAGTGGTAGATTTACAGCATGTAAAACAACCTCAAGTCTGTAATAAGAGGCCTCTGAGCAAATTTTACCGCCCGTTTCACGCCTTGAATTGAATGGGGCGCTGAAAGAACGTCCGTAAATAAGCCAAACAAATAAAGAAAGAATTCCTAATGCTAACCTAATCACTAAAAGCAAAATGTGCGTAGCACTAAACCTGACCTAAGAGTTGCATTTTAGAGAAGTTAGATAGAAAGATTCGTGAGGTTCAAAATTATGCAGTTGATTATATCTAACCTGCCTGTGAAAAAACAATAGTATTGACAAATTCATTTTCCTTTCCACAGGGTAACAGGAAATTACCCTCATATATTTATTTGGACGTAATGAACTAAACTCTAATAAATTGATTGCTTAATTAATAATTACTGCACTCTCAATCATCTGTGTTTGCAATTCTCTTATCGAACCCTTTAATAATGCGATAAAGAAATTAAATTAATGACTCATTTGCAAAATTTTCCGAAATTTAATGAAGCCTAAATTTGCTTGTCTTCTTTATTAAATATAAAATTATATATTTAAATGTAACTGCAATTGCAATAAATTTAAGTTGATAGTTTAAGTATGGAAGGAAGTTCAATTTCGGAGAGGAAAGGAGCATTAACCCACAAGAAAAAGAAAATCGCTCTGATGTTTTTAAGATCACATACGATACGCTGCCAATTTAAATGTTCTTAAACTATTTCGTTAAATCAGAAACGGCAAATTTAATATAATTTATATTGTTAATAAATATTATTAGTAAATTCTGTCTTTATATTGCTAAGTTCTGTAGTTTAGTTCTTTTCTACGCTTATGACTTAGTCGTGAGCAAAAAAATGCTTTAATAGTTATACTTTTGGTGAGACAGTTTATTGTTCCTAAACTATTTAGCTTAGTTCCCAGATACGGATAAGATCGCCAGTATAAAAGCCATAGAGTCAGAGACAGGTTTCATCCTTGCTTTACTCCAAGATTAGTGTTCTTCGACATTATTAATCTATTATGTAATTTAAAAATGAATCTTTAATATTCTTAATGACTTCAACGCTATGTGGAGATAAATATACCCGCTCTATAAACTACACACCACAGGTTTTCCAGGTACACTCTATCAATTACATTAATATAAAGTATGAAGAATAGGTGTAATCCATGATTAAATTTTCTGAATGTTTTCTATAAGTCGTTTTACTATATGAACATTATCTGTACAGGAGCCGCCCCTTCTGAACCCTGCTTGTTCTTAAATAATAATTGATTCTTTTATTTTTGTATTATGTTCTTAACGATTTTAGTTATTTTAAAAATTAATTTAATTTAATAAATATTAATGACTTAATATACAAGTTAACCCCTATATCTATGAGTTAACTGTGCTTCTTTCCATTTATCTAGTATTTGCCTTTTTGCTTCAATGGTATATTTTACGCCCGTTTTTACTACTGGGGCACCACAGGCGGTGAACACTGATGATACGTGAGATGAAATGATAAATTGGGGAAGGATTTTTTTAAAGGAAGGAAATGTTCCAGGCCTAAGTTTGGGGTACCTCCCCGGCATTTGCCAGTTATGAAGACTGAGGAAAACCTGGAAAAACCCTCAGACAGGGAGGACGGTCCTAGTGGGATTCGAACCGCATACCTCCCGCTCATGAGTCCGCGGCTTAACAACCTCGGCCACCCGCGGCGGTCTTTGCTTCAGCCGATAAATATTTAGTTGTTTATATATTAATGTTAGTATTTAAGTTTTTTCCTGTTTTTAAAGGCATTTTTCAGTTCCCTAAGCTCCGATTAGCTGCATTTTATTCCTAATCTTTGTCTAATATATTCTGATTATCAGTTGACCATTGATTTTGGAAACCGTTTATTAATTCTTCAGTAATTATATTCTATGTTTTGAATGTATTATTTTCATTTATATTTGAATTCTTTAGGGACTTAAATGCAACAATTACAAATTACTATAGAGTAGTGCTGTTCAACATTCGTGTGCATGTGGACACAACTGAGTGGTGCCTGTTAAGATGCAGGCGCCATGTGATGATTATACCGCCCTAGTGCTGCTATTACTAATGACGACGATGATAATGTTAATAATAATAGCAATAATAATACAATGATTATACATAAAGCGACTAAATATTTTTACATATAATTATATTTAATTACATTTCTTACATACAACCTTGCATAGTTAGGGTAAATTGTACGATGCATGTTTGCTTCAAGTTGAAAATCTGGTGTGTGGCTGAAAAGGTGGCTGTTAAAGCCTACGAAGCAGAAATCTGATTCGTTTTTGATAATGCTCTTGGACAAACAATGCGACTTCTCAAAGACATGTCGAGCTAAAACACAATTTTTTTGTTATTAGTCTGAAGAACATTTTTTTCACAACAAAGAAGTAGGCTTTCCTTTGTATTCAATAAAACATACTGCTACTCTCATTCATTGTTCAAACTGTACCATACCATATTAAGCATAATTATGAAAAATGATACAATTTAATAAATGAATAATTTGAAGAACAATAATTAAATACATGCGCTGATGATTCACAACCCAATCTGCAACCTTACAACTGAATGTTTGACTGAAGATACGAACTTTCAAATAAAGTTATGTTTCTTCCATGTTGTTTGCGGCATCGCTTTGTTAGGATTAAAGTGGCTTTGACAAATTGCCGACGAGTTGAGGTCTAAGAAAAGCTCAAATTACGGTAGCGGGTAGAGGGATAGTGTCGGCGAATTTGTTCATGGGAGAAATGTTTATCACACCACAAGTGTTTAAGGGAATAAATATTTCATCAAGTCAAATAACCTGACATTGAGAGGGAAAATATTTCTTCAGCGAAGAAAGGACGATTTCCGTTGGTGTTTAGGGCGGTATAGTGGATGCAATTAAAGAAATATTCAAATATATGCTTCATGGGAGTACTGGGAAGACATTTTGTTTCACTGTTACTAGATTAATGAAAGTTTTATTTTCAATTGAATTAATATTAAACGTAAGTATTTTAAATTTTGCTTACGAGGGACACCAGATAAATCATTATGGGCGCCGCATTTCATAGGGCTGCTATAGGGTATAGAATAAATATAGCAATTAAACATTCTTCCCTTCCACATTCCACCTACAAATCAATAGGATGTAGTAATAACGGCTGAAAAATAAGGAAATGAATGGATCAGTAAAGAGAGGGGGAAGAAGATGAGGAGTTAAATAGAACCTTTTAATCAAAGCGGTTCAAAGTTTGTTTCTTTTTGAAAAGGAGCGTGCCATAATTAGAAAACATTGTACTATGTGCAGTTTTAACGTGTAGTTAATGAACAATTATATTTACTCGTAAAGGTGTCACCATGAAATCGCTTTCAACTCTTAAATGAATCTCCTCATTTAGGGCATACTGTGCTTCAATGACGCCTCAGGCTTTCCGAATGCCAATATGAATATATCTCTAATAGACGACGAGTCATTTCGGCATTCCTGTTCTTGTTTTGAAATCAGTTTTGCATCCGGCATGTAGCTGCCCCCCCCCCCTTTTTTTAATGCCACTCCATTTTTCCTTCCCCTGCGGGGGAAAAAGTATGGAGCAACACGCCGAGTCGCGGTTGATGGCCAGTGATTGATTACGAGGCGATTTTAATTCCCAGCTTTTTATTTGCCTCCCTCACGTCGGCGTCGTGACGAATGGCTCGGCCAATAACAATGCTGACGAATGCAGTGGGACGTAGAGATGGAGTCTGCCCATGTCTCCAACCTGTCTAGAACCGTAATATTGCGGTGTTTCTCTTTATGTCCCTCATCATTTTCCAGAATTAATGTACCGAGCACAACGTCAGCTCAGTATCAACAGGTAATGTTTTAACTTGACTCCAACATATTTACGTGTAAAATGAAAACGTGTTCTCTTGGGGAAAAATATGCAAAAACGACCTAAGTTGTTAAAAAATGAATTGAAAAGGGTGGAATGTCACTTGGTGTTTTCTTATCTTTGTCAATTACTGATGAGTGTGCATAGTGCTTAGCTATAAGGTAACTTAGTTCATTTGTGGCACTACATGATAGAGAGGCTTTGTTATCCTTATCATTAAGTTTTATACACCTACAGCAAAGAAGCTCATTGGTTACTTTGGCAGCATTTTTCCACGAATGGAGGTGAAACGATGCCTCCCGGTGCCGTTTCCAGGCCAAAGATGTGATAATCTCAGGATAGATGAGAGCTTTGGCTTTACAGAGGGTAGTCGGGAATTATCCTATGGAAACATAGCAGGATATTCGCAGTTGTATATGCGATTTTGCATTATGCAAATGTCCATGATTGTGCACAGTTTTATGCGGTGGGCATGGAAAGAACGTGCTGATTGTTGAAATCAGTATTTGTGACTGCTCTAGACTCGGAGTGAATGTTATTCTGTAAGCGTGAGAACGAGTAAATCCGTGTGCATTTAGGTTCAACAGTCGACACGACAATTTTCTATCATACAATTGTGTGTTTTACTTGTTTTCCGCCATTGTGTACACGTTCCTTACGGTTTACCCTTGTGACCACAGCATCACACTGCTCCCTGTTGCTCTGTTTTCATGAAGTCCATCTAGGCTACTAAGAATCGGTTTGAAGTTCTTCCCATATTCCCCAAAACCCCATCACACAATGACAAATAAGAAAATATTATGAAAAATCTGAACGTCTAGAAATCAGCCGACCGGATTCTCAAGACTAATGTAGAAGGTCGCCCCATCTTGTTGAGACATTTGCTGGTGCATATCAGTTGGTGGTTAAACTCATAAAATGTGTCCAAATCTCCCTGAAAACTTACAATAAGTTGCTCCTTGTACACTGCTGGTGATACGTTAATTCTGTTTCTATGAGCATCCTCGATGAAGTACCGGACCAATGATGCTTTAGGAAGACAACATGATGGCTCGCACTGTCACTTTATCCGAAAGTAATAGTCTCTATGCATATTCATTCGTTTTTTCTCAACCAAGATAACGAACATTTTGGATATGGACATAGCCACTCAGCAGCACATCACTATTTTGGAGATATTAATTATCTTGATTCTTAATGAACTAACATGTGCACAATATTGAACTCGTTCAGCTCACGAATGCCATGTATAACATTTTCTTTTCTGATTTGTGTAGGATGTTCGGTTAACACTTGACGGGAAGGCACCTGTAGTAAAATTCTGTATCATTATTTTAAAAATGTGATCGTTCAGTTACATTTTTATCAATATTTTACTTCAGTTCAGAAGTTCCGTGTGTGACTTCATTGTTTACCTCAATATGTATTTTCTATTCGAAATGATCACCACAAGGTTTACATACTTCTGTTATCTTGATGGCAAACTATTAACTGCGCTTACATTCCCTCCTATGCTGAGATATGCTGGCAGCGGAACAGAAGTTTTCTAGACCAAAATGTTGATCCGAGTCGAAATATCAATAAATAACCAGTACTCCAGCAAAACCTGTGGCATGCAAAATAATGTATTAATGGCATTAACAATTTGACCACAGTACTTGTTAAATGCTGATCTCTCCAAGTTTTCTGAATCGTCGTCCTTGATCTTACACTGCAGAGATTTTTTGAGACGAGCAATGACAACGGCAAAGGACCAAGAAAAATTAGAGGTTCGGTGTAGGGATATAGAGAGAATGGAATTGTTATTCGATCGGGGGTGGTTTAAATTATGATGAAAACATAAGGATGAAAAGATGTACTGAATTAAGATGCATAGAATCGTGGCAGAAAGTCGAGGGAGTGCAGCTTCCTTCTAGCATCCAGTCGATGACAAGATAACATTTCAAAGGCTGAAGAAATATGATTTGATTTACGTAGGAAATGTGAACACGTAGTCTTTGCCCAAGAAGTCAGTTAACAAAATGTTACAGTAATCGAGATCTATAAATGTTGATACAAGTGGTTTTTTTTTTTTTTTTTTAATATCGAATTTGAGAAAACTCTTAAGTCGTTTCAAGTAATTGAATATTGAAAACAATTTTTATTAGTCTCCTTTGTTTGAATTTGACAATTAAGATAATTGTCAAAATAGACACCTTTTTTTACAAACTAATATTATTGGCACTTTTGTTTCGTTAAATTTAAGAACAGTGTTAGATTAATTTTGTTCAGTAATCTATTATGGCTGGTGTTTTATATTATATCGTTTTGTTTAGCCATGTTGACACTCAGTATAGTGTCCTGTTAAGTTAAGTAGCTTTACGTCAAGTCCTGTAGCTTTTGATTTAATCTGTTTTAGCACATTTATTACGTCACCTAAGTAGTGTAAGTATAGAGAATTTTGTCATGTGTACAAGTCGGTTCATTCCATTCGTTTTCTAGTTGGTCTCTGAGATAAGAGACACGCAAGTGATTAAGTTTTAGTTAAGTTTTTAAGAGGGCTACAAATTCTTTCTATTTGTACTTTTGTCATTCAAAAACCCGTGTTCTTGATATTTCTGCACATTTCTGTGGATGATTTATTGAGATCTATTAGTTGTGTGCAAGGCTCACTTGACATTTCTGATGTCAAGTTCTGTCTTGTTTCATAATTTTATATTCTTGTACATTTGTGTCTAGATTGTTGTGATATACTAGATATATTTCGTGCGTTAAGTTACGAATTTCGATCTTTATTCAAGTTGCGGGGGTTGTTTTGCTCTATTTGTTTTGCTGGGGGCATGTCGGTCATAAGTTGTGAGATGTCGCTGAACGTTTCAATTTTCTCATCTACTGTCCTTAAGTCCCAGATAGTATGCCATTCTGCTTGTAAAGTTCTTTCGCACAAGGTTAAAAGTCCTAAATATTAGCATAACACAAAGGGAAGCATAAAACTTAATATCTCTACAGTTGAGCTGCCATACATAACACTGCCCACATGAAATGAAATGCATCTATTTGTTTATTCTTTACTGGTGTTTTAAAAACCGGATATTTCAGGTCACATTGCATTTCTCAACCAGCCGGAGCCTTGTTCTCGCACTCGTTTGAGTATGGGTGCGAACATGACGTTTTGCCCCTGAATATTTTTAAATTATGTACAAACATTTTATGCGAAACACTTTGTTAAATTGATGACTGAAAGGAAATATGGTAAAGTAAAAGAGTGAAATAAGTTAAATAATATTTTGCCCGTTTACATTGCAATGCACACTTTAGATTTCGTAGCAAATGTTAAAAGTGTGACTGCGATATATCGTTTGAACGATTGGCGCTATTTAATTAAAAAGAGAGAGAGAAAAAAAGGCACAAGATGGGTCAACTACATTCTTTGTTGAAGAATAGTGTTCAGAAGCTCAAATGTCCGGAAAATAGATTGGTGTATTAAAGAATAAATCATTGTAAAATAAAACCGTGCATCATGTTAAACTTTTTATTTCAATTATTCAAGAGGAATCGCAAACATATTCAAAATGTGCAACATCCGTCTGCCGAGCCAGATGAATTATCGAAAACTGAAATTGGTTGCAAGTTTTCGTACTCGTGGTAGGACACGTTGTTGCAGTTGATGAGATTTTAAATAAAACTTATTGCTCGAAAAAAAATTGATAAATATGTAATAACTTAGTTCTTAAAGGAAGAGATCAGAAATTGAACGATTTAATATACACCGTCTAACTGTCGCGCATGGTCTATACAAAGTCAAAGGAGTAAATTTAAAAACACATTGTGTTTGCACACCGCCAAGAAATAATGACGCTAAACAAAATCGTATCCACTTTGCATACGTGGCAAAATGGGTCGATTCTGCAACAATTACACTAGGGAACACGATTTTTACCTTCGGGTCAATAATGACTGTTTCCTGTCGATCTTTATACTTAGAAACCTTTAAATTAGCATATCAGTTCGCAGTTTTTAGTTATATTCTATTCCTGACTAGGCCAACAGTAATATGTTAGGTTTTTTTACTTACACTTTGTAGAATGGATACTAAATAAATCATCATTTGCAGTTTAAAACAATGATTACGCTTGATAAGTTTGGGTGTACTTGGTGAATCCCCAATCTCTGAACTTACTGTATGGTCACGTACAACTTTATTGTCAGAAGTCCCTTGCTGGGATGGGAGCGCCGGAGCGGAAGTTTGGATTGAAAAGAAGTGTAAATCTGAAGATATAAATATACTGATAAACCTGCTATTGATTCTTTTAAAATTGGTCCGGGTGAAACTTTCGTTTTGATGATTTAGTCTAGTGCTGTATTTCTTTGAGCAAGTTTCGGGTATTTTTGGATCGTGCAATGCCTTTATTTCTCTGTTGAGCATGGATAAAAGTAATCATCCTTATAATTTTTGTTATGTTTGTGCAAAATTCACACCAAAATCCCAAAAATATTAATCTATAAAATTACAAATGTAGCTGACTTTCGCTAATTTGTTTGCAAAATTGGTAATCGAAATAAAAAGAGGCCCCAAAACATTGTTACATTGCTTGTACAGCTAATTAACGAAAGTGATATATGAAAAATTAAAATTCTTACCATTCGCCGCACCTATGATGGCGGGAACAACAGTCACATAAATGACTTTGTTAATTCTGTATGGCAAAAGTATCAGGGTTTGACTAAGAAAACAAAATCCAATGTGCCACCAGTCCCTGATAGCAAACACTACCAGTTCCCCCAAAGTCATTTGAAGAAACTGACAGTAACAACAGATGATTCAAATAACCCTTAAGTTCAAGTGATTCAACCGGTGAAACGTGTTAAAATTGTTAGATGCTTTAGTGCGAAATTTAGATTTGGAGGGGGGGGGGAAGCAGAATTCTTGGCTTGAGGTTATGCTGGCTGAAACTAAAGTCTATAGTCTATACAGTCTATAGGAAACGACATGATTTATTTCCCTGTTGGTTGGCATATTTAAAGTTAAGGAGGGTATTTTCGTTGACCCATGGATAAGGAAGTTTTTAAAAGACAAAGAAAATAAGTTAACAAATGTGGATGCTTGCTTTCGAGACAATGGTAGAAATGTTTCTTGGCAATAGAAAGAACAGACAACATGAATCTTTAGTGGACACATAGCTAAAATAAAGGAGAAATTAATTTGTGATTCACGCTTAGGCCTTTATTATGCCGACTACTCAGCTAGCGAGAGACTCGTCATATTGCTGACCAATCAGGTAACAAAATCACATTATCACCAGAGGTAGGAAATCATCAGCGTTGTAACAGTTATGGGGTTAAGGAGAATTTACCAGTAGCAATGCATTTTCAAGTGTGTGCATTGATTTAACTTTTCATGTGCAGGTATTTTATTAAGTGTGCTGGTTGTGATTTTTATTATTCACCAAACAAAGTTTATGCTCTAGAGTTTCGATAACAACAAGTGTTAGATATTTTAAACTTTTCTGTTTTGTTTTTGTATTTCTCGCGAACATTTATAATATATTCATTATAGATTTAGGTGAATGCTGCCTTTAGAATTGCTTATAAGCCTGATAAAGGCAAAGGGCGTGCGTTAGGAAAAGGTGTAGCGAAGCTCAGAAATTTGTTTATGCCCTTAGAGAATATTTTGAAAAATAAAGGGATAATGGCGGTCCTCTAATTCCCGCACAGAAGCACTTGAGAGAACCGCTTCACCTTTTAACTTGCCTTAACACACTTTGTAAACATTTGTAAAGAAAAATCAAAAGCACAAGAAGCATCGGTACCAGTTCTGGCAAATTTTTGATAAGTTGTGACAAAATTATAATTTCAAAAAGGAAGCTATACTTCGCCATGTGTTCCACTACTACAAGAGAAAAGAACACCAAATTATTAAAATACTATTAGCTTCGCTTAAAAGTCCTGATCCCTTCACCGGTTTTCCCCAGAGGAAATTCTTAAAGGGCATATTTTCTAAAAGAAAAATTCTAATGCAAAGGGCAGACATTGTGAGCATAGATGCCGATTATAAGAAGTATACGGTGGAGGACTTGACCCGTGATATTTGCTTGAAGAATCGCGTACAAAGGGTTGGGCAGATCACACGGTCGCAGGGCCAATGCCGAAAAAGCAGACATCTCATTCATGCTGGAAGCTCAGCTGGGTTAGTCCGAAAGTCTCTGCTGCTGTTCAGATCCAGGAAAACAGAGGACTATCATGAGGAGATGGATGATAATCGCTTTAGGTAGTGGTTTGAGGATCAGCTGCTACACAATTTATCCAGCCCTTCCGTAATTGTAATTGACAATGCACCATATCATTCACAATTGATTGACAAGGTTCCTATGATGCGCACGCTGAAAACAGATATGATTGATTGACTGCGAAGAAGAAATATACAGATTCCCTTAGAAATTGGCGGGAGTGAATTGGAGGAACTGAAGAAAATGGAACTGGTTCAACACAATTAGTCTTAAATTCCTGATATGCCATAGATGAGCTGAAGAAAGGTCATCACGTAATTCCTCTGCGCCCTTACCATTGTCATTTTAACAATAGCGAACTGATATGGGCACAACTAAAGGTTTATGTTAGCCGAGATAACAAGCCATTTACCTTAAAGAGTTACAGGAATAGATGAAGTGACAAGTGAGAAGTGGGGAAAATAATGAAACATAGGAAATGTGTAAACAAGAAGAAGTGGAACGTTTTGTAATAAACTTGGGTGGCTCCAGTGACAGTGAACATAATGAAATAGAAATGGAAATCAACAGTGAAGAGAAGCAGGAAGAAGAAGTTGATGATCTGGAAGTGCAGCCGCTGTAGACCGACAGCGAGTGGGTGGGATGTGGCAGCAGTCACAAGGTAATTTCTTCCCCAACGTTCTAAATAAATGGGCTGTTAAGATATCATTAAAGTGAATTTCCTCCATTCACACTTAGATCTTTTTCCTGAATTTTTGAGTGCTGTAAGTGATGAACAAGGAGATCGTTTTCATCAGAACGTAGCCACAACGTAATCAAGACAGTTGAGATCCTGCAATGTTGGGGGATTTTTGTAATTCTGACTACAAGAGAAGCAGGCAGTAAGAATTTTTAGAATCTTTGGCGGCATGTGTTTTGTTATATCTGTTGTTAATCACTTTATATAAATTAATTTTATTGCTAAATCGATTAACAAGTATTATTCGTTGTCCTAAAATAGCAAGTTTCAACTGACATTTAAATCGAAATTCAGGCCATTATTAGTAACATTTAGAAGAAAAAATAGTTTCAAATTTTGTATGATTTTATTCAACCCAACGAAGTGATTGATCCTGATACCCTGCTGAAAACTGTTGAAGATATGCTTACCAGATTGAACTTACATTTAAAAGTTTAGGTAGCGATTTATAAATATGGTGTTGCGGCTTTTGTAAGAAGGCGCTAATATATGTAAACATGGGCGGAAACTAGAAAACACATCTAAGTATAAAACATGAATCGAAACACATGTTTAAAACGAAAAGTCCTGTCAGCATCTCAGCACTCTTGCGTGCGTCTGTTCTTGTTTTCAATTCCGATTGTGCATTAGCGAGCATTGCTCAATACGAGTATATGCAACAGAAAGTGTTTTTTTTTTTTTCAAAACTAAATGTAAATACAGCAAGTTTCTTCTTTAGTTACTCAAAGTGTAGTTCTTTGGATGTTACATGAGGGGATCGAGGTATTCCTTTACATGATATGATTTTACAGCAATTTGGGGCGCCTTAATTTACTCAACCTCCACTAATCATGGAACTAGATCCCAAAGCAGCTGCACTCTATAATTGGATGCACCTCCCTTGAGCCACAATAATGGGGCTTCCTCTATAACATCCCCTTGTTGAAGTCTCTTGTGTCATTGAAGCGCCTTTTCAGAACAACATGTTGGCAGCACCTTAACTAAGGTAATGGCTTATGTCGCAGAGTTTAGCAGGATGCCAACAGTAAGGCCACTTTAATATCAAGATTTTTTTTACATAATTGTAATATTTGTAATGCACAAGGAATAGAAATGCAGTTAAATGGTTTCCTGTACGGCCAAACTTTCAGGACATATTCCTCACACTTAGAAGGAAATCTCTTATAAGGACATAGGTCCGGAAACCCTTTATTTCTATGTTAGAACTCATTTTGTACATCTCTTTATAGGCCTCTAGCATTGGTTCGTGCATCAATTACCTTGTTCAAATGGAACACAAAACACTGGCGGTGATCCTAAGAACTACAACTTAATTAACCACACTTAACCAACAAGGCATTTTGTACATTTCATATAAGAAAAAGTTTCATGTGGTATGGTTCCTATATGTACTAAAATAAGTTTATATATAGCTTCACACAAATGTGCATATAATTAGGTTTATATATACCGGGTGTTTCCGTACTGATGATACAAATTTCAGAAGAATGAAGAAGAGCAAATTGATCAATTTGCAATACGGAAACGCCTCAGTCGCAAGTTATACGCCAAAGTTGTTTGGGATATTGTAAATGTAATCGTTTTATGATATCCGCACTACTTTCACAAGATACAAATATATATATATATATATATATATATATATATATATATATAATGGTTGTTGAAAATGCCGTTCCCAGGCTTCGATGCATGCACGACACCTTATCTGGTCGAATAAGCCTGAAGTCATTCTAATGAAGCCACAAGCGGCTAGGATTCTTGCCAATCTCTACAGGTGTCTCATAGACAAGGCATTTCACATTCTTGACCCAACTAAAGCAAACAATGATTGAGAAACCTGGAAATTCTTTCCACGTGTGATATGGACAGAATTTTTTTTTTCTTTTGAATGGTTTTATTTATGGACGCTCTTTAACATCTCAGGTCATCAGCGTCCCATGCAACTCAGGGTGTGAAACGGCCGACAAATTTTGCTCAGAGGCGTCTCTTTCAGGCTTGAGGTTCTTTTTCGTGCCGTAAATGTACGACACGGGACCCACGGCTTTACTTCCCTTCCGAAGAAAGCCATACTTAGGATTTTTACGTCCGAAAAAATCCATCGGTCCTGGCCGAGTTCGAACCCGAGAGATATGGACAGTGCATATGCACATATCAAAATAGAGAAATTAACTTAATATTTCTAGAAACAGGTGGTTAAAGAAGACTCATAATTCATTTTATTTACGCAGTACCGCTGCATTTAGTTTCAAGAAATTAATTTTATTTATTGAGAAAAGCAGTCAGTCCTTTTATCTCAGTGTTAAAATAGACTTAGTTCCCAAGTTACTGCTTTTCTTGTATCGTGAATAGCATTGTTAATAAAGTGCACAATATCGTTCCCATTTATTTAGGTTGCCTACTATTAGTGGTTAGCCAGTTTGATGCGGAGTTGACGCATGCACTTTTCGTCTGTTTTCAACCGTTTCACTAAGGCATGTGATTGAATTTTCTGTTCTTTCGGTCAACACTCGCAGAGCTTCGTGCAGCACACAATGAGATGAAGACAGACTTTAAAATGTGACATTTTGATCCTTAAAATAGAGAAAAAATTTTGTTGATCTTATGTATCCCTTCTTTTAACATGTTGATAATTGTTAATGTTCTAACTAACAGCTTTCCTCCAAACATTTTAATAAATGTTTTTTATCCATTGTCTTCCTAATGTCATGGGCTCCATAGATTCGCACATGAACCAATGGGGACTGTTGTTTTAGTTATGTTTAAAACGTACCTAACATCGAATTTACAGTGTACATTTCTACAGTATTGTTAAACACATTAAGGGGGAATTGATATTATTATTATTATTATTATTATTAAGAACAATAAAATGCTGGAATAACAACATGGGATTTGGCATAGCACAGTCAGGAAATATAGATGTTTTAGGGTATGAGAGAACAAAGGAATGTAAAAACATAACATAATTAATAAAAAATGTATGACTGCACAAATAAGGAAATGTTACTCATTTGTTACCTTAAAACATTCAAGAAAAAAAAAAAATAAAACGCAAAACTAAAACAGCAATTAATTTAAACTTTTGGAAATATTTGTAGCATGTATCGTTTACTTTTCCAAACAGCAACGTAGGAAATTATTTTTTTCTTTTAATTAAATGAGAAGAGAAATGTGTTAACCCATGCGACGGCGGAAGGAAGCTGCCCGCACACGGAACATCCCCTCTTTGCGAGATGAAATTGCAGCCTCTGTGCTCCTATATTTTAACATTATATGCTGAAATATGAAAAAAGAAAACTTTTACTGTTCCCTGTCAGCCAGGTGCTCAATCTAGGAACGCGAACTACTACCCAAGCGAAGTTAAACCTTGCACCAGAAGCATAAAAGAAGTCTAATGAACGTTTAAGATTTACATGCAGCTTTTCAAATATTTCCGTATTTAATTTGGTAAATTATGGACAATGATGATCCGAATCTGTGGACAGTTGGATGTCGTACGTAAATATGTTTAGAAAAATATTATAAAACCAGGTCATTAATTATGGTGACTATTTCCCATAGATGATGTCGTCATAAAATCGACCAATGAAATTAAACAGAATTTTGAATTATGGCTAATGACAGCTCGATATCATAGTGAAATTATAGTAAATTTTTATCGAAGCCTTTCCGCCGAAATGCATTTGTCTTCTAGCGTGTAGCCAACTCTATAATTATAAATATATTTCGGCAATATTAAATAAAGTGCGGAATTTTGCTTCCACATCTTCATCTACTAATCCCCAAATATCCTTTGTATCCAATGAAATTCAAATTTGGTAACTGTGTTTTCAACAATTGTACATTGTACGTTTAATGTGTATTCGCTCAAGCAGTTGTTTTTGCGCATCCAGCTAAGCAGTCTGAAATTATTTTGTAAATTATGTAACAATATCTGCCCAAGCAACCACAAATTGTACCAAACTCCTTGTTCAGAATAATAAAATATATCTCCGATTTGTTTTTTAAGTTTGTGTTAATAAGTCGAATGGTAGCGACTGTAATAGTCCACTTTCGTCTATTTCAGTCTCGTGGTTTCTAAATAGGCAAGTATTCATAAATAAGTATAACATTTTATACAACTCTTAATATTCTGTGCGCGAATCAATATATATATATTCTGCTCATGAAATAGTTCTAAACCCGTATTTGCTTCTTTTCTATTGGCATTACTGACAATCGACATTCGTCTGTTGCAAAATGGCTTGAAAAAGTTAAATATTCATAATACAAATATATAATTATTACAATTTTGTAAGCTACATTTAGGGGAAGCGTATTTAAATTATTTTATTCGTGAAATAGATCTAATAAATATCACTCACTCACTATGTTCATAAAACTTATTTCAGACCCTCTTATGATATTACTTATGATAATAATAAATTAAGTTATATTTTTGTATTATTCATTTGTGATGGTAATAATGGTATTTGCGATTTTAATAACATTTTAATAAACAGCAAATTATTCGCTTTATTGATTATCGACATTATAGAAACTAATATTGTATATACTTTTATATTCGTTAGTTTCTTCACTGATGAATGTGTAAGAGAACGCTAGGGTGAATTTCGAAGTGCTCGTTTCCTAAGTAAAATAACAATTAATATTTCCTACGACCTATTTCGGCTAAAATTTCACTTACGGGTATGAGATTAATAAAGTAATGTGGATAATAATGTGAAATCAACAAGTGAAGGAACTTTGTGTGCAAAGAAAGGAGCATGAGTGTTGTCGAGTTGGGTTGACGTCAAAAGTGAGAAGGAAGGGAGGTTTCCATTTGGTCAACTTCAGCCGTAACTTTATTTTGTTTGCGTCCGTTAAAAATGCAGCCTGTTAAAAGTTGTTCTGTGTTTGTACGTTTTGCTTCTCTATGGGGCTACTTTAGCGTTATGCTCTTAGAACGTTCCCACAAAAAGGATAAGATAACACAGAGCAGGTCATATGCAGAAAAATGTGTTAGCTGCCGCAACCAATGTAGTCAAGTAGTAAGATATTTTAAGAGAGTAAATCACTAAAAATCAGTCTTTTGGGTTAACGTAAATTCAAATTGAACCTAAAAGGTTACCGAAGATAATACTTAAATAAATAGCACAAATATGATAAAACAGGAATAACTGCACGTTGTTGTATGGCTGGGTGCTTTGAACCTTTATTAAAAAAAAAAAAAAAACTGTACTGAGACAGCGAAAATGGAAGAATATATTGTCATGTTCTACGACCTGCATGAATTAGAAGGGTTAACCAGCTGAAAGAGCAATTATGTGGTTGTTATAACATTCACATGGCCATGACGGTGAGAGGGAATTTGTTAAATTAGACGTAATCCACTATTCACTAAATAACATATTACATTTATTACACTGTTACATATTACCATAGAGAGCTACAATTATCAATATCTGTTTTAAGTGACTTTCACATGTTTTTGAACTGGTTCCTCCGGGCCTGAGAACAGAGAAATGGCAGTAATAGGTATGACCTGATTGCGACTGTACTTACGCGTTACCCACATTGCTATATAAATGGAACAATTGTAAGCGACTAATTAGGTTAAATCATAAGAATGTATGTCTCCAAAAGTTTACGTCACGTTTGGACGATTTTCCCCAAATAATGCTAAGACAACAAACACACACTAAAATGACAAAAATACATATGTCCTTTTTTGTGGCCGAATATACAACGTTATATTTGCCATAACATTTTTCTACAATCCAGGCATCGATAAACGCCTAGGTGAAAATCTGAAACCTTAGAGCTTCCCAAACGATTGCTGTCCTATTTTCTCATTAAGCCTACGATTTAGTTTTTGTCGCGCCCGGCCGTATACTGAGAAGAAGGAATTTTGTCTCGCAGGCGCCAAAGGACAGATATGTGGCTGGCCGAGAACCGAGAATAGTTCGAAATGAATGCTGTAGGCTGATGGAACGGTATTAGGTGCAATCCCCACATTTTAATAACTAAAATTTTCCTACACAATGCATCACTCATTTGAAAAATAGAGAGCAATGCTAAAATTACTAAAATGTGTTTCCTTATTTCTTATGTACATACTATTCAGTTATATTGTTTCTTGTGTTATTTCACTGTTATGTAAATCCCTTGACACCTATCTCCTTATAGAAAATTTATTTTGCTATTATTTCTCTATCTGAAATCACAAATGCCTGCTTTCATTTGACATTAAAGCGATGGAACTCGAAAAATTAGTAAGTAATTAAAATAAAATATAAAGTTCAAGCATTAAAATTAGATGAACTGTACCTACACGAATCTTGTTAAATATTTAACTGTTTTGCAAGAGCTTCCTGGTAAGTTCTGTTGACTGTCAAACGCTTCAGATATTTCACAAATGAGCGTGATGTAAAAAAAGTGAAATGGATGGTTATGTAGCAATAATTATTCTGGTTAGAAATTAGTACTTGTACAGTATTATCCATAATTATTCTGAAGTGTGATTTGTTAATTTCTTAATTGAATCATGTTAATATTATTATAAAAATTACAGAGAGAGATTGCAAGTTTTTGGAGCTACCACGAGATGTTAATTATTAATCTTAACCTCCAGGCGTACCACAGCGAACATCAAGCTTTTCCTTCCAACTTGTTTGTGAATTATAGAATACATGTTTTATGCAGAAGACCGTATATATCTCTCATGCAAATGCTGCTGGTACAAATGAGAGATAGGAAATTTTCCTGTAGTTTGTTTTAGATTACTTCAATGATAATTTATTTGACGTTACAAATTATAAAAGATAACTCACAGCTACTCTACCAGAAGATAGGTCAATTTTGTGCCTCATCCATCCAATAGACACCTTCCAGCGAGTAATCATCATATATAACACGGATTAGGTCTTAAGGCATGTTCCTCTTGACACAAATAATTTCTATTGAATTTGATCTCTCCATCTTTTCTGAATGGCTTACGTCTGTCTGGCTGTCCTAGGGGGTTACAATTGTATACTATTTTAGATATACGGTTGGAATATATTCTGATTTCATTATTATGCCGTTTTATTCTATATTTATTGTTTCTAGGACGTTACCAAATTTTCTTTATAATGTAACAGACAATATCCGGTTAGTGGCCCTTGTCTCATCTCTGCCGATTTTATTCTTTGTTTTTTTTGGTGTTTTCCGAGACCACACTTTCGAACCATAGAGTAGCGATGGAAATGCTAGCAATTAAAATTGTATTCTTTCTAACAATGTTTTGATGGTCTCTGTAACTGTTACAATTTGGGTAGTTTTATATTAGTTTAAATGTTCAAAGGATATACTGCAACGCAAGTAATTGAATTGACTAACTTGTTCTAGGAGCTAATTGTTAATAACTCGTACAATTTTTGTTCTTAATAGAGCTTTCCCCTGAAAGCTCGGTACTTTTTTATTTGTTGATATTTTATAATCATTTTGTTCAGCTTTGAAGCTCAGTTTACATACAGCTATCTCTGAACTCACAAATACCATTTGGTCATCAGCAGAAAGTGGAGTATTTAGATATTTGAGCGAGTAATGATCTAGTAATTCTGAAGAACATTTCTAGACAAATGGTAAAGAAAAAGCTTATATATTTGTCAAAAAGGGCTGTATACAAAAGAGATATATTGTGGCAAAGTTCGGAAAATCCTGAAAATACCGTTAAAAACAATGGCACACATTCGATTAACTAACCATTGGCTTATTTTCGACATGGGAACTTAAAGGAACACCTGCTTCTGAAATTCTTCGGTCACCTTATTGCATTTGCCAAGATGTCAGATCGTGGCCTTTACAGTAAAACTAAAACCTGGATATGTTTACAAATCCATGTACTTGTTTTACTTTTCACTTTATTTGCATTTCTGTCTCGGAATTTTATGCCATTTTTTATTCCAGGGATTATAGACAATATGGTCAACGAATTAATTTATTTACCTTAGCATTTGAACACCACAGAACATAAATTTTCTTCTTAAGTCATACATTTCTTAGAAACTTCATTAATTAATCGTACTTCGTGGATAATGCTACACATGTTATTAATCACCTGAAATAGGCTACACTTTACACATTCTGTAGTATTTTTCGTTTCTAAATTTGTCACAGAATTAATCAAAAATGTTTTAAATCATAACTTTTACACCAATGTTCAACATTTTTATAATTTTGTGTTTTATGACCGTGATAAAGACGCGAAAATTCTTCAGATTGATCTAGTTGTTAAATCTACGTAAAAAAAATAAATAAAAAAAATGAATTGCATTAATAGATCTGTTCACTGGCAACAAATAAAAGAATAACGTTTTTATGTTATTTGTATGTTTATTTAAAACGGAATTTAAAATACATATTATAAATCAATGAAAATTTTTGCTATAAATACACTTTTTTAAGTAGTGTTTAACGCCCATTTTTACTACTGAGGCGCCACAGGCGGTGGACACTGGTAATACAAGAGATGAAATGATATATTGGGAAAGGATTTATTTTTAAGGAAGGAAACGTTCCAGGCTTAAGTTTAGGGTACCTCCCCGGCATTTGCCATTTATGAGGACTGAGGAAAACCTGGAAAAAAACCCAGTCCGGGAGGATGGTCTTGACGGGATTCGAACCCCAGACCTCCCGCTCACCAGTCCGCGCCTTAACGACCTCGGCCACCCGTGGCGATATATGTATACGTTCACATACACTGCTGGCCGTTAAAATTTAATAATAGACGCGTTAACTAATGCCACATTTTCGTTGATGGAACAGTAGGTTTGTCAAAAATACGACAGCAACACCATCCGGTGTCAATAGTTTGATTAAAGAAGAATTATTGTGTTATACTGAGAATCTCGATTTCATTTCCAGCATGTGTTAGAAGAAATGGGTCCACAACGAAGCGAATATGAGAGCAGTGGATCAAAGTAGGACGAAGGATTCTGTCAAACTACCAAGCGAAAAGAGAGTGACATATCCGCAGCTATTACAAATACGCGCAATGTGTTGCAAATTTAATGACCAGTAGTGTATATTGTGTGAGTGAAAAGGACCCTACTAAAAATGCATGGAAAATATTTCCTAAAACTATCTTCATTTTAAAATTGGAGCATTAAAGGAACGTTCGCCCCCATAGAAATTCGCTATTTGAAATTTTTTGACATGTCTATAGTTCCGATAAGGAGAACATTGTTAAGTTAAGGGTAAAAGAGTGTGAAACATGCAGGAGAAATCGGAGGAATCTGCCTAGGTGCAGTTTCGTCAACTACAAATCCCACTTATGTTAGATGGGATCGAACCCGAGTCGCCCTGGAGAGAAGTGATCATTTTAACCACTCAGTCACGGCCACGCCTTAATAATATGTGCATTTGGACAGATACTCCAACAGTGTATTAACAAAACTTTCAATAAGACCCCTGAAAGTGTTTCTGTCGTCTACGTATATGCAATGTGCCCACAGATACATAAATGGAGGTTCTATAAATAATTAGGAGCTCTTTCTGAATATTGTAGAATGCTCTTATATTCTGACTGTTTTAACTGGTTTTGTATTTTACTTCCAAAAATTAACTTTTTGGTTTTCATAATTATATACTAATTATGAAAAACGAAAAACGCTATTATAGAATAATGCAATTAATGAACGAAAACAAAATGTTAATTTGTAATATGGGAGAATAAATGAGTTTTTATTTATTTTATTGCTTGTGTTTTGTATATCCACGGCAGCTGAGCACTCTAATAGCAAACAAAATAAAATTTAGTTTTCTGAACACAATTAATAACGGGCAAATGTTTCAAAATCCACAATGCCTGAGTAGATATTGAACTCGCGATCACCTGGCTGCAAACTATTCTAATTAACGAGGTGCCAATGGGCATATCTATGAATTAACGAATAAGTGTACTGATAGGCAAAATCCACCTGCTTCAAATAGGTTCATATAATTCGCACATATTGAGCGAATCTGAGAAAATTCACCTACAAAATCTGATGTATTAAAATGTTTTAAGGCCGGAATTCTTACAGTTTTCCACATATTTCTGAAGTTATTCTTTTTAATAAAATTAACAAAAAGATTCTGACGTTCTAAATATTTACGACACAGGCTACGTGCATATATTTATCGCTTGAGTTTGTTTGTTATTTCTTTTTCTATTTTTGTCTTGAAAAGTTCCATCTTATTCTGCGTTTAAGGTTAAAAAACACCACATTTATTTCCACATTCATACATTTTGCTTTAAGTTTTGTGTCAACATGTAGTTGAACTAATTATCACTGAGAAGTCTTTAATTCCATTAATCATTTTATTATAACACAATACTGAATTTTCGAAATAAAACTTAGCAGTGTAAGGTTTGGCATGGATGATGGAAAAAGTTGACCCCCCCCCCCCAAGCCCTCTAAAAGAGATGCAGATATTTGTAAACTTAGATTGAATTATAATCTTTTATTGACCTCCAAATCCCACTGTTTTATTCACAAGTCATCTCCATGTGTTATGTTTCACTTTTATTCTTTTGTACAAAAATTCACTGTCTAATAACTATTCATTACAGAAATGCAATTATGTTTAGTTTTTAAGTTGTAATTTTAGCACAATTGTCTAGTATTAATCTAGTAACAAAGTATTATCGATAAACTACTAAATGCGGCCGTTTTGCCTCTTCTAAACGTTTAAATCATTGTTATATTTTGTGTAAAAGTGTCCGATTAATTTAAATTACAATTTGTGAAGGACCTGTCCATTTTTTCAGAGCTTTGTTTAATATCTTATAAGAACACACTTTTCTGAATGTTAAGTCCGACATATTCACACTTGGTTTACCAACATAAAATTGGCGGTCCTGGTGGTGTAGTGGTTACCATACTTGCCTCCTACACCCAAGAACGCCGGTTCGAACCCGGCCAAGACCGATGGATTTTTTCGGGCGTAAAAATTCTAAGTATGGCTTCCTTCGGAAGGGAAGTAAAGCCGTGGGTCCCGTGTCGTACATTTACAGCACGATAAAGAACCTCAAGCCTGAAAGAGAGGCCTCTGAGCAAAATTTGTCGGCCGTTTCACACCCTGAGTTGAATGGGACGCTGATGACCTGAGATGTTAAAGAGCGTCCATAAATAAATCATTTAAAAAAAATATAAAATAAATTAGTAGAGAAAGTTTTGCCTTATTCTTTTCAGCACTTAACATTAATTCTACTATTTAAAAATACAATGAAGTTTTTTTTTTATGTTTTTCTAACAGAAAGTTCATATTCGTAATAAATTAATGTATGATTTCATGAAATGCCTTATAAATATAAAAAAGTATGTTTATAGAATTCAATATTACAGTGAGGTTATTTGAGTTACGGGCCGCAGAACGCGGCTGCTTAGTGAAAGAAGATAGTCTTCACGGCCGCAGAATGAAAGTGTGTGTAGCAGCCTGTTAGTCTAGGGATTACTGATTTCACTTTGTGTCAGTTAACACATAGTGTTGAAGAACGGGGACACATTCTTACAGAGAAGTGGTAAGGCGAATTGCAAGAAAACAACCCTGGCAGTCGTGTTCCAGGTAGAGAGTCTGTTCCCCAACGAAACGTTTCGTACTTACACGGGTAATGTTGCGTTTTGTATTAACCACAACGTGAGATAGGCAGCACTTTCTACATATCTGTCGTATAATTGTTTTTCGGAATTGTCATCTAAGTTTGTCATAAAATTTATTAAAAGTGTTTTCTATCATTACTTGTTAAAAAACTCGTTCCGATCCGCCATGTTCTTACAGTACAAAAGATTAATGAAACGCAGGAAATGCCACTTACATACTGTCAACATTTCTTATGGTAGACAATTCCGATCTCCCTTTTTTGCTGGGGGCGGTTACTCTTCCTCAGCAAGCAGCCGCTCTCAGGTGGTCCATTACTTAAATAACCTCGCTGTGGACAGTTAAACTTCGGAAAATGAGCGCTTAAAAGGTTTGATAATTCAAATTCTAAGTGTATAAAATGTCAAAAAATTGTAGTTACAGTAAGTCTTGCTGTGATCATGAAATGATGAATATTGCATTTTAAAATGTTAGAATTATTTTCAACTCTATATATGTACACCTTAAATGATACAACACTTTGTACATTTTCATTGCTAGCATTATATATCTGCTATGTGTTTCCAAAGTCTTGCTGTGTTGGAAAGTATTTGTTGTCGAAACCATGCGCGCACTGTACATTTTTTAATATTTCCGAATTCCTTAATAATGTTTTGTTTTGTATCTCTTATGTTGTCCGCGCCGCGCCGCTCTGTTACCGAAACGTCGACTCCAATAGTTAGCGTGGCTACGAACAGGTCCCGTCATTCACTTACGGATGAGAATCGATTTCAAATGATTGGGGATTAAGGGAAACGCTCTGCTTGGAACGTGTTGCACTTCATACGTCAATTAACTCACCTCTCGCAACGCTACAGGTAGGAAAATAATAATCGCAACCACGCCTTCACTTGCTATTGATACCGGTAGCTGTTTGTCGACTCCATTCACTCTGCACGTAAACATTTGGTTGGCGCCGAAATGCTCTTTTTTTTTTTCCTTCCTCATTTTGGCTAATAGTCTGGCGTGTATAATTTTTTCCCCGGCTGTCGATTCTCCAGCCCTCTCTGTTTGCTGAATGGAATAATTATTAAACAAATGGGCCATCTCTATTACGTCTTTCGCTTGTTTTTAAACCCGTTTGTGTTTATAGATCCATGTATTTTTAAACATCTTGTCAACAATATGAGATAGGCGGATTTAAAAAGTAAAACAAAAAAGTGTTTAAATAAGGTCAACGACTAATGAATGTTATTCCAGAGAGGCAAATTAAAATGTTATTCAATTATTCTAACTGAAAAGCCTAAACATTTTTTCTTAAGCAGAACTGAATTTGTGTAACGTTTCTTGACCATTTTTCCAGAATATGTTCTAACCGCTCGTACGGGATTTTGCTACTCGGCCAAGGCTGGCTCCCCTCCCCACTTACGGCCACCCATTTCCTTCCTATCCTTGAACTTCTGAGCAGTCAGCAGTCTATATTCGTTGGCGAGGGCCTTAGAGCAAGTGTTATTGTGTATAAATGTTATTATAAATAAGAATCACATTGTCGAGTTCGTGAGAAATTATTAGAAAGTTCCTGGACAAGTGTCTCCTCTGGAACTGCAATTCACGATTTTCTGAATAAGTTGGTTACTTGTTCAGTGCTAAAAAGAAACACATGCGAATAATAAGTACAGTTTTAACAGAAGACAAGGCAAAGTTGGGGTTTAAATGGCTGCTACCCATACCGATAAAAACAATGTCAAACGCAAACCTTACACGTGTCCATTGTCTACAACGAGGTAATTCCGTTGCACGTTTGCGTTATTGTGACTGTACCTTCACATTGACTGAAGGGTTATTCAACCCACAGATTGTGCTCTTTTCAGTGAGGCCTGGTTGCACCAAAATGGTCGTGCCGAAGTACAGGCGCGGCGCTCTGTGGAATGTTCAGCTGCCGAGACGCAAAACCCTGTACGGGCGGTAAAGATATATTCTGGAAGCGCAGATGGCCCAGTTGTGAATCTTCTCTGGTTCTCCTCTGCCTGGAGCTTCTTCTCAGTCCCTAAGATGAAGCATAGCTGATTTCTGAGCGTTTAATTGCCAATTTGTTTATTTATGACTTTGGTCATGATCATGAATATCGTGAGGTTAGTATTACATCTTATCCGAAACTTCAAGCCTTTGATAATGTTCGCTAATTTCATTAGAAGCTTTGGTGTACCAGAAAACTGAACTAGTTCGCACATACATCTTGATCGAAAAGCTATATCTTCAGTTTCTGTATACAAAATAATCCTGTTATAAATGTTCTAAAAATGGCTTTGTGTTGATATTAGTATTAATGTTTGTTTCATAAATATTGATATTATATCATTAATAAATTTATAAATACATGTTATTTATGGACTTTCAAAGTTTAATAAAAAGTGTTGTCATTACTCAAATGAATGCTAGTAACAATGGGACAAATGTTAATAACCTCTCCTCATATCGCCGAATTCAAAGTGTGTATAGTGTTATCCCTTCCGTCTAAATAGTAACACGCTGCCACAAGATGTCTGTTAATTCTCCAGAGTTTTAATTGTTACTTTATCAAAGATTGAGCAGAATTTCCTGTTTTTCAAAATTATAAAAATATCTGACAGTAACTAAATAATTTCATAACAAAAACATGAATAAATAATCCAATCCAATCTCTGTTAGCACTAAGCCTATTCTGAAAGAGATTGCAGAGACGTGACAACGTTGTTTCTTGAACGAACGCTGCGTGTCGTGTAAACGCAACTAAACTAATTGGAGTGCTAATCTCAGTTCCCGTGCTATATCACCATATGACCGACAGAACAGTGGCGTGATTGTTGTTCGATGATTGCAAGACCATCGACTACACTACTGAAACGCATTGCACATAGTCCCCACTGGACACTTTCAGCATCTCTTGTAATTATTGTTATTGTGTTTATCCTTGCTGTCGGTGTGAATTTAGCATTACATTTTCAATCCAAATTTTTAAAATTTGAATACATTTTCTTTCTTTAAGTGTATTGTTGAGTTTGCTGCTCGTGGCATGAAATTCATGAACCAAACATCTTATTTTATCCTCTTAAATTCATCTCATTATTATTATTATTATTATTAATTTTTTTTCATCCCTCGCCCTCTTTCATTACTTTTGTTTCCAAACGTTTGATACAAGTACGCATGCTATTTTTTTTTAAAAAAATCCAATTAAATATTGTGTAACATTGTGCACAATTTCACAGGTCCCCCTTAGAAACTGCACCTTGTTCCGGATAATGGTAAGGGTGCCGTGTTCCTTGTAAGTCAGATCACAGTAAAAAAATTTACCCTTGGAAAGCAAGACAGCAGGTCAGGACTGATATCCTACAGAATAGGCCAGCTTGCAGTCCAAGAAGATAAAAGGTACTCTCTACCAGAGGAACATTCTCAGAATGTTTGTCACATGATTCCTGTTCATTGTGAATTAGCAGTTTTGGAAATATTAAAAATATAACAGAATAAAGAAATGTATAAAGAAGTGAATGAACAAAAGAATTATACATTCCGCCTCTGAGCACGCAGCACTTTCCACCTTCTAGCGTCAGCGAATTCGTTAACGATGACATCATAGGACTCGTATAGGTGCCAGAAATGTTGCGCAGTAGCGTATTTCCGTGTATGGCGGGTATTTAAAAGTTTTCGGCCTAATTCAGAGAGGTCTTTTTTTTTAATAGTGTTTAACGCCCGTTTTTACTATGAGGCACCACAGGCGATTAGCACTGATGATACATGAAATGATGATATATCGGAAAAGGGTTTTTAAGAAAAGAAATGTTTCAGGCGCAAGTTTAGGGCACCTCCCCGTCACTTGCCATTTATGAGGACTGAGGAAAACCTGGAAGAAAACCTCAGTCAGGGAGGACGTCCTGGCGGGATTCGAACCCCAGACCTCCCGCTCACGAGTCCGCGCCTTAACGACCTCGGTGGCGCGCAAATTTTAGACGCATAAGTGTAGTCACTTATTTGTGACGATCATGTGAACAAACTAGTGTTAACATTTTCTGAAAAATGGATAAAACTGAAATACGAACTGTAATGAAGTAATTGTAATGTACTTTGTTTTGAGGGGCTTAACCCCCAAATAAATACAAAAGGTGCTAATTTCACATTAAAGGTTAAAAAGTGACTGCTGATTGTGTGGTCGTACACCCGTTCAAGATGATGAGCGCTCACTACAACCGATGAGTTCGTCCAATCCTCTTACATTATTCTGAAATAATTTATTTCCAAAACACAACTGCTCAATAGTTCACGCAAACACGCTTCTTATGACGCTACAATTAGCCTAGGTACCAGAAAATGTTACCTAGTAACCAATATTCCAGGAAGTCATCGCCGCCTTCACTACATAATTTCAAACAAACCTGTAAGTAAAAGGTAAAATCGTTATCCTTACAAGCATACCAACATTCAAGCATGAGAATCAATTTATTAAACAAATGTTCTGAAACTACAACAATAATGTAAGTTATTAATCATTATAAATTAACTTCCACTATCTTGGAAATATTGAAATGCAATTAATTAATTAATCAGATTGCAATTTCTTTCATTTCAAAACGTTAATCATGAACCAATAGTAATCTCTGTTATACTAACAGAAAACCTCCTTAATCTTACCACACACATGCTTGCCTCCTAAACTCAAGATCGCACGTTCAACCCCGGCCAGGACCAATGGATTGTTTCGGACGTAAAAATCCTAAATGTGGCTTCCTTCGAAAGGGAAGTAAAGCCGTGGGTCCCGTGTTGTACATTTACAACATGTAAAAGAACCTCAAGCCTGAAAGAAGAGGCCTCTGAGCAAAATTTATCGGCCGTTTCATGCCCTGAATTGAATGGTACGCTGATGACCTGAGATGTTAAAGGTCATCCGTAAATAAACTCAATCCAAAAAATAAATTAACGTAGCTACAACGATTTTACTTTTTTTTTTTTTTTGAGTAGTGTTTAACGCCCGTTTTCACTACTGAGGCACCACAGGCGGTGGACATTGATGATACATAAGATGAAATGATAAATTGGGAAAGGATATATATATATATATATTTTTTTTTTTTTTAAAGAAGGAAGCGTTCCAGGCCTAAGTTTAGGTACCTCCCGGCATTTGCCAGTTATGAAAACTGAGGAAAACCCAATCGAATACACACACCAGAGCGTCGAAGGCATGCAACTCTTAGAGTGGAAAAAATAAACAAATCCTAATAATCTAAAATTTTTAAATATTTGCCATGCTAATAATCAATAAACGTTATATTATATGTTTACCAGCTCTGAAAAAAATGCCAACAAGATGTTTTTCATTAGTTGAACTAACATGTTTTTCTTTACTCCATGTACAGAACTGGTATATTTCTTTTCGTATACCCTTTACGATTTGGGGGGAATCAACAAACCCTCAGCTACCTTAGCTTCCTTTATAAATTCTTCTGGAATGACATTCTTATTTAAATATCAATAATTTTGAAATTAGCATCCTTTTCCATTTGAATTTTTCAAAACAAAAAGAGAATAACTTCGTCATAGAAACTAGTACTAAGAAACCGTGCAATATAATACGTCATAACATCACATTTTGTAAATTTTAATACTTTTAAAAATATTTCAATTGCCAGGCACCGATATAAAACCAAAAATATGACAAATGAATTATCTTTCAATAAAATAAGTTACTGTTTGAAACATCAAAATAGAGTAGCTGAGGGTGAGGGGGAGAAACATAAAATGCGGTCAGCGTTGGTTTTTAAACTTCATTTTCAATATGTAAATTGTTTTATTTTTTTGTGTAAATTACATTTATTTTTAATAAGTTTTTTTTTTTTTTTTTTTTTTTTTTTTTTTTTTTTTTTTTTTCCCCAGACTGACAAGATTTGGAATGAGGGCCCAATAACTGATCTGTTTCTAAAGCTGTCACAAAAGTTACATAAAAAGCTACACTTAAGAAGTACATGGGACATCTTTTCGCATTAAAGTTAAAAATATAAACAATTCAATAATTAGAATCCATTAACCTCGTATAGAAATGCAACTCAGAAGTTAATGAGAACTAAAGGTGTGGTTTGTTATCTCATATTTTATGTCAACATTTCTCTTATAGTTTACTCGTTATGAGACTTTCAGGGCACCTTCACGAACTTGTTATAGTTTTGTAGAAAATTATTTAAAGACTGTAAAAAATTTAATTAAACAAAATGTAGGTTCAGAAGGTCTCAAATTGTTTCCAGGCCATATGCATATGATTGGATTGGATTGGATGTAAGGGACGCAGTCGTGCTCAAGGGCCGGCCATTGGTGAGGAAGGGATGTATCCACGGAGCGTGATGGTTTAGCAGATAAAACTTGGGACCTGCATTTGGGAGGTTTCGAGTCAGCTATTCTGACCTTGGATTTTCTCGTGATTTATTCTCTGGTCACTTACGCGAATGCTGAGATGAAACTTCTCTTTCTACGAATTTTCTGCTCTGTTATTTCATTCCGTTGGTTCTGTTTCAGGATCGAAAGTGCAAAGCGAGGTGGGCTGGTGTAGTGTGCAATGAAACTGTCTTACGCTGGGCGTGGGCACAAATGGCCAGCCTTTAAGCACGTCCGAAGTGCCAAAAATTCTTCCTCTGTCTCTACCGATATTTTTCCGATAGAACAAGTCTTTTGCGGGTGATCTCTCTCTAAATAATTCGAGAAGTGCCGCTTTTACACCAGAAACCTTTCTAAAGCGCCTCGGCTGGTACTCTCGACATTACAATAGAACCAACAAAGTGAAACGAAAGCGAATATTCTTGAAAAGGTACGATCCAGGTATATGAGCAGTAAAAATAGTTCTATGAGCATTGTAATTGTTTTTCAAATAATTTTCATCCATACATTCAGAATATTGTTATGTTGGCACAATTGATGCTCGTAATGGAAATAGGACCAAGTGGCATAGCTGTCTTGTACAAATTTTGTAAAAATGTAATGTCCTCACTAGAACATTAATATAATCAAAGCAGAAGTTATGTCACGTGGTGTTAACTCGCAGAATAAATACTATATGGCAAGAAGTGAACACTATTTTCAATTGGTAAGCTTAATGATGTAACCGACTATTCTCTTTAGCTTATCCTCATTCATTCTAGTCGCTTTGACTCCCCTATTGTTTAAGGTGCATCAGCAATATGCTAGAAAACTACACACGAAGAAATTCTAAGACAATTTTTGGTCATCCCTGAGACTAGCATGGGAGCATCGATGCGCATATTGATGGGCGTGTGCCCGATGCATATACGCAGCTCTTTGAAAGGAAAAATGCTGCATCCTCCGTTAATTGAACCAAGGGCTACGGGCGGTATAAGGATGCTAGAGAAACAGGTTCGTTGACATTCCATCCCCTTCTAAGGAAGCCGTAGAGCTTCGACTATTGAACACTCTGTTTTGTTTTTGTTTTCCTTTCGTTTATTTTTAATTTCTTTCCGTTTCTTTCTTGATTTCTTTCTTTCTTTTTTTAAGAGAACTGAAAATTTCCAAGCGTTCGTTGACTTGTTTGTTACATTCTCAGAACATTTCATTTACTTTATATGTGGGAATTGTTGTTTCCGTGTCCAGGAAATAAGAATCAGACTTGGGGAGGACTCCGGAGTCAGATGAGAGATGTTCGCGGTTCCATGCTTGGAGGAGGGCACTTTAGCTCAGTTGGTAGAGTGCTAGCTCGGAAGGCTGAAGATTCGTGGTTCGAATCCTGTCCGCAACCCAAATTTTCCATGTCTGATTTTTGTGTAATCCAAAAATGCAATTTAAGTTTGTTCCGCTTTACTCATAACATGAAGGATGAATTTTCATCTTTCGACCAGAATGCTGAAATGCATAATTTTTTTCCATTGTAGAATCCAAAAGTGAAATTTGATTTTTTTATATCCCAATATAGCGCCTCCGTGATTTAACGGTAGCATTTTCAACTATAGTCCAGAAGTCCTGGGATTAAGGACCCCCTAATACACCGTAACTATATCGCGTTCATCATTTCCACTGGGACAAATGCAACATCCCGACCTCAGAATTCCGCTATGCCAAGGGGGCATGCCCTCAAGTTCTTGAGGAAAATTAACTGACATTGGACAAAAGTTTTCTAATATTTCACAATTTCTTAAAATATTTTGTGCAAATCTAAATATTTGTTTATAGTTTGGTTTTGTGTGACATAAACTTTCAAGTCTATTTTTCTTTGAGATTTTTCCTTAATGTTTTATTTTGCATTTTTATAATAAATTCATCAAAGTTTGTGGAAACTTAATTTTTTGATTCAATTCTTACTCATACATTGTATCTTCCCTATTTACTTGCTATATTGTTAGCATTATCCTCTGCAAGGAAAATCCTGCCTCCGAATATTGCTCTGACCTCTGGATGAGTTTCGGAGAAGGTCAGTCTCAACTTCGATGTTTTCTGATATACAGAACATACTGTAATTATTATATTTAGTTCAATTTTCAGAAAAATGCTGCTGCATTGTTTAAAGATAATAAAAATTATCAGGCATGTTTAAAGTTGTGCGAAAGTTTTATTTATCTCTTCATAGGACAGGAAACAACGTTGTCAAATAATCAGAAAAGCAGTAACGCCATACACTCCGCACTGTTTCATCAAAATATCGCAGAAAGTTTAACAGATTGGTGCTCAAAGAAGTGAGAGCATTTATTTATTGATTATGTATACGACAGTGAAAGCTGTCCTAGATAAAATAATATTATCAAAATGCAAGTATTTCTCTATGGCAAAGAATTACGTCATCACAACCAACATAATTTATAAAATTTAAAAAAAATCGATAATGTCGAAATACTAAAAACTGCGTTGTTAGCAGAATTTATATTATTGTATGCGCTTCTTAACAATCTGACAATGAAATATGATGACAAAATCTGTCCAGCGAGCTTAAAGCTACAATTTGTACCGCGATATAAGTTCGTTTTTGTCACATCGTGTGATGCACAGTGCAGATTTTTGTTATAACACAGACTGTACAATCTCTTACAGGAAAAACGTAGTTTACTGTCAAAACAACATATTGTATGGTTCTAATTAATATGTTGTAACGTTTTAATGTATAATTAAATTATATTGCTTTTTAAGAACTCTTTAATTTGATACGTTAGTACATTTTCGTGAATATTTCATTTTTTCACGCTATATGATGTTTAATATTTCGTCAAAAAGTTCTTCATATTCTTCCGCTCTCTAATTATGAGACAGTGCAGATGAAATAAATATCATCTATCAAATAACTTATCTTCTGTATCGGGCTTTATTTGTGTCTTATCTGCTTAGTTGGGAGGTGCAACTTTATCTCACATTTTAAGAATGCTAACGGAAAAGTGACCTTGAAATTCCAAATATGAAACAGACCCAGTGGTCCAGTTCTTACAATTAACGAAAATAATACACTCGCGCTTCGTCCTTCACATGCATCCCTTCGTGATATACGCCCACCTTTCTTGGCTACCCCTCAGTCGTTCCTCATCCCTCTCTAATTTTCTCTTGGCTTTCCCTTGTGCCTCATCAGTCATCCATCCCACATTCCACCCTTACACTAACCCTTCCCTTCTTCCCCTTTCCTTTGCCGCCACCCTCGCGAGTCCAATCCATTCTCCAGCCCACCCTCATCCCTCTCGCGCTCTGATATTGCAAGTCTTCTGCTCCAACACTGGAAGCCAGGCATACAGAAAATCACGGTCCAACTTCCTTCCCAAAGCGTTCGAAGTGTATCTTGCGTTCCGTAATGTTGCAATGCTTCTTTATAATGACCAAAAGCTGCTTGAGGGCGTTAGAGGCGAATTTATCAACAGAGACAGTACAAGCTGCCGTTGTTGAATGATTTGTTGATTTGTTTTATTTATGGACGCTCTTTAACATCTCAGGTCATCAGCGTCCCATTCAATTCAGGGCGTGAAACGGCCGACAAATTTTGCTCAGAAGCCTCTTCTTTTACGCTTGAGGTTCTTTTTCGTGCCGTAAATGTACGACACGGGTCCCTGGTTTTACTTCTCTTCCTAAGAAACCATACTTAGGATTTTCACTCCCGAAAAAATCCATCGACCCTGGCCGGAATTGAAACCGCGATCTTTGTCCTACGAGACAAGCATGGTTACCACTACACTACCAGGACCGACTGTGCTGTCTGGTTTTAGGTTTTAATTTCTTGTTGTTTAAACTTTCTTTCTAAAGAGTTTAGCATTTCAGAATATGGAACTCTTTGATCGTAGTTCAAAATGTTAAATCTTCGGGCAGTTTCGTGATTTGGTCCGCAATGGCTCCAGTGGCGCTAATAAAGAGATGCACGTCAAACGTCCCCGCGTAGAATGAACCAATTAGCTAGGACAGTGTGTTATTGGCGGGTTGCCTGAGTTATAGGCGCCACCGTGTGGTACGACGATGGTGGTTCACTTAATTTTTATGCGTGAGTGACTGACCGAGTGAGTGAGTGACTGGTTGAAACGAACGAATCTATCGAACTGTCCCAGTTCCCCTTCCCTTTCCGAGCCGGACAGACGCCATACGTGCACCGGGTTTTTGCTGGACACATATGGACGGACAGATAGATAATACATGGCCTCCAACATGCTGCCTAATTATTGACACGGTAAACCCTGCTCCCCAACCCACGGTTGAGGTGCACAGACGTGGCATTACTCTCCCCCCCCCCCATCAAACTTTGTTTTGTTTTCTCCACATTTATTGCAACCTGTCCTGGGAGCCCCAATTCATCCGAAATTTATAACTTGCCGAAATAAAAATATTAAAAAAATTAATGCTAAAAGTTTGTTAGTAAAAATGTGTGAAGCATAGACCAACTCCTAGTGAAAAGACCACAAATGTTGAAACCGGACTCATAGAACTCGTCTAACAGCAAACTGGAGGGCTACTGCTCTACTATCAGATAAAAAAGCAATGTTCATAGTCCGCTGCGCTTGAGTGTTCTTACACAAATGTTTGTTTTCCTCTAAAGAAACCCGAATGCCACTTGGAAACATGAAGCTGCTGATTTTGAATTGAAAATCAACACACAGAAGGCCTAATATCAAATACAGTGCCCAATATTTGAAAAACACGAAATGGGAAAACAGACAGTGCCCGGAAAGGGGGGGGGGTGCAGAATTCTCGTAAATCACGCAACCTCATTTCAGTTTAAATGTTTTCGAAAAATTGATGCAGCAGGAGCTCCATGAAAGTGCGAACTAAACACTCTGTTGATATCGCTTGTAATTCTTAAACATAGGCTTCGGGAAAATATATACACACGTTTTGAATATACAGGCTCCTCAGGAATAGGAACAAATGGTTTCGGACGCTTCGTATGTTCACTCGAAAGCTACAATTTAAGCTTACCTTAAACAAGACCTGTAAAATGAGTGACAGTGCGTCACTTATGAGACTGACTGCTTCTCCGCCAATGTCTTTGGTTAACATATAAGCACACGTCACATCGCGACGTACCTGTGGCGTTAATTCATAACGATATCTCTTACTCCATAGCGTCTGAGATCATGCGTTCCCATTCTCAAATTTTTACTGCTTTCTAATTTTTGTACATATCTTTCCCACGCCGTGTATGAAGGTAAGGCTCAGTTTCGTGGCTTAATGTATACCAAAATGGAGGCCCCAAATTTGCTAAGCTGCCTGCTTGAAGTTTACAGGAAGCTTCTTCTTTTACTGTTCCGGAAACCTTCGATTTCTGTAGCCATTGTCCTAAAGTTCTAGATTATAAAATGTTGGTTGGAAGTCTAAATAAGTTTAGAAAATAAAAATTTGCAGCATTTAGTTTTAAAATTCCACTTAAAGATGAGGAAATCCTAGGGGAACTTGTGGCAACTGGTGGCTACGGTTTAGAAGTGCATACAGGACTCTTCTTCAGGAAGTACCTGCACTCTGAATATATTACCATGTTTCAGCATTCAGAAAGTAAAGCCTATCATTTATAAAAATGAAAACAAATAAAATATAGTTTTTTATATAATTTCAAATAGATGAAATGTTTGTAGCATGATAGTCATTTATAGCGATAACCTCTTATCTTAAAGAGAACATGAATATTCTGAATGCTCATTTCGTATTTCTTTTGTTTCAGGTTTCTACCAGTTGCTGCATTGAGGTTAGTACACTGTAAGTTTTTCGTATATTGAACAGAAACCAATTATTAATAGTTTATTTCATGCTGTTTTATCCTACCGTAAATAGAATATGTTGCAGTCATCTTAGTTACAAATGCAAACATAAATGTAACATTTACCTGGTCCGTTTGTTACTGTTCTTTGGTTTCTGATGTCTCTCCCTGAGCTTAGAAAAAGAGATGAAGATCTGGGTGATTCTTCTACCTTCAATTTGATAATTAATTACAGTTTCTAATGTATGACAAAGCTGTTGGGACAGGGACAGCTTGCGGCAACATAAAACCAGGGTGCACAAGTTTACTGCTGAAAACAATCTCAAGTTTCTAGTCTTAGTAACTTGTGTGATGAACACACAACAGAAAGAAAGAAAGAGAGAGAGAGAGAGAGAGAGAGAGAGAGAGAGAGAGAATAATAAGAAGAATATTTCAATAACTCACCTGTTTGACTAATAATAATAATAATAATAATAATAATAAAGTAACTCGTGAAGATTTTACGGGAAGTATGTGGCAATTATGTCTTACAATATTTAACGGATGGCTCGTTGGGTGTACTATTTTCGGCAAGGATGTAATCGTGTGCAGTACATGTCAAGTGTAGTTCGCGTTGACGCTGCATGCAGTTGCTTCAATCTCTGCTAGATATGGACAGTAAGAAATTTGAATAACCCATCCAGCAATGTTGCATCTGTTGAGTATTACAAAATCGCGTCCTCTTTGTGGATGTTCAGAAATGGTATCGTTTGTACCATTTCACACTTTAAACCAAGGAAAATCGCGCATTCATTGACAGGACCATCGCACTGGATGAAACGTGGCCATAAACTTACTAGTCCATGACTCAGTTCTCCCGACTCAAATAGCTATGCCAAGAATTCCGGAATGTAAACATTTGCTAATAGTGACAAAATGCACAACGTGATAATCATGCAGTTCCTCGAGACCAAATGTTGATGCCTAGCACTACCACAAACAGCTGGAACATTATTTTTGTTCCCCTTTTTGGCGAAAAGGCCATTTTCAAGCCTGTGTACTGATTGCCTTACATGTAAATGCCCGGTATCATTTTTTTCGTACAGTGGAGGTGGTAGGTACTTGAACACCTTCCATATTCATCAGATATGAGATCCTGCGACTTCGAGCTCTTCCCGAAAATAAAAGAACCACTTAGAGAATTTTTTTAAGCAAGAGTAACCATTTATTCAAGCAGCAGGGTGGTCGTTTGCTGTTATCAACAAAAACGTGCTGATAAATATTATAGAGAATTATGCTTGTTTTATATGTAGATGTGTTGTCATTGCTTACTTTTCTAAAGTTCGGGGTATTTTTGAATAAATCGTGCGCTTACATTTAACATAAAATATGAATATAAAATGGGTTCCCCATCATGAGTGAAGAAATAATGGTTTAGTCATCGTTGAGCAAACTAGATAATGAAAGAATAATATGTGGAATTAAATCTCATATATTATGACAAGTAAATATATCCGTATCCACCATGCTTTATATTTATATAATGATACACAATTAAATTAAATTTGTTTACCTCGAAACTTTCAAGGACTTGCATATGTTTATAGCATTTTAAGCTTAAGAGTAATTTAGATTAAAATCGGTCACAAGTGCGTAGTGTCCTCCAATATCATTAGCAATTCTGTTACAAAGCTGTATATATGCCATACGTTAACAAATGTTCTTGTTGCTATAGTAAGTAACCTTTACATGAACGAATAAAATAGCAATGAAATACAACAAGATGATATCCACGAATAAAAGTAAAGTTAATAATTTAAAGAGAAATAGAATAAGAGGTTGAAAATCATAATACATAGTAAGATAATAGAACAAGTAAGAAGAATTAAAGATGTTTAGAATTAGAAAATTTTAGGTTGTCACATGTCATGCAATAACTTAAGAGAATGTAACTGTTTCACTAAGTGAATGGCATATTAAGAAACTCGCTATAAAATAAGCAAGGCAGGTACTTTATTTAACTTTTATGCAGTGGTGTCTGTTTCGAAACTGTTGTATTGTAGTGAAATTTTCATCATGACAGAAAAAAATAAAAATAGATTTCAAATAAATGAGATTAAAATTCTAAGAGCAAGTGCAGGATATGGAAAAGCACATAAAGATATACTAGAGGAATTAGGAATATAAACAAAAAGGTGCATAGTTCAGACACAGTAAAAGAAACCAGAAAGACTTTCAGAGTACCTTGCAAAGTATAAATCAAGAGAAACCTGAAACATAGGACGAACAGTTGCATGAACAAGATATGTGCAATGCTACAGACATTAAAATGTAAAGCATGAAGAAAGTAAATAAGGCATTTTATACTTAAGTGTAAATAATTAGCTATAAAATAGCAGAGAACTCGTGCAATGTCAGCTACTTCCTCCTTGTTCAATAATAACACTGGTCAACAACGGCTTTGTTATAAATGCTGTATTTCCATCAGCTGATTCCAAAAATGAAGTCAGAAATTTTATCATCCACCATTTTTTGTTGTAATTTTGAAAACAATCGTTTACTCTTTATAGCGTTCGTGGTATATAACATTTTGATTAGAAAAAGTATACGAGGTCTGTTCAAAAAGTATCGCGAATTTTGTGTTTTTTCAAAACGTATTTATTTATTCATGGATATCTATTTTGTCCCCTTCAAAGTAATCCCTACCAGATATTATACACTTGTGCCAACGTTTTTTCCAATCCTCGAAGCACTTTAAAAAAATCGTTTTTTGTGATCTTGTTCAGCTCCTCCTTCGATGCCGTCTTCATCTCCTCAATCGTGGCGTAGCGTCGTCCTTTCATGGGCCTCTTCAGTTTTGGGAACAAAAAAAGGTCCCAGGGTGCCAGGTCTGGGGAGTACGGTGGCTGGGGCATCATAAGTGTGTTGTTTTTGCCCAAAAATTCGCGCACAAGCAACGATGTGTGAGCAGGGGCGTTATCATGGTGCAAAAGTCAATTTTTGTTTTTCCACAAATCCGGGCGTTTCTGGCGGATTGCTTTGCGCAAATTGCGCATAATTTGCAAGTAATATTCCTTATTGACCGTTCTACCCTGTGGCAAGAACTCATGATGCACCACGCCCCTGCAATCGAAGAAAACTGTAAGCAAAACCTTCACATTCGACCGAACTTGGCGCGCTTTTTTCGGCCTTGGCTCGTGTGGCAGCATCCATTGGGATGACTGAGCTTTAGTTTCCACGTCATAATCATAAACCCACGATTCGTCACCAGTTATGACCCTCTGGAGAAAATTTGGGTCTTCGTGGACAGAGTTCAACAGCTCCTTAGCAACGTTAATGCGATGGTGTTTTTGGTTGAAATTGAGCAACTTTGGTACGAATTTTGCGGCGACCCGTCTCATGCCCAAATCATTGGTAAAAATCGAATGTCACGAGCCAATCGATATGCTTAGGTCCTCAGCAACTTCTCTAACGGTGATTCGACGATTGGCCAATACTATTTTCTTCACTTCTTCAATGTTTTCGCCTGTTGTTGACGAGCTCGGGCGTCCGGGACGCTGTTCGTCGTTCACATCTTCTCGACCCTCTGAGAACATTTTGTACCACCGATAAACCTTGCTTTGGTTCAAGGTAGCTTCACCATATGCCACAGTCAACATTCGGAATGCATCCGCGCACTTAATTTTGTTTTTCACACAAAATTTGATACAGATTCTTTGTTCCATTTTTTGGAATAGGCAAAAATCGAAGACGAGCCAAAACACGTCCAAGCAAAATAGCTGTCAACAATTAACTGAACATTTAAAATGGCTGAGCTTATCAACATAAGTGAGGGACATGAGTACCTACATAACGCCACAAAACAATCGAAAATCGAATATACATAGCCCGCGGGAATTCAAAATTCGCGATACTTTTTGAAGAGACCTCGTACAATAGTTTTATTTCTGTGTATTGCGTCAACAATTGACTTATAGCGTTTGGTGATTGTTGCCTGTGAATAAAAATTATATTACCCACACAATGCTGTGCTTGTATGGCTATAGTTCCTAGATGATAGAAGTTTTCTATAAAGAAGGAAACTAATATTGTGCTCTGTTCTGTGGTCATTTGAAGTCGAACTAAAAGAAGCAATATTTGTTGGCCCTCAAACAAGGGAAAGATTCATCATTTAAAAATAAGTCAAATAAGCAAAAAATAGCTGCTTAGTAGTCTTTCAAAAACGTTGTCATAAACTTCCTGGGAAACTTTAGGTCTGAGAACTGTCAGCGAGGTGATTGGGAAATACAAGATCATGGGATGTAATTTAAAAACACGCTACCTGCACACCCATCTCAATTTCTTCCTTGAAAACCTTGAGGCAGCATTTCCACCAGGATATCGTGAAAATAAAAAAGTGCTACCAGGGTGTGCAAATATGTTGGCAGACTACTGTTGGACATTGAAGAGACATGTTCCTCAAGCGAAGTGTAGCAAAACACCTATATACATTTTAGATGAGTAGATCTAATTTGCGCTAAGATGTTACAATGAATAGACACAAGAAATGTTTTTCATGCGATTACTCAGAAATCCTGTGTAATGGAAAAATTCTGAAAAAAGATTTGAAATCACCACAAAAAAAAAAAAAAAAAAACCTATGATTGTTTCCCTTGTAACAAAAAAACTTCAATTTTGTTGACAGTGTACTTTGTCTAAATTAAATTAATAGGTAATTGTTACCTATGGCTTTTTCCATTTCGATAAATACAACAGATTCACTCTTAAGTGTGAGAACGAGACTAAAGAAGATGTATTAGCTGGAGCATTAAAATTTCAGGGAAATGCTGTACCGTCTCTTAAGGCTAACAACTAAAAGAAAAAGGCATTACAATAAAAATAAATTACGTCTCGCAAGTTCCTTTATAGTTAAAAAGCACGCATGGGACTAAGTGCAGCTGTTATTAACATACCGGCGAGTTTATCAATGATTTAGAATCCTGACCTGAACAACTTGATACTTTGGTTTTTCATAATAATACGAGTATCCAGCAGTACTTGAAATCAACAATGGCTGAAAGGGTGTGCATTACACAAAAGATATTTTACATACGTTTATCCATTACCTATTTGTGAAAAAAGTAAAATTTTTAGTTGTGTGAGCATTAAAAATTTGTTATCGAAAATTTCATACTGCATTTATTTTTGTTGCAGTAGACATTTTAGCAACGCCCACTCTAGCGTTTCGGTTCCAAGTCGACTGTCGCAGAGTTTTCGGAATGTATCTTACCGGAAGTCAAATCGGGATGCATGTTTTCGCTTGAATCCACCGAAAACAATGCGCTGCGCGACTAATCGACTATGAAACGAAACTGCTATGGAAGACAACTGCTGTCAAGTTCCCCGAGCAAAATGCTGTACCTCGCCGTCGTTTGTTTTTTCACGCCCTTTCACCAGCGTGCAAAACAGGGAAGGGAGAATTAAAAAGAACAGCATTCCAAGGAATCCAGTTGCGATAGGGTTATAGCTGTCAATTCAAAACAATAAGGGAAAGAAAGAAATAGGAACTTGGCTTGGAAAAATTTAGCGGAAGGAAAGTTGGGCAGAAGGCACGTAAGTTTCCTTCTGCCACAACATTTATAAAATAATAACACTTTGTATTATTGCCTTACAATTTAACGCTTGGATCCCCTAAAAGCAGAATTTTAAATCAAAAATAAATTTTATAATATAAAAATGGTTTTAACAAAATTGAAGGTGTTTAAAATTTGTATTGGTATTCAGTAAATATGTGTTTAAATTTTGCAAGAATGTGATTATAATGGATGCAAGGGCGTAACTGAGGGCCCCGCAGGCTCCACGATGCGGGAAAGGCCCGAGGTCCTAGGGGGCCCGCTATGAGCAAAAAAAAAAAAAAAAAAAAAAAAAAAATAAAAAAAAAAAAATAAAAAAAAAAAAAACGAAAAGATTGAAAATAAAAATTGAAGAGAAAAATTAATGTAAATATGTTGTTATAATTGTGGGGGGGAGACATACAAAGCAGTAAAAACAAAAGAGCTCGCATCTTTCAGTGAATACGCCGATACAGACAACAATCAGTAAACAGTAGTTTGTCGCTGCGCCGTCAACAATGCATATTTAGGTTACATTCGTGAACGGTAAATATGTTGGTTTATTTCCCAGGATTATTGAGGCAGATACGGTGTCTCCTGGCTTGGATATTAAATCATCTAGTACGGTGGTAAAGAGTTTGATTCTGGTCTCGTGTCGCTTACAATATTAGGCTAAAAATAGTGTAGTTCTAGCAATGCAATTTTTGTGGTTTATGTTTATTGTTTAATCCTCTATTTTTTCCCCTTTCTCTTTTTCTTTTTAAAACGAAATCACTTAAAATCAGTTATGAACATATGAGTGGTGTGCAAAAACGGAGGGAAAAAGGGAGAGTTTGAAAGATCAGTTTCAAAAGTGGTGAAAACAGATTCTTTCTTTAATGCTAATTAATAATAAATGATAATTGTAATAACCCATTTTCTAAAATATTTCTGTTTGAAAATTGGCAAACCTCTTGCTAATCGAAAAGCACACGTATACTTTAGCTTCAAGCATACAAGACGTTTTATTTTATTTTATTTTATTTTATTTCTCTCTGTAACTGTAACTGTAACTGTTACGTCAGTTGGACGATCCTTTTCAAAATTACAATGGTCCTTAAGGATTAGAGTATGCATGTGCCAGATTTTAGAGGTAAGCGGTGTGCCGTGTCTAGGAAATATTACTACTTTATTTCCTAATTTCCTACACCACCACCAATAATAACAATAATAATAATGATACATTATTATTATTATTATTATTATTATTATTATTACCAACCGATACAGGCAAAATTTAATGCCTACGACACCGCCGAGATCCTGTCAGTATCAAATTTTATATTTTCTACAGTCAAAGAATGCTACTGAACATAAATCGTTTTGTTAGGATACCCAAATTAAACTTTGAAGGGGGAACCAATCTTTTTCCGTTACGTGCATATCTACGATTAGTAAATGTTCCATGGTTCATGTGCAATTTAATTACTTTTTTTAGGTTCTTTATGAAGTTAACAGGTACAACTCAAAGCTCGATTCACAGCCACTATCAAATGTATTCCAGCTTTCCGCGCGCGTCATTAATTAACTTTGTATTTTCACTATTAAATACAACGAGGTTATTTGAGTCACGGGTTGCCGCGCCTTTGGGATGGCCATCCTTACCATGGGTTTTTTTCTTGGTCGCTTAGACGAATGCAGGTGTATATATTTCATTTCTACGAAATTTCCGCTCTCTCATTTTAAATCGTTTCATTGAAAGTGCTGGAAGATACGATCTGGTGCGGAATGCGGCGTGACGGTGGCTTGTGCTGACCTCTGGTATGGAAGCGACCCCTCTGGGGGGGGGGGTTGAACTCTTGGAAGAGGCCTCCACCGACGCCTGCATATTCTATCTGGAAGTGTTAGGAAATCGTCATTGGTCCTGGCCGCACGGTGTCTCACTCACCTCATCCCTTCATCCTGGAGGTTCCAACATGAGGACCTAGGCACAAACTGCCACCGTTGAGCAAGGCTGAAATACCAAATTTTCCTTCCCCGTACCTACTAATCCCAAACAATCCTGTAGGACTGAAAATACCATCATAATGGTATCTAGATAGAACTGGAAATGGCCTCATTCGTCACTTTCTGATTATATTTATAAACTCCTTTTCATCAGAGTACAGAGTACAAAAGTATTACACGTTAAACTTCTTGTATCCTTATGTTAGGTTTACTTATTTATCTTCCAGAATATTTTGCTTTTAGTAACTGCCATGTTTTCTACAGCAGTGAACATTATCTTTTAAGTCACATTATCATAACTACAGTGCGATCAGTTTTGGTTTCCCCCTGAGTGTTTTGCCTATAGGCGAGGGCGCCACTGTTAGCCTGATAGTCATTTAACCTGGTTTAGGGGATTAGCAGGAGGGTAGAACAATAAAACAAACCACCCCATACTACAATACACAAACCAATTTAAAAAGCTCATGACTTAATAAATTATCAAATGAGGTGTTGAAACTGCCCGCCTTCATTGTCCACACAGTTTTAGCATCTCTTAAGGAAATTATTCATCACTCGCTGTAGTTCTTTTTGAGAAATCCAGACACTTTCCTGACGAATATTATCTTTGAGCTCTTGTATGGTGTGCGAGTTCTTATTGTACATGGTATTTTTAATTTACCCCAAATTAGGGCCCGGGGGCCACAAATCCCTACTAATAACTTTGTCTTGTGGAAATACATTGTGAATTGCTCTCATGGAATTATTCGTAGTGTCATCAGTGACAGAAACCTGTTAAAAAATGCTCCCTGACGGCTAATTCTCTGAAAAAGGGGTTAGTATGGCATTCACGTTAGAAACAGAATCAACAGTATGCTAAAAAATAATCGGTCCTATGATTCTTTCACTATTGAGTTTACACAAATAAATCGTACAGAATGACACGGTGTGCCTTTGTAAACACACACGGCATGTGAAAACTGTGGAATTAAGAAATGAAGAACACAACACATACCTGAGAAGATCTGCGCTGCAACAGCAAGGTCAACAAGTAAGCAAGAAGCTTGTTACCCCCTCCAGGACCCTGCAAACAAGTGGGGGATCGTTCATAGAAAAAGCATCACGCATTGCATATAAACTAGAATGCTCTTTTGATAAATTTTTAAGATTGTATAAAAAATAACTGCATATTGAAGAGTTAAGTTTATTACAGTTTATAAATTTACACCCATAGAAGGGGGACATATTGGGATAAACATATCCTTAAAACCTAAGCTCTAAGGTAAATTGAAAAGATTTGAGAATGGTAAACTAAATTAGATATGCGTCAGGAAATTTAATGGATAAGTTTGCATGGGAGAAAACATCAGGAGGCAGTTTTTGGATACGTAAAAATATTTGTTACCTATTCAAGAAACTCAGAGTTTTAGAAAAGAAAAGCGGTATGACTTTGACATTATGGCGGTAATAACTTAATCGAAAGAGAATGGTTACAATCCGGAAACGAACATATTTTTGCTTCGTGTTTCCACGAGATGCACAAACCAAAGCGGCGACCACAAACTGTAGGAAACACAAAATTGGGACTTGACCACGACACGATCGAAGATTGTGGGAATCGTCTCTTTCATTCGTTCCGGCCAGACAAATCAAATAGTAGTTTTTGTTACTCTATCCGTTAGACAACTTGGAGAATAGCTGTTTGTTTTTTGTGCGGAACAAGGTGCAATTTTCGGAAAAATTGCAATTAGCTTCAGTTATGCTCCAACGAACTGTAGCGTCTTCTGTTGCCAAAAGTAGGTTTCTCTGCTCCAGAGGGCAATAGCTTCTAGTGAACACTGCCATAATGTTCCCAGATTCATTCCAGTAAGAGCAGGGAGTCTATTTCTGGAAGTTAATCTCATTGAAAGTGTTTAATTCGAGATTTGACTTCAACAATTCATCATAAGTGTCTCTTTGTCGTATACGTATATATTTTATGGAGGATTATAACTTCATGTATTCTGCATACTCTATTCAGCTATAAGGCACCGCCCAGGGTGGCTGAGGTCGTTAAGACACGAACTCCCTCCCTGACTGAGGGAGGTTTTCCTCAGTCATAAGTGGCAAATACCGAGTGGGTACCCTAAACTTAGGGAACGTTTTCTTCCTTAAAAAAATCCTTTCCCAATAAATAATTTCGTATCATATATCACCAGTGTTCACCTCCTGTGGTGCCTCAGTAGTAAAAACGGATGTTAAACACTTTATATATATAAAAGTTATAAGACGTTCCAAATTTATCCTATTTTTATAGAATTCCTAAAATATTTTATTCACTTTCCTCACCCATATTCCCAGTTTGATCTATGGACCATTGTGGGAAGCGTAAATCACCATTGATTATTCTACATCGGAATTTCAGATAAGTTTAAATTCGTTCGAAGTAATCATGGAAGAAGGTGTTTTACAATTTCTCTCTTTTTCAAATGATATATCCCAAACATTCAATTTCTTGCACTTTTTGGAAATAATAAATTTCATCTCCAATCAAACCCACCCTGCTCTCACATGTCTGTTTACCATCATACAATTTATTTTATTCAATTTATTTGCAGTGATATATTTTACCTTTTCTTTCCATTTGACCAAAACTTTCCAAGTAAAATAAATTACTCCTACTGGTAAATGCAGTGAGACTAAACGTGAAAGTTGACCAAAAATTACATTTTCCTTTATGCGGGTTACAAAGTTCCTTATATTTTTCTGTATAAAACTATAAAAGTTTATTTCATTTTTAATTGCCTTAATAAAAATATCTCGCATAAGGCTGTCATTTAAATTTAAAAAGCAATACGCCTATTTGTTTACCTTCTACACACCAAAAAAAGAACGGTTCTTCATAGACATTTCCACTGGAAACTGTTGGTAAAAACGTAAGTACTAATAGGCTTTGTTTGCATTATAAAATGTTTTCTGAATTTTTATTCACATGCTATTGAATACCACAAACAACAGAATATCCAGATAACATCAATGCAAAACTTAATTTACTCTTTTTTTTTTTTTTTTTTTTTTTTTTTTTAAAGAACTACTTTTGCTTCCATTGCATGCTCCAGACGCGTACTTTCATCGTATTTAGTTGACATTTTCTGTAGAAGTTAGAACTGTATATATTCTAAATTTAATTAAATTATTAAGAACATTTTATTTAGCTTGAAATAAAAAAATGTTTGTAATAAATAATTACTGAAGTTGCTAAAAACAATTTTATTATATAAAAATATTGGGAAGATTATTTTACTTCTATGAAAAATTGAAAGTAATTACTTCTTTATTTTAATTACACAATATTACTCATTAAAATAAGCAATAAACATTTCTGAAATGATTTTAATTTCGGAGTTTCTAAAATTAGTGCTGGCTAGCTTGTAACATGTTGCACAGGCAACTGTTAAAGGTTCTGTTAAATATACATTTTCATTGATTGAACAATATTTGACTTTTTCCAAAGTTACACAAAGAGAAGAGTTGACAACTCGTTTATCTTTATAAGGTTCGTTTTATTGGATAATATTTTGAAATCATTTTTTGTACTTTTTACTTAAGATCGAGTTTTCCTTCATATGGTCCTTACAAAGTTTATTAATTTCTTGGATATTCCAAGCTTGCGCTCTGTATAAGATACAGATTTTATCTTACTGTTATCAATCCAGAAATTAATCAGACTTTAACCAGATCAAATCTTAAGAGCAGCCATGACTGAATCTGGAAACTTCTTGACTAATTGTTCAATACTTCCGTAATTTTTACTACATACGAGCATTGTTCAATAAAGAATGATCATAATTTTTGACAGCACATCTTTCCTGAATCTCGCAATTTTGATGAACTTTTTTCCTCATAATCTTCGTTGGGTATAATGAACACGTTCCTGCCAGTCTTCTTGACAGGTCCTTCAGAATCGCCTTCGCAGTCTTCACCACGACTTCTGATGATTTGTTTTGAGCCGTGTGTAACGCCCGTTTTTACTACTGAGGCACCACAGGCGGTGAACACTGATGATACATGAGATGACATATACTGGGAAAGGATTTTTTAAGGAAAGAAACGTTCCAGGCCTAAGTTTAGGGTACCTCCCGGGCATTTGCCATTTATGAGGACTGACGAAAACCTGAAAAAAAAAAAAAAAAAACTCAATTAGGGAGGACGGTCCTGGCGGGATTCGAACAGCAAACCTTCCGCTCATGAGTCCGTGCCTTAACGACCTCGGCCACCCATGACGGTCTTCTGATGATGAAAAATGCCTCTCATGAAGATGTTTCTTTAATTTGGCCAATAGAAAAAAGTCACACGGGGCTAAATCTGGCCTATAGAGAAGGTGAGGGGGTACACTTCACATTGATTTTTGTGAACATTCAGCAACAACTTTCATTATTGTGGTGGAGCATTCAGATTGTTGCACGGAACTGTGTGCGATGTCTTTGCAGAGTTTTCAGGAGTTCTGTAGCACTACCAACTGTGCATGCAGCCGCAACTCAATTTTTATTTTTATTTTATTTATTTTTTTTTCTTTCTTTTTATAATGGAAGTTTAACACATAGCTTTGTTGTTTGCTTTCAAAATCGAAATGATTTAACCCAGGTTTATCAGCATTGATTATCTTTACAAAAAAAAAGAGTTCTATCTTCCTGTAACTTCACTCAAATATTCTTTTGTTCGGGAATCGGCAGTCTTGGAACGCACAACTTCGTCTCATGAGCAACTTTTGAATGTCACCTAGAGAAGTTTTCAGAATTCCCAAAAGTGTTCCTAATGTTATTGGACAACCCTCTCTCACAATGAGAGCAGCGTTGTTAATGGTTTCTTCCGTTAGAGTACCGGGTACATCTTCCTTTGAAGTTGATTGCCTACCCCCATTCGAGCTGTGCTATAGGAAAGACCATATGCATTCTGATATATTTGCATAGGCCTCAGCCGAAGATTTGTTGAGACAAGCAAAATTTCACAAACAGGAACCGGAAGTGACTACAATAAAATTAGCATCCTGTATATATTATGCATTAAGCTAACAAAATATTTTAAATTAATGTTTAGTGTGAAAAATTATGTCTGTTTAATTTCATTCTATAAAACAATTTATATATTTGTTTACTATAATAAAATTGTAGAATTCTGAAGACAATGAGAATATATTAAGACATGATATATATGAATGTAATTATTTTATGTGAAGGTTGAAGTTTTGATTTAAAATATTTTAACTATATGTTTAAATTTCAAGATAAATTAAGAAACATCATAATTAAATTACAATTTTATCTACATATATAGGTACATATTTACAGTAGTATCTCTTAGTAAAAGATATTCCTTTTACATTTTATGACGTACACTAAAAATTTCAATTCAATATTGTGATAAATACAGGAAATGAAATATTTTATGAATCTATGTGTTAAAGTAATTATTTTTCAGAAACAAATTAGTGAAGCTTTACTTTTATGTTATTCGAATATTCGCTTCTTGTCGTAGAGTGTTAGGAGAAAAGTAAAAAACAAATTTTCGCTGAAGGCGAAAAGAACCAATATTTTATATTGAAATCCGTTCAATAAATACCACATGTTTAAGTTGAAGAGAAGACCATACCGGAATGTAAAATGTAAATGTCACCCGTGCGCGAGACAATTTCAAAGGTGATGTAGGACAATTAAAAATGACAGATATCCCTTAAAAACTATTTTATTGTAGAGATATAATATACTTTTATGATCTATTTGATAAAAAATGTAATTTTTTATTAATGTTCACTCAAAATTCATTTAAGAATGTCCTAATGCTGGACAAAAGAAATATCCTAATGCAGGCTATAGTTAGCTTTTTTCCACAAATAGTAACAATAATTTTATCACTTAGTAACACCCGTGGCAAACTTTAGAAACTCTCAGCTTTTTAAAGCTTTCTCTTGGGTTAAACTTAATACTTTCCCAAGCATTCTTTGCCTCCAAACATTCCTCCGAGAATTGTTATCACATGGTCTTTGTTTTTTGCAAGTATTTTTCCTGATACAAGGGTAGGTGCATAAGTTTCCGGCCTAACCATTACGATAAAGACAAAACTATATTTCACTTTTCAATATAGTTCAATGTTTTTTCAATACAGTTGCCCTTTATATGCAAAACACTTCTCACAACTCTGAATTAACATTTCAATTCCCCATCCCTCCAAAACATAATCAGAAGTCTTGTCAGCAAAATGGGCACAAACAGCATCCATTACTTCTTCGTCACATTTAAATTTCCTTCTTCAATTTTGAGAAGAGGAAACAGTCACTGGGAGTGAGATCTGGACTGTAGGGTGGATGGTTGATATCCTTGTAGCCACATTTCTTCACAGCTTCCTTTACAACAAGAGCTGTGTGCACAGGCGCATTGCCGTGAAGAAGGCGCACACCACCATTCAGCTTTCCTCGCATTTTCTCTTTGCTGGAAGCACGTAGTCTGTTCAATAAGCCAGCATAGTACTCCCCATTTACTGTGGTGTCTCTTTTCTTGAAGTCAATGAAAAGCGTTCCTTTACAGCCCAAAAAGATTGTGGTCATGATCTTCTTGGTTGGCTGAGTGACCTTGACCTTTAGAGGCGGTGCTTCGCCAGATTTACGCCATTCCATTGATTCTCTTTTGGATAAGAGATCATAGTAGAGGACCACAGTTTCATCTCCTGCAACAATGGTTTGCAAAACCTTTCTCTTGTTGCCACGGCAGAGCTCCAAAATGCCTGACAACAGATGACCCTTTGCTGCTTTTGGACTGAGGAAAGAAGTCTAGACACCCATCTTGCACTAACCTTATTCATGTTTAAATGTTCATGAATAATTCGAAGGACGTTGTTTTAGAAAGGCCCAACCTTGCTGGCATTTCTGTAACTTGAGCCGCCAGTCTTCCATAATTTCTCCTTCCAGAAGAGCGATGTTTTCATGAATGAGCACCTCCATTGGGCCGCCCTGCACGCTCTTCATCTTCAATGCTTTCTCGACCCTTTCGAAAAAGTTTAACCCATTCTTTTACGGTAGAATATGAGGGGATACTTCCCCATTTACACCGTCCAATCGCTGTTTAATTTCATTTGTAATAAGTCCTTATTTTGTGAAGAACCTAATAATAGTTGGATACTCCTATTTGTACTTGTCACAATCTTCTACACATAACCTTCTTTATGCAACTAAATCTGAACAACTGAACACAGCGGAGCGGAGGTTATAGCTGCAATTATTTACTTAACAGATAAGGTATGACACTATATAAGGATTTTGTGAAGGCGGCAATTCTTATCGGCGAGGCCGGAAACTTATGGACCTACCCTCGTAAAAGTACCTCGGTCTGTACTACCACTTAGTGTTGCAATAGTAGCTGAAACAGATTCATAATCGTCAAAAAGAAGCAGAAAGCACTAGAAGTGTAATGGTCAGTGTAAAAGAAATGCATACGAGTCATGTATTTCTGTCTCGGCAGGTACTGGAACCTTTGAATATTTTGAGGTAAACTTTGAACATCAAATGATAACTAGACTCCGATGGATTGCATTAAAATCTTGCAAAATGGTTAAAGACTGCCCAAGGTCTACAGGGGTATATCCCAGCCTGTGAAACAAAACTTTGATTGAAGTAAGAAATGTCCACATGTAGTGTATATGTATTTACTTTACATTTTCTTAGATTGTTGAAATAAATACATAAAATAAAAAGTATATAACAATCACGAATACTTAAGTATACTGACATCATCTGTCACTTATCTTTGTTGCGTGAACAGCTACATATATTTTGAAATTTCTCCAGTGCAACATTTTTATATTAGGAAAATGCAATAGGTGCAAATTTGTAGAAAGAAAAGTCATTACTTTTAAAAATATTTTCTTTATATGTGAGGTGAAAATATCAACATTCCAAGGAAAGATCGAATCTCCGCTGTATGAAGAATGTGGACCAGGCAGGTCAAGTGAATTAATTTTGGTTACAATTCTTCTTTGCTGCTTTGAACTACATGGCGTTGCATTGTTAACAAATTGTAAATGCCATAGGCTGTAAAAGAGTCTTTGGATTTTCTAAGAGAAAGCTGTAAGTTCGACTTTTAATTTTTGTAACTCTTCACTAATCAGTAGAAATATTTCATGGGTTTATCATGTGAAAACATTTGCTTTGTATCTCCCTTTAACATCTATTGTTTCATTAAGAGAAGCCGAAATTTTGTTATCTCCTACATTTTTTATGCATTTATCCGGTCATAACAATTTGGCAAATAATGTTTTTTCATTGTTGGTAGGAAGTTTTCTGTGAGTGTGTTTTTTCAACACGAGTTTTAAAACGGTGGTTTCTCTCTCACTTAAGGGAATAATTGCTTTTGCCTCATTTGATGTAAATCGGTTAAAACTCCGATTGTTCACATAAGGTAGTGTCTGACTATATAGGCATTTTAATCGTTTCAAGGCATGTAATGGTTTCACCATAACAATGTCTTTTTACATTAAGTCTTCCATTCACTCTTAGTATTTGTTTGCATATTTTGCAAATTGGCTCTTTTATACTGAAACATTATCAAACTCGTTTATGAACACATATTTCTGTGTTTTTGCTTTCGCTGTTGAACTAATATTAAGATTGACTGTTTTATGCATGGTCTTGTGTTTACATCAGCTCTCACCTGTAGCAACTGTTAATATAAACTGCACATTGGGACAGAAGTCTGTCTCCCTCCAGGTTAGTAACCGATTGCATGTTTGATGGCAATGCACCGGAGTGTAATGGCAACCCTATTGATTTTATAGTAGAAGTGCAGCGCATTGCTTTTTAAATAAAATAGCATGATCTTTAACATGGTCCCTTGCTCCGATCTTCTGCTTGCTAACGCTTTGTAACTTGTAAGCAACTGCCAATTGATACAAAACTAAGACAGCGATTTCTAAAACGTCATCGCTACTTACACGTTGAAGTACTGGTGAGCTTTTAGCTCTTCCTCCAGCCAGCCGATGTACTCTATAATATCCTGATATTTTCTTTTCTTTATTTTTTTGTTCTGTTATCGCACTTGTTCACTTTATTTACCAGGAGATCAAATTATATTCCCTCCACAGAGGCGATAACTTCATTATTGACACTCACGCTTTCATATACTGACAATAAAAGCAGGGCGAGGCGAACCACACACTATTAATATAAAATGTTATTACATAAAAGTAGTTAAAACGTGATTAATTCACCCCTGTAAAGAATAAACGCTAAAACTTTCTGTCTTCTTATTGTAAGTTTCAACAGGTTGTTGAAAGATAATAGGGCCTAATTTTTATCACCTATATTTCGTTCGTAAAATGTCCTCAAAGTGCATAGACAGAATACGATAAAAACGGTTTCTAAGTTAATACATTTGTAGAACGCTACAAAACAACATCTAATCAAATTTTAGCTTGCACCAACGCTGAAAATGATCGTGGTAAACTTGCCATAGGTGATAGGGAGATTGGCGATAGACTGATAGGTAGGGAGGGTAGTTATCTTTTGGGGCGGATTTCCTTTAATCACTTAATTATAATGAGCTGGTATCACACACAGACATTTAATATATGCCTTTGTTTATGAGGGTTGAGGGAGGGGACGAGGGAGACCCAAACAGATAAATGTGGAGGAAAATTACTCTTAAACTGTAAAACACACTACACCTATGTATTTGCACATTTTTGTAAAGTTTAATCACTTAGCGTACTTCATGGTGTCATTTAAGAAGCAAATGAAAAGTTTGCACTATTGAAAATACATTTTAAATGCATTTTATGAAAAACATATCTCATTCGGCATAGCACACACTTCATTATTTTATTTATGGCACGAAAAAAAAAAACTCAAGCCTGAAAGAAGAGACCTCTGAGCAAAATTTGTCGCCGTTTCATGCTCTGAATCGAATGGGTCGCTGATGACCTGAGATGTTAAAGAGCGTAAACCAAATCAACAAAAAAGTCATCATTTTATATTATGAATATTTAAATCCATACATTTTTATACTCTTCATGAGGTAATTTCTTTGAAACTGGTTACACATTTCGTCACATAATTCTTTTGGGTGACTTGATATTTTCCTACAAAAATAAATAAAATAAAAAATACGGTTTACTAATCTTTAATCGCATTCATGCAATTGAAACTTTCAAAATAATTGTCTGGTTACTGATCGCCATGTGAGAAGTCCAAGATCAAATTATCATACAATAGTCATGCTTCTTTCGATATAAATTTCATATCCTAGAGGTTCTTGACTTTTTCCCTAATATTTGCAGCTTTCATCTGCATAGATGCGCTGAATTGAATTCATGTCTGTATTTATTTTAATAAATTAATTTAGGATAGCATTAAGCGTTTACCAAAACGCAAAGAATTACACATTAAACCAAACGACAGTTGAATAACAACCAACGTTTTGTCCAGTGCTGCCACCTACAGTTTGACCGTCGTCAATAAAATAGGTTTTTTGAAATGTGTGATTATCTGTGAACCTTCATCATTTTTTTTTTTTTTTTTTTTTTTTTTTTGCAATATTCCACTTAATCTAACAGCTGCAACGCAACCTCAAATTTTTCATTTTATGATTTCTCATTGCCCTCGTCCGCAACGTTTCATGTTATTCATATTTCTATGTATTTTGTAAAACTGTATCTGATCTGCGAATCAATTACCTCATTTTGATTTTAGCGCATTGCATTCGCAAAATACCTGGATACTTTGGTATATGTCGTTTACAACAATAGAAAAATATTCATCTTAATAAAATACGTCATGATCATTGCCCCGTCTTTATTGACCTGACCTCGATCTTACCTCAAAAATCTCCCTATAGAAGAAGAAGAAGAAGAAGAAGAAGAAGAAGAAGAAGAAGAAGAAGAAGAAGAAGAAGAAGAAATGCGCTTCGTCTTAACGCTTTTTATTTCTATGCTGTTTCCATTAAACTGCAACATCATTAGATCAGAAATCTGGCGCACTCCTATATGACATGTGTGATTTATGCTGTTCAGCCAAACAAATGCTCCCGTTAGTTTTGTATTTGCACAACGTTACACAGTGAGTTCAAAAACTCTTCAGGAGAGTAAACGGGCATTGTCTTAACAATATGACGTGTAGTACGGAACGAACTAAACATGTATGTGATTATATTCTCGCAAGAGTCAAAGAGTCGCACCATCGCATGATTCGAGATACATAAGGTCAACTTATCACTTATTATTTTACACACTTAAATCATACATTTTTTTCAAATCTCTTCCTTCAGTGTGTTGCTGGTCTCATGGATTTGCTTGTCTTTTTCACGAAACTTTGTTCTACGTTATACTAGTGATATTGCTAGTTTCTCGTAGAATTTGTAAAATTGTTCTGAAAAATAATTCAGGAGAAATGGAATGGCATGGGTAATATTACAATTACTTTAACTAAATAATTCAAGAAAATAAAAACATAATATTGGAAGTTATGTTTCCTATGGTTTATTTATTGTGGTAAAATAAATAAATATAACACAATGTAGAACTGATTTACAATCTGTCATTACTTTTTAGCTAACGACATTTCTTATACAAAGTAAACATAACCAAAGTAAACATAACCAAAGGATGCATTTTAATTTTTATTGTGTTAAAAAGCCAAGCATGAAAACCAGAATATTTATTAAAAATATCAAGATATGGTATCTTAAAGGTAAACATTGTTTTATATGGAGTCTCATAGCAATATATATATATATATATATATATATATATATATATATATATATATCTTAGTAATTGTAGGTTTTTTAAAATGTACGCTTCCCTTAGTTTCCGAAAATGATGAGATACTATGGAACGGAGGAGTTTCGGCAAGTAGCCATTTTACCGGCCTTCTGTACCTAGGGCCTTAGTAAGAGCCCAAGGAGGGCTGCTCTCTGGCGCCGTACAGGAACGAGAGAGCAACGAGAGTATCGCCCGACCCGAAGAGTTTCCAAGCAGAACACAAATCCATTTTCCTTGAACCCGGGTCCTCCCGAATGTGGTTCCCAACCACTGCCGCCTGATACATCACTCTAGATTTTCGAAAATTTAAAAAAGTAGATAGGGACCAAGATACCATTAAACCATGCTTAGGTGCCAATTCATGTTTTCTTCTTCTTTTAGAGAAGCTCTGAGATTATCCGATACCTTCTTTTAACATTTGCACTTTCCTTGCTTTCCTATAATATTTCTTGATCGATTTCTGGACATATTCAAAGCATGTGAGTGATAATTAACCTTCTCACCCGCAACAGGGTGAGGATCTCCCAGAGGTTGCTCGAAGTTCTAGAAACCGTTGGAGCAGAACATTCCGTTCCCTGACAAGTCCATCTTTATTTATTTGGTTTATTTACGGGAGCTCTGTAACATCTCAGATCATCAGCGTCCCTTTCAATTCAGGTTTGAGATTCTTCTAGATTTATGGCACTAGATTCACCACTTTATTTCCCTTTCGAAAAAAGCCATCCATATACGCCCGAAAATATCCATCGACCTTGGCCGATATTGAATCCGCGATCTGTATCTGTGGTTACCACTAGACCACCACGGCCGAGCCACTGCTCCATGATAAAAAAAACTACAGAGATTGGACTTTGGTAAGCGTATAACATCTACCTGATCCATAGAATCAACACTACTTATTTAGCAATATTTATCCTTGTTTGACCAGATTATTATTAAAACTGTTTCTCTAATAAGAGATATTAAAACGATTTCTCCCTTTGCATCATTAGAATTCATTCCGAGTATAGTTAGAGAAAATATTATGTTACAATAGACAGTTAATTTGAAATGCCTTCTATTTATATTGCTATTGTATTGTATTTGGAACACTATTCCTTAAAGTATTTGAAAACAATAATCATATTAACAAGCTTTTTTCTCAAATCGGCGAATGTTTTATTTGAAATTGAGATGGAATTACATTTTTGTAGTGGACTCTGCAACTAAAAGTTTCTTTACCGTAGGCCAAGCCATATATCTCTCCTCAGAATTAAAAATCTGTCCGTGTAAGAAAAACGATCTGCTTAATATGAGAAATCACATTTCCAGCCATCATTCAAACAAATTTGAGCTTCACAGTTAATCGTAGCCAGTAATTTACTTGTATTTTTAGAGGTATATACTATTTCATCGGGTAAATAGTTTATGAACGTCCTGTATTTCATTTAAAATAAATACTTTGAAGAGCAAATTGGCGTTTGTATAAAACATTCACATATATCAAATTTATACTTCCAAATCTGTTATCATTCTAGTGATATCTGCATAAAATAAGAAAAGTAAACACACAAAACGAAGGGGAACTTTCTTCTACCCCGGATCGGATTCAGAGCGATGCGGGTCCAGAACTGTGATGACCGAAGTTAACGGTGCAATTGAATAAGTGCGGGTATCCGGGACCTGATTGGATAATTTCGTCATGGGAGATTCGCCCCCTCTCTTTTCTATTGGAGTTTCCCCTTGTTATGTCGCCCGCCATGACTGGATTGTCGCGCTTGGGACGGGCTACTTGGATGTTATTGTTGTTATTACATTAAGTAGTCTGTTGTTCCATTGTATTGGATGTTCAAGAAGTGGTGCTTACAACTCTTTAGAGTTGCTCCCGATGACAAGAGCATGAAATAACAAAATATTTGGCGTCTGATATCCAGAGTTGCAACCCGCATCTTTTGGATTTCTGCACTTTTAAGCAGTAGTACAGGATGTATGTAAACGCTTTCAAATAAAAAAGTTAAACAGGATGTCTCATAAGCTGAAGGTACCAAATTTCTTAGTACATTCTAATATCCTGAACATCTCCAAAATTGATGGTGGTCCTAAGAGTGTGCCGAAAGCATCATATTTAAATAAAATGACATCGTGTCTTTACAGCATTATTGGTCCTTATTTCATTGAAGATGCATATGCAAACAGAATTAGAAGTGTACAAGGATTAAGTTATTGAACGTTTTTACATGTACTAGCAAGTGTGTCAACAGGAGAGGGCGACCTTCCATACTGTTCATGGGAATGGACGCCTACTCCATCAGCGGTTTCCCGGTGGGCTATTTTCAGATACTCAGATATTCCTTATCCTACGCAAAGTCCCTGATATGTCGTTGTGTGATGCGTTTTTGACACTGAACAATGTTTCATAGCCATTCCACGTAATCTACGAACTCCGTGAAAATAATGAACCATTTTGCACAGTGTAACAGGGAGCAGTGAAATGCCTTGGTCACTAGATAAACCGTATAGAACTTGTACACAATGGTGTAAAACATGCAAAACATATATTCATTGTGTAAAATATTACTGAAGTAATTCGGTTAACCTTTTTGAATGTCACCTCATATAATTATTTATTAAAGTTCAAAATAGATGTAGAGGAAGATTCAATGAAGTACAGATCTTAATATAAAAAAAAAATTATGTACTAAATCTTCTCACCTTGGCTCTCGCTGATATACCAGAAGCCGCAACACGGAAAAGTCACCAGCGTGCATATATACATAGCAACAGTAGCGTGCCTTGTTTCATACTTAAGTGGACCATCCCGTATATACGTTACGGGAACTGGGTAATATTGTTAGTTGTGTGTTACATTAAAGAAAAGAAAAACTAATAAATATCTCGCCTAAGTTAAATAGAAGTGTAATATGACAATAAGTTCAAAAGCGGAATCAGTAACCAAATTCATTTTTTATAATTTGGTTTTTGAAACGTAACACTTTGCAGTACCGTTCACATCTCCCTTAAAAATTTGAAAAAAGGGAATAAGATTCATTTTACATGGTGTAACTCATAAGTGAATGTCTAATTCTTGTTTGTGAAAAATAGAAAGATAGCAAACGCTTAACATACTCGTTTTTTCCTTTTAAGGCTGCCTTTACTAAAAATTGTTCAACTCTAAATGGAACATACTGATATTTTTCATATATGCCAACTTTGCTTAAAGTGTTTAATATAATTACTCGTATAATTGTCTTGGTTTGAAAACATTAATTCTTTGTTATAAAATGGAAATGTATTAATAAATCAACAGATAAATGTTCGAATACATAAGAAACAAATGGATTATATGTCCATTTATTCCGTTCCCCTTTACAATAAGGCGTTGTATATGTATGGAGATATATTTATTTAGCAATTAAAAACGTTCAAATATTAATACATATAATTCTTATCTTGTGTAATTATACGTTTTATTATCACTGTCATGAAATTTGACCACATTTCTTTTGTCTCATTTTCCCCAAACAGCTTATAATTATTATTAATAATATTTATTTAAACAGGTAATGCTAGGACTGGCGGGTTTTCCCTTCCGCACTACCGGTATAGTTACAGCTACATATTTGTATATGATTTTAAATTTAAAATGTCCCTACTTTTTACAACCAGCGGTAACTGTCACAGTCACTTTAGCATAAGAATCTTCATTTTCATTTTGTTATGTATTTGTAATATATAGTTATTATACAGGTATATTACCTGTTTGATAATGTTGTTTTAATAGCTTATAGTTTACTAATATAACTTACCCAATGAAATTTTTCCTGCCTTTATTATACTTTTTCAAATGTCTTTTTTATTTACATTGTGGTACTTTTTCATTGAGTTAATTGCTTTAATAATAGCTTCTTTAACTATTATTTGTACAAATATAGAACTTTAGAGCTATTATTGTAACTTATTTAATTTGCGTGAAAATCTGTACCTGTGAAGCTCTGTATTGCTGAAAGTTATGAAAAAATATTTTCTAACAGAGTGAAGACCAAAGGCAAGATACCTTTTTATTATTGTTAATATAAAGCTTAAACTTCATGAACATGTGAAATAAGCGATGAGAAAGTTGTAATTTTTACTAAAATTCTGTATAGTTTGTCTCAAAGACGATTTTATCTGTTTTAATAATACCCTTGTTTTATGTTTGTAACGTGAGAGGTAGTTAGTACATTAAAAGTTGTATTTTTGACCATGACAGAAAACTGTTGTGTACTATAGGAATTTTCTTTTCTCTTGCGCAGTTGTGTTTAAGGCTGTAGTTCAGCAAGTCTTTATTACACGTTTCTCTGTATAAACTACTTGGATGTTTTTCACGAAGTTCGTCTTTGTCCTTTGTGGTATGCTTTTGTTGTCTTGTCAGTTAGACAGATCAAAGAGCATAAGTTTTTATTTTGCCTTTTCTGATTTTTGGACATAACATTTTCCTAGGTAATATCTCTCATCTCCTGTTCCAAGATTATACATTCCTTAGATGAAAAAAGCGGGGGATCTGCATTTTTCAAATCTTAGTTTATTACTTTATAATGATATCAGATATTTACGTTAAATGACTACAGAATATAAATTTATATCTGATGCACATTGGTGAATATATAAAACAGTTTAATGAAGCAGCGTGTGAATAAATTATATTGTTAAGTAATGCAAAATTATATATTGGCCAATAATGTGTTAGTAAATTATGGTCGGTACTAATTTTTGTTCGAAAAAAATTATAAATTTCAAACGATTTCCTTTAAAAACCAAGTTAAAAATAATTGTATTAATTAAAACAGAGTGTGTTTAATTATATTTTACTCCTTGTGAATATTAGTACAATTGATATTGTGAAACAAAGTCGAAAAAGAATAAAGGTTCTAAATCTTCAATACACAAATTTTCAGCACTCAATGTTTCGCTATTATCATAAAAGGCCACCTTTATTAACAAATTAGACATTTGGTTACTAAATGTGAAGTTACTAACCATGAATATCTAATCATAAAACATTTAAGGTCAGCACTATTCATAAATTTTTAAGATCGTAAGCATCTTCACAATACATAAGCTAACTACAATCATTATCTTCTCTTAATGTATAAACTTTTACAATACTCCTTGCTAGATTAATTTATTATCCTTAAAACGTATTGATATGAGAATTATTTTCTCAAAATAAAATCCCTCATTTTATTACTCCTTGAAAAAATACAAAGTATTGTGCTCAAACATTTTAGGAACAGCTTATGGGTAAATATTTTATCTTTGAAAATTTGAATTTCAGTTTATTTTCATTTGAAAATCAATTCTTTCGCATTGAATAATTTTATCTCTATCAAAAGTTGCTTCAGTATCTAATAATAATTCAGCAACATTATTAATAAATATTTATAATCTACTTAATATCGGTTATAAAGGCGTTATTATCACTAAAAATAGCATTGTGCACAAAACTGACCAATAGAGAATCATGTTTTACAGGTCTAATCCAAGATTTATTACTTTCAACTTCAGTCTGCTTGCAACCTGTCACAATACATTGAAACATTTCCAGATCATTGTTACTTACTAAAGTAGCATGCAAAACCGTAAATAAGGCTTTACTAAACTGCAGAAACCTTGCCATAATTAAGTTACTAATGTGAGGGCTAGGAAATAAAATATTTCCTGATCTCAAGTTTTATTTTTCTTAATAATTTTCAAAAATGTGCCTAAAATCAGTATCAAAGAAATAGGTCTGCAATTGTTAGGTTTTCTTTTTAAGTCTTTTATAAATAGTAATTACTTTTGCAATTTTCAGCAGTTCAGGAAAATTAACAGAAATTGCAGAAAACGAAACTAATGGTAGAAATTCAAAAGTTTATAAAACAACAGACATCACAAGAACATTTACGCCTATAGTACTCCTAGGGATCTAGGGACATGCTCTTGACTTTAAATATTACGTTTCACGGTTGGAAGCATCTGTCTCTTTACGTGTCATGCCACTTACGGGAGAACTGGTCAATACTGAAAAAATTGCACGTTTGCATTGTTTATTAGTAAATCTAAGTGATTTGTAATAAAAGGTCATATAACCCACAGCAACTTTTTACCTTAAAATAAACCATCACAAGGGACTTGTCGCGTGCCTTCTTTCATTGATAGTTTGCCGGATCGCAAACCTTGATACAGCTAAAGAGACATTAATCTTGCTGGTGTAAATAACAAACTTTCTAAACACTAGGTATCATTGTTAACATCGGTAACGCAAAGGATTCATCACACTACTCACTTATCTCTTGCCATACAAACAGGCATACATTTGTTTATCGAATATATATTGCAATCTTGTCTACACTCCAAGTGAAATCACGTCATAATTCTAAAACTCATCTTGGGTATGTAAAAAATAATAAAAAAAAACTGTAGGCGAGGTAAGGTAGAAAACGATGATTATAACTCAATTTTGACAATTAAAGTTAAAAAAATACAGTTTGCATCAGTTAAATTGTGAAAAATAATTTATTTAGAATTTTATTGTATCAGAGGCTTGTTGTTGATTTGTTTTATTTACGGACGCTCTTTAACATCTCAGGTCATAAGCGTTCTATTCAATTCAGGGAGTGAAACGGCCGACAAATTTTACTAGAGGCCTCTTATTTCAGGCTTGGGGTTCTTTTTCATGCTGTAAATGTACGACATGGGATCCACGGCTTTATTTCCCTACTTCCATACTTAGGATTTTTACGCCCGAAAAAATCCATCGATCCTGGCCGGCTTTGAACCCACAATCTTGGGTTTAGGAGGCAAATACGATTACCACTACACCACCAGGACAGACAGTAATATGGATGAAGATGTAGCAGCTGAGTGGCTTTGTGCACGCTGCTGTCAAATACACCAACTTGCTGAGCTAATCAAGTTAAAATAGTATCTAATTGATAGCCTGTTTCATCAAGCTTCTCTTCTGTTAAAATAACAATCATATTGTTTGTTTAGCATACTCCTAAGTTAACAGACAACCGTCACGGGTGACCGAGGTCGATAAGGCACGGACTCGTGAGCGGGAGATCTGCGGTTTGAATCCCACCAGGACCGTTCTCCCTGACTGGGGTTTTTTCCAGATTGTTCCTCAATCCTCATAAATGGCAAATGCCGGGGAGGTATCCTAAACTTAGGCCTGGAACGCTTCCTTCCTAAAAAAAAAATAAATAAATAAATAATATCCTTTCACAATATATCATTTCATTTCATTTCATGTATGATCAGTGTCCGCCGCCTGTGGTGCCTCAGTATAAAAACGGGCGTTAAACACTATTAAAAAAAGTTTACAGACATATAGCAGAACTTCTAAAACACACTCCCTATAGAAGTGCAACTGAAATAGTTGACGGAGAAGCTCAATTGCCTGCGACAGTTGTACTTTTGACTCCGGAAAGTCAAATGGTAACGTATACAAATTCCGATTCCATAGCGGAATGAGAGCAGGGTATTTGATTTATTTTCAGTTGCCCTGTTTAACATACAGTACTTCAAAAGTAATTCATCAAATTTTCTCTTTGTTTCGCAATGTTAGGCACAATAGGAGAAACGACTTATGGATATATAGCTACATAAAATAAGTATCAAAACGCACTATTTGTTTCTCAGTCATTTTCTTTTTGATTAATTTTCATACCTTTTTATCTGTCTCGGAAAATAATGTCAAAAAGTACAACAATTAAATCCTTTAAAACAAGCAAAATTTTCGTTTTAATACATCGCAATGCACATATTTTGAGAAAGAGTAAAAAGATTGGAAGTCCAATTTTCTTAATATATTTAGCATATTTTACTAATAAACAAAGAAAATCGAACCAATAGTCCACATCAAACTTGTGAAATGTCAAAAGTTATGTATTCAAATTATTGATAATGGAATAAAATATTTCATAATACAGCCACCTCTTGTTTAACGACACCTAACCGTAAGTGGCAGTACTCTTGCTGGCAGATGTGTCTTCAACATACCACAAAGCTGCATCTAATAACTGGACTGTCGTACGCAGTGCTTCGAACCCAACGATGAAAATAACATTTTCATTTTATGGTACCGGCGATAAATCACGCATTTATTCCAGGCCTAGCCCCTATCAATTATGTGACAGGTGCGGTCCGTCATGATCATTCTGAACTGGCAGATTAATGAAGGGCTTTCCTGTCGCTCGGGAGCTATGGTGTTTGAATCCCGACTGATACAAAAAAGTTTGAAATACATTTTTCAGGATTTCGCTCCGGCGCGTCACATGAGGGTGAGAACGATTCCAATGCAGTTCATAGCGTTTGGCTACCCTCGCTTGTTAGTTTCCATAATCTATTCGAGAGAAGTCATTTGCAAGTCGCTAAGGATATTTTAATGGAAAGCACATTCTCTAACTATGTCATCATTTATTTTTTCTCTTTTTCTATATAAGTCGGTCCTGGTGGTGTAGTGGTAACCATGCTTGCCTCGTAAACTCAAGATCGCGGGTTCGATCCCAGCCAGGACCAATGAAAAGTTTTGGCATAAAAAAACCTAAGTATGACTTCCTTCGAAAGGGAAGTAAAGCCGTGGGTCTCGTGTCGTAGATTTACGGCAGGTAAAATAATCTCAAGACTGAAAGAAAAGGCTTCTAAGCAAAATTTACTGGCTGTTTCACACCCTGAATTGCCCTGATGAGCTGAGATGTTAAAGAGCGTTCATAAATAAAGGAAATCAATAATTGTTATTCTATTTAGTAAACTGCAGACAATCTAAATGTGTAATTGTGATAGAAAACGGTGCAAACATTTTACTTTAGACCGTAACGGTTGTCGAAGTTCGTTAAGGTACGGAGGTGAGCGGGAGGGTTGGGGTTCGATTCCCGCCATGACCGTCCTTGCTCACTGATATTTTTTCCAGATTTTCCTCAGTTCTCACAAATGTAAATGCCGGAGGGGTAGCCTAAACTTAAACCTTGAACGCTTTCTAACTTCTTTATCGTTTCATCTCATATGCCTACCATCAGTGTCCAAAGCCTGTGATGCCTCAGCAGTAAACGGGCATTAAACTGTATTACATTTTTTCAGACTAATAATTTTCTCACAGCAAAAAGATCGTTATATTAAATGGAGATAAAACTTAAAATAGTACGCTTACATTCAAATGACAAGATATAACAATCCAAAATGTTTGCCATAGTTGTTGATTATGTTCTTAATTGGGACAACCACACTCAATATATTTGCAAAATAAATACAAAAAGAAATGTTCCTAAAGATTGTAAATTGTATTGTTATTTTGCAGATCAAGTCATTTGAATCAGCATAAATGCTCCATCTAGCTAGACTTATTTCAAATTATTATTAATTGATAAATATTATCACATATTTATATAGAATGCTAATAAACAACACCGAAGTATTTTTTAAGAAAGTTCTTAGACAATAAAACGTCTAAAGATCTATAGTTTCAAACTTTCGTGCTAGCACATAAACTCTCTAAAGGTATGGAAGAAAAGGATTATTAAAAATTTCCATTTAAAATTATACTAAATAGAAAGTGATATAGTTTTCAACCATTAAAACAGTTGCATTTGCTTCTAGTGCAGTTTTTTAACACAATAGGCATGGTACATATGAATCGCGTAAAAGAAACATTATGGAGCACCGTATTTCAGTTTCGTTATTGAATGCACATTTTTCTTTCTCTCTTTCTTTCTTTCTTTCTTTCTTTCTTTCTTTCTTTCTTTCCTTTCCTTTCCTTCTTTCCTTTCCTTTCCTTTCCTTTCCTTTATTGAAAACATTTCGTAATGCAAAGCAGGTGTTGTTGGTTGTCAGTGAGATACGAAATAAATTGCATTATGCAGTCAAAATTTAAAAGTGAGAAATGAATGTGAAGTGCTGAAATATTGTAAACTTAAAGCTCACAGTTTTTATAGAAATTACTTGCACTGGTGAGCTTCAGTGGCAGGATAAAGACTACATCGGCGCAGATAATATTTTCGTTTCTCTAATTTTTAATATGTTATTTTCAGCTCTTTCAATATCTTATCATTACAAGACGATAACTATGTACACCTTTTGACCAAAGAAAATGAGTCCTCTCTTGAAATTCTTCTGAGTTGCTCGTTACAGCGCGGGGTTCACAAGGTATAGAGCAAAACTGTGTCGCGACTGCAGCATTTGTGTTATATTGCATGCATTAAAGGCGCTGTCTAGTATGTGCGTTCCGTTAGCTCTGTGGCAGAGTGTGCAGTGATATCGTGAGTAGGAGTGCAGGTTCGCTTCCCAGTATGAAACTTCTTTTTTTTTAATAAATCTTGGCAATATCTAATGACAAATTAGTTTCGTATTGTTTCTCATACATAGCAAACTTTAAGTTAACATATTTTATTATAATGAATATTATCTAAATGCAATGTCCTGCACACGCTTTCCCTGCACATACACGAAGGACAAAAGATGGCTTACGGACACAAATTCAAGAAGCCTGGAATGTTGTAGCCTCTCGTTCACACTACTGTAGAAAACTGACATTTAAGCCCCGAAGGATGAGGGTAGTTGTACATACTGAGGTTCAAACACGCACTCAATTTGTGTACATTTTTATTTGCTTTCACTTTAGAAGATAAATGTTTCTGTTCATGTATTTATTTAGTTATTTGTAAAGAATACATTAGTGTGTGATTACATGTGTGCATAGGTAATGTCATAAAACTCAAATGATACGTTAAAGTATAATATGATATTAAGGTAACATAATGTTCTACATAACAACTTATAAGAAATATTGTATGGGATTTGAAATCGGAAGCTTACGCAGAAGGCCACTGCTACTCTACCCTAACGTTCTCTTTCCAGATGCTTATGTTTGAGACCATTACGTTTACAGGCAAAGCGCCCACTGCAGTGTGCACTCGCTGCATGTGATTGCGAATGCAGCGTTTACGAGCGTCCCCGAAAGTCTCCGGTCGACACGAATCTCGCGATAACTTTTACTATTAAAAACTTACCGGGGTAAGGCGAGTATGATCATAAGATGAATCTCGCCTAGGCCGGCAACACACGGCAGTACATCTGAAAGATTCAATGTGTACATATAGGATGAAGGCAGCGATGTTTCCGTTCACTCATTGGCCGTCAGCAAGCAGTTCTTGAAAACGCAGACATTTATATATTACAAGAGTGGGTGTACAAGGAATCCGAAAGCTAAACGGCAATCATGAGTTCGATTTCTAACAGAAAGCTCTTCACACAGGGGGCTCCCGTGAACGATACATTTTAATATCACAGTAATGCAGTTTAAAGATAATTTTATTTTCGTGCAATATTCAATATCAAAGAATTAAAACCATGTCATTTATCACTCAGATTAGTTCACAGAGGCAAGTATATATATTCACTACAAACAACGCACGCGAACGCTAGGTCGCCATAACTCTGCAACAACTTGCTAGTCTTTATTTCACTACCAAACACACGCTGTTCAAACATTTTCAATTAAAAAAAAAAACAATACAATCACGCGTTCACGCGTTGTAAGGTATGGAAATTTAGTGGGTTGTTGATTTGGTTTATTTACAGACGCTCTTTAACGTCTCAGGTCATCAGCATCCCATTCAATTCAGGGCGTGAAATGGCCGATAAATTTTGCTCACAGGCCTCTTCTTTCAGGCTTGAGGCTCTTTTACGTGCCGTAAATCTACGGATGGGAGTCATGGCTTTATTTCCGTTCTGAAGGAAGCCATACTTAGTATTTTTACGCCAAAAATCCATCGATTCTGGCCGGATTGAACCCGCGATCTTGGTTTACGAAGCAAGTATTGTTACCACTACACCACCAGGACTGACTAATTTACTGGGTCAGTTCATGTAACCTTTGGTTTTCTAAAAATATATCCTAAATATGTTATCGATGTTATGAAGTGTGGCACCATCTTGCTGACATTTTGTCTGGAGAGCTGTGTAGTTCATTCCTTAGAAACGTTTAAATAATGTTGAAGTCGTTGCGACGTGACCAGTTACCAGTTATTGCTTTCGAAAACACAGCATATCCTCACGATTTCACTGTATAACAGTCTCAAGGCTTCTCTGCTGTCCGTATCTAAAGTTGTAACTACTTAAGTAAAAGCGACCTTTATCAATTAATTAAAGGGTTTAAGCACATTTTACTAATAACTGTTCAACAACTTCTTTTATCGGAGCCTTGCAATTAATGGACTACCGAAAATGCAGGAAGACTGGACGCTTGAAGTTCATTGTTGAATCTGTTGATTCAGATCATTTGACCAATAGTTGAGCGTTATGACTGAACAGACCGAATAGCGTTAAACCCACTTGATTTCAGCTACAAGACATTAAAGATATTATTAATTACTCTTGAGTCGTTAATAGTGAGCAATGCTAAATTAGTTTTAAATGAGTTGACAGCTCCTGAGTTATATGGTGTGATATCCTTTCACACAGTGAGTTAAACTAAGTTAAAATATTGGATCTCATTTACATTACACTTAAAGTCCTTTTCAGGGGTTCTTTGCTTACTATGAACAGATTTTCAGCGTGCGTTAGCAGCTCCTGCATGTTCAAGAAGTAGTAAATAAAACATTCAGCGAGAAAAAGATTAAACGAATGCTGATGAGTTAGGTTATAAAGACAATAGCATACTTAAAATTCGAGACAGTATCTCAGCGGCTTGCATGGTTAGATATGGGAAGATGATTTTTGATGAACATTTCAGAAAATATGAAAAAAAGCATAAGCTGTGTTGTGTGATACATCAAGATCAAAAGTCAAAGATGACGCCTAGTTTGTCTACAAATGAACAGAGAGAGACTGAAAGCACATGAAAAAGTTTCCCTCCAGTAAATGCAAAATACCGATTAAGGTTAGGACATGGCAATGTTATGATAAAAGAAATTCAATAAAATTCAAAACTAGATTTCAAACATTCGCTCAATATGCTGACACCGATTTTGTGTATAATTTGCCGAATCTTAAAATAAATAAATAAATAAAACTAAAGAAACACTTTTGAAAAAGTGTCTATATTCGGAGGATATTTTGTTTAATGTGCGCGATGTTAAATTTCATAGGTTGCTGGAAGAATTCCAACTATTCCCTCAAACATACGCGATAGTAAAGATATTGTGAGATGTAACCAGGTGTTTAGAGTTATTCCTGTGCCACTTGTCTGCTGAAAGCAGTATTTGAGGCTTAAGTTTGCGAAGACGTCAGGCTCCATTACACCGGAGAAGACATCACTTCATCTCTGGCTATTCAGAAGTTGTCAGGGAGTTCAGCTCCTAGCAAAATATAGAAAGGTATTTTAGTGTGAGTGAAAAAAAAAAAATATAAATATTTAGTATAAAACATATTTTTATATTTTAATAATCATTCTGCTGCTACTACAAATAATAATAATAATAATAATAATAATAATAATAATAATAATAAATTTAATTATTGCTAACGATCAAGTAAAATAGAGAATAAATCTAAATAGAGTGAAACGGGAATTGCATATTGTATTCTTGTCAGGGTTTATTTTTTATTCATATGCTTTATTTATGGGCGCTCTTTAACATCTCAAGGTCATCAGCGTATCATTCAATTCAGGGCATGAAACGACCGATAAATTTTGTTCAGAGGCCTCTTCTATCAAGCTTGAGTTCTCTTACGTGCTGTAAATTTGCGACACGGGAACCGCGACTTTACTTCATTTCCGGGAAAAGACATACTTAAAATTTTTAAGCTCCTAAAAATCCATAGACCCTGGCCATTCCTAGACCTTAGGACCACTAGAGCACCAGGACTAATTCGTCCAGAATCTCGCGGAATGTTGCACGCCTCTGGCTGCAGATTTGAATAAAGTCAGCATCAGAATTTACAATATCCACCGTATTCTCCTGTGCTGATGTGTAAAACTTTTTACATGCCCAAAAGTGAAAGAAAGGCTACGTAGGCGCTGATATTCCTCTAATAATGAGCAACATTGGAAGTTGTGGGCAGCTGGAAGATTGCTATAATACTGTGGGATGTTCATTTGTTTATATATATAGAGCAGCAGATAATTTTTAAGTGATATGCAGACAATATGCATCTCATCAAGTTGCTGTTCTTTCTTTGCAGTTTCGTTATATTTTCACATTTAAGCCATAACGTTATTATCCCTATCTTTACACACGCATCGCTGAAGCTAAGATAATTATATTTTTTCACCGCACTAGGGAGACCTTGCTACTTTTATCGGAATCTAATATTAGAGATAAAAGACCTCAGCTCGTGCATTGCTCCCCAATTTATGTTCCTCACCTGTGGGGTAAATAAATAAAAACAGCACTTTGGTCGCTGAAGTAAGAAATTTTCTGAAACGAAATAGAGGATGAAATTTGTTTGATGTTTCTTCCCACGTTTATCGCTTCCCGTTCCTGTTTTCGTTTGTGATGAAATACAAAAATAAAAAGGGAATGGGGTGAAAAGGGGGAATAAGAGATAGAAGAAACTTTTTCTTTGAATATCACATGGGGTTATTTTTCGGAATAGCGCACCAAATGTTTCCCTTTGATGGAGGAAGATATAAACGCATTTTCTGTTAACACTTGGCTTGAAGTTCATATTGAACGTATTTGCTTTGAAGTGCGTTCTAAAATTCGGTTATATAAAGAATGCCAGAAGCAAGCCATTGTTGCAGCAGTGAGGTTGTTTTGTGGAGGTAGTGTGTCGTCATAGCAACGTTACTAAGTGTCTATATTTACTAGTTATAAAGGCGGTTAAAGGGATCGTATTTATGTATTAAACCAATAAATGGCAGAGCACTGCAGTTAAAAAAAGTTTCCCAATACACCCTTGGGCAAGTAAATGTAACGGAACACAATGTTGATGGATATTAGTTACACTTTTTATTAATCCAGCTTTAATTTAATGAATTCTTAATATTTTATGTCCTTTTAGTTGCTGTATCCTGCTTGGAATTGCATCCATCAGGCTTTTGCACTTTCCTTGAATTTCTCTGTCATGAAACCATACAAAAAGTATGTTACAAATCAATTTCTCTTTCGTGTAGGGGCATTTACTTAACTGGCCAATCCAAAACCTGAATGCCGAATCTTTCATTAATTTCATCACTTTATTGTAAATAAGATCTTGCTGGAAAGCAGTCTCTCCTTCAGGAAATAGTTCCTGTAGCTCGGGCAACACTCACAAACATCCCCATTGCCGTTTGTGACAGATTTTCGTCTCCAGAACTCTGCAAATGTACAATTCATCAAAGAATGCAATCTTTCTCCGTTCTTCAACTGTCCAATTATTGTATTTCTTTATTCTTTTCTTCTTCATTTTTGTCTGGAACCCACGCTGCATTGATGAGTCAACTCTTTCTATAAGTCAAAACTATTTCTGCGCAGGTCCATCCTGGCATCATATTTAGCAGTTGTAATGTCCTTTTCTCTTTGGGTTGACATGATCTCTGTTTCAATGTAGTTATTTTATCAACTGTACCGAGATTGACTTTACACCTTTGAAGCAATCTAACACCGCAAGGATGGTAATACTGCACTATAATTGTGTGAATATTTTTAACAAAACTAAAGCAACACAGTAATAGGAGTAAAAGTAACCTTAGTTTTAATTGTTGAGTGGCTATAGAGGGTAAAAAACGAACCGCAGGGTAGCAAAAGTAAATAAATAAACATTACCATTTGTTTACCTTAATTTGTGCAAGGGCGTAATAATTTCGTTGTCATTTTACAGCAACATCATCGTCAAATTTGCGTTTTTTTTTAAATAGTGTTTAGTGCCCATTTTATTCCTGGCATCACAGGCGATAAACACTGATATCCATGAGAAGAAATGATAAATTGGGAAGGATTTTTAAGGAAGAAAGCTTTCAATCCCCGGTATTTGTTATTTATGAGGAGTCAGGAAAACCCCGAGGAAAAAAATCACAAGGAAGAGTCAAGGTAACTGTTTCGGAGAATAGAGCAAAATTATTTTAGTTTTATTCAGGTTCATAAACAGATTTAACAGAAGAAGGCGCTTACGGAAGTAACTCGGCGGTCAGAAGAGAGTTGGGTGTTGTGTACTAGAGTTTAAAGCGTTTATCATTTTGCACAGTGCGGTGTTTTTCTACACTGGGACAGAGGCATTTGCGATATTGTTGGTGAACTACTTTGTTATTTCGAAATATGTACCTACAGAGAAGAGCTGGTATTTTTCAAACAAACAAAAAAAAACGTTTTTGAAGTTAAAATGTTGCACAAAAGGTTGTACACTTTTAATCAATGAGGAAACATCGGATGAAGAAAGTGAGAGATGAAGCAAAGTCAGCTCATCGCTTGGCGATGCATGTGGACAAAACAACCAAGGGAAAAATGGAAAAATTATCCTCCCCGTCTGTGTCGTTCTGATATCACACACGTGAATCTTAATAACAGTCTTGGCTCAGAAAAAGAAAATAAATAGTTGAAAAGTTACAAAAATTCGAAACCACGCTCCAAAAAAATGTCGCACAGACATAAAATGTCCTGCGGTATATGTGCATGCACATTTTATAACAACGAGAGAATAAAACGTGAAAATCCATGACCATACATTGAAAATGTGGCAAATCGAGAAGTTAATGTCATATTTATCTCAAATAACCATTTGTTTTATTATTTCTCAATAGTCCCAGTATTCCCATCGCAACTTTAAAGACAGATAGCTTTGTTATAATCGTTCATAGCAGCTAAATTATATATATATATATATATATATATTGTGTTTCTCTATTAAAAGCACTATATGAATGTCGGGATCCTTCCAGCCTTCCTTGTCGGTCAGGGGAAAATGGCCGAGCCATAGGCCTCTCGCTCAGTAGCCCGTACCTTAATGACCTCAGCCACCCGAGTCGGTTGCGTACTGCGTTGCTGCTTAGCTACCTCAGAAAATTTTACATCTAATTGAGCAACTTCCCGAAAATACATCGGTGAACAATCTAAAAATTGCACCGCAAATGAAATGGGAGGTGCTATTTATGTGGCGCTTTCACAGAATTGAAGTTTAGGCAGGGACCCATTTTTGCACCGCCACGGGTGGCCGAGGTCGTTAAGGCACGGGAGGTCTGGGGTTCACATTCCATTAGGACCATCCTCTTTGACTCAGGATTTTTCCAGGTTTTCCTCAGTCCTCATAATTGACAAATGCAGGAGAGTTACCCTAAACTTAGGCCTAGAACGTTTCCTTACTAAAATAAAAATATCCTTTCCAAATTTATTTCATCTCATGTATCATCAGTGTCCATCGCCAGTAGTGCCTCAGTAGTGAAAACGGGCTTTAAACACTGTTAAATAAAACAAAACATTATTGGAGCTATGCACAGATGTTAATAATTATTAGATTTTGTATTTATTAAAAGCTTACATTATTTTCAAATGGAAAAATGCCTATTGACAATAAGAAAATAAAACTACAGTAAACTAGAATGTGAATGGTATATATATATATATATATATATATATATATATATATATATATAATTATCTGTTCCATTCAACTGCTTAGTTACCAGTCTACCATGTTCGTATGTTGGCTTATATTTTATTGGGAATTTCTTTGCCAATTTTTACGATAGTTCTTAAAGTAGGACGTGATTAAAGATGGTATTTACTAATGTTTTTTTTTAATTGTATTTAACGGCAGTTTTTTCTACTGAGGCACCACAGGCGGTGGACACTGGCGATACATGAGATGAAATGATATATTCGGAAAGGATTTTTTTAAGCAAGAAAACGTCCCAGGCCTAAGTTTTAGGGTACCTCCCCGGCATTTGCCAATTATGAGGACTGAGGAAAACCTGAAAAAACCCTCATTCATGGAGGACGGTCCTGGTGGGAATCGAGCCCCAGATATCCTACTTGCGAGTCCACGCCGTAACGACCTCGGCCACCCGTAGCGGTTTACTAATGCTGAAATAGTCGACACGCTCATAAACTTTTTATGCTTCATTTATCATGTTTCTTCCAGTGGGTTACGAAAGAGAACTTAACATTTTCTTATTTTATTTTCTGATGAAACATGGCTTCGCCTTCATAATAGAGTAAATTCACGTAATACAAAGATATGGTAATTTCAGAAAGTAAATACTGTCTTTTAAGTTTTGTTTGTAGAATACAATGAAAGAACGTTAATCTTTATCGAAGCATCTGATATTAGCTAAATAAACATCTAAACATATTAAAAGTGCATTAAAAAGGCATGTGTTTTCTATAGTTATGTTTGATATTTCGAAAGTGGCATAATAGCCGTAATGTGATAGGTTCAAACCATTCTCCAGTAAATTCTGTGAGCTTCGTGTGCCGCCGAAATTCAGTCTAAGGAAAAATACATCATTCAGACTGCTGGCGCCCGTTCCACACGACCAAAACTTGTGTGGATGAAAGTTCCTTCTGTAATCTACCAAGAAAGAAAGAACTCCTTTTATAATATTTGATCAAACTCTATTCCCCTACAATGGTCAACACACATACACACACTCAGAGAGAGAGAGAGAGAGAGAGAGAGATGCTGGATCAATAAGGCTGTTTTCCACCAGCCTATAAAGAAGGGGGCCGGAATGGTAAAAGGAGCAAGAGAATAAAAAAGAAACAGAGACAGAGAGTAAAGAAAGATGAAAGGGTGGAAGTAGTATTGGCGGCGGTGATGGTAGGACGTTAAAGAAAAAGTAGGCCTACTAAAAGTTACCGTTATTGAGGTGATATAAACTGAATCTTGCCGTTGCTCCGAGGAACTCGTTTCCATGTTTTGCCCTAGAATGGCGAAAAATCGGTTTCAGGTAACTGTTTAGGGATACTGTGAACTCGATGGCTCACAGGAAAGTTTGTGACATTATTAAGACTTATTGAAACATTTTCATTGTTGTTCTTGGATTATCCAGCATTTCGATGGCTTACATAACAGTTTATGTGCGAAACGGCTTTGGGTGTTCACGGTTCAAAGTTAGAAAGTGGCTCTATGTACAACAATTAATTCTTAATGTAGTAGTTGGACAGCTGCAGGTATTTTCGATAATACATTTCAACATTCAAAGTTCATTTCTAATAATTTCTAGAGTTGCGACAAAATATGCCTGAAAAAGATAACGGGAAAAGTTCGCTAATTACGTGACTCTAAAGTAAACGCTAGAAATGGGATCTCATATCGGGTCTTCATTTTGTTTTTCCCCGTACGCATACAGGGCCGGCAACCGCACACTGCGCAGCCGCCCAGTCCGCCACCTGCATTGTATTGAAAAAAAATCTTGCTTTCTATACAAAAGATGAAAATCCTCTTCCCCTAGTCGGTGAGCTGTAAGGAATTTTCAGTTGTGTTTAACGCTTGTTTAAACTATTGAGGCACCACAGGTGAAGGACACTGATGATACATGAGATGATTTTTTAAGGAGTGCCTCCCCGGCATTTGGCATCTATGAGGACTGAGGAAAACCTGGAAAAAGCCTCAGTCAGGGAGGACGCTGAGTCAGGTGGGAATCGAATACAAGGTCTCCCACTCACGAGTCCGCCCCTTAACGACCTCTGCCACCCGTAATTTCGTAACAGAATATGCTAACCTTGTTCTAACTTTGCAAGAGATTTTCGCTTGCTGTAATCGAACAGCAATGTCTCCAGAGATTTCCCTATTAACACATGAAACCTGCGCACTATTTTCTTGTCCAAATCTTATCCGCTTGATTTGAACTTCAACACCATTTTACGAAGTTTAGATTCCTCAGGTGGGCGAGCCTTCGGTAAATTTTCTGTAATTCTGTATTACACTGAGCAGCTGATTCATTTCTTGCAAGAAAATACGTTGTTGTGTATTAAAACTTTGAACCATGGCAAACAGAGAAATGAAACTTTTCACTGCTCTGAACTTAAAAAAGTTCTAACCGACCTTATCAGCGGCAATTCATGTCCAGCTTTGAGTTTGTTTATTGACGAAAGGTGCCTTGTGGTGTTTTAAAAAAGCCATACGCGACTCTTATTGTGGAGTCACGAGAAACAGATTCATATTTGTATTTTGGGGAAAATTTCTTACTGGAGCAGTTAGCGAGTATTTAAAGAAATATATATTTAAGTTAATATGTAGAAGTTTTTTACAGAGTGAAGAAGAGGTGAATGAGGGCAAGGGGAGGCAAAAGGAGGGGGTAGGGGTGTAAGGAGAAGGAGGCCTTTATTTATAGTTAGTAACTTGGTAACTTATCATTTACATATTTACCGGATCATTTTGGTTCTTTTGTACTTTCGGTACTGTGGTATATTTGCAAATATTTCTGATTACCATATTTGTCCTTCGCTGTAGGTGTTAGCTGCTGTCTTCGGACCCGTCCGCAGATTCGATATTTCTAATCTGTGAACCTAAATCTCTCTCTCTACCCCTACTGGATGCTATGGCAGAATTCGTTCTCAATTGACGTATATAATCGAAGCGCAGAAAATGTGTAGTTCACGATAGATTCATTTTACCTCTAACAATAACATGGAAGAAAAGAATAATAAAAAAAATAAAGCAAAACCAAACTAAAATACCGAATAATATTTGAGATTATTTGATAATTTCTTTGAAAATAAATGTATTTTGCCTTAATTACTTTCTAAAAGATTAAAGGAAAAAAAATTAAAAAGGTAGACGTCGAATTCATTTTTCATAAATGATTTTTTCTATTTTTTTTAATAGTGTTTAAAGCCCATTTTTATTGCTGAGGTATCACATGTGATACTACATGAGATAAAATGATAAAATGGGAAATTAAATCTTTTCATTTTGGACTTACGTTCCAAGCTTAAATCTAATGTACCTCTAAGGTATTGCTATCGATGAAGGCATGAAAGCCTCATTCAGGGAGGACGTTTTGTCCACCCGTTCACGATTTCGTGCTATAACGACCTCGGCTAGAATCTTTCTTCAGTAATTGCATTTAAACAAAAGCTGAAGCCAAATTCAATAATTATAAAAGTAACAAGAATTTGTTCATGATACCCAAAACTTGTGAATTAAATTTTTATACTCATGCAATGAATAAAAAAAAAAACAGCGATTATAAGAAAATTGGAACAATGAAGAATATTAAATGCGGTAGAAGAGGAAGAACTTGCTATTGAAAGTGTTAGTAAATGTACTTCTCTAAAGGCAAATAATTGCGGAAATATATAATTATTTAAACTGTGGAACAAAGATAACCCAGTTGTATATTTATGTAAGTGACCAAACATAAATACGTGACTATTAATAAACAATAGTCAAAAAATGAAACTAACTGCAATAGAAATTGACTTTGGCATTGATTTATATGGAAACATTCGAGTTACAAATTAGCATTATGGGAAATAAGGGGTTAAAAAAACAATCCAAAGTCACGGAGCACTGACCTGACACAATTCAGTTAAAGACTAAAAAACAATTTTGAATTAGCAGGTAGAATGAAAACGAAAGATAGAAAGAAAGCAAATATGAATGGAGCACACATCAGTAGTGATATCTGGAAGAAAATAACTCTTTTTATTGAGATAATGTCAATTATCCATTGAAAACTTCTCACAATAAAAGCAATTTTTTTTTTTTTTTGCCATTCTTCTTTTCCTTTCCTGGATTTTTTAATGAAGGGGACAGTTTTTTGTCAGGGGGGTCTTCCCTTAGACCTTTTTGGCATAGAACAATAAAAGAAAACGTTAATGCATGAAACTAGACAAGAAACAATTTTCAATTTTTCAAATTATGGTCCTTATATTCACCATGGTTCCGAATTTTAGGTAACTAATAAAAAGTACAAGTAGGTAGAGTATATAAGAGGCAGAGATGAAATTTTTTAAACAATGTCAAGTATATCTAATTGATAAAAGTAGTTCTGAAATAATAATAAAAAAAATGAAACACGTTTTCATTAAACAGAAAAATTAACGAATACGAAATAACTGGTTTTAGCATGTAAATTTAAAGTAAACAGATAAATTCCCACATGCTCTACTTCAGCACAGACCCAAATGACGTAGAGATCCGGGAAGAGCAGTTAAAAAATGAATACCACAACTAGGTACTCATTTCTGAAATTGGAACGAATAAACTTTTTTGATCAAATACGGTTGTTAAATGTAGCGAACTTAATCAATATTTTCCCAAACTCCTTAACCAAGAAAATAGAAATATCAACAATTGATAAAGCGAGTTTGCCAAATTGTGGTTCACGATGGATTTCTCGAAATTTTGTAAGGGTTTCGCCAAAATTTTCTCTAATGATGAACTTGCGGTTTTTTTAATTGAATGATTTTATTATTACAATTTGCAACTTGAATCGTGGCCACTGTGAATTACACATATTGTTTTTAGTTCTTTTAATTAAGACATATGTTTATATTTAGTGGCAGGGAATAGTTTCCTTAGTCTGCTATAAGGAGAAGTCTTTGATTTTGCCAGGCGACGGAAGGGAGGAGCAGACAGAGAATTAAAAATACTATAATGAAAATTTGAAGGCTAAGAGCAAATTTTAAAATATTAAAACTTCCCTGCAACTAAAGTCCGCGTGGAATTCTGTCATACACAAAATATTTCAATAATATCAAAAAAGTAATGTCATGTGCCTGGTATAGATTAAAATTTGTGAAATATAATTTATTTTATTTTAAATGTGGAAGTATGTTACAACAATATTAACGTCCTATTTAATTTCGGTTTAAGGTTTTATATGTAAAATAAATGTTATAAATTATAATTATAAAACGTTACTAATTTCATTTTTAAGTATTATATAAAAGCTGCTAAAAGTCGTTATGTGTGTTAAAAAGAGGAGTTAAGCATCATTTGAACACTTTCTCTAGACAATTGGCACGTTTCTTTTGAAACAACGTTATCACTTTCTTCGCCTACAGGACTGGACCTTTATACAAGATCAAAATCATTGTACATGACCAGTTTTTTATGAATAGATTTTTAGAATTGTACGATTATTTTTAAAGAAATAGGAATTGGTCGAAGTTCCAGAAAACAAACGTTTTAAATTACTATTTAGATATACATATGTTGGCAAAGATTTGGAATTAGAATCAGAATTTCAGGAAGTTTCAGGAAAAACGTTAATTTAATATTTGATAAATACAAAATAAATAAAAAATACCCTTTAAAGAAGAAGGTGGCATATATTATCCATCATGGTCAAGTGACTAGGTACGAACGAGGTTGTTTATATGTCATTCTTATACCGATGCGGTATAAGATAATTTTACGCCATAGAGCAGTGTACGTAACTTAAGAATGCCACATTATCCACGTATTCGATATTCACATTTTTACATGATGATGATGATGATGATGATATATTTATTATGCCTGGCGAGGTTAAGAGAACCTGTAAGTCAGTCTGCCTGGATGAATATCTCTGTTTTGCTATTGCATTTACAGCTTTCTGAGAAAAAAGAAATAGAATATTCCTGTCTTCAAAGGAAAATGTCGGATAATCAGTTTACCGTATCGATGCTCAAGCCATTCAGCTATCGCGTCTATCCGGCCACAACCGTGGACTTTTCTTATTTAAATTTGCACCTAAATAATATGATTAACCATAAACCAGCACCAAAAGTGCTTTGAAAGTTAGAGTCGCCTCTTAGTAGCCAAAGATCTGTAACGAGTTCCTGGGCTCCAGACTGTATAAATTAATATCGTAGAAGTTTGCGGTTCTGCTAGAACAAGACCGGTCTAATCCGACTCTGATCTTAAAGGATTTTTATTGTTCATCTTGAAATTTATTCTGTCCTTCCAAGTTCAAAGTGGCATCTTTTAAACGACAATCTAATGCTCAATTATTGAGGGAAAAGTCACTAGATCCAATAGCATTCAGTTAACGTTTTACTAATCATTTAATATGTTAGATATATTGAATCACGCAATGGAAATGGGAATGTCCTGGGATTTTGTAGTCAAGACACTCCAAAAGCACGATCTATGAAACTCATATTTCCGTCTTTTCGAGGAGAAAAAGTATGAAGTTTATGAAGGTAATGCGGTGCTTCAGTGAGATGTCAGTGTAACTCTTGCAGAAGACAAGCTCGTTTGAGAGCAGCCTTCTGAAGACAACCAAGAGAAAATGAAAAAGTTTGTTTTCCACAACTAACTACTTTAAAAGAGATTTATTGTACAAAATCTGTAAAGAAAACGTATGGGTGCTCGACTAGTACAAAAGAGAGCTGTCGAAACCTTATTCTAGCAGTCACTAGAAATGTATACCTGAACCTTTGTGATAATAGTGGTTTATATTTATCGTTTCAATATTTTAGAATTGCATATTACATTTATGCAAATTATGTTTACCTTTTGAAAAATCTAAAGCGTATCATATAAACAGACACAATTTTTAGGGAGGTGGGAAAGGATTCAGGAATTAGAGACAGAGGAGGGAAGGAAACGTTCCAGGTCTAATTGTAAGGTACTTTCCCGAAATTTGCTATTTATGAGGACTGAGGAAAACCTGGGGAAAAAACCCTCATGGAGGACGGTCCTGGAAGGATTCGAACCCCAGACCTTCCGCTTAGGAGGAAGGTATATGGTGAAGGAGACACCGGGCTATGGTGAGATACAGTAGATTGGGTCCCTAGAAGTATTTTCAGGTAGAGCACTTCATGCGGGCGGAGCCTCCCCAAAAAAAATTCAGCCACGCATAAAGGGACAAAAACTTTCCATAGTCCAAGCCGCCTCAAACGGCACACAGCACCAATCCATCAACCATGCACCAGAACTAATGGAATGAAATTGGAAAGGGAAACGTGTGTGGAAAGGAAGATCTATGCAATTTGGGAAAAGTACAAATTAACCCCGTCAGCAGGTCCCAAGGGTTTTCAGCCTAGAACATTCCGATTGTGAGTTCTACTGCCTGAAGTGAAAAATTTAATTGTACCAAAAATAAATAAATAAACCAAAGAAAAATGTGTTGTATACATAATGATGGAAGGAAAAAAACTTAAGAGGAACTTGGAAGTATTTAAAAAGTGCTTGTGTATCAGAAAAGTCTATTCAGGTTATACATAATAAACTTATCGTTTAGTATACAAGTAAAAATATAGATGCATAAAAATGTGAAATAAAGGAATAGAACTAACAAAACAAATCTTAATAAATATATGATAAAAAGAAGACAATTTTGTGAAAGACTAGAAAAAATTCCTTCTCTTTTCATCTTTTTGTTTATATTCCATTCATTCTTTTCTTAAACGTTTCGTTCATTCTTCCTTCGTTCCTTTCTGCAGACTCACGTTGCCTACGACGGCAACAGCAGCGTTTTAAAATGCAAAAATAAACGTACGTGTCACAAGGCCCCGCTCTCTACTCTATCTCATCGACGTTCGACTTTTTTTCCCCTTTCTTTCTGGCTTTTTTTTTTTTTAACTCGACATTAAAGTAGATAGCGTGAGAGAGCAGTTTTAAAGGAGAAAGCCAACAGCGATATTGTCAAACCAATACTGTATATGAATACATATATCACATAGGAAAATGCATTTCAAGCACGAACGATCCTTATCGCCATAGCCTTCGCAGAAACAGGGGTCTTCCCTTCCATTGGTTTTTAATTGAGTTTCTAGCGCCAATGCTCTATCTAATTTCTGATATATGCAGTACTGTTCACAATAAGAGTTTCTAATTTACACGAACTTGTCATTTGCAATTTGTCCTCCAATTCTCTTACCTATTCTTTATAAAATTCAAATCGTTCTCCCTGTTGCCTGGACAAGAAGTCAGAGGAATATACGGAAGAAAGCACTTACCAAATGGGATTTATTCCCCAATAAACAAAATTTAGTTCACATTAAAAATACCCTTAAAATTAGCTCGCTCACAATATGCGCCCAGCAACATTTGAATAGCAACACCACATATTGAAAACCGTTTTAAAATTAATAAGTAAAAAAACAATTAGTTATCCGGCTAAACTCTTTACAAAATCTTCATTTAAAACAGGTCTAATGTTAACCTGCTTTGATAACAATTTGGTTATAGGTACACAAGTTCATGTTACAATTAAACTAGAAACTTAATACAGCATTAAACTTTTACAATGCTTTGAGTTAAAAAGAACTTACAAATTTTCATAATCCACGGTCATTGGATCGATATAAGCGACCTCTGGTGCTACCCTGCCTGCCAGCGGAATTAGGTAAAAAATAGACACAAAAAGTGCAAGAATGACACACATTAAAGGTCACCATTTGATTTTGTCCCTTTGAATAATTTCCAAAGTCTTCCAAATAATTAGAATACTTAATTTGAAATTCTCTTCAGCAGAAAATGCATTTACATTAGACACCTTATGGTTAACGTCCCCCTCCCCGAAAAGAAGGGCCTTTATATTTTCCCACATTAACCTTAGGTATAGTGAAAGCTGAATATACAGTGAATTGATCTGGCGAGTTTTGACGTTCGCTACTTCTATTAGTGAAGTTTGAAGATAAAGATAAGATCATATAAATCGCTAAGATGACAAAGGGCCCCTACAATAATCGTGGCAAGGTAGGCTCAAACAGAGCCAAATCCTTGTAGATCTACATCTATTCTGTAGCCTAGTCTAATCGCATTAACACAAATTACCATACGCTGATACTATTCATTACACACTAGTTTACTAGTTACAAATGTTTTTAGGTAATTTTTCCAGAGTTCTCTGTTTCTTGCCTGTCGGCTTCATTGGCAACCAGCAATCGCTCTCGGGACGGCCTTGATTCCTCTTCCCCATCCTAGGATCCCACATGGTTGGCACATATGCGCACCAATCCTGTTGCATTTTAGCTATAGCTCCATTTCAGATGGTGTGCCTTGGTCGTCACTTCTGCCATTCCGTTTCTTCTTCTAATTTCAGTTCTTGCTAATGCTGTACATATTTAAATTTAGAATTTTCCACTCCATAAATTTGAATTTGTATATCTGTGTCAAATTCTGGGGGATCGCTGTGCACTGGTGAAGGTCGTCAGTTGCTAAGTATCAGGGAATGCTGAAGATGATAGCACGTCATGTCAGGCGCGGACTCGTGAGCGGGAGTTCTGGGGTTCGAATCCCAGCAGGACCGTCCTCCCTTTCTGAGGTTTTTTTACAAGTTTTCCTCAGTCCTCATAACTGGCAAATGCCGGGGAAGTACCCTAAACTTAGGTCTGGAACGCTTCCTTCCTTAAAAAAAATCCTTTCTCAATTTGCCATTTCATATCATGTTTCATCATTGTCCACCGCCTATGGTGCCCCAGTAGTAAAAACGGACGTTAAACACTGTTAAAAAACACCTCATATCTGTAAGGCAAGAACCACCGTTTTTCTTACGATTTCTATAGGAGAATTTTGTAAGTCTATTTATTTTCTTCTTTATTATATTTACATCTATTACTATGACTTTAATTTTTACTTACACTTGAAATATCTGCTCAGACATCATGATATGTTTCCACTATTGTTATAAGTAAACGAAGCCTCAAAAAATTATATTTTGGCAAGCTATCAATGCTCGCCGGCTCGCGCATCATTCTGAGTTGCTATAGAAGCTACTCATTATCCAATTTTCCTTTCAGGCTGTATTTCACATAAAGCAAGCATCTAATGTTGCCATGGCATGAAATAGGTCGCAAATAGAGTCAAATTCGTTCTGACAGGATTGGGCTGTACCAGAGGTTACAGGAGTAAGAATCCTACCAAAGCAGAGCGCTGTTACCAATAAATTTGTATACACTAGAAACAATTTTGAGTTAAAAACGGAAAACCATGAAAATAGTAATAGCGAAGTAAGATTGGTGCAGCGCCTGGAAAGCCGATCCTGACACCTCTTCTTTCTGTGCTCCTTCCGAAGTCCTTGTCGCAATGCCTTCCCCGCCTTCCCTACATGTGGTTACTATATCTTTTAAACTGCTCATTCTTCCAATTTATTTGCTTCTCTTCTTATACTTCGGCTTTATTTTCATAAACTCCCTTTCTGTGTTCCAATGCTCAATTCTCGATTCATTTTTCGACTTCATATACGTCATCCATAGAAGAGCACGGAAAGACGCAATCTCGAAGAATTGGAAAATCAATTTTCCATTTTTAAGTCTATTTTAAAATATAAAATTAGGGCTCAGATCAGGCCCCACGCAATCTTTACGTTGTTTCCTCTCCTTTGTGCTTAATCATAGTTATTGTCTAATATTAGATATTTGTATAATATCTGAATCAAACAAAACAAATAGCCGTATGACACCTTTATTTTTTTAAATAAGGATCAAAAATTCCAATTATTTGAACTCCTTGTAAGTTGTCATTTTTCAAAGTTTCCATTATTGCCCGCATGCCCAGTGAGAATGTAGGTATCATGCAAAAAGTTATGCAATTCTTCATCCTCATCCTCATCCTATATACAGGATGAGTATAAATATATAGCAAATCTAGCTAGGCTTCTTGCCATTGAACAACTCAACGTCCGAAATATAGCAATTTCAAGTGTGACCTTATCTCAGTGTTTTATTCTTTTCTACTTTTATTATTACTGTTAATTTGTTACATTGTTAATAGTGCTACTTTATTTTTATTTTTATTTTATATTTTATATATATACATATTACTTACATTCATTTACACGAAATAGATTAGCCAGGTAACTCCATTTACGTAAAGTAATTCACATCATTTTAAAAATCTGTAAGAATCGCCTTTCTTTGAAACCAATATTTTAATTATTGGGAAAGTTGTGTTTTTATTTTCTCACAGAAGCGCTGTTTGTAATAAAGAATTCACAATCTCTCATAGCATTTTAAAATAACATTATCATCATACACCTCTTAATGACGAAAACATCACAACCAAACACAATGAAAATAAGATTTCAGACACTTATATAAAAATAGTTGAGATAACTACTAAATATAAGATATTTAAAAAAAAGACGTTCACTTAGGACACTTTGTCATATTTTCTTGATCTTACTAAAATTACTTATTTTATATCTGGAAATCCTTTGAAAATGTGTGATTTTTGTGAGTCGGACCCCCCCCCCAAAAAAAAACAAAGGTGCACTCGAATGAGCAAAAGAGTATCTATTTGTTTGCTTTGATAAGTTCATTTAAAGAGCATGTCCTTCTTTCACATATTTTGCAAACACATTGCTCTTGAGTTTGATGATATTTTTTATTTGTTCACATTGTGTGGTGGATCGCGATTGCGTGTTTCTGTCTGTTGTCGCTTCTGTGTTTGGTAGCGGTGTCTTGAGCCTTATATCTTCAGGACGGTTTCTCTTGCGAGTCTGTTTGGTGCATACTTGCTTGTCCTCTTACTTTAACATTTTCCATGTCACTGGTTTTTAGTTTGTCCCAGATCAGTTCAGTTCCGTAAGTAGCGATTGTCGTTCCGATCAGTCTCATCGCTGTTTCTTGTTTCAGTGATATGATGGTGCACATTGCTCTGATAGCTGAAGTTCTGCGGATGCTGAATGATGATGTAATGCCTAGATACTTAAATTTGCTAACAATTTTCATTGGTTCATTTTGAATCTTTAGGAGTTGGTCCCCTCTCCTACATAACTATTTGCGCTGTTTATGATAAAATCGTTTTCTGTATGTTCTCCTGTAGTTCCTCTTTATGTTTTGATCCTAGGACCACGTCGTTCGCATACATTGTAAGTGTGGCTCCCAGATTATGTTGAGCAATGGGCTTATCGGACTCCCTTTGTCTGGGTTATCTGCCTCATGATGTCTTGCATTATGCCTATTATTTCAGCTTTTTAGCTCCGTTTACGCAGTCAAAATCTTTTCCGTAATCTATAGTAGTATTTTCCTTTGGGTTTACTAAGAGCTCTTCTATTTCTTGAAGTAGTACTTTTGCTGCTTGCAATGTTCATTTCCCTTTCCTGAATCAGACAGGTTTTCGGGGGTGTGCTGTCGTGTGAGATCTGTTAGTTTCTTTGTGAAAATGTTGTAGGTTGTGTTTTCAAGTGAGTTCATACAGAGGATAACACTGGAGAAGGGAAACACTAAACTTCTGCTTCTTCTTTTTTTTTTCTTTCTAAAATATTAAAGGTCACAAATGTATAACAGAAATTAATGTAAAATAAAATGCAAATAAATTAGTTAATATAAGTTACCAATTGAATTAGCAGAAATTGATAACACTAACCTGTTCTGAAACATATGCCAACTGAAGTTTGTGAAAATTCTTAATATTTTACGGTTTGTTCAATTAATAAATGTGTCGTATACTTTCTGATAAGTATTACAATTTTTTCTTGCTATTCAGCGTGAGTTAACATTTCTCGCGATGAAAACATCTTTGGTAGTAACTACAGTCAAACGAACTATAATCTTCGTCGATACAACGACGTCAGAAGTATAGTAGATGAATGCATTCAGAATAATTCACTAGAAAATTGACATTATAATTAATTTTATTCGCTCCTTTCTAAAACATTTGCTCATGCAATACAGTGTAACATTATAAACTGAACACCATAATAATGTATTTATTTGTGAAATAGTATTGCAATTTATTAATTTGTTTATTTTGTCTGCAGTTAACAAGCGCGGCACGCATCTTGTACAAGGCTTTTGCATATGTAAAATACATTCCTTTGAAATGCGTATAGCCTCAGCACGTTAACTCCCTGAACCTTATCATATGAACTCTGCTGCTGTTGTCACATTTCTGTGATATGCAGCTGAATTCAGGGTTTTGATATAAAGAAGGGCGTACATGGCATCATCAATAAGATATTGTGTACCTCGCATTACAGAGCAAAGCTCGAATTCTTCATCTCCGATTAGCATTTTCCATCTTATCAAGGAGCGTTTCTTTCATTGACACGTTCAATTGTTCACAGCACTTTGCTTATTGTTAGGCCGAGAACATTTCGGAATGCCGTATATAATCCTTCCCCGTCTAAAATATGAGGCACATATCATAAGAAAGTTTATACCATAGCAACAAGCAAGTAAAAGTAAGTACATAAAATAGCAAGTTCCCAGATAATTCAATTACTAATAAACAAATAAGTTTGCCATTTTTCGTCATGACAGGTGAAAGGGCATGTTAACTATAGGTTGAAAAAAATGTTGGAAGATATACTGTTGCTCTGTCCTAAAAGAATCTCTTCTACTTCTGTCTGAATCTCTTGAGTATCATCATTGCAAATAGATCCACATCGTAGAGTGTGAGATTTTCAAAATTCGTCCTGCTATTCTCAATAAACTATTTGGCTGCCAAACTACGTAAGACTAATCAACCTGACTTTGAAGAGCTAAGAAACGTTACCTCACTCCCTCAATGACCACGATCTCTTCCTGAGTCTTGCTCTCCATAGAACTTTTAAGTTTAGGTGCAAAGTGTTTTAAGACGAAGTGTGAAATACATTTCTTATTCGATGAATGGACAATTCGAAAGCTGTATATAAATTACCAAGTGTCAGAATTTTTCACACTATTTTTATAGAGAAAATAAATCAGTATGGATGTATATTGGAAAACCTGCGTAATTTTTTCGCCATTGAAAATAATATTTAACTATCATTAAAATTTTTGCTGCATTACAGGAATAAACGTATTACGTTCAAATTTCTCTGCCTTTTTGTGTATAAATAAATATTTTCAGTACAACGCGATGCAGAGATTAATAGTCCCCATCCAGGATATTATCGAAGCACAGGATTCACAAACAGCCCTCCCTAGGGTTCTTAATTAATAAACGGATTCTTAATAACATCCTTCTATTAATTAGCTGCAGTCCTTTGAGTGAGAAGCCTTTAGAAGAGGAGTATCAAATATCAAAACAGCGTCAAATTTATTTCTAGTAAAGGAACTCAAGCCAACACAAGCGACGATAAAAGTTGTTCGCTCAAGTGAAGTCAATGTCTATTGACCCAGAAACTCGTCAGATGTCAGAAGTAATAACTTGGACAAGAATAGAACATTTCTTTTTAGTCCCCCTCTCTTATCAAAGGGCTCCGACAGGCTTTTGTGGTTGCGATATACGTTGATTATTCTTTCTGAAATTGCTTCAAATGCTTCTTTAACTTAGCTTTATCTCAAAAATAAATAAATAAAAATAACACCCGCTGTAGTCACTGTAAAGAACTTTAAGATCTTGAATGCTCTTTTTTAAAAAAGAGCATTAGCCTCTATAAAGGAAGGGTATGTTAAAGAAAAGTATTAATATTAAAGTTGTATTCTAGATGTAAAATGTTAAACAAAGAAAGTAATCAAATGAAAATGAGGTCTACATGTCCATGATAAACGTTATACTAATCTCTATTTCTTTAACATGGTTTTAGCTTTCTTCACACAAATTTGGAATTTCTTCATTGCTCAAGATGATTATTGAGCTGGTGACGATTATTTATAAAGTACAATAAATAAACTTTGATGACCCACTGACGGCCAATGCCTATAAAAACTTTCTAAGTAAAATTATCTTCTCTAGGAATTGCATAATATCCTCTATTAACATGTTTGCCATTATATTCGACTTAAAATTTAATTTTATAAACAAAAGCACTTAAAGCAGTTAGATATATTGTTGGATATACAATTGCAGACAGTGTTTGAAATTTACTTTGTTCTCTGAATGATAAGAAAGTTGATCTAAGTGAAGCGGGCCATGATAGCAATCGTTGTTCTCAAAGATTCTGCTCTTTGGAGCTTAAAAGAGAAGCATAATATTGTACTGCGTTAAATCAGAGTCATAAAAATTCCTAAAGAGAGTCTCAAATGATGTTTGAGATGAATGTTTGTGCCTATTTAAAGAAGGCGGGTAGCGGCACTCTTCAAAGGGTGTACCGTCCCTTCCCTGGTGAGCTTCAGGTCATACTGACCCGATGAAGGTTCCCTTAAGGATGACGTGTAACACCTCAAGAACGTAATTAAATGTTCGGAGGAGACACCCATTCTCCAGGGGGCAAGTTTGCAGATTCATTCCGGGACAAATATGGGAGAAGCCCTCAACGATCTAGAAATAGAGCGAACGAGGTGATCCTTCAATTGGGTTAATACATTGGTATCTAGTGTGAAAATGGCAACCCCATCACCCATCTTATTTTACAGAACGCAAGTAACGTATTCACAGGACAGTATATTACTAAAAGTTTCATAAATATTAGGATCAGGACTGTCCCAACGTTGAAGAACAGGAGTAAAGATTTAGGCAAAAATGAAATAATTAAAATACGAGTGTGGAATCCCAGAGGTATCACTAATAGAGAAGCTGAGCTAGAAAATGAACTTGAAAAAATTACTGTAGATGTTGCCATAATCTCAGAAACTAAAAATAAATTAAAAGAATCAATTGAATTAGAGAAATACATAATGATATATATACCACGAGAGAAAAGAGCATTGGCTGGAATAGCAATATTGATAAGGAGGAAATGGAAGATAGTACATAGTAATGAATATTTTAATGAAAAAATAATAAGATTAAGAATGGCAAGAAAGTATATGACATTAATAGGTGTCTATAGTTCAAGCGAAGGTAAATTCAAAGATGCATAAATTTGTATGAAAATCTCTATAATCAAATTAATAAAATTAATTCAAATGATTATTTAATAATAATTGTAGATTAAATGCTAGAGTAAGCAATAAACCCATAAAAATGCGATAGGAAAACAAGAAGAAATAACTCAGAACAAATATGGAAGACTTCTAATTGATTCAACAATTTAAGAATAACAAACGCATATTTTCCACACACAGCAAAAGGACAAAGAAATATAATAGATTACACTAGTTAATGCAAAACGCTCCAATTTAAGTCTTCATAATAATACCTTATTTAGAGCCTGTGATGTTTGCTGTGACCATTATTTTTTAATTTCCAAATTAGCAATTCTAGCTAAATGGAAAATAAATAAATTAAGAAATATGACAAACATAATTAATGACCAAAATTTTAAAGTTCGCCCATTACAAGATGAACCTATCAGAAAACTTTATCAACAACGATTAAATAAGACAATAACCTGAAAATAGAAGTATTAGTGAAGAATGGGAATAATAATGCAGAAGATATAATAGTAAAATTAAATATCTGGAATGATAATTGTACAAAAACTTGTTAAAGAATAAAAATACGCATACCTAAAATATTTTAAATGAGCGAATGTATGATAACTTAATTGAACATAAAAAGAAATGCTCATTTAAGCAGAGAAGTTAGTAAAATGAAAAGAAAGTCTTGGAAAAAGTATATTATTAATTTATAACATTATATGTATAATCAGCAAGATAAGGCTTATAAGATATTAAAATATCTCAATAATCAGAATAAATATACTTTTAGATATAGTAAGATAAAGGATATCTTGTTTAAAGATCTCTGAACTGAACAAACAAATGAAGACATTAGTAGATTCTATTTCTTATGGTGAATTAATACTTGTCATCAACCCTTGGAACTGATGATATTAATCAAATATGGACCCATCCAACTAAAGTAACGCCTTTTAGGTCTATTGACCATATATTGGAAAACTGGACATTTCCCTGAAGAATGGAAAATGGCAAAAATAAATCCATTTTATAAAAAAGGATGTCGTCAAAACTACGGCATATTGGATTCCGGTTATAACATTTAAGCATCTATATTAAAAACCCGTCCTAATGCAAACATAGAAAATTTATTATAGAAGCTCAAAACGAATTCAGAAAGGGAAGGTCTTGTTCAGATTGTAATTCATTGTCAATCAAACATTTGAGTAACATAAGGAATGTCATTTACCAGCTTTCATGGATACAGTAAACAGGAATCAATTGTGGAATATAATGAAACAAAGGGTGTTTCTTAACATTTGATAATTGCAATAAGAAGTTTATATACAGAGAACAAGATAATAATAGAAACTGAAATGAAAAATACAAGGATATAACAGCAATTATAAATAGAGGTGTAAGACAAGGATACGCGCTGTGGCCTCTATTTTTTAATTTATATGTCGGTCCTGGTGGTGTAGTGGTTACCATACTTGCCTCCTAAACCCAAAACGCGGGTTTGAACCCGGCCAGGATCGATGGATTTTTTCGGGCGTAAAAATCCTAAGTATGGCTTCCTTCGGAAGGGAATTAAAGTCGTGGGTCCCATGTCATTTACGGCACGAAAAAGAACCTCAAGCCTGAATGAAGAGGCCTCTGAGCAAAATTTGTCGGCCGTTTCAGGCCCTGAGTTGAATGGGACGCTGATGACCTGAGATGTTAAAGAGCGTCCATAAATAAACCAATTATTCAATTAATCAATCAGATATATAATATATAATTGGCAGATAATTCTGTATTCACATTTTAAAATAAAGAATAAAACTTTTAGACTCACAGCTTTTGCAGACGATCACTAATATTTAGCTCAGAGGACTGTTTACAAAAGGCCTTTTTTAAATGAAATAATATTATAAAAACTTTAATGTATCAATAAATAAAATTAAGATCTTAGCATTTAGAAAAATAGACAATGTAAGAGCTAAAGATAGTTTTGGGTGGAAAATCATTGAAAAAGTGAATAGTTTTAACTATCTAGTATGTGATATCTCGTATGTAAAAAAGACCTGTCTAATAAACTCTACAATTTTACTGATGCGCTGCACAATTAAAAACAAAGAAAGGAACGAAATTAAAGTTTGTAAAGTTATAGCAATACTGTTGTATGGTTGAGTTTTGGATTTTAACCAAAAGAGAAGAGAAGCGGCTGAAATGAGATTTTTAAGAAGTGTAGTTGGTTGTACTCTCTTAGACAAAAGGAAAATGAAGATATTAAAAATGAATTAGATATATTTCAATTGATTAACAAAATAGTGAAAAAAAAATCACACAAGATCGTTGTATTCAGAAGATCCAGAAACCAGTTACTAATCGATCCAGAAAACATATTTGGATTTAAATAATAGGACTTTAAAACTATCTTTCTGACACATGCATTTTAGTCATTCTATCATCTAACTGTGAATGTACATGTTGAAACTTAAAATATTTCTGTGCTGTGATGAAATTTGTAAAGTTAATGTGCTTCATTCATTGATACTTTTAGTACCATATTTCTTTATGGTTATATCAATATATATATATATATATATATATATATATATATATATATATATATAATGATTAGCATAATCAGTTCAATTATTATTCAAATATTATTAAGAGTTTTCGTTTCTGAAACGTTTTTATTAATTTATATTTGGTCGGTATTAAGTGGTTAACGTTGCTGACTGCTGCCGGGAGGCCCTGGTTCGATTTCCGAAACCTGCTTATTCATTTTTTTAATTTAGGGAGGTCCACGCAACCTCGTAAAATGAATTGATAATCTGTCTGATAGAGAGGTGGAGTTCTTCGAACACGAAAGTCGCATAATGCCGACATGTTGATCACATGCCTCCCTGCAGTACTGTCCTGTATCAATGAAGTTGTAAGACGGAGGTAGAGGATGCGACAGGCCAAGACTCAGCCCGGGCTGTAGTGGCACATGAGAAGAATAAGGAGAATATTATCAGAATACAATATTAAAAATAAGAAATCTGTCTCAGATTTGAGTACGTATTTTCATCTTAGGTCTGTTTTAATACGAGTCATAATTAGATAAAAGATTTGTAAACTAAACTTTTCAAATGTGATTTCGTTTAGTTTTTTAACCGTGATGTTCACTCATATAGAAAACAAAGCACTCATCATTTTTAAACGCCATGCTCATGTGTTTACCGCACGAAGAAATGAGTGATATGAGACTATGTTAATTTCATCCAATGATGTGATGTGGTTTTTTATTACAATCAATTCTTATGTATAGAAATGAAAAAATGTCATTAAATAATTCCAGGTAACCTTCCAGTATATCAGCTGGATTATTATGATAAAAAGATAGCTATAAAAAGTCGGTCAATTTCTCTTTTCCTTCATGCACAGTTAAAATATTTCGTTTCCCGCAATCCATTACTAGTTTATCCCAGTTGTGGTCAATCGTTGCCTCCCGCGGGTGTGCTGTTCACATGACCCCTAAATTGGTGCACTTCTGAGCTTTATAGCATAGCCCAATTTATTTAAATATTTGAAATGTTTCGCTGAAATTAAAAGTATATAGTATCTACTATTGCTTCATGAAATTTTAACTCTGAAAGCTTTTGTTAAAAAATTATCTACATGCAACTGTCGCTCTGAATATTTTAAGTTGAAATAGCATGTGTTAAATATTTAAATAATTGATATAAAACCAAAACAATGAAATGTTTATACCGCACTTCTTTTCGTCTCGAACAAGTCAGCACACTATATATTCCCCCCCCCCTCCATTTTGTGACCTTAGGAATGACTCTTGTATGAGTAAATTTATTTTCCTATTAATATTTGATTATAAAGATACCGACCTAATACTGAAGCTTTGTTGATTTGGTTTATTTACGGATGCTCTTTAACATCTCAGGTCATGATCGTCCCATTCAATTCAGGCGTGAAATGACCGATAAATTTTGCTCAGATGCCTCTTCCCTCAGGCTTGAGGTTTTCGTACATGCCGTAAATCTACGACTTGGAACCCATGGCTTTGCTTCCCTTCCGAAGGAAGCCATGTTTAGGATTTTTATCCCGAAAAAATTCTTCGATCTTGGTTGGGATAGAATCCGCGATCTTGGGTTTAGGAGGTAAGTATGGTTATCACTGCACACTAAAACCGACACATTACTGAAGCACCTGGTTCATTAACATTCACTGAAACAGGTGGTATTTAAAATTTCATAATTTTGTTGAGCATTTCGGTAAGGATTTCGTTTTAGCGAAGCAAGAACTGTAAGACATTTGTTTAACAGTATCCGAGGAATATTATCTACTACCTGTGGGGATGTTAATTTAAACAATGAAATGTTTACTCTTTCAGTAGAACAATTAATACACGAAAGAAATGCTGTTCTACATTATTTAACATTGAACATGTTACGCCATCATTCAAAAGGCTACATATCACAATTTAAACATTAAAATGCCTGCAGTTTTTCAATAGTTCTTTAACAATTTCTGCTGCTGCAGTTACACTAATATCTCTGTGAATATTGAGCATGTTCAATTTGTTCTCGTTTGTGCAGTGCCTTAGGGTAATTTTTATGCGCCTGAGAGTGAGAAATGATCGTTCACTGGAAGCTGTGGTTACAGCAAGCTCCAAACGTTTCTGAGTTACAAGTTTTAATTTCCCCGACAGAGTTTTTGAATGGCGATATAAAAGTTGGAGTTCACCAATTCCTGTTATTTGATTACATTCGACAACTTCTGCATATTGTCGTAGTTCCTTCATTGCTCAGTAGGAGGTGAGGTTGGAACGTTGTGGAAGGAGACAACTGAGGTTCTTACGAAAATAGAGACGATCTTTAAGTTGGATATTGAAATTTTCCGAAAAATGGAAAGTGGAGGGAAATTTCTTAGTATTCTTCCGCAGATGCCCGTATGTCAACTTTGGAATGTTTATATCAATATGAAGATATTTACAAACCTCATTATCATGCTTTAGTACAAAACAGTTCTGTCGCTCGTTTGATCCTCACAGTCATTTGAAATGCTCCACAAAGAAACATTATTTTTCCGTCTCGATAAATCTACAGAGACTAAACTTTTTGGTCAAAAGTTGAATTGCCAGAACTAATTCCATTTGTTTAATTACTGATAAGGTGCAGTCTTCGACTTGTCAAGTGGAAGATAAGGCAAATATTGATGAAACTTAAATTTTGCTACACAGCAATAGATCACATAAAAGAAGAAAATAGCATTCCCTTGAAAGAAGGAGATACGCAAGTGAGAAAGTTGAAAGCAGCAGAATATTAGATTAGCAAGCATTTGTACTTCTTGTTTGGCAAATACGATGCCTCAAATACTTGTCTCCTCAAGAGTTATCAAGTCTCTACACATCAAGATAGCGAATTTGAGATCATGCGGAATCAGCGCTACGAGTTGCAGGAGCCAGATAAGGAGAAATGAGCTTATGACTGCGCATGGTTCATGAATTTGATTGTACGGCTACCTGGCTCTCTAAATACAAATGGTTCACAGAGGAGGCCTGGCTCCATCACATTGGATTCATTGTCTGGATATACAAAAAATACACGTATTTGGACCTCACAAAACCCCACACCTGCAGTGGAGTTTGTGATAGTTTCGGCATTTGAATAATGAGTTCAGAAACAGTGAATTCAGAGCAGTACAAACCAGTTACGAAGACTTTGTTCAGCATCTGAACCACAATGAACTAAACCAAGGCTTTTTCAACAAAACGATGTAACCTGTCTCACATCAGCCGAATCTCTCGCCTTATCCAGAGGTATCTTTGACTAATTTCTAAGAATTTGTGAATCTCCCGATCTAATGCCACCCCTAGTAACATCAGCAATGCCTACCATGATTGCTCGGGGGCTGGAAAATGTACTTTCAGCACTCACTCTAAAATAACTATTACATATTCTTCTTTTTCCATTGATTAATAAAATAAATTATTGCGGTGTCATGCAATTCTCAGTTCATATTAATAGAATGAATCCAGAAATTTGAGCCTGCTCGTTTTACTGCTGCTCGTTATATCGCCTACTGGACTAATTTGGAAGCTGCGAAGACAATAATGCTGTCGTGCACCTAGCGGCCACCGGCAACCTTGCTCAAACGATGATAATGATGGTGATAATTACCATGTTAATTAATAACACAACTCTTTCTCAGGAATTGAGGATGGTGTTTAGAGTACTGGTAGATAATAGTTAATTAATTTATTAGCATGTTCACAACGCTGTAGTGTTGATTTCGAAACCCGGAAGGCCCTAGGACATACTCACAGATTTTACCGGGAAAGTCAAAGCAAAACATGCACGTCTTATCCGCGTAAGTGTGTAGTCTCCGTGCCTCTCCCTACGTCCAAATCCAGTTGATCTAAAGGAATCTCCCTAGGGCATGGCCAAATCGATCCTTAAATACACTCGCCGATCTTATCCAAACCAATACACCCACGATACTTTTTAACTTCGAAAACTCGAGGGATCATTTGCTCGCTCACAACTGCTGCTTCAACTCTAAGAGTTTATCTAAAATGTTCATTTTTGTTTCACTTTTCCGTGAAGACTGATGCACTCTATGCTCCCAGAAATGCTCTAAATTTATACAACTTCCTAAAAGAAGGTTGTTCAACTTCCACAACCCACTGGCTCACAGACTCCATGACGTTATTACCCATTTGAAGGAAAATTCCTCCCTCGAATGTTTTCTTTCAACATTTCTTCAAACCGTCTTTGAAATTGACGAACTGACTGGGTTGACACATATTAGTCATAAATAAATGCAGTAATAAAAATACAATAATTCATTTCGCTATTAAATACAGGACAAAACGTCCCCACTCGTAATAACTAAAGTCGAAGCTTAGCGCGTGCTCTATTCCAGTCAACGGTGGGTAACACGTGTGCACACGTTCAATAGAAAAACGCACCAAATTGATTCTTAGTTCATTGGATCGCTTTGAATAACTTTAAGAGGATAAGTAATAGAGCACATTAGCCTTTGTTATTATCTGACTCACTGTCTCATATTACTTTACATTAACTACCACGGATCGACTTATGTCTTCTATCCCTAGTTTCAAATTGTTGTTGTTGTTATTATTATTATTATTATTATTATTATTATTATTATTATTATTATTATTATTATGTGCATACTACACATCAGTGAACATGTTATATGTGTTGAATCTCATTATTTAATAGTAAAAATATCTTCAATTTAAAATTGTGAACTTATTTAAAGATGTTGATATGCTGCTGTAGTATTTGAACAAATTTTACTTCCGAAACGCTGGCTATTTCTTCTCGTATACTGTTTTATACTGATTTTTATAGACTCTTTCTTTTAAATTGCAGCGAAGCATTAAGTTAGACTAATTTTGACGATCCTTAACTAATGTTTGTTATAGATAGTTTTCTGCATTAGATTTTTAAAAATCTATAAGTAGCATTCCAATTATAAAAATGTAGATATTTCTCAACAACTGCGGAGAAACTAAAAGAATATGGCTGTTATAAAGTAAAGAAATCAATTAATATAACTTTATAATATTTTATCTTTAAAAAAAAGTAATGCTTATAAATAATAATACACACTGTTGCTACAAATGCTGTGCTCTCCACAGGTAACAATAGGAATTAATATTTAAAAAGATGTTATTTCGTACACTAGCCTCAATATTATACCTGGTTGTGTTCAACTTACAGGTGGAAGAAGTTGCTGTAGTTAGGTTTAGATACTGTCACAACCACCATTTTCTTTGGGTTACTTTTCGCAAGAGACTAAGTTCACAGTGTAGGTATCGATAGTGACAAACTGATAGAAAATGTGATCCATGCTGTTAATTGCATATCTTTGTTATTCTGGTTCGTTGCAGTTACCTGGTTTATTACAGTGTTTTATAGTGGGAACTAAATCAACAGTAGCATGTTACTTTTTGTTTTTTATTAAGTTAAAATTGATTTAGCGAAATGACACAAGGTACTTGTTTAATAGGAAGTGTTAGTACAACATGGGTTGTTCTTATGTGTCTTAATTGTGGCAGTGCACCGCACAATACAATATTTACATTTCCTAAATAGCAGTAATTAAAGGAGGCGTAAATAAATGGTATACGCCATGTAAATTTTGAAGGTAATGATTAAGTTGTAGTGTGTAGTGAACGTTTAGGAAGAACATTTTCCTTGTGCAATTTTCTCTAGTCTACTATCATATGTGACAGTGGGGGTTAGCAATGAAAGGAAAGATCCTGATGAGCAAATGAAACGAGTTTTGGATAAAGATGAAGAGAGCTATAAAGAATGGTGTTACAAGTGAGGTTAAGAAAGTCAGCTACACCCATTTATAACTATTGCCAACGAATACTATATTCTTTTCATTAAAATAGAACGATAAATATAATGCTGTCCTATCTATGTCTGAAAGTTTTAAGGTTCCAGTAATTTGGAAGTTAGTGAATTTTATAAAGATTTGTGCCTCCTGAGGAAAAGTTTATAACGTATACTATTTTATATTTGTTTACATATGAGAAATGTTGTTTGTAAATAATTTTTAAATTCTTAAAAACCATCGAATGTTTATCAAGAATGAAGAAAACATGACTTGAAATTCATTGTTGCTTGAAGGAAAACGTTAAACAAATAAAATGTTGTTAGTGGTTTGTTGGAACAAAGTTTTTTACTGCACGAGGCAGAGCAGTGGACATTGGATAGACAATAGACAAAGAATCACAGAAATGGATACTTGGAGAATGGTTGTTAGAAAGTGCAGAAGAAGAAGAGGGGAAAATTTACTATTAGTAATACTATGAAAATTAAAAAGGACATTATTGAATTGATTGACTTGAACACATTAAATGAATGAAATAACAGCAGATACCGAAAATGATTGGGTTGATTTCTGAGAGAAAATGAAGAGTAGATAAAGAACAGCGGATAACTGGAGCAAGAACTTTGACAAGAAAGGAATTAACAGAAGAAGACGCAAGAAACATAGAGAAGTAAAGTTCTTGGGTTGGTGGAAAACCGTAGTATTACGAAAAAAGCTTAAAAAAAAACGAGTAAAAGGTGAAACAAGAAAAACAAGATGTCTGCAGAAGTAAGAGAAGCTGGTGTTGTTGCTGTTTAGAACACGAGGCAGTGGAGAACTAAAGCAGTAGATTCAGTTCCCACACGTGGTTGTGCTTCATTACAATTCTATCAAAGCTGGAGCCGCAGCGGTTTTGGTTTCAAACAAGTGGAAAGCGCTGGTTAAATAAGAACCACGGAAGCATGCCCATAACGTCTTAACGCTTCGCTGGTCTCGTCCAGTGGGTCAAGAAAGTTGCTGGGGCACTAAAATTCACCGCATCCGATATCGGACGTGCTCATGTCATTCTGAAAATCGTGAGATTGGCAACTGTACACAACAGTTTTTTGTTTCCGTTATATGCTAATAATTTTAACACGGTTTGGTCTTATCTAGCGATATCACGAGAAGAAATTAGCAATGTGCGAATTAGTAGCTACCATTGATCAAGTGGCTCATAGAGTCATAGTGGAGAGAAATAAAAACCCTTGGAAACAATGGAATAAAGAGGAACGAAGTCCTTGGAACTGTGAGAGCAATAGAGGATATTTCATCCTTCTCCGGTCTCAGGAAAATGAAAATATTTTCCAATTTAACTGTAGGAATCTGCCTGGTGGTTTATGGTAAAAGTGAACAACTTTGAATATGTTACTAGTTTATTATTATTAAAGGGGCATGTTATGTATTCTTGATATTTCCTCTGTTTTTCAAGTTTATTTTGATACTACTTTGCTCCTAAATAATAGTCGCACATCTTTAGGTAGGTATTTACTGACAGTGAATAAATACGGCCATTTATTTGTAGAGTATTGATGAGATATTATGCAAAAATGGTATTTGTAGTATTCTCAGACAACTATGGGTGCGTGGTACGGTTCTAAAAGGCATTTGAGCTCCGCCAATACGCGCTAGCGCCCGCTGCATTGCTTGCAAGTGATGCGTTCAGAGCAAGTAAGATGGGGAGAGATAAGAGAAAATGAAGTACCACGAATGGTCAGAACCTACTCACAAAGCATGGGTGAATGCTTCTATAGTCTGGCGATCAGAAGATGGCAAGAGGGGACTGAAGTGCGATGGCCTTGAACTATTTATCTGCACACGTTCGAGATACCCATGCTGTCACAAAAATGAGGACCTCTTATACAAGCCCGCTGGACTTCTATGGGCGAGTACACGACAACAATGTTTGTTTTTATCGACACTACGTACGTGAACATAGCGAGGAGGGTAGAGAATGTTTACGGCGCACATTCCTCATGCTTGCTTTCTTCTCAATACATATGACTTGTAATAATGAGTTTGTTTACTGCAAACAACATACCTGAATTTGTGAAAGTGACTTATTGCAAAAAAGTTGCAAGTTCGTCATCTTCTTCTTCCGCTGTTAATTCGGAAACAATTTAACAATGTTATTTCTTTGTGGAAATCTTCTTCCTGTAGCTTTTCACGGTGTGCAACACGAGCCAACTCTTGTCAATTGCAGCATGCATAAGCTTTTCAACGTTCGCGCTAGACGAAAAGAAGGTTCTCTTTAGCGATTTCCCTCTTCACCTTAGACCAAATTAATTCTATGGAGTTGTACTGACAACGATAGGGAGGAAAACGAATAATTAGGTGCCCTTTTTCAATGCAATTGGATCTAGTCCTGCGTTTTGCTTTGATTTGCTTTTTCTAACAATTCTTCTCTCGTTTCGAAAGGGTGGAATGCTTTGTTGTTGTATAGCAGCCAGTCTTGAGTATCTTGTTTTCGGGAACTTGTAGAGGGAAATTTGTCTATCATCTTAGAACGGTATCCACGATGATGATTGAGCCCTCTTCTAGAAAATTTAAAAACTTATTAATGAAGCAATTTGTGTGTCTGCATTCGTTTCAGAATGAAAATCAACATTTTACTCCCTGGTTTGGAACGGAAAACCCACTTGCTTTCGGAAATGAGCCCTGTGTGTGCGAGCCTATAGCTTTTTCCTGCAGGAATTCTTCTCTTCCCATTGATTCTTGCTATAATTAAGTTATCCTTGCAATGGTCCTGATTTTCCCTCATCACAAGGTGAACAATGGGAAGCGTATCTAAGCACGTGCATAGTTCTTAACATGTTTTATTTTCGCAGCAACTCTTCTAGCAAGGGTTTACCCCATCATTGGTTTTATTATTCTAAGCCCAAAATTCAGCATTAATTCCATGGAAGTAGAGATCCTTTTTTCTCTCATAATATGAATGAGCATTTTAAAGGTGCGGTATTAGCCCTTGTCACACATTTCATATTGTGCCGCGAAGAACGTCTTTTTCAAAGCATCTAAATTGGAAACGCTTGGAGGGGGGGGGGATTCTTTCCTGGAGATCTAAATAAAGATTTACCAATTTCTATGGTAGAAGTTTGGCCCTGTTTACAATGCGTCACACAACATTGCATGCTTTGGCCGTGGGTTCCTGGCTTTGTGAAAATTTTGATTTATCACGCACTTCCTTAGGTGACAATGCCTTTAAGAAAAAATGTATATTAAAAATAATATTTCTGGCCTTGCCCTTGGTACCTGCACTACTGATAATGAAATGTTTTCGTTTTTAAGGGTATCTAGTTTCTTAATAAATGAATTTAATTCAGAGAATGTCATTTATGTTATTTGTTTAAGATGAATATATTTTGTGTTCTTGTGACATTAACAGTTCACAAAACACACAGTGTAAAAGTATTTTTGTTGTCAAGTTGTACGCGCCTAAGTCTTAGCACCGAACTGCCAACGAAAGCGCGCACTGCTCGACTGCAGTGAACCTGTTGAATTAATTTGTAAGAGAAATGCGTACAGTTCAAAAGCACGTCATAAATTTCTGACTTGACTACAGCTTACTGAAAACCGAAAAGAAATAACACAAGGACGAAGGTAGAACATATCATAAAAACAAGGAGGTTGTTTAATATGAAACGATATCTCGAGAAGTGTATGGAGTTGAAACGTGGTCTTTGAACAGGCTGCTTCGAAACTTCTAGGGGGAAAAAAAAAGAGGAAAAAAAAAAGTTCAGTAGTAATGTTGGACGCATGAAAAATAGGAAATAAGTTGCCTACGCTTATGCCGTGAGGAGCTAAACAATAGGCGAGCCCCTTTAGTACCGTCTCAATGCCTTCTAATACAGCACGGGGGAGATGATAATGTCGCGGTTGCAATGGAGAACTAAAAGCAAACATTTATGTCGTAAATGTGAAGTAGATTGTAGTAGATCTTCCCATTAACATCATACAATTCAATCTGACGCGTTGCAGGAGCAGGAAGACGTTATGCAGTCTCCAAGGAAGATCCTCGAAGGTCTTCACAACGTTGATGTTAGAGAGATATTTCTCAGCACTTTACCAGACCTCTCTTAGCAATGGGTACGAAGTAGTTAATCAGAAATGGCCCGCCGCTGATTATCTCCAAACATAAATTGCGCAATAGAATTCCGATATACTTATGTTCACAAATCTCCAGATTCATGAAATCAATCACTGCACTTGTTCTGAACTGAACACCCAAAATAGGTAGGAACTCTTAATACTGTGCCCAGTGTTCCAAGCTTGTTGCATTTGCTGTGTGACTGCCCCTAGTTAAGTTCTCTGTGCATAGCTTGTATTATTTTGGGGCAGATGTAATATTTTTTTTTTTCTGCAGAATATAAAGTGAGCTCTTTTAAGCGACAAGGAAATGGGTTTTGAATGTAACTAGAAGAATCAGTTCCATGGGTTTTTCTTCTTCTTTTTTATCTTTGGGATTTCGATTTCATAAATTTGACCATTTTTTTTTTCATTTTCAGCGCAGCGCAGTCTCTCTCTCTCTCTCTCTCTCTCTCTCTCTCTCTCTCTCTCTCTCTCTCTCTCTCTCCCTCCCGCACACGCATACACATATGTGAAAGTTTTCTAATATTTTTTCGCATTTTAATCCCCTTCATTAATAAAAATAACACTTAAAATAATCTAAATTAAACTTTGCACTTGTCCAAGGAATAACATTTATTATGCACCATTTCTATATTTTGTCTAAAAAAGAAAATGGACAATTTTTCAATTATCGTCATCACCCTCATAATTTTAGTACTTGATTATTAAATTGGCAATAATGAATATATGTAAGGTTTGTTTGTCTGGAATCATAAAACCAGAGATTTTAAATAATTAAAGAGAAATATTGTATCCTATTTATAATATTGGAAAGACACAAGCTATTAGGCCTCAGAGCGCTCTAAGCATTTTCATGATGGACTAGCCAAAAGAGATGCTTAACAAGAAAATTAATATGTATTCAGATTTAGCAGAATGTCAAACATACATCTTACAACTGAGTAACCCTTTGAAAGCAGAATGTCATGTCTATTTAGGATGTGGGAAACTTGATAGAGGAGCCGAAAACAAACATGTTCTTATAAATATAAGGCATATTTCATTTTATTTTACATATATATGCTTTTGTCGTTCATTTAATTTTACAATCGTAGCTATAATTAGATCAATGTGACCAAAGAAATAGAAATTTCATGAAAAATTCACGGTAGACTGGTGACTATTTCTTATCATAATTATTGTGAATCTCAGTTCTAGTGTTTAGCTAATCATGTTCGAACTACTGATCTAGAAATACATGTCCTTAATCTTGTTGAGATAACAGTGAGGATCGCATCCGAAACATGCCGTGTCCTGCATTTAAGTCATGCTTACAAATTAAAATCATATTTAATCGCGTACCAAATCATAGGGTTAAGTTTAATGTATTAAGTATAATCAAAACCCCAGCCTAGCGTCCTTTTCTTGAATTCACAGTTGTCATAAGATTTCGGGGTGGCATACAAGCTGGCTACCATAAGCGGGATACGATAGCGGTCATCGCATCTGCTGGCGCAGTAGGCGAGGCACACCAAACGATAACCCACCTTGTAAGCATTCGAAAGAACAGTTAACGATGGACGCGTGCAGGAGATTTTATTGTTGAACGTGTCGATGACGGCTTCATTTTCGAAAGCGTCACTATCAACTACAATAATTGCAATTGTTGATTGAAGATTTACGATGATAAAACCGTTCGATGCTGGGAAGTAACAGACGATTTAGGTCATGAATCGGAGACCAATCCGGTATAAGAATATCAGAAATTCTAACCAATCAAACTACTACCTCCCGCCAAAATGTATCGTTTCCGTTTTATCATATCATTTTCATTTTATCGCGCATACGTGCAATTGTTTTCATGCAAAATCATTAGAACGGCGCACTTTTTTTTTTTTTTTTGTTGATTTATTTATGGACGCTCTTTAACATCTCAGGTCATCAGCGTCCCATTCAACTCAGGGCGTGAAACGGCCGACAAATTTTGCTCAGAGGCCTCCCTTTCAGGCTTGAGGTTCTTTTTCGTTCCGTAAATGTATGGCACGGGACCCACGGCTTTATTTCCCTTCCGAAGGAAGCTATACCTAGGATTTTTACGCCCGAAAAAATCCATCGGTCTTGGCCGGATTCGAACCCGCGTTTAACGGCGCACTGAAATATATTTACAGCGTCTATGGCCTAAACATCTGTGTGCACTAGAAATCAGTTATCAATATGGAGGACAACTGCAAGCATTTTTACGAGAACTCAAATGAACAAATTCACCTTATAATTCAAAGTTCCCTGCCAAAAACTCTAAGCAAAATAGAAATACTGTGTGGAACCACGTTAAAATAAGCACTGTGTTTCAACATTCGTTTTAATTTCGATCTTCATCTGTTAGACTGTTAGCGAAAATCAAAATGCCGGACTGGACATTAAGCGCATTTTATGGATATATTATTTTATTTTTATAATTTATTCGCTAAATAATGGAAATAAATATAAATCGAGCTCCAGATTCTGTCATGATAAATTTTGGAACTCTCTTATATTACTACAGGACATTATTTCAAAGTAAGAGCCATCTCCTTTCGTTTAGTGACTCAGCGAATGGAACCGAATAGAGAACACGTATATTGTGTGATAGTCATCTAAGATTTACAACTGCGTTCAGGTAAATGAAATTAATTTAACTTCAAATGTATTTTCACGTTGTTTAAGGCAGTTAACATTGGTACAATAGCGTTATTCAGCATTAGCATTGTTATTAAGATTGTTTACATTTCGAGAATGTTACGCCATGCCACTGGCAGCATTATCCGCATTAGTTTGAAAGAGTGTATGGACTTAGTGAAGCTGATTTTCCTTTCCGAAAAGCATTTTGTTCTTGATTATTGCTTATGGATGCTCAGAACCAGTATTTTCCGTATGCCATATTGTTCACTAATGAAATTGTTTTTTTCCTGAAATTGGGTACATACATTTACGGTGCAAATAAAAATCCCAAGTAACTTTAGTAGCATAACACTAACAACAATTTAGCGTTAATAAAGTGATGTGGGCAGAATGAGGAACGCACTGGAACTGAATGCTCTGTATCCCACAGTAATTTGTTCCTTCTCGAGAGAAACCGCCACGGGTGGGCGAGGTTGTTAAGGCGCAGACTCGTGAGCGGGAGGTCTGGGGTTCGAATCCCGCCAGGACCGTCCTTCCTGACTGAGGTTTTTTCCAGGTTTTCCTCAGTCCTCATTAATGGCAAATGCACGAGAGGTACTCTATAAACTTAGGCCTGGAACGTTTCCTTCCTTAAAAATAAATCCTTTCCCAATATATTTCATCTCATGTATCATCAGTGTCCACCGCCTGTGGTGCCTCAGTAGTAAAAACGGGCGTTAAACACCATTCATTCATTCATTCATTCATTCATTCATTCATTCATTTTCGAGAGAATGACATGTAAAATAATATTGAATATTTAAAACTTAAAAAAAAAAATCCCTTTACATGGATTGTTTATAGACGGAACCTGCTCCTCTCCACTTATAAAAAATCGCTGACATACAGCTCAGGTCAGGGGTGGCGTACTTTGACCTTTGTAACACGCGTTGCTTCATTTCGAAGTGACGGGCGCAATCTAGAGTGGTCGCAACTTACGCCATTAACCGATAACACTCTGCGATATTTGGCTGTTGTGATTGGCGGACACGGATTTGACTCGGCGGAACCACCTGGTGATGAGGAACGTCTAAGAAAGTTGTCCCAAATTCTTATCAAAAATTCTTCTTTCAACAAATACGCTTTGCTCTGTATATTTAACAATTATTATAATTTATCTTTTTCAGTAACTGTTTCCAAATGCGTTCGTAGTAATGCACTTGCAACTAGCATTAGTATGTCTCTTGTATTGGCACAGTACATTCTACTGTTGCCATGAAAGAGACGGAGACAGTAAAAATGATTGGACTCGGCGCATCACCACTAGGATAACGGATTTCTCACTTTGATAGTAAAACATGGGTAAACTCTTGGTCGGTCCACACTGTATATTGCTCTACATCTTCTGTCTCTTCTTTCAAAAAACAGAATATTGCACTAACCATCACTCATTATATTTCGACTATTCCTTTGCTTGTAACTGTTGAACTCCAAAGTAGCCATAGCTTGCCCTCTAACGCCGTCTATGCTTGTACATCGATTCAATCTAAATGCAATAAAATTAACATCAGTGGTTGATAACTTACTGCCTACCTTTGTGTATCCTTGTCTTCTCTTCTTAGTCAATTTTCGAATTTTTATATTTTAACACATTTCTTATATATCAACGTCATTGAATTATTGACTGTTTCCGCTTCAGGACTAATAAAATGATTTTATTGCTCAGCACATTTTCATAACGATTTCGTGGTTATAACAACATTGCTATACATCTTACATTTGTTCCTAACATTTTATCACACTTTTCAGTTTTCAGTCCCCAATTTTCTGTCATTTCCTTTATACCGTGCCCTCATCCCGACACGCACTCGAAGTCTGTATACACTACTAGAAACTGTTGACACGACTCCCGGTAAGACTAGAGTTAAAGTTTCGGTGGCACAGGCAATTGAACTTGTTCAGTCGTGTTTATCACGCCGTTTTAATTGCGTTTCTGTAGGAAGTGCGTGTTAGATTTTCTACAGTGCATTTGTGTATTGTAGAGCATGCCGAGAGTGAGATAGATGTTAGAACAAAAAGTATTTATTGTTAGCACAAGTGTTTTAAGAGAGAATTTCGTGCTAAATTTTTGAAGTAGCATTTCAATCGTAAAGTGCAATTATAAAATTGGCGAACAAGGTTCGAACTCAAGGCGATTTCATTGACAAGAAGTCGATACCAAAAAATATCGGATTTTAACAGAGGAATACTTGATGAAATAGGCTATCGATTAGAAACTTCTTGAAAATCTTTAGTACGATTAACCCAGCAAGTTGGTATGCGTGTCAGCCGTGTGTATAAGCACGCGGGATCATTAACGTTTCTCAAACCCCAGACGCAGGCAGGCCTGTGAAAGTCATGACGGCATTATCTGACAGCAGATTGGGGGGGGGGGACTTAACAGAGCACATCATATGCCAGAACAGAAAATTTCTCCCGATAGAAAATCCACTGCCATGCCGCACCACAACAGCCCATCTCTTTTTATCTTGCAACCAGATTTATAGAATGAAATAATAAGAAGAATTGGGAGAACGAAAATGAAAAGAAAATTTCTCTCCCAGCATTCGCTTAATTGACCAGGATCAGAATGGCCAGCACCAATGACAGCAAAAATGAAATTAAAATGGTATTCCCTAAACAACCGGTAGAGATATTATTTAAGGCTCGGAGGTTGTTGGAAAGTCATATTTTGTCTGAGATATTGTATGAACCAAATTAGACTCATTTATTTTCCAATATTTAGATATTATGTTATTTTCCTTTATTGAACACTTTAAGACAAGTTTGATGTTTTCCGTTGCGTTTTTAGTCATTCATGCCTTTCAAGATTTACTTTCTTTTTTAACGATGCATTCAGAGGTTCAACATGAAGTCAATCTTGCGAATAGTGTAAATTTTCCTTGAAATGCTTTATGTAACACGTTTATCTTCGTGAAACTGTGGTAAATTTTTTCTTGAGATGGCAAACTGCTATAAAAACATCCCGCATCTTAAAACAAAATATTTGCATCAAAGAGCTTTTGGCATTCTCCTGCCGCCTTCTCTATCCGCTCTATTGTTGAGACACGTGTAAATGCATTGTTGAAATCACTTTGATGTTATGAAAACAGTAACCGACACATTCACAGGATAATTGCTGTTTTCATTGCAAGACTTGCTAATGTCTCCAACTTAAAGGGAAATTTGGCACATAGTAAGAACAGTTTTTTAATTTTAATATTAGCTTGGAATATTAGAAGAAAAAAAACTTTTGAAACCAGATAATGCGTAAATATGGAAAATTCTATTAGATGAACATTTTGGTATGAGTGTTTTTGAAAAGGATTTTGCACTTGTATGCCTTGCTGTTCCCTCACAACTGTTAACTTTTGGAAAAGGGTTTTTCGATAATACAACTTTTAAATTTCATATATTGTAGTGATATTAGTAGAAAAATATACTTCTTTACTTTTTAAATAAAAATTACTAACATTATGTGAAAAACCATATACTGTAAAGCACTTTTGAACCTTATGTACGAAACTTATAGGTATTTCGATTCTATATCATATTTTGAGAAATGTATGGTGTTTTTTAAACCATTTTTCAGTCATCAGCTTCCAAGTCTATTACATCATCTTATGTTGGTTGCTGCGAGGTCTTGGAGAATCCAAATACTGAACAATCAAACGAATTTCAATTCACTGTCCTTACCTGTTTGTTATAATAAATTCTCCTCCACATTTCAAAACTGGAGCTGCCATCCACATTAGCCCCTTCTTCTCTCTCATTCTCTCTTTCTGTGTTTGTTTATTTGATTACAAACGAATACGCAGCTGACAAAATGTTGTCAAATCCAGGTTAAGTTTACCATACTGTTACATAATATCCGAGTCACAACTGTCATTGGACAAACATTTGTGACACTAAAATTTATGTTATAAATGTACTGCGAGTTTTTTGCTTGTTAGCATATTATATTTCACATATTCCCATAATAGCCATTATACACCTAGAATAACAACCTCGGCTGTTTTTTCAGTTGAAGCCCTTACAGAGAAACCAATGAAATGCTACGATATTGATATTATATATTATATATACGATATTGATATTATATATTATATATACGATATTGATGTTATATATTATATATACGATATTGATATTATATATTATATATATACGATATTGATATATATTATATATACTATATTGATATTATATATTATATATACGATATTGATATTGTATATTATATATATGATATTGATATTGATGCCGCGCTCATATTCTTAACAGCCGGCAGTCTTTTGATATGAAAACTTACCTCGCCTTCAGTGACAAGCGTGCTAGCCAATAAGAAAACACATTAAATAATGACGTATATGTTTCTACTCCATGTGGACCAGTGCTGCAATATCTTGCACATTCTTTATTAACCGTCCCGGAGTTTGCTTGAGATTTTATGTCAATGTGGGGACCGTGTAATACAGGCAGTAACATGATCGAATAGGAAAGGAACCTATTTTTGAGACTGTTAAAACAGTAGGACTTATCCATACAGGGCCTAAAACTCCAAAAATTATAAAAAGTGTTAATTTTACATGTGACGTTATATGTAGGGAGTTTATAAATTTTGTAAAAAGAGACAATCTACTTCAGTTGCTATCTGAACTGAAAAAAGTGTGTCGATTTCCGTACCAAGAATCCATTTTGCGCCAATCCTAAAAAAAAAAAAAAAAACTAAGATTTTGTTTCCGCACGCTGAATGAAAGACGTGATGTTATGGAGTCTGCCCGAATAGTGAAGTAGCCTGAAGATAAAGATATTTAAATACATTAAATCACCTCAGATTCTTAGGCTTTCAGGTATGGATGAAATGCAGATATATTTAACGCTGGTTGGTTAATCGTCTCTTGGTAAATCTGCAACAAAACAAATGTTCAATAGTTCTACGAAATGTAAGCTATCACTCGATTAAAAATCAGTTTCCTCACTAGGCCTACCAAAAAGGACGACGTGCAATATTATAATTTGAACATTCCGGGTCCACTTCCAGTTACGGCGGTACTTAAAAACCATTAAACAGCAAACCTGGAAAACGAGTTTTAATTAATGTACTTGCTAGGTATCCACGTCATAAAGCTCTCAAGCCATCCCCTTATGTAACTGAACTCAAAAAATCAGCGAGGAAAAGAAACACGGAACCTGCCGTGAGTGACAGTATCTGAATGATATAAATGGGAATTTATGGAGAAAATGTATTGAAAATACATTTCGTGTAGAAAAACAATATACAGTACAAGATTGAAAATTAAAATAGCCAGCTCGTAATACGTGTGGGAGAGAGTGACATTAAATACGAAAATTAAAGTATGTAAAAAAATCTATTTATGTCGTAATGCACGCATTGTGTAATCTAAAAGAGACCAATAATTACACTAGGCAATGAAAATGTAAGAGCAACGGCTGAAACCGTGGCAACAGCGCTTGTGCAGTCACCAGAAGGAGATGGTGGGAGTTTGATAACAGAAGCTTTCATGTGCCGCATGTTAGCGTTTACTGTCTGTTTCTACTTTACACTTTTATATTGTATGTGCTTAAATCGCAATGTTTTGCCATATTTTATCTCTTAAGTAATTGCTGTCTTTCTAAGCCAATACTTCAAAGCAGCCAGTATTGTACATCTTTCCTCTTTTAATGTTTGAAGTCATAATTTCCACACTACACGTTTTCCTCTGTCAATCTCTCTTCTCTCTTTGCGCGGCTTTCCATTGATCTGTTTTGACTATCTCACTTCTTTCATCCACGAGATTCCAAATCACTTAAACCTTCCATTGTAACGATCTCTTCTGCGTTCATTTATTGCTTGATACCTTACGTGTTCTAACCTATTTCCAAATAATCTATTTCCACAATCCTATTTTTCAGTATTATTTGCAAAATTTAACTTACAATTCAAATTCAATGTACTTTTGTGCTCTCCTAGTTATTTTATCTCTCAGTTGTTTTAAATATGATGCAGTAGTTTTCCCTTTGCTAACTTCGTATTTTATCTCGTCCTCTTTAATGTCATCTTTATCATTTACAAACTGTGGGCATAGATATATATTTTGTCTAATCAACTTCTTAATTGATCATATTTTTATTTTCCTGTTTAATTTTAATGCAAACTACAAGGGGAGTTGTAAAAGATCTCGGCCTGACCAAGAAAGCACAAGCTAAACTATTTAATACCCTTAGTAAAATAAAATTTGCCCAACTGTGAAAAATAAGCTTCGTCTTCGTTATTTAATGCGAATCTTCGTCCACACAGCCATTTTTTCAGGTTTGGGAACAAAAAGAAATCGCTGGGAGGCAAATCCAGCTAATGTCGCGGATGTGGAAGCATTTGGAAGCGAAAGTCATTTAAACCTCAAACATGTGTAAAGGCAAATTATTGTAAGGAAAGACAAATTCTTTATCGCAACTTGTGGACGTTTAGCCTGAATAGTCCAGTAGTGAAGCGAAATGCTTCCCGGTGATGATTCTGCCCTTATGGAGGTAATCTATGAACACCTTACTAAGAGAGCCTTAGAAAGCCGTTTCCTGCAGATGGAACCGTTTTTGCTTTCTTTCGTGCACTTTCACCTGTTGCCACTCACTGTTTGAACTGCTCCTTCGTCTTTGTCATGTTTTATTTATTGTTATAAAACGTCGGAGGAGCTCACTGGAATTGTTTAAACAAGTCTAAAAACTCTTGCAAAATGTTCATGTCATGTGTTGCGGTCCATGTTAACAAACGGGGCACACGTCGAGCGGAAAGCTTTCTCACACCCAAAACGTTGTGTACTGGACACGGCCTAGCGAGGTCTTTGCAATGTCATAAAATTTGCATACCTTCAATCGGCGGTCATTAAACACAGCATTGTGAAATTTTGTCACAATCTCGTCGGTCACAGCAATTTTGGGATGCCCTGGGCGCTCATCTTGATTGAATGTACGATCACGCTTAAATTCCTCAGGCTACGTTTTAACCATCGAAAACGAAGGGGGGGGGGGCACCTTTAATGTGGAATTTTATCTTCTTTTGTATTTCTGTTGGGATTAAACCCTTCAAATCGAAGTAATTTATCGCGGTTCGTATTTCAGTTTTATTAATTTTGTAGAATAACACTAATTTGTTTACACGATCGTCGCAAACAACTGACTACACTTTCGCTTCTGAAACTTTACAGCGCGTCGTCTAAAGGATGATAATTAATAACTATCATAGTAATTTGGCCATCTGACATCTCTGAGTCAGGCCGAGAACTTTTGCAACAATCCTAGTATTAGTTCATAAAGTGCATATATCCATATAAAGTGTACAAGAGTGCTACTTTTAAACACTGTAGATATCAATATAGATTATATGACATAATTATTGTTGAACCAATATGCATATACTTACTAAGTAAGATTTGAACTAGAAACCCATCTGGCGATAAGGTTTTTCTGAAGAAAACCGGAGTAATGTATTTGATTAGGGAAGTTAATTTTAAGCACTACACACTATTAACATTATTAAAACAAGAATTCAATCAGTACATTAGGAGTTTCTTTTTCAGTTAAAATAATTTCTTTTGCAAAATGAATTTACAGACCTCCAAAATATCCTTCATGTTGTTCTACTACATGTTTAAGTCTTGAAATCTTTATGAAGTCAAATAAGAAGCGATTCTTTTCATTCTGGAAAAATCTTAGATGAGTTGATAGTAGAACTACGTGATTGAAACTACATGTAAAGTGCTACCAACTTCATATTTGATGCTCAGGGAGAGGGAGTTAGTGTGTAATCATATTGAAGCAGGGAGTAAAGACGGCACGTGTTGCGAGAATCTGGGCAGGTACACGCCCCTCCACAGCAAACAGTTTGCTACGTATCCGGACAACTAGATGGGGTTAATTAAAAAAGTTATTTGATCATTCCTTGCTGGAGGTGAAAAAGAAAATATTTTGAGACTGATTACTGACAGTGTAGAAAACTGTCGAAAAAATACAAGATCTAATCCTAACATAATACTTCTAATCAATCTGTCCATGGCTTCCACCCAACTGCAGAGCAATTACAGTCTACCTTATTCACGTAGGTAATGATATTGACAATGTAAAGAAGATATTTCTGAAAGCGTCTTCCAAAATAAAGAGATTTAAGGAAATGACAACTGAATTCCTTTGCCCTCAGAGTCAATTGCACCTCGAGGGACCTGGCGGCCTTATATTGTGCTCAAAATTATACGTGGCTGTTCAGCGTAATTCCTTATACCTTTGAATATTCAGCTGTGTACAGTTATCAAAACTAAAATGGTCAGAAGTTGTTCAGTTAATAGAACAGTGTCACAGAAAGAGTCAGAAATAACCTGAACGTTTTAGAGAAAAATTACGGATACGGAGAAAATGGGGAATAAGAAATGCATTCAAGAAGGCGATATGTCATATTTTATATTTGCAGCCACTACAGCATTTGAAATAGAATGACTTTTTTTAGGATATAAAAATGTCTACTTGTCACTTCTGCTTCTCCTCGTTTGGCGCTACAGCCCGCGGTGACCTCTGCATCCTCTACCCCCGTCTTACGACTTCGTTGATAGAGTGCAGTATTGTAGGGGAGGCATGTGGTCAGCATGCAGGTCGCCTATCACGCGGCTTTCATAATCGAAGAACGCCACCTCTCCCTCAGGCAGCTTCCCAAGACTGGGTGGACCCCTTTCCAGACCTCCCTAACTTAGAGATAATCCCAAATAGGTGCGGGGCCTCCCTCCAGCAGTCAGCAACACTAACCTACTTGTCATTTAAGAAGTATATTGTAAAGTGTAAGGCTTTCGTAAATATATACATTTCAATGTTGAAATCTTATGCAGAATGAGATAATATGATCGCGCAGTTTATATATTGTGTTTCACTGCTTCAGAATCAGCCTGCACTTAGGTACAACCGATACAACAGCAAGGTCGACGATTCTACACGGTTCTCTACAGCTCAAGTGCACTCAACCGAACTTTTCTGTTTAAATATGTTCAACGCCCTTTTTTACTATTGAGGCATCATAGGAGGTGGACACTGATGATACACGAGATGAAATGATAAACTGGGAAAGAATTTTTTTTTAAAGGAGGAAGCGTTCCAGGCTGTTGCCATTTATGAAGACTGAGGAAAACCTGGAAATAACGATAGTCAGGGAGGACGGTCCTGGTGGGAATCGAACCCCAGACCTCCCACTCACGAATCCGCGCCTTAACGACCTCGGCCATCCGTGGCGGTACTCAACCTAACGTTAGCAGCCGTTATTTGCAAAATAGTTTTGTTATAAATCTAACTCATCCAGGTCGCACGGGTACTAGGACCGTACGTGCTTTCCCAATACACTAGAAAATACATGAAATTGCACAAACCGATATTTAACTTTTAAGAGACACACAATGAACATAATGAAATAAATAAACGGAAAAAGAAATAAAAATATAAATACCTATATCAAATGAACAGAAAAGAAAGCAATGCAAAAGAAAAAAACTTTAACACTCCCTCGCATACATGTACAAATAATAATAAAAAAATTGTGACTCAAGTTCCCCTACCCCCTTTCCCGGTTGTCTGCCTCTTCCGATCCGAGTGTTTCACTTTGTTTAATAATTTGGCTATCCCTCATCCTCCTTCCTATCTGCTAGCAAAGTCCAGCACTGCTATTGACCTCTCTCTGCGTTACACCTAACGTTATACTTATAAACTGCATCTCCCTGCTGATATATGAACGGCCATTTTATGCACAACATTCTCAACTAAATTCTAGGTCAAAGCAATGTGAAATAAGAAAGAATCTTACTAGAGTGTTAGAACTTTTGAAATGACCTCCGTAGTTTAACGAAAAATTGTTGAATAACATAACATAATAATAGAAGTAACACAATTAAGCATATCTTGTGAAAAGAAAGAACATATTTAAATCGTATTTTATAAATACACTCTCTGTTAGTATCTATAAATCTGAAAGTCGCGAGCGAAGGAAAGAAAACAAATTTTAATTACACAAAATACATAAATTATTACAAGAATTGCGATGATGGTACAACTAATTGACAAAAATGAATAAATGAGAAAGCAATTGAAATGCGAAAATTGAATGGTGTGATTACAATTACAAGAGAAAATATTTTGCATATTCATTGACAGGACGATGAGAGATTGAGAAATATTTAAATAAATAAAAGAAATTCTGAGAAGTGGGTCTAGAATTACAAAACTAACCGTATTGCGATCTACACAAGCAAAATAAAAATGCTACCTTAAAATGTGGAATGATTTCCTTTAACACATGAAAAATCGTGTTTTCAATCAATCTGGAACAAATTTTACATTTGCTCTTTAGAACCATTAGGAACGTGCTTTGCTCTAAAACAGTGCGGAACTAAGCAGGGTCGTTCAGGTAGGCTTGGCACTCGCATTTGATAGATCCCGGGTTCAAAGCCTTGGGCCTATCATCCTGACTTTAGTTCTTTCGTGAGTTTCCCTGGTCACTGGGATGGATATTTACATTCCACGACTTTTCTGCTCTCCCATTTCATTCCATTAAAGGACCGAAATTGCCAGTGGAGAAGGGCTATATGAGGTGTGACAGAGATATTCAGGGGCCCATACTCCTTGCAGAGGGGTCTACCTGGAAACATTGGGAATCCCTTCTGTGTCCGTGCCAATCACTCCTGGATCCTAGCCGTCCGGTGTCTCCATCACCTAATCCTTTCCTCCCGGAGGCGTCTCCACTGAGTGCAAAGGCGCAAACGTCACCCTTTAGCAAATCAAAATGTCTCCTCCGTCCCTTACAATCCAATCTAACTTAGTGGAGTGGTAAGAAAAGCTGCGGCAAATCGCAAGTCCCTCTCCGATCTGGGACTTGAACCATACTATTTAGCAATAGTTATCATTAATTATTTTAACAATTGATTTATTTTTAACACAACGCAATCCAGCTCGAATGGATCATTAATTTCTGGCTAGGCTTCAAATTAATACTCACAGTGATACAAGTCTCAATGTCGTAGAAAATCAAGTTTTCTACAAACATTTTTTCATGAACTTACGAACTACTCTTAACTTTCTCAATCTTTTTATGATAACTTTTTTGTAATAAACCATGACAATAATTAAAAGATGTAATTTGTTTTATAATCTAATTTTTTCCAACTCAATGTATTCCTTCGAATGTCAACGTTAAATTTATTAGACGAGATTCTTAAATTAAACTAACTATGCATTAATTTCTGACATTGCTCCTTGTTAGCCATCTTCACTTCTTGTACGATAACATCTACATGCATATAAATTAGAATACTTTTCTTAACCAGTCATATAAATATTAATAAGCATCTCTTATGAATGTCAATAGCTGGAACTATTTATCCTTTTAATTTTAAGAGTGGAGAGGATGGACCTTATTGAAAGTTTCTCCAATGAGTTTCAAGATGGCTGTTGATCTCTTACAAATAACAACAAGTTTTGCAATGACAATTGTCAATAAAAATGCAACACAAAACTAAATTGATAATGTCAATATTAAACAATATTACATAAGTGTAACAATGATAAGATTGTATTTAAAACTAAAAAAATATGGTTATGAAAATGATAGGGATTGAGTTTTTTTATAATTTATAAATGAGTACGATGAAACATTTTGTCGCCTTCTGCAGTGAGAGCAATTTAAAAGTCCTGCAACTTAGAATAGCAAAATAATTGATCTGCCCCTCTCCCAATCGCTGAGATTACCCATTTTACTCTTCTAGTCAATTGCAAGCAGGGTTTCGACACTATCAGACAGTTGTGTTATGCAGTACTGGGTGAGATTTCATTAAATAATGCAATAATATGAGATATTTACTACGCTTTCAAGGCATATATTACATACAGAAAGTCCTGTGGCAGAACGGGACAGGCAACTTCTGGCAGCCCAACAGGAAACAGGTTCCGTGACTGACCGGAGAAAAAACTGAACAGTTTTTATTTAAAGCTCTGAAAGATATTAAAGTTAGTACAAAAGTTTAATGAAACTGCTTCATCAATTCACAACGGAATTACGCCCTAAATTTGGTCTCAGAAATGCTGGCTCCTCGTTCCCCAGATCTTATGATTTGTGCTTTTTATCTTAGGGGGACTTTTAACTAACACCCACGCAGTGAAGAATCTTAAAACACGAAGTTAGGTTTATTAGTGATGGGGAACAGATGCGTGTGATCTTAAGAAGATGTGGACTGTGTATCAGGGAAAATGGGCAACATTTGCAGCACCTACTATAAAGAGGGTGAGTTTCAAGTTCAGTTATTTAATAGGTTGTGAGTACATTTTAAACCGCTTGAGCGTCGCTAGTCAATACGGTATCTACAAACCGGCGAAACTATTAATTGGGACGTTTAAACTGCTTTCACCCAGTTATATAAATAAACTCAACTGTAGCTTAGTAATTACCTAATATCATAAAAAGATATGATTGTCGTAATTTTTTCATCCATAAATAATAATATCCAAAGAACTTAGATTTGGTTAAATCTAATAACTTCTAAAAAGTGAAACATTTGTTTATATGTTTTAGGTTATCCCAAAGCAGTAAAACATAGCGCATTATGTTTTCATGAAGATAAAACTAATGACATATCATCTTAAAATAATATTTCGTAAATGTATTTTTAAACTTTATAATTAAGTTCTGAATCTGGAGTCTTTTGATATATATTCAATATGGTTATATCAACTAAGTGCAGTATCAAAAACTATGCAAATATTTATGGTTTTTGTGCATTTGGAAGGATAAATTCCGAAAATATTTCACTGTTTCAATATCTTTTTATAATATAAGTAATGCAAAACAAGATGAACTGCTAGTTAAAAAAAACATTAGATAGATACATGATACATAAAAAGACTAAAGTAAATATTCCTAGCCCTCTATAGAGCTCTCAACAAACAGTTGTTCTGTTTTACAAGGTCCCAAGCCTACGACGGCGAACTTACATGTTAAAATTTCCTACATCTCTAGACATTGTGTACGCAGACAGAATTGTGTATGTATTTCGACTTGCCCATGCCAATGTAACTATACAATAGAATTTATGACCATGTACCGTAGAATCGATACCTAGCGGTCGAGAATCTAACTCTTGAAGAGTTATTTTCCCATCTCTTGACCTTGCGCGGAGTTCAAATTCACTTTCGATATGTTTCCAATATGTTATATCTCAAACATGTTTTATTTATGGAGATGGCAGCAATCGATTCCGGACTTCGGGAGTTTTAAAGACCGAGACACGTCGACAAAGGCTTTTGGAAAGGCGGGAGAGATTCGCTAGTTCACATGCTCGACCGCACAGGCAGTGGTTTCTTCTGAGACCCAAGTGTCAATACGTGTTAAAAAGATGAAATACATTTACCTTTATTCTTTCAACTGTAACCAACGCTGCACTTTATGGCATTTTTATTCTTGTTGCTCAGAAAATATTCCTAATACGAGGGCCACCTTTTAAATTGTTACAGAAACTAGGAAGGAAATAAACAAACTGTTTGATTCCTTTTCAAAATATTCATCTTTAAGATGTAAATACTTTAACATGGGTACCCGACATTTTTTTCTACTCTGAAGTTGGTATCTCAAAACCATGGTTTTTAAAGGCCTCAACAGCCTCTTGAGATGATGAAAATCGCTGTCCACGCCTTTTTGTTTGTTATTCGTGAATTAAAAGAACTCATTAGGCGATAAATACGGGCAACGAGACATTAACTGGACTTTTTTCCTTCAAATAAATAATCAATTGTTTGACGTGCTCTGTGAGAGCTGGCATTGTCATAATAGTGCGACGTTTTCCGTTGTTTTTCTTCAGACAAACAAATTGTTGTATATCATTCAGCTTAACTGTTCTCCGATCCTCTAAAGAAATAGTTGCGGCATGTCCAGTACAACCGAAGAAACAAACGATCATGTTTTTGGAAGTGCTTCGTGAACAAACAACTTTTGTGGGATTCCGTTGATCTTGGAACACCCTAACAGTGGGTTGTTGCTTAGTTTCTAGTTCTATAAATATATCTAAATTTTGTCACCTGTTACAATGTTGTATGAGAATTTTTTAGTTCCTTGGTGGAAATTATTGAGCATTTTGTTACAGTAATCAATACTTATTTTTTTTTTATACTTAAGGATGCCTCTGTCTCACATGCCAATCTTTTTCAATCATGTTGTGATTTTTTTTTTTTTTTTTTTTTGAATGACAACCGATATTAGTCCACCTTCCCGAAATTCATCGCTGAAGGACGCACGACCACGAAGAAATTCTGCAAACAATTGGAAACAGTCTTTTCTGATGGTGGTTCAATGCCAAAAGTTGAACGAAGTGATTATATTCTTTATTGTTGAATTAGATCTTTACTAAAATCGTAAAAATCATCTATTGAAAACCTTCACGTGAAATTTCCTTCTTTCGCAAAATTGTTTCGTTTAAACGTTCACTGTAAAAAACTACCGGTCAATTCCTATGCTGCAACTGTGTTCACAATAACAAATGTTAATTCTTTCGAAAATAGTGATTATATATCTCAATATCACCGCCTAGTGGTCGTTTGTAACAACTTTGAAGGAAATCTCGTAACTCGAGCAGCACGAATGTTAAACTGGTCATTTGTTATTTTATGGTTATTTTAATACCGTGCCTTTAATTTACTCATTTTACTCACAAGAAAACCCTCGCGTTCGGGTAATTAAAACCACTCCAAATTCGTTCATAGGCCGATTACTTACCTCTGAATCCAATAGCGATGTCGTTTTTCTGTAAACGAACCAGAAATCACTAGAATAATTGTGGCGTTTTACAGAAAAACGAATTTCGCCATCGAATTCAGAAATAAGTAACTGAATTTTTCTGCAGGCGAACTCCCAGTCTATGCATTTTGCTGTCGAAAAGTGCCAGGTTAACTCTGGCGGTATATGCGTGTACTGCCTGGTCCACGTATTTGAGTTCTCCCTTCAGAACAAATAATCGTCTCAATTTGGTTCTCATTTACTTTACTTAAATAAATCACACTGTAAATTTGTATAAGATTTCGTTTTCTCCCACTTCATCTTTGTATCTATATAATATTCGTGGTCTAAGTGAAATCTGTGACCTCACAGGTGCTTCTTCAACTGCCCAGAAATCTGAAAATCACAGGGCGACGAATCTAATTGCATGCCAAAACTTTTCAGTCTTTCGTACATGAATATGAAAAATAAATCATCCTTTTTAGACAACAAACTCAATCAAAATCTCCATTGGTTTGCCTTTACCTGAATGTGTCTTGCACTTTTTAAATTAGCACTTCTACACATTACAAATAACTTGGTTCATCTGCAGTAAGGTTCAAAAATAAAGTTCGGTAAAGTATGTGTTGTATTATATGCTTATTGACATTTTGATACAAATTCAATGAATTAAGGGTAACAAAAGTATTTTCTTTAATTAAAATTTATTCCAAACATTAATAAAATAAAACTACTTATGATTGTAGTTGATTATTTGTAATAATCTAAATAAGTACTTTGTTCGTTTTTATAAAAATTGCTTAACACAATTTATAGCTGCTGTTTGAAACGTTTTATAGTTTCCGATCAAGTTAAATCAATCCTGATCTATGGAAAACACAAAACATTCCTTTTTATTAGTCTGCCTACATAAATTTTGTTTTTTGTTTTATTATGTAGCTCCGCAGAGAAACTTTAAGAAATTCGTTTTTCCTTCCTTTGTGTTTATATGTTCTACTGCAGAAGTTAACATAACAAGAAGCAATAATATAAGCAGTTTATTACATTCTGTTCTGAACAGTGGCACAAATTAATGCAGTGTCTTCTCCTTCTACTTTCTTAAGTTTGTTTCTAAACAAAATTAAAGACAATTCTTCCCAGTCTCCTTCCTTTTCAAGTTTTAATGTCTCTTGCCAGAATTTTTCAACCGCTGGAGGAATTATGAATGAGATGAATATCGCGCAAGAAAGTCCGAATGGCAGCCATCCAATGCTTTTCCTTTAGAATAAGGAAAAGGGCATAGGTAACGCTGTTCAATTACAGACTCAATTTGTACGCCCTCTCTTTTAAACTGCCAGACTAATGAAAATCACTAGGATAGTTATGTACCCCTACTGAGGTTTTATTTAAGGTGCATAGGTAGACACTATATTTCATTTTATTCCCTTAATGCACTACAAAGTTAAATTCTCTTCGTTGACAGCTTGCAAATCGTGCACTCGATTACAACAATGAAAGAATTTGAGATCTGTTTGTTAAGGGGCATTTCGCCTTGGAGTTTTTCTCGGCTTAAAAGTGGCGCTTTTGTCCATATTTGCAGTTGAAATATGATGGAAAAGGGGGGAGAGCTGCGTGTATTTACAAGAACTGAGTAATTTGAGGGAAAAGCTAAGTAAGAGCAGAACGAACGGGTTTTATTATCGTCATCTCACCATTAAAACCATATAAATATGGAAATATTTGTTGGCAGGTTTATAAAGACATTTTGCTTCATTGATATTTTATTTAGACTTGATAGATCGTAGAAAACGTACAGTGAAGTTATTTGAGCTATGGGCCGCCTGAACGTGGCTGTTTACTGGGAAAGTACAGCCACCGCAACCTAAAAATGGAGAGAGTTGCGCGCAAGCTTAGTATTTTTATTCATGTTCAAAGCATAAAATAGAACTATATTTAAAAGTGACAACTGGCATCTACGTAGAAAATTCCTTTATTTCATGTAGCTTTTCTTCCATAAGCACTCAGCGGCTAGGAACACGTTTCTCGTCTTTGAGAGCTCCAGTCTGTCGTAACTTTTAACAAAGTTGCAGAACAGTTTCTCTACCTGGAATACGATCCGGGTAGTTTTTGGCGAATTGCCTTACAACATCTCTGCAAGAATCCGTTTTCACATATGTATAGTACATAAAAACCTGTTCTTCAACAATATATGTTGTGGCATACCTAATGAAGAAAGTTGGCACACAATTTACACTAAGCAAAACGCTGGAAAAGCCCACTCAAAATAATTACAACTATAACACGTGCTATATAGACCTAGACGACTGGCTTCTCTCAGTACGCACTTTGCCCATCCGTAATTCAAATAACCTCACTGTAGTTCCTCACGTTGGAAGATTTTATCGAGAATATGAAGAATTTTTATTATACATCAGTTAAATTTAAGCCTTTTCCCAACAATTTGGCCACGCAGCGGTACCTCTATTATCTTACATTATAAGTTAAAGGACTTTCTTGCTACTTTACCCTTTAGAGACTAGAATGGTACGATAATATCCTTTTAAAATTCAAATTTCACTTTACATGGAGTTTGGAAAACCATATAGAATGTTAATCGACCACGAAACTTCTGTGAAGGGGCAGGATATCTTGATGTGAATGTGCTTAAGTTTTGTTTCGCAATATCAGCGGCTCAAGTATTAGTACACCAAGAAATATGGGCTGTTAACACTATGAGTGTGTTAATATTATTACGTTATTATGTTAATATTATATTTACTGTTCTAAATACTGACCTCAATAGAATAATTACCAATATTGTGTTATGTTATGAAAATTTTTGTTTGTGGTGCTTTAAGACTCGCTAAAACATGACCAAAACAAAATGGCAGATAATCGCCTCAGGGTTTATGTATGGTACCATTTCATTGAGTAAGAAATCAAGCCAGAGGGGTGGGTTCTTTTACTAGAAAAGTGACAGGCCATTATGTGAGGGAACCATGGTAAATACGTCTTAAATGTGAGTAGAGCAATTTGCATTTTATTATATTTAAATTTCATAATTCCGTCTCTGTAAAAAGATTATATTTAAATTTTCTTACTACAATTTCATTTTATATATAAGAAATTATTTACGTCAATCTTTCCTCTCATTTTAATAGAATTTATGAATCACGATAACTGTAATAATGATAAATTGGAACATAAAATTGCCATTTAGATCAGTTATTGTATATTTAATTTGTAATAATATAACGATAAAAGTACTTTAAATAAAAAGAACAAAACAAATACAGAGAAAGGCAGAGAACGTGGTTAGAATATCAACGAACAGTTTAAATTATTAGATATGTTTGTCCCTACGCAGATTAAAACGTGTGAGAGCTCCCCTCTTTGGTAGTAAATGGCAGCATCTTCACAATTTGTACATAGCTGTACTCTCCTACTAATTTAGTCTGTTTTACTGATCAATGATAGTGTCGTGATTTATCGAGTTTGCATGAGCTTTCTGGGGCACTATCGCTTAGGCTTGAAGCGAGGCCCAAACAAATAAATAACTTGGGTAAGACTGTGTCAAATCAATCGACTCATAAAACCATAACGTCTTCATTTGATTCTTTTTTTGTACATCACTACATAACATGTTTTAATTTGTTTATTTTCGAAAATGTTTTAACTATTCCTTATTAACAAATTGCAGTTTTAAAATTGCCTAAAATTGTCAAAAGTTGCTTCACCATGTAGCTACTGTAATGATGAAACCAGCAAATACCAGGGAAGAACATTTATCTTTCAATCAAAGACAAAGATGGTTCTAGATCTCAAGTCGAAATGTGTCTGATTCTTGGTAACATTAGAAAACATTTCCAGTATACTTTTGAAGTATACACCTTATAAATGCTAATACTTAAGACGAAAGTTCTTTTCCATTAAGATGTGGAAACATTTCCAGTTTTTTGGCTGTAGGTCTAGAATATGCATTGTTACTCTCAACAATAAAATTTAATATTTCATTTATATCATATATATTTGAACTCTCTCTTTCTCTGAAGCTCAAAATTAATATTGTTGGGAAGCAGTGAATTTTGAAAAAAAAATCAACAATGGCATTATATTTTGTATCAGATGAATGATATATATATAAATATATATGTGTGTGTAAGTGTGTAAATGACACATGTAACAGGTATGTACCAATTATATTTTTCTAATAATGAAGTTTAAGTACATGAAAATTTACAAATTATTATTGTTATTTCTTTTTAATTTATATAAAGCTATATCATTGAAATTTATGGTTGTAATTACAAAAACATTAATTTGTACTTAACGGTGCAAACAGCAAAAATTAGCAATATCACAAAACCATGTTAAAAATTAATTCTTCATTGCTTGATTTTACGTGGACTTACCAGCATGATAATTATTAGGGTCCGGATTCTATGGTTTTAAACATTTTTGTTCCTTGCTAGCTAATTGTGATATTTTTAACATAATTCTCCGTTTCTTTATCATGGGAGTGAGTCCTTACGAAACCTAAAAATGGCTAAATAGGACGTTGAAACCCAAAAATGGCTAAACTATGGTTTAAAAATATTAAAATTAAATTGAAATGTAATTAATTTAAATTGTTAAATTTCATTTTATTAAATATTGTAAATATTTTTAAAATTTTAATAAGATTTACAATAATTACTTTTGAAGCATTAACCAACAATGTGCATCTTCATGAACTTCAAAGACAAATCACTGCATTTAATTTTATAATACCATGAATACCATATGTTAATAGCATTGTCGAAATTAACTTATTTTTGGAAACAAACTGAATTTAATTTCGTAATAGCATTGTAGTCAGTCGCGTTCAACGCCATTTCACTCAAATGACTCTCGAACAGACGTCTTCTGTTTCTTTATAGTCGATCACGTTCTGCTAAAGAAAATTGTCGGGTGCAACTATAATTTATAAGCTTACACTTCCAGTTTATTAACAGGTACAGCAAGATGCCAAAAGGAAAGATTTCTAAAAGCTGGTTGATTAGGCTGCGGATCGGCAACGATCCCACTTTTAAAATTGTAATTTACCAGGTGTGTCAAAAGCAAGTGAGCTGTGACCCCCACCTCATATTATGAACGATTCTAGACAAAACGAACCATAGCACCATAGCCTGCACCATCAGAGACGCTTTACGCCATCAGAAAACCATGATGAGAAAATTCTGCTGCTTGTGATTGACAAGTGTGACATACATGATCAAGGCGGGAGAGACATTGAGCATTTTCTACCCCTAACATGCTGCATATCACCTGCCTTGCTCACGGCTTACATTGATTGGCTGAAGAGGTTAGAAACAATTTCCTAGGAATGAACAACATTATTTCATCCTTGAAGAAATTCTTTATGAAAGCTCCCAGTCACATTCAGATTTTCAAGGAAATGCTACCACAAACACGTCTACCATCAGATCCCATCATCACCCGTTGGGATATTTGGCTGCCGACAACTATTCCAACTATTTGGAAGACATCAGGCGTGTTACAGACCGCTTTGACATTAACAAAGCAGCCTGCATAGCAAAGACTAAAACTGCTCTTCACAATAAGAACAGCATCACTTCACTTGTCTTTATTAAGGCCAATTTCAGTGATCTTCCTGCAGCTATTCAACGCTTGGAATTCGCATCTTTACCACTAAAAGATGCAATGGAAATCATTGGCACAAATTCAAAGAAAGAAATAAGGACCAGTGGGTGAGTCTGTTCTTTGAAACCCAGCAAGATTTTGCAGCAAAACTCAGGATTTGCGACAGTGAAAATGTTTATCAGCCATTCTTCAGGGGGAACAAATTTCAGAAGATTTACCGTGGGAACCAACAGCAGTGGCTTCATTGAAATTTGCGCCGATGACTTCATGCTGTGTCGAGAGAACATTTTCTTACTATAATGTTTTAAAAGACAAAAGAAAAAGTTTCACTTTATGAAACCTAGCAATATATTTATAGTACACTGCAACAGTAACCCAATTAAATGAAAAATGATCTAGTTGAGCATTAATTGAAAAATATTTTAAATTAATTTGAAAATTAATTGAAAAAGGTTCTATTTAAGTTTAGTACTTTACAAATTAAAAAGTTAAAAAAAAAAAAAAAAAAAAAAAAAACAACAACAACAACAACAAATTTTAAGCGCTCTGACATTATAAAAACTTGGAAACTTTAAGTACGTTTAGTGCTTCACAACTTTAAAAAAGTGCAGTGCACTGATGTTATTAAAACTTGGTTATTTTAAGTGTTCGTGTAGTTTTGTGTTTCAGGACAGTGTAAAATACAAGTAGAAATTAAATTAAAATCAAAATTCATATTACCGTATATTTATTCCTACGTGTTTATTTTGCTAGAGCTAAAAGAAACTTGAAAAAACTACCCTAAAAGTGTTAAAAACTAAAATAAATTATTTTAGCACATTAAAAAACTATGGAACTATTTGAACGTGTTAAAAAATTCCAGGCCCTAATAATTATACAAACTACGCACAGCTCTTGCATCGACGGATCATCAGCCCCCTATTTAGGCCTTTTTTTTTTCGGACTACCAAATATACAGAAGTAGTTAACAACAACATTTTCAAATAAAGAATGAATGAACACTGCCACATAAAACATGCTATACTTCGAATAGCTGTGGCGAGGATAGGAATGGTTAGCTCTGTAAAAGTTCATCCAGTCGCTTGACTTTCATGACTTTTATGTCTTTTTGTGCTGAATAAATTACTAGATCATCTGACTAATCTAACCAGAATTGTGTGCAAAGTACAGTGGGGCACATTTAGAGTCATCCGTTTCGCAAGTCGACTGCTTACCGATTTTGATTGGTTAGTGTTTAATGCCCGTTTTTACTACTGAGGTACCACAGGAGGTGTCACTATAATATATAGGGAAAAGTTTTTTTTTAAAGGAAGGAAACGTTCCAATCCTAAGTTTAGGGTACCTTCCCGGCATTTGCCTTTTATGAGGACTGAGAAAAACCTGGGAAAAAACCTGTCAGGGAGGATGGTCCTGGCGAGATTCGAACCCAGGCCTCCCTCTCACAAGTCCGCTTAACGACCTCGGACACTCATGGCGGTTGCTTACCGATGACTCCCTCACAATCGCTGGCTCTGCTAACTCACTGAGTTACAATATTTTACCTTTTTAAAACTTGGCATTACAAATAAAATAAACTTATTTTTTTATCCGTCCTTCTTACAGAAGGTGCTGGAAGTATGTATGGCTCATTTTGTAGGTCACCCTGGAAGGGGCGACTTGCACATTGTACATGTTACAAGTAACCATAGATGTCTCTCCCCTCTTGCTACTTTGATAAAGGAAATGTATAATAATGTCTCAAAATTTTTGCTTACAGAATGAAAAATATGTGAATCTGGTGCACTATTGAATGTAATGCGCACCCAAATTTTAAACTTAAAAAAGGTTTAGCACATTGTTGGAGGGGTCTTACTGATAAGCCTGATCACTTCATAAAATGATTAGAACATAGAATTTATAAGTGCACTGTTATTACACCTTCATCACTTGTAAGTGTTGCCAGGACAGTTGGCGCAGGTCAAAGAAGAAAAAGTTATTTCTTATGGTGTCACAGGTTTCATATTCAAATTCCAAAACTTTTTCTCCAATTCTTTGCGAGGACTAGTGAATTTCTTCCCACTAGCTTTAGTTGCAAATAATGCCAATTTCTGTTGCCGCCACAAGCGAACGTTTCTCTCGGCTAGATTGAATTCTCTTTCTGCCTTTTTGTTACCATAAAGAATTAGTTTGCTGTTGAAAGTAGTATCATGTTCGTCTTCCTTTGTGACTACCAACTATTAATAATAAATAAACGAAGTCGAGAATTACAGCAATTCATTATGATAAACGATAAATTTGAATGAAGTTACCGGCGAACTGCTGAACGGATTTGCACTCGCATCTAGTGCGCTATAGAATATAATGCGCACCACAATTCTGAAAACGATATTTGAACAAAAAGGTGCGCATTAAATTCGCGTAAATACGGTATATTCCACCAATCAAATTTTAAATCTGTGTGATAGACTATTCCATTGCATTGTCCTGACGAATAAAAACATTACAATAAACCAATATTTACAATAAATCAATATACGAGTATATGAAGAAAATGATAGAAGCATTGGTATACTGAAAGAGTTGGTGTTTTCATTCCACGCACTCTTATGATAGCCAATGACATGCCTTTCAATTTCCAACGAGTCTTGTTTGCAGAGTATAAATAAGGTTCAAGGACAGACACTCGTGTTAATAGAAAGTTCATGCTTACGCCATGCTTAGCTGTATGCTGCTTCCCCACAGTGTACACAGCAGAATATTAAGGAGCAAAATATCGAGGTGTCCCTCACTGTGGTTACATTTTGCAAGCAGCATTTAGCTTTATCTAATTGATAAAGCGTATTAATGGGGTTAGAGCCACCTTTCAATTCCTCCACTCTTTAAAGGGAATACTCTCTCTCTCTCTCTCTCTCTCTCTCTCTCTCTCTCTCTCTCTCTCTCTCTCTATCTATCTATCTATCTATCTATCTATCTATCTATCTATCTATCTATCTATCTATCTATCTATCTATCTCTCTCTCATTTAATTTTTATTTCTGATATAAACCTTTTTCTGATTGACATGTGGACTGTGTAACACTGTTATGTATGTTAAACAATGTAGAAAATGTTTCTTTTGGGTATAATTGAATATTGTAATATTAAAATGTTCTCTATTATTCTATTGAAATATTAAACATATAAATATGCACTTTAAACATAAAGTCCAATATTAATTTATAAAATTAATAAAGCAAGTAACACTTATCTATCTTGTCTTAACAGTTCTTTTTTCTCCTAGTTAAGACTAAAATTCAAAACTGAAAACTCCTCTTGGAAAAATTCTGGTTGCTCCACTGGTTTTCTCCCATCCCAAATGTAACTTATATTTATTTGTAATTAAATTAAATGAGAAACCTTTAGAACATTCTTGAATATCAGTCATCTTATATTTGAAAATATATTTACAAATATTGTTGTGAATGTTTGGAACCATAGATAAGAATTTTAAATGGAAATAGATTCTCATTTCTTTTTCTCGTATTTTGGAAAAGATATTTCTCAATATAGCAATACAATACTTTATTTGTTCTACAACAACATATGTTACTGTTGTAACAAAAAATTTTTATTGATTGAACAAGTCCATGGTGTTATTGTTAAAATGAAGATACTTTTAAGAAACAAATTTCCGATAGTAGGATATAGTGACAAAAACATGCAGCATAACTGTGACAAATAACCGAAAGCATGCAAATGAAACTTGTGTTGGCAGAAAGTATCATCAGAATTCTAAAACCTCAAATCATTAAAAAGTATTTGTATACTAAATGTGATATTTAGTTCAGCAATTTCAGAGGAATGCCCAATTAATTAAGACCAAGATATTTTATAGACATGGTTGTAATTTTCGCAATAATGATCTATTTTTATAATTCTCTCAAAAAGCCAGGTTTTAAGTTATTGTGTTTATTGCTATCAGCTATGTCTCCAACTACCAATTTTAATTCATTTATATATCAACAAGGCAAGAATGAACTAACGAATTTAAGTTAAGTATTTTATTGATATTAGTTTATATACTGGAGAGCAACAGATAAAATAATTCTTTAAAAAATCCAACACGGAACACTTTAGCCTTTAAAGGAAAGAATACTAAAAGTAAAATTATTAGAGAACTGAATTAACAGCTGTTTTAAAGTTGAGGGACTGGATATCCCAGTTTGCTAACCGTAAAAAGAGCGATTAATTGGTATGTTTTGACAGATATATGAATGGAATTTTATAAAACAGTGATTAATTAAATGCAATAAGAAATAAGGTACTTAATGTCAATTGCTAGATACTTTATTACGCCATTAGTGAAGTGAGAGTAATTAAAGAAATTCTTTCAAGAAAAAACAAAGAATGTGGTAAATGTACATTCCAAGAGTAAATGCGGAATCATGCCCAAGTTATAAAGGTATATCAGCTATTAAGGATGTAGGAAAGCGACTTTGTATAGTGCGGATAAAAATACTATTCAAGTACAATGACATTGTGTTTATATATTCATAAAGATTTGTAATAGTTCCAAGTTCCTGAGGTTTCAGATCCGCCACTTATGCAAATCTTGTGCTTATTGAGTGTTTGCAACACGTGCCTTTCATCTACACTAGTATAAAAAATCTTTCTATCAGAAAAAACGCACACGGCACCTATTATTTTGCTTATCTCACCGATTCCAAGCCTTAGCTTAAAACACGCATGTGTAAAAAATGTCACAGTTCATAATAATGTGGTAACTATGAAGCCTGTCCGGGTCATAAGCATTCCAAGATTTCCAACTTGTGACGGAGCAAACCTTGATGACCTTTTATTCCTTGAACTGGGGTTAGAATATATAGAGCGTTTCTTATATTGGCAGGCCGCGGATCGCGTGTTCCGCGCTCTGCCTATTACGCTGGGTGTTTTCCGTTCTAAAACTCCGGCGTTACTCATTAGATGCCCTATAATGACTACCAACGTTTTATGAATGGTGATGAAAGTGGTGTCAAACAGTCCTGCCACCTTTCGATGAAGTTTCCATTTTCTTCTTGCGTAATATTCATAACTTCTGTTCTTATATTGTCCTTAAGTTCGTCTCTGGCATGGGGATTGTTTCTGTTGAAATGAAACCACACCTCGTAAAAATTATTAAAAATTGGTAAATAGTACCGCCAACTTATTTTGTAAAAATCAGTTACAGAATTTCACTCGTTTGTCGTCGTCACGAGTGATGACGAACCATATTCACTCTGTAGGGTTTCACTTTTAAACGTTCAGCAGCTCTAAGAACTGAGGTTCTTGAAATACCCACTTGCTGTGCAACCGTCCTAGAAACTTCATTGGAAAGCGCTCCAATGATGCACAAATTTCGTCAATTATGTTCTCCATTACAACAATTCTTTTTCGCTTCTTAGGTTTAGCGTTCAGCCATCCCATGATCTTAAACTTATTAAAGGGACATTTAACAGTTTCTCTACCTGGAACAGGAATACCAGGAAATTTCTCCTGAAATTGTCTACACAGCTGTCTCTATGATTCGGTTTTTACGTTATGTATTGTACATAAAAATTCTTCAAGCGTGAATTTTTCAGTAGACAATTCAGTGGACTAATAAGAATAATCTAATGTAATTCACACACAACACAGATGTCTGGAATAAATTTTTACTTTTGAGAAGTACAATTGATTGTTTGACTTGTTTTATTTACGGATGCTCTTTAACATCTCAGGTCATCAGGGCGTGAAACTGCCGAAATTTTGCTTAGAGACCTCTTTTTTTAGGCTTGATGTTCTTTATCGTGCCGCAAACGTACGACACGGGACCTACGGCTTTACTTCCCTTCCGAAGGAAGCCATACTTAGGATTTTTACGCCCGAAAAAAGTCCATCAGTCCTGGCCGGGATCGAACCCGCGATATTGGGTTTAGGAGGCAAGGTATGGTTACGACAACAACACCAGGACCGACGAGATGCACGATGAATAAAATCTAGTCTTTACAGCTCGAGCAGAAGGCAGCAATTGACACAGTATAACACAGCTGATAAACGTAGCCTTGAGGGGTTATTCACAGCTAGTGCGGTACTGGAATAATATAGAGGTCACTGCAATGCAAGTGAACTATGGCACGGATACAAATGGAACGCATGATATTTATGTTGCGTTAATATGATACGCCTAAGGAATAAGTGTATCAGCGTTCGCCCAAGAAAACAATATCATGTCTCTGCAATCAATAAATACATGCGTAGTGATAACAGAAATCGGTTATACAAATGAGAGTAAGTAACTCATTATTTATTTATTAATGAAGGTACTCCCGACCCTCAAAAATACGAGAAACAAGAACTATGCAAAGGTTTGCTCAATCTGTAGTGTACGAAAGCTAACACTGGTGAATTACTGGTACATATTTGATGTTCTGTGTGTGCATAAGAGACACCACTTGTCCAGCGGTTCTCAACCTTTTCAAATCGGGACCTACTTTGAAGGAATTTAAACATAAATTAAATCAGTACACTCAAATACAAAAAGTAAAACCCCCAATTAACCCAAAACGTTAGCCTGTCTCTGGGTTCCCACTCAATTGGGAGATTACGGGACACACAGGTTGAGAAACGCTGCACTGCTCACTTGGAACTCGGTTAGATTGTGTTCCGCACTTTAGCATCGCAATAACTGGAATTAATTCATACCTGAGTGGCTGAACATATACTTTAGAAAAAGAAAAAGATAGAGCGAATCCAGTAAAAATATCGAAGTAACGGTCCTATATAAAAAATAAATACCATTTTCCAGGTGTTATTAAAGCCTGGGATCTGCAGAAAGCATTGTATACTAATGTTTGATTCAAATTAATACTTAGAGTTGATACACCCAGTTTTTAATATTGGTTTTCTCTTTCACAAAACGTTTTGTATAGTATTAATTTTCTTCCCATTCAATTAACTTAAAACGAAATAAAACAACTACTTAATGAATTCACGCGTAACTTTGTTAGCCTGCCAATCAGCAACAATTTACTGCCAACGAAACTGGTTATACTTGCTACACAATGTCTGCATTACTTCAAATGTAATATTATTTGATATTAAAAACAGAAAGTTTAATTATATATTATTGCGTTTTCATTAATATACTGTCCATTAAAATTATCTATTAAAGTATTTTTAAATTATTTTGTTCAACTTTGTAATTCAACAACAATAATTAGCATATATAAAGCTCGAGGTAAACTTTCCTGGTAACGCATATGATGATAGGTGACGTTTCAAGTGGTACATACATATAATGACTCTTGTGGACAAGAGAATAGTCCCAACGATTGCTCTATCCTCCCCCAAGTAGGTCCTAGTGGTGTAGTAGTAACTATACTTGCCTCCTAAACCCAAGATCGCGAGTTCAATTCCGGCCAGAGTCGAGGGTAAAAATCCTCAGTATGGCTTCCTTCGGAAGGGAAGTAAAGCCGTGGGTCCCGTGTCGTACATTTACGGCACACAAAAAAAACAAACAAACAAACAAAAAAACTCAAATCTGAAAGAAGTGGCCTCTGAGAAAACTTTACTATTTCACGCCCTGAATTGAATCCTGATAGGTTTGCTCCATGACTTTAAACTAAGGCATCTACGAATAACACCAGAAATACAATCATCAGGCGTTATATAATTACCCTACAGGCATTTTATTTATAAAAACGCATCGAGGAATAGTTATGGAACATTAAACGTTAAAATTTGGGGAAGGGGTAGCGCAAACAAGAAACATCTTAGAGAAGTCGTCCCTACCTCATAAGAATGAAATCTCCACAACGAGATACCTTAGAGGTCCACAGGTCCTCAGGGGAAGAAATTGGCGGCTGTGGCGGACAAGACAAAGTAACTCAGAAGGAAGGAGTCGGTACTGTAAGGATGATTTGAATCCTGCTGTTTCTTCCAATTGTTTTAGTCCGACTCAGATTTTTAATTCCTTATTTCAGCTTCCTCACATCATTCGATCCTCTTTTCGATAGAAAGTAAATCAGGAGTTGGTCTACATAGTTGCTCTTTACACTCACCTGTTGAGTGGCAAAGTGACTTCATATCCTGTGTAAACCAGCTCGATCGATCTATTCGACTAGTGATTACTGCACGAATTAAAAATATTATATTTTGTCTATAAACGGGGAACTTAAAAGAAAAAAGTAAAACTACTAGAGATGGGATTTTACCCAATTTTGTCTCACTTTTCCTTTTAAGTGTTCTTAATTCGGAATAATTTGATTATGAATGAATAAATAAAGCATAATGATAATTTTAGATCAATGGATTTCACTGTACAGTTGAAAAAACATATAGCCAAATATATATAATATTTTCTTAGCTGTATTATGTAAGATTTTTTATTCCCAATAGTTTTAATTCTACCCAAGTAATCTTAATTCGCCTGTACAATACAAATGTAATAAATTACATTACAAACTGCAATAAAAATATGTCTAAAGATTCATTTGACAGCAGTTTCAATTTAACTGCCTTTAGGTCAATTTCCCAGTTTTGGATATCGCTTCTAGGCCACGTTCATTGAAAATTACACACCACACACATTATTTAGGAATTTAATTGTATGTTTATTGTTTGATTTAACTTGTGGGGACGTCTGGTTGTCAGAACTGGAATAATTAAGAGAAGTACCGCATGGTTATACAACGCATTGCAACATTCGCTTTAAACCAGGTCATATTTATATTATTTTATTTTCTACTACATTTTAAGAGGTTTTAATTGTTTACACTGCATATTAATTTTCATCTCAAATGCATGTGAAACTGTAAGAAGCAGGCTTTTAAACCATTTCCAAAATAGGCAAACCCCCCCCCCCCAAAAAAGCCAATTGAAATGTTGTTATCGCTAATCGCCATATGTGTACCTTTAGGGCAAATTCTGCTACAAAAGCTACCATTGACTCACATGAGTTGGCGCTGCTGTGAAGCATAAACAGGGCTCAGTGAACTTAAACCGTTGTCCAATTCTTCCTTCTCAGGAAATGTCCAGGTGCCAGTTGTCCCACATCCAATGTATAAGATGAGCCTTTCCACAGTTTCTCAAGATGGTATTCTCTTTGAAAGAACGTCATAAATCCTGTTTTCATGCTGCCTTCACAAATATTGATAATTATATAAAGGCATTGCATGTTGTATAATTGTGTACAAAGTCGTTCCCAAACTTTTTACGTCACGGAGCACTAATTTTTACTTAGCACTTATATGATCATACCATTTGAGGTTAGAAAGTAAGCATTCAAAATTTAGAACTTTAGATATGTGAAACATGCTTTAATAGTTTATTTCATTACAAAAAAAATATTCTAAACTCTAATTTCATTATATACATTACCAAAACATATATATATATATATATATATATATATATTTATATATTAAGCCAACATTTTAAAACAAATTAAACACAAGTAATGTAAGTTCATAAACTATCCTCTTGGATCTGGTAAATAAAAATATTTTTAAAGTATTAAAACTGAATTGATTTACATAACTTATATATCTGGTTGAATCTGGCACAACTTAAACCAAATATTTGGCTTCGCGTCGAGACGATATTTTTAAATGTTGGGTTTCAGATAAACTGCCACTCCCAATGGCCTGATTACCCTGATTTTCAGAAAGTATTTTTATTAATTTATTTTAATGGAATATACCGAGTTTCGTTGAGAAAATATAAATACGCCGCTAGACCTTAATAAACACAAACGCATGCGCGCGCGTGCGCACACACACACACACATACATACATTTTTCATTGTGATTTTCGGTACCTAGTAGGTAGTATCGATAGAGATTTAATAAATATTTCAAAAATCGTTCATGGGTGCAGCCGCAATAGCTACTCATTTAAAACTGGCATTCTAAAATTGTGTGGCACTCAGAGCCTCTACAAAATATTGGTGATCAAATATCACCGAAAATGCAATAATCGCCTTTTAGTGAAAACTTCCATTAGACATCAAATGAATTATAACTATCTTTCTAGTTTTATTTATTTTTGTATTATTTATTTTTTGGAAGGGAGTAAGGATTCGAAATATTCTAGTGATGGTAAAAACTCGAAGATCTAAGTTTTCGATCCAGGACTTGGAGATTCGAGTATCTCATTCCAATTTATATTTATATTTCATCAAAACAACATAAAGTGAAGGAATTTATGTTTATATTTCATCGAAACAACATAAAGTGAAGGAATTTTTATTTATATTTCATCAAAACAATATAAAGTGAAGGAATTTTTATTTATATTTCATCAAAACAACATAAAGTGAAGGAATTTGTATTTATATTTCATCGAAACAACATAAAGTGAAGGAATTTGTATTTATATTTCATCAAAACAACATAAAGTGAAGGAATTTATATTTATATTTCATCAAAACAACATAAAGTAAAGGAATTTATTCAGAATGTGTGAAGTCAAAATTTTCCAGCGCTTATTAATCATGGAAAGTGCCTTTCTTATTGTTCTCAGACATTGCAAAGCTGATTTCCAAATAATCTCCGTTCAGATTTTATCTTAGATTTGTTCCGCTATGAAACACTTGCTGGACGAAGACAGAGCGGTCATGTTTCTCAAAGGTACCGCTGATGCTGCAGGTCGTCGCTTCCCTAGCAGGGAAAGAAATGGACCGTAAGGTAATTTGGTTCCAGGCGTTTAATTCCATGACAAGGACCAGTTCTGAGCAGGAAATGAAAACGACAGGTAACCGTTGGCACGCTTGAACAGTTGTCTCGGCCAATCGATGATACGGTTTCTGTTTTCCAAAAAGTGTCCGTGATATCCATATCTATCCAGACCGGTTTGCTAACCTTAATATGACATTTCTCTATCAGCCCATTCAAGCTTTCCTACCACGAACTGATTAGAAAATACATTTCTAGTACAGTCTAGTATTTTCTGGTGATGAGTTCAAAGGTATCATATGACTATCAGATCTCAGAAACGGGTTTTTTTATAGACGATGTCGAACGTTATTTGTTCAAAACCGGACAACCAGAATCTGGATTCTTTTCATTCATGGACCTTGATCTTAATCCTTTAAAATCGCAAGCGATAGTGGACTATCATAGCATAGGCAATATTTCTCCCATTAATGTCAATCAAACTGTATTTCCCTTCATTGATTCTGAGAAAACCTCGGAGTTATAGACATTAGTCTCTGTTAGGAAAACCATGCAATTGAAGCTAGCAGGAAAGCATGTTCTCTAATGCACACCTTTAAAATATTAAATGTGCCCCTACCCAGAACCTTAAAAAATGATCCTGCTGCAATCCCTGTATTGCCTCACTTTGACTATTTGATTTTCTGCCTACAGATTGTGACCGGTTTCCTCAACAGATGTTTAGAATGCACTAACATGTTGTTTGTTAACATTGTTTTAATATTTTAACAATATGTGACGATTCCTTGCGTTCTACCGAGATATTCCAGCATAATGTTAGTTAACGCGTTGTTAAGGTTCCCCAGTATTGCAAATAGCACGGATCGAGAAGGCGGTGTCATAATCGAAAGACTTTTGAAAGTATTGCGATGTACTTTTGTTTGCATAGAACAATTAAAAACATATCGCTTAAGCAAGGGGTATTAAAAGGGACAGAGGCACAAAGGTGTTCTAACTTTTCCTATAACCACCGTTTTTCACGTTCTGTACCTTTAAATATGAGAGCACTTTCTCTGTTATGAACGACTTAATATATTCAAATGTAGAATTTCAACATCTACCGCTGGGTTTACGGCCGCTATTTACGAATTAAATTGTTAAACTTTTAACACTAGGGAAAGTTAACACGAAGTTTAACGCGTTGTTAAAATTAACATCGATAGATGAAATAGAATTTTTGTTAATTTGAATGTTGAAGCAGTCTAACACCTTGTTAACTTTTAACTCCTGTTGATGAAACCGGCCCTTAAACTCTAACGTAACGCAAAACCTGCGGCTTACTCATAATGTGTATTTGTTCGACCATATAACACCTTCCTTCGACATGCTGCCTTGGTTCCGCCTTTTCAGAATTATCCACGTATCTCCTCCATCTTATCCACTTTCTCCTTTTCAAATCTATCTTTCTCTCATAACCTTTACACACGCATACTATTATTATTATCATAGCGTCGAACATCACTTTACTCATCATTGTTTACTGTAACCATGCCCTTCTCTGGAATACATTATTACAAAATGTCAGAGACTGCTAAACTTTAGGAGCATTTCATAAGTAATTGTTTTATGTTATTAGAAATAATAGATTACCCTAGATTAAGATTCCTTGTGTTACAATTGAGATATTTCTTGCTGTAGAAAATTTCATTCCATTATTGTTAGTGTTTCTAATTTTTGCGTTTTACTAGTACATTTCATGATTTACGTGGGCTTACATATGTATAAATTGTCATAGTTAGTGCTTGTTCTATTATTATTGTTCTTCTTACGTTAATATTTTTCATTATTAATTTTGATTATTCATGTTAAGGTGTTAAAACACATTTGTTTATCCCCTATGTTAATATGTTCATGAGTATTGTTCCTGTTACTGTTTGCTGTAATTGTAATACTGTCATTGAAACTTAGAGTAATCGGTAGGACGGAAGAGAAGGCCTATGGCCTTAGCTCTACCAGAGTAAATTAATAACAATATAGTACTCGACTAATAATATGTGAAAGACCAGTTATTATAATCAGTACTTAGTACATAACCTCTACCTTTACTTATTTCAACCCCTTTGGCATATAAAACAAACCTCTGATAAAAATCTGTACAATTGCAGAATTGTTCTTTAGAAGCATACTTATGTTTTAACTGTATGCAAATCCTTGATTTCACCCCCAAAAGAGTGGAAAGATCCAGATAGAAGTGGTCATTTTATATATTTTTTCGGGATGAATGTGATATTACCGTGGCCGTTTAGCTTTGCGGGTTGCGTCTGGGTCAGTATCCCGTCCACATAAAATTATATCACATCAGCCTCAAATTAATTTCTGCATAAAAGAAGATCACAGCATTCCGGGAAATGTGGCAAAGAGAGCAAAAATAATTGTAAATAACAAATACTTAGAACGAATTAATTTTTTTAATTATTTGAGATGTGACATTTCATTTAATTAGGATATAGACACATAAGATAAATTAAACAAGTAACAATTGAGTGTAGAACTACACTGAACATTAAAGACAACATGTAACATGTTATACAAGAAAGACTAAAGTGGTACATGATAGCAAATCTTGAGCTGTAAAGCAATAGAAAAGAAAGTTCTTAGATCCATATTACAAACATGAAGCTTATTTCTACAACTAGCTTTCAAGAAGTTAGTTGGTTTGGGATTAACCAATCGTGGACAAGAATCTTCCCAAAAAGTTCCATTTAGGTAAAGATGAATGCGATTGATAGGCCATTGGCTCTTTAGTATGCAATAACGATATTCATATTCAGAGTATTTCATAAGTAACATACTTAGAATTCTCTACTGCCACCATTCATCAATTACATTTTCAAATGACGCCCCACCCCATTCAAATAGTTTGAAAAAAAGAATTTCTTTCTGAATCGCAATGCGGCACTTTTTTGTTTAGCAGAAGGGGATATTGTATATTGAATTGCCCATTGCTTCAGCTAATTCAGAAAAACTCCAAATTAAAATTTAGAAGTATTTTATTTACTCTCTTTCGGGAGACATGGGTAAATGCTATCGCTGAAGTCCAAGCTCCAAGGCAATGACCAGAAAAAAATTTTGTTTTATTAAAAATCCTTTCTTTCAATTTAATTTTAAAGTTTGGATTATATAAGAAAGCATTTGCATAAATTAATTTGCCTAGATTATAAAATTTACGGGATGTAAATAGAGCAAGAGCGCACTTGTTCCCGAAAACAACACGGTAGCTCAGTGGTAGAGCGCGTGTTAAGCAAAGATATGAAACATTTCATAAAACATTTTACCGATGATATGCATAGTATAACATGGAAAACACAAAAGCTAGGAGCTGGATCAAGGTAGCTGTTAAATAAAGTGTTGTGAAATAGTTTTATAGACAGCTCATATTAAAAATAGTTCTTAACACAATGCGCACAGGCTAGAAACTATATTTTATAACATAACCAGTGCTACCAATTTTTAATATGGCTTGTGATATATTGTTAATGGTGTTTAATGCCCGTTTTTACTACTGAAGCACCACAGACGGTGGACACTGATGATACATGAGATGAAATGATAAATTGGGAAAGGATTATTTTTATTTTTAAGTAAGGAAGCGTTCCAGGCCAAAGTTCAGGATACCTCCACGGCACTTGCAATTTATGACTGAGGAAAACCTGGAAAAACCCTAGGCAGGGAAAACGGTCCTGGTGGGAATCGAGCTCCAGACCTCCCGCTGAAGAGTCGGTGCCTTAATGATCTCAGCCGCCCGTGGCGTTATGGCTTATGATGATAATTAATTTATTTAAACGAATAGAAATTATATAGTTTTTAATTTTTACATTTCTCTTGGCAATTTTGAAATCAGACCATATGAAATACAATGTTCCAATATCCTTATGATTGGTTGAGAATAATCATCGTTGCAAAAAAACAAAAACAAATAATCAAAATACTTTAACAAAAAAAATCTATAATGCATTACTAAATAAAAGGACAAAATAAGTAAACCGCATGGTTTAATTAATAATGTTAGCATATAATTATTTCTAATATTTATTTGTGTGCATGTCAAAAACCTGAAACAATATCAAATTGGAAGAAAATCGATAACAACTGATCCCAACACGTCCAAACGCATATTATTAATTTCTTTCAGCGCGAGAAAATTACATTTTCAGACAGAAATTTCATTTAATATATAGAATTAAATGTAATAATAGTAAAAACAAGTTTGATTTGTAATTTTATCCTGCTAAAATACGTTTAACAACTAACAATTACCAATAATTAAAGACTGTAAAAAGAGTAGATAATACACTTTTTAACAATTATTATTATTATTATTATAAATAATTACTTTTGCAGTACTAAGTAACTTATAAAACTGCCAGGACCCGCGTTCTCAGGTTTTTGTTCCTTGCATTCTACTTGATACTTTAACATAATTATCAATAATGAGAGTTGAATAGTCCAACCTTACATAAAGCGGCTTAAAACGTAAAATTTGCTAAAACGGTTATTCTTTTAGAAACCTTAAAATATATATATATATATATATATATATATATATATATATATATTAAATAAATAATTCAAAGATATAAGATATTGTGTTGTTTTACTAGAAGTCACTTTTTAAACAATAGACAACATGGTGCATCTTGCTCATTGCTACCTTTCAAAGAGAAAACATTGTATTATATTGTATTTAACGTTTTCATGTACTGCCATGGCATTACATTGTGGCAGTAAAGGAAACCGTTAGTGAACGGAAATCGTCGGCTTTAGAAGCAAACTGAAGACGTTCTAAAGAAGTTGTAGTTAATTGAGAGTGTTTGCTACAGCAAGATACCAAAAGTTGGTTGATTGGCCAGTGGATCGGCAACGATTCGAATTTTACCGCAGAAATTTCGTTAGGTCTGCCAAAAGCAGCTGAGCTGTGACCAAAGATCGTTTTTTTGCAATATGAGTCTGCAGGGCATTGAGAGGAAACCGAGGATACTGTTCCAACCAATAATTTCAGACTTCAAAAGATAATTTTATTATACGTTTGTGTAGAGAGCTAGTATCAGCAAAGGTGCCATGGCATGTGCTAAGAATCCAGTATTCAATAAATTTCTTCAACATTTAAGTGGCTGAAAGATACCAGATACCAGATGATACCATGAAAAGATTGAATTTATCAGAACAGAACTGCAGAACTGAAACTTCTGGCTTTCAGTAGACGTGACCACCGGTAATTGTGGTCGTTTAATTACTGACATCGTTGTAGGTAAGCTAGGCCCCACAGAACCTGCTAAACCCATCTAGTATTAAGCACAAAACAAACCACAGCACTATCAGAGACGCCACATGAATCCTCTGGTCAGCAGAAAATCGACATGAGAAGCGTCTGTTTCTTATTTCCGAGAGATTGATTGATTGATTTGATTTATTTACGGACGCTCTTTAACATCTCAGGTCATCAGCGTCCCATTCAATTGAGGGTGTGAAACGGCCGACTAATTTTGCTCAGAGACCTCTTCTTTCAGGCTTGAGGTTCTTTATCGTGCTGTATATGTACGACACGGGACCAACGGCTTTACTTCTCTTCCAAAGGAAGCCATACTTAGGATTTTTACGCCAGAAAAAAATCCATCCGTCTTGGTCGGGTTTGAACCTGCGATCTTGGGTTTAGGAGGCAAGTATGGTTACCACTACACCACCAGGACCGACATTTCCGAGAGAATAACCTACACAATGAAGATGGGAGAGACACTGAAAAGTTTCTAATATTGCATATCTTACTTACGGTTTAACACAGATTGCTGAGGAGGTTACGAACAATTTCCCAGAGGTGACAAGATTATTTCATCCGTAAAAAAAGGTTTTTCTGAAAGCTCCCAACCGCATTCTGATTTTCAAGGAAATGCTACCACAAACTCTTCTACCAGAATCTATCATCATCCACTGTGGAATTTGATGATGACTGCCATCTTCCATGCAACCATTTTGAAAATGTTCAGAGTGTTCCAGATACTTTGACTTCAACGATGTCAAGGCTAAAACCGCTATTCACAATGAGAATGCATCACTTCACTCGCTTTACGAAGGCCAATTTCGGCGATTTCCCTGCAGCTATTCAGTGCTTGGAATTCGTATCTTTACCACTAAAATACGCAAAAAATTATTGGCACAGTTTCAAAGAAAGAAATGTTGGAGACAATGGACGGGACCCGTTCATTGAGCTCACCAAGATCCTGTATCAGAACCTGGGGCGGACAACATTGAAAAACAAGTCTGCAGTTCTGCAGTTGAAACAAATTACAGATTTACCGGGAACCGGCAGCATCGGTTACTTTGAAAGTTGCATACTGTGCAGAGAGAACATTTTCTTCCTTTAAGAATATTTAGAAAGACAACAGTAAAGGATTCACCATACAAAACCTAACCATGTTAAGAGCTGTACAACAATTAGTGTATCACATAATTAACTGAAATTTTTCTTGTTGTAATTACTTGTTTGTAATTTTTTAAAAGGTTCTGTGCCCTGACATTATAGACTTGGAAACTACAGAAGTAATTCTAAAACTCTATTGTATAAACCCTTGAAAATTAACTGAAATATTCATGTAGTGTTTGTTTTGGTTCTGGGCAATGGGAAAAGTAAGTAAAGGAAATGAATATATTTTTTTTTCAATGTGCTCATGTACTTTAGTAAAGATGATCATTAAAAACTATTTAAAATAAAACTGAAAAACAATATTTAATATGTTTTAAAATTAATACAAATTAATATTTAAAAAATAAAAATAACATGTGTAAAATACAAATACAGAGTTTATAATAATTTAAAATTCCGATCTCTATTTATAATGCAAGGAGCATTTTTATGAGAAGTAGTTTAATATAATTAAGTGAATGCCTTATATTTTGAGTTAATAAACCTAATTTTTGTAATAGTATCAGCCCCCGCAAAACATTTTTCATTCAATGTCATAATACTGAAAATATTATATTTTTTGCAGTATATATTTCATTTGTGTAGAATTGCACCAAATTACAGTATGCGGAATTGCCTTGTTCTAAAAGACACCAGCAAACTGCAAAAATATTCACGGACTGATGTAATGTTCACTTTCGCTAAGCGGTGTTTGCCGACATGCGGAAGAGTTACAGCGTTTGGTGCTAGAGGAAATCTAAACAGCAATATCGTCTCTAAAAAGTTTTCACTTTTACAGACCAAATACGCGAGACGACCGCAATGGGGACGAAGTCTGCCGTGGTTTCGAAACATTGTCGGTCTCCGCCTTTGAACCAGAAAACCACCAAGTAACTGCTCAAAGACTGTTTCTCATACTTTAACTCTAGGAGAGTATAATGCAATATATAAATCAAAAAGAAATATTCAAGTAGTCTACGCTATTCTCCCACTGGAATTACTGTTTAGCAACTGCACTTGTGTCGCCATTCGAGTAATTAAATAACTCAAAGCTTTGGAGTTTCGTACTCTCTATTAGAGCAGTTGTATTCCATGCGCTATATACATTAATAAATCTGTAGCGTACATTAAAATATCCGGATTAAAAAGCATTACATAGTCTCAAAACCTATTGAGGTAATAAATGGTAAAAGAGCTTAAACTATTTGTATAATAGAATGATTAAAGGGTTCTTAGAGAAAAAGGACTAACCAGTTCATTATCTTAAAAGACTGTGCCATTTTATTTATGGCAGTTGAATAGAATGTTAAGTATTACCAAACTTAATAGTTGGCGTTAAAACAAATTGTGAAAGACAGAGTTCACTAAAATAATACAATGATAAAGGATGCAGCGTGCAAACTCTGCGAGTTTATTAAACTATTTTTTTAAAAATAAAAATTACGTTTTTTATTTCTCTTTAATAAATTGCAGTATAACAGATATCTATATAAATAAACTTTCAATTATATTAGCGCTGTTTTGTAATATTATTTCCATGTATAACAACAACTGCAAAATTCAGACTTTGCCCGTTATTACCTCGTATGGTAACAACATATCATCCTTACAGCTATACTATATCTGCATCGCATTGCATTAATGAGATTAAATTCATCAGGCGAGGCCAAAGAAAATACTGATACCTCAAAATCTGAAGAACATGAAGAAGAAGCAGCAAGAGTTGCTTTCCTATGATACTTGCTAGCCAATTATCTGTATATTGTTATAGAATGCGTTATTTTCCATAGAGAGTTCTTTTATCAGGCTTTTTGATATCTGTTCACCTAAGTACATCCTGTTGAAGGTTTATCGATGATTCCTTTTTTTTTGAATGGTGTTTAACGCTCGTTTATACTGCTGAGGCACCACAGGCGGTGACACTGATGATGCATGAGATGAAATAAATGAAATATTGGGAAAGATTTATTAAAGAAAGGAAACGTTCTAGGCCTAAGTTAGGGTACCTCTCCGACATTTATCATTTATGAGGACTGAGGGAAACCTGGAAAAAAACTCAAGTCAGGGAGGACGGCCCTGACTGGATTCGAACCCTAGACTGTCGCTCACAAGTCCGCGCCTTAACGACCTCGGCCACCCGTGGTGGAATCGATGATTCTGAAACGATATTAGTAAGCATATACCAAGTGATATCAAAATCGGTATTCCTTACATTAATATGTTGTTGCTTCTCTGGGACCGCACAGCGTTGACAAAGCGTTGTTGCTGATTTGGTTTATTTACCGACGCTCTTTAACATATCAGGTCATCAGCGTCCTATTCTATTTAGGGCGTGAAACGGCCGACATATTTTGCTCAGGGGCCTCTTTTTCTGACTTGAGGTTCTTTTTCCATGACGTAAATGTACGACAGGGGACCCACGGCTTTACTTCCCTTCCGAAGGAAGTCACACTTAGGATTTTCACGCCCGAAAAAAATCCACCGATCCTGGCCGGATTTGAATCCGCGATCTTGGGTTTAGAAGGCAAGTATGGTTACCACTGACATGGACCGACTTGACAAAGAGTGTAACATTCTAAAGTTATAACATAACAGTTAAAAATTATAAAATAAATTATAATCAAAAAACTGATATTAACAGTTATCCAAATTACAGTGTGTACTTGCCTGTTGCTATATGTCAAATCCCTGCTTCTCTTCCTTCCTCCTTTCATCCATATTGTCCTTTCTTTTCATTGGTCTAGCATGATGACGTATTAGACTTACCCGGGGCTTACAAGTGGGCTTGGCTACAGAGTGAGAAGGAGTAACTTGGACGTGTTTCAGAAATTGTAGGATGGTTGCTCCTTCCCACGCCTCATGCAGTTACGTATTATCATTGTAGCAGAGGATTTGTTTAGGATAACATTTAAATATCCATAATTGAAGGGCAAGTACTTTATCATATGCATATTTTATGTTACTTTTTAATTGTGCGTTGCCATTATATTTCTTTGTTCGAATTGAAGAAAAGCACGTGTGATATTAATTATTTTCTTATTACTTATGGTTTCCCATTAGTTTCTTTGATATGTGGCAGGCATCTTTGGTATTAATGCTATATGTCACTTTCTTATTGTGCCCTGCTATTTAATGTCTTCCTTCTTTGATGCTATTAATCTCTTCACTTACATTTTATTGTGCTTTGCCATTAAGTCTTTGATTCAGTGCGTGTTGTATATTTGGCTATTTCCTATTATAATAAATGTATATTTTGCGGAACATTAAACTACCTTTCCGGTCACATTTAGATTTCCTAAATTTGACTCGTTGCGCAGGATACAGCGGGAGGATGCAGTGCAACACTGTAATAATGTCAAATAGGGAAAGAATCAAAGCCCATGCGGCAGAACTGTAATTGAAACAATAAGCGATTTGTTTCACTGGCAAGGTCCCCTCGTCTCTGTTCTAACCAGTAAGGTTTTCTCTTTGCCTACAAGCTGAACTTCTAAGGCACGTTACATTGTATGCATGTGCTTTCGGGAAAATTTCTGGTACTATTTTTTTTTTTTTTTTTTGCTAATTGCCATGTTTTGTGATATATTGTGGAAGAGTATAAAAAGGCATAATACTCATATTAATAGTTTAGTATATAATAACATTATATACAGGAGTTGCACCCTACCTACATATAATAATATACAATAATGAGGTGCTAAGAACACCTTTATACACATGTATAAAGTTATTTTTTGAACAACGTGCTGTCTCAAAGTATCAAATGAGCAGTAATAAACGGAAACTAGCAATACAATTCTTCGAAAAATTGCGAATATTTGGGGCAGGAATGGATAAACCCTTCAACCCTTTTATCCTAGTCGCAAGATTGTTTGGCTGGATGAGACCTGGGTAAATGCCAAATGCAGTTTAGCTAAAGGATGGGCTCACCCTTCAAGGTAAAATCCGCGAAATAATAGATATTAACAAAAGGGGTGCAGAGAACAACTGTAGTGAATATTTCCAAAATATTTCCATGGTAAAAGTAGGTAAAGAAAAGAACACAAAATAAGTTTTACGTTTCAACCTAGATTAATTAATTTTATTTCAGAAATGAAATGTAGCAACCTAATAGTTACGAGGTTAGGTTCATAAATTTCCGGCCTAATCGATTTCTAGGTATGATAAAGACAAAAACTATATTTCACTTTTCAATACAGTAATCATTTATTGCAATAGATTCCTCAAAATCTTTGAATTAACATTTCAATCCCCACCCAAAAATAGTCAGACGTTTTGTCTGCAAAATGGCCATAAATAGTATGCATCACTTCTTCGTCACACTTAAGTTTTTTCCTAGAAGGTCATTTTTGAGTTTTGAGAAAATGAAATGGTCACTGGGAGCTATATCTGGGATGTTGGGAGGATGCTCGATCTCCTTGAAGGCACATTTCTTCACAGCTTCCTTTGCAACAAGAGCTGTGTACACAGACGCGTAGTGAAGAAGGCGCACACCACCACTCAGCTTTCCTCGCCTTTTCTCTTTGATGGTAGCACGTAGTCCGTACAGTAGGCGAGCGAAGTACTCCCCATTTACTGTGGTGTTTTCCTCTCCTTGAAGTCAATGAAGAGTATTCTTTCACAGTCCCAAAAGATTGTGGCCATAATCTTCTTGGTTGACTGAGTGATTTTGGCCTTTAGAGGCGCTGATTCGCCAGGTTTACGCCACTTCACTGATTCGATCTCTTTTGGACAAGGAATCATAGTAGAGGACCATGGATTTATCTCCTGTAACAACGGTTTGCACAACTTCTCTCTCGTTGTCACGGCAGAGCTCCAAAAATGCCTGACAACAGATGACCTGTTGCTGCTTTTGAACTGAGGAAAGAAGTCTACGCACCATCTTGTGCTAAACTTAATCATGTTTAAATGCTCATGAATAATTCCAAGGACTTTAGTTTTAGAAAGGCCCAACCATGCTGCTATTTCTGTAATTTTGAGCCGCCGGACTTCCATAATTTCTCTTTCCACAAGAGCGAGTGATGTTTTCAGAAGTGAGCACCTCCAAGGGCCGACCTGCACGCTCTTCGTTTTCAATGCTTTCTCGACCCATTCGAAAAAGTTTGGCCCATTCTTTTACGGTAGAATATGAGGGGGATGCTTCCCCATATACACCGTCCAATCGCTGTTTAATTTCATTTGGAGTGTAAGTTCTTCTTTTGTGAAGAACTTAATAACAGCTCGAAACTCCATTTTGAACAAGTCACAATCTTCTACACATAGCCTTTTTATGCAACTATATATGAACAACTGAACACAGCTGAGCTGAAGTTATAGCTGCAATTATTTAATTAACAGATAAGGTATGGCACCAGATAAGGGTTTTGTGAAGGTGATAATCTTTATCAGCGAGGCCGGAAACTTATGGACCTACCCTCGTACCATAAGTTTTAATTCGCTGTAAGTGAAAAATAATTTATACTTATCATATCCCATTGCTGATTTTAAAGGTTCAAACTTTTCTACATATTTCCTACACTACGTGTCTAGATCTATGTTGTACAATTTAGGAGTGGTATAAATGGATTTTAGAGTTAATTTTACACTCCATATTTTTAATCTGAAATGTAGAAAAATATTAGAGATAAAATAAAAATATTGTACAATCTGATTTTTTTATATACTGATTAAAATAAAAATTACTTTATTATTAAGCTCTAAAACTACACTTGTACTTAATGTAAAACAGCTGAAAGTTGACAATAATTGCTGTTATATGTGGCAACGCAGCCTTCCCTCTTTCCTTTTCCAATGAACTGTCACAAGTCGCTTGTTTTAATGCCACATACCTAAAAAATGAGTGTATTCTAAATTTATTATATCAATACTTGAAATATCGTAAGGCAGGAAAGCAACATCAGAAACCCTTTAGGAGACTCTGTTCCATAATAATTGATAATTGATTTTAAAAGTGTTCGCGAGATCTTGAACGACGATTCTAGTAGTGGAAGGCCAAAATCTGCGACACCCAAAATTAACGAAAGAGTATTTGTAGAATTGTTTTTAACTAAATATGACTGAAACTGTACGCATTTTAGGTGAGCGGGTTTATCACATTGTAAGAAGGAATTGTGCATGAAAACAGTTATCAGTTAGGTCACGTCTGCTGTCTGATAAAAACGAGTAAGAATGAAAGATTCCAAGCAAAGTTAAGGTGTTTCCATAAGCGAGATTCTCCACCGATTACCATCACTGTAGGATACTATATTAACTCTTTTGGATAAAATCATGAAACATTTTTGCGAACAAAGGTCGGGTATATCAAAGAAGGGTTTCATATTTCACCAAGACATTGCATGTCATCACACAGGTTGTTGCAATGGTAAAAATTAACGAACAGAAATATAATTTGCTATACCATCTATTTATTCACCTGATTTAACTCCGTCAAGCCCCAATTACTTTTCAAAACTGAAAAAAATTGTTAAAGCATTAAGGGAGTTTCGAAGCAGCAAACGAGAAACTTTTCTAATGCTTTAAGGAAACTGACCTTGTGATGAAAGATCATCATTGGACAAAGTGCATTAATGTTAAGGGAGTCTATGTTAAATTTAAATAGTTTCAAAGAGTTAATAACTTTTCAGGCTTCATTTTCAAATATGTCATTAATGACAATTTGAAACCTTTGTGCTTCCCCTACCCCCCCCCCCCCTTTTTACTGACTATTCCAGAGAAATAAAGTGTGATTTTAATGTACACAAATTCACCTAAATATATCCATACACTATTTGCATTGTTGTATACTTAAGTGCAACCTTCGAGAATGTTCCAATACTAGAATTCCAACAGAGAGAAAGCAATAGGCGATTGATATGAGATATAAATTAAAGGCAACAATTTTAGTGAGGGATTGAACTTATGATCTCCGATGTTAACCATTATATTGACTAGGAGAAATTAGTGATAAAAGTAGAATTGATGGAAAAGTTCAATGTGACAATCGGCATCGAACTACATAACTTAATAATCCGCAGCAAGTGTTGAATTGCACACAATATTGTCTTCATCTTAGGTCTTTCAGAAACAACTGGGATATAAAGCATCATAGTTTGCAATCACTCCACTCCAATGAAAATAGTTTGCCAATGTCATTTACCTAAATTACTAAAAAAACTTTATAAAGTGGTGCAATTTAAGTAAATTAAGAAATACTAATACTATTTTAACATACTATAAAATATTTCTATACATTGCAATTTAGAATTTATTTGAATCATAAATCTTTAGGAAATTACATATGTTTGTAACTATTAAGTTTACTACACACTTTTCATATGCAATTTGAGTTTTGTCTCGTAATAATGAAATGCTCTTTAAAAGTAAACCTAAATAAAAATATTATAATTGAAAGTGATAATTAATACATGTATCAGTCTACAATATCTTCAGTTTGTTGCAAAAAGAAACAACCGAGGACAGGTAGCTTATCTAGCAGAAGAAACTCCGAAATAAAGTCAGCCCTCCAGAAGGGGATTCTTTGAGGGGTTTGAATCCCTCCCAGGTTAAGAAACATGTTCTCATCAAGTCTAAGATGACACCAGAATGACTAAATCTGAATCTGAGAACATGAACTGGAGGTCTAAACCTTGCAGCATAGAAACAAATTTAAATACTGCAGAATTAATTTCATAAATGCAAAGAGTTAATCCGTAACATACACTAACCAATTTTTGCAATTATTGAAACATTTCTATGAGGAAGGTGTATTCCTTATATATATATATTGCATTATTTCTCGAGTTAAAATTTAACTTTACAATATATATGCGTAATGCGTAACAAAATACAATAATTTTATTATCACTTCCTGTTCCCATTTTGGAGGGGTGCAAGTTGAGACATGTTCAGTTGCGCTTTCAGCAAAATGGAAGTTATATGCAACGAAAATATACTGCTGTAAAATTCTTTCGTATACAAATCTTCAACTGGGACCTACGGAAAGTTTGTTCTTCCCTATAGCACCGCTCGAAGACAGTTTAAAAAGTTTAAAGAGGGGAGGAAATTTATTAAAGGGATAAATAAGTCAGGTTATGAAACTTGGCTACATTATTACGACCTTGAGAGCTAACAGCAAAGATCTGTGTGTAAATCTCTATCATCACTATACCAAAAAAGGCTAAAGTGGTTCCTTCTGCTGGGAAATCTCATTTTTTGATCTTCAAGGTATCGTTTAATCTTGTATCTGTACTGTAACTTAGCGAAACTAAAGAGACGTCCTGAAAAATCTGCAAAGTCATATATCACACGCAATAAAACGACATTTTCATGCAACAATTTGGATGCTGCACCACGACAATAATACACGGCGGGACATCGCCAATATTGTTGGTGAATGTCTCACATAGTGCGTCCCCTACCCTCCCTATAGTCCAGATTTAGCTTCGTGTGACTTTTTCCTTTTCTCCAAATTGAAGAAACGACTTCTTGCAAAGCATTTTCAATCACCAGAACCACTGGTGACGGCTGCAGAGGAAATTCTGAAGGATCTGTCAACAAATGGTTTCCAGTGTGTCTTTGAAGACTGGCAGAAGTGCTGGTAAAGGTGCATTGCATCCAACGAGGACTATCTGAAAGAGAATGTGAAAACCATAAGGACAAGTGTAGGTATGTGGTCAGGAAATATTATAATCGTCGTTTATTGATCAGCCCTCGTATGTTCATCAAGCACGTTTCCAAAGGTTCATGGTGTTGTTGCGTAGTTTACAGCAGGAGCAAGTCAATATTCAGAAAGAACTGATTTTTAAAATTTTGGAGATGTATTACACTAACCCTGTATTCTTAATATTATTTATACGTTCATTACTTACATGAAACTATTGACGCAAATTAATCTTAAGTTTGATTCACATAGAAATAAATACTTAATATTTTAATAAACAATATTGTTGAGGTGTATATTCCGTGAAAAGTACATTTTACATTTTTGTTATAACAAAAAACACTAACACTAATATTTATTGGTTATTAAACAAGAGCATGCAGTAGGCTTCTACTTGTTAAATACAAAGAAAGGAAACATTTGGGTAAAAATGACAAAAAATCATATTTTCCACAAATTAATCCATAATAATGTAAATAGTTTTGAGAATTTCTCCACCTAATTTTATAGCCAGATTATTATTTTAAGTGGATTTTAAAATATAAAGAGCCTAAGGCTACGCAACATTTGCTAAGCCCCCTTTTACAAAATAGTTTATCCTAATCTCAATTCTTCTGTTTTGACGTGCAAATGCGGAACTGGTATAATTTACTCAGAAGGCTGTGCGCGAGTGTAACAACATTGTTTTCCGCGGCTAAACCAGTTGTTTGTTTTGTTTATGAGGAAAAACACATTTGAAATTTGTTTTCTGTATCTGTAGTGAATGTTTCTTCTTTGTATATTTCATTATGCCTCGTTTTAGCAACAAAGTATTCAAAAAGCGAATAAAACATTATAAAAATATTAAAAAGAGACTGTGCATGTAAAGAGAGGTTAGGAATGAACTTTCTACTTCTTCCATGAAGAGAACTAGAATATTTTCAGCAGAAATATTAGGGAGAGATTTGACTTACCAGACTGTGGGGAAGATGAATATCATATATGATTTAGATTATTTAATTTATCCATTCTTTAATGTGCAATAGGTAGTGCTTATTATCGTGCCTGAAACTGTGTAATAGTGGAAACAAGTATGAAGTTTTGTGTACATACATAAAGCGTGACAATTGTGGATCTGCATTATAGTTTAAAACTTTAGATATTATAAAGTATATTTATAAAGCAAATGGGTTGATCTGTGGCATAAGTTGCATTGGTGTGGTGGAGGACACAGAGGGTATATGACATAATGAATATGCCTTCATCACCAGTGTGATATACTGACACAAACAGACAGCTTCTAAATTGTGTCAAAAATGTTTGTGATGAGTCCATGTTCAGTGCAGTTAATGAATCTATTTATATAAATGATACAAATTCCACTGATTTGAGTGTATCAGGTGATGAAATTAGCATGAAGTGTAGGTTTTCTTCTATCCATGAAGTGTCAACTGTTGGGGAACATAGATGTTCATATTGCACACAATGCTCAACAAGAAGTTGGTGTACATGATGGCAACATTAGAAGAATTAAAGCACTTAAAGGACTTGGATCTGAACCTGGAACATTTACAAAGGAGATACTTCAAGATATTGACAGGAAAAGGCAAGGCAGCGGAGATCACTGAAGGCCAACAGGAGGACCAGGAGTATGTTGCTGCAGATTTTTAAAGGTACCTAATGTAAAATAAGTATAGACAGTTTCATAAACTTTGCAACTCATTTTTCTTTACAATTTTCTGTATATAAGAAAAATTTTCTTAAATAGCATTAGAGATGAAGAAATAAACTTGGCATACTTTTTCCCTATTAATTAATGATCAATTATCTGCATAAAATGTTTTCTTCACTCTTCATGTAAAGATTTTGACTTAGTTACAGCAGTGATTTGTTTCACTGATATCAGTTTCTTGTTATAAATATTTTTTTAAGAAACAAGTAATTATTGTAACAGACTTTTCTCTGTAGGATTTTGTTAGATATATTAAAAAGAAAATTTGCACAAAGTATCAAACCCATATCTTTAATAAACAATAAGAAAATGTTCCTCATGTTCTGAACTGTCAGATTAGGTTCTATAGGTTCAAAATTTCTGTCAGTGAGGTTACTGTAACAAGCATAGTAATTGAAAACTGAAGTTGTTAAGTTTCAAGTCAATGGCTGCAAGAGTTCAAATCATCTGTGGCTAATGTACTGTTGCAGTGCTTTTTGACCTATGTGTCCCCAACACCAGTAAAGAGATTCATGAGTAAATGAAATATTGTTCATTAAAATATTATTCTTTCCTATAATTTAATAAGAATATTTTCATAGAAGCATTAAACTTATTACTTCTCTAATGGACATGGTAATGTGTTTTACAAACTAATACTTATTATAATAAAACGAGTTTCAACTTTTAACCATCTACAGATGGGGGAACTAAATCATTTTGCCTCCTGGTATTATGAATGTTAATCTCAGGTGCTGTCATAAAATTCGATTTAATTTCAACACGCTTTTAAACAGTCATGGATATAAAATTGACAATTCTTTAAATATGCATCTAGGATTGCTCTATTATATTACATGCATAGCTTTCCTCTGTAACAAAAATACATTTTCTGTTTTCACATAATATGATTCATAATTTAAGTGTGTATATAAAAGATTCAACAGTATGCAGATATAAAATGCATTATTTATAATAATTGTTCTTATTATGTTTTTCTTGAGCTTTAATTTACCGGATTCAATTCTAAATGCGTTGTTTTGAGTTATGGACCTCTCTAGAATGCTACTTTAAAATGATTATCATCAACAGTTTGAAAGCATTTCAGACCCGAAGCAGTTTCTTGTTATGTTGATAATTTCTCTAGAAAATAAATCTCGCCTTTGGTTGGTCACTTATAGCTGATACATTTGAAATATTCGATGTCATAAAGGGAACAGTGAAGGATCCTTATATCTGCTTTTTTGAGTTAGAAAATATTATACACCTAGGACTAACGACATATGTATCTAATTACGAGTGTCAATATTCCCTTTCTGACCATTAAAAAGAACTCTAGTTGACTTGTGTCGATCTCAGCTAGAACAAGTCAATTTAGATTAAAGTGTAGGCGGCTATAACATTGCTACAAAAATGAAACATGGTTTTGCTTTATAAACTAAAAACTAAACACCAATCTGACAAAGAAGAACCAACCACCTACTTATTTGGGAGAGGCGAAAGCGTTGCAAAAGCTGCACCTAAGATCATGTTGCACTATGACAACACTTACGCCCACATTGCTGCAAAACTTTTTTAAAAGAGAACAAGGCTCCCGGGTGCTACTGGGTCCGTCCTGCTCTGGCCCTCTGCGACTTTTTCATTCTATCTAAGGTGAAGGGAAAGCCGTGTGGGCGTTGATTTTATTTGGATGGTGAAGCCATTGTAGTGAATTTGGAGGAGGAAAATGTGTCAGGAAACATTTTTCAAATGGTTCGTTAACATTAGTGGCGGCCCCTCTAGAAGGTTGCTATTTTGCGCTACCCCTTAAAACTTCAGCGTTTAATTTCCTGCAAGTATAGCTTGGTGTGTTTTTATGAGCAAAATTGTCTTTAGGGGGGCCTTTATCTTGCGCATAATGTTTGTATTTGTGGTTATTCTCTGTAGAAAGTGTGGTTTTCAGTCGCAGTACAAAGCAATGTCTCGGTAACGTTGTAAAGTATCTTGATTGAGGGGAGGAAGCGGTCGGTTTTTTTTTTTTTTTGATTGATTTATTTAAGGACGCTCTTTAACAGCTCAGGTCATCAGCGTCCCATTCAACTCAGGGCGTGAAACGGCCGACAAATTTTGCTCAGAGGCCTCTCTTTCAGGCTTGAGGTGCTTTTTCGTGCCGCAAATGTACGACACGGGACCCACGGCTTTACTTCCCTTCCGAAGGAAGCCATACTTAGGATTTTTACGCCCGAAAAAATCCATCGGTCCTGGCCGGGTTCGAACCCGCGTTTTGGGTATAGGAGGCAAGTATGGTAACCACTACACCACCAGGACCGACCGGAAGCGGTCGGGAGAGCATCTTGCCCACAAGTTGTGTGCATCGCCTCTCGCCACGCTGTTATCAGTAAAGTTTGCCTCGAGTTTTATACAGACCAATTGTTGCTGTAAAATTTAAAAATGTTATTAATTAATTATAGTGAAACAGTTATTAATGGCAACTAATCAAATATGTTAAATATGGGAAAGCCTTTAGCTATTTCATTATCAAATAATATTTGATTTGGCCAGGGTCGATGGATGTTTTCCTAGGTCTGGTTTCCTTCGGAAGGGAAGTAAAGTCGTGGGTTCCGGCACGTAAAAGAACCTTAAGCCTGAAAGTAGAGGACGCTGAGCAAAATTTATCCCCCGTCATGCCCTGAGTTGAATGGAACGCTAATAACCTGAGATGTTAAAGAGCGTCGGTAAATACACCAGGTAAATAAATATTTACATTTGAGGTAACAATGCTCTCATTGATGTTTCTCATGAATTGATGAAGTAGTTGCTTTATTTCTTTTTGTGTTGGTTGAATGTAAAGAAAACGAACTGTATACAAAAACTTACATACTTAGGCTTCTCTGAGGCCATTAGAGAAGAAAATTTAAATTAAAAAACTGGATAACCCAAATGTGTTGTCATAAAATCGAAAGTATATAATGCTTTCTGTGGAGACAGACTACAGCCCGCAGATTTCAGATTTTAATCAAAGACTCGTCGATAAATTTGTCATCGTGGTGATGTATTTTTGTTTGTTTGTTTAAAAAGTAGATTTTTGTGATTGCTAACTCTAGTTATTAATATTTTAGAAACTTGTGATTACAATCAGCAGTAGTAATAGTAAGGATTTATGATGCTGCGAGTCATCGCTGATTAATAGGTGTGCAAGCGTAATTTGAAAATATGTGAAATTTTTATTTGAAAACAACTGAAAATTTTGGTTGCTGAATACATACGGGAGACTAACTAGTATAGCTTTATATTAGAATAGGTAGTGAGCGGATCTTGCTTAGACTGCTGTTTATGCATGCGCCAGTTAGGGGTTCCGAAGTTTTTAACATAAGTTAAAATCGTATTCATTTTAGGTAATGTAATAAAATTATCATATAATTTAATTTACATTTTTAATTTATTTCCGAGTTACACATGATTATTTTGAATTTTTTATAAATGTGTGTACTGTTGCGAACTCCTGCTATCACTTGCCTAAAATATCACTCTATAACTTATTTAACGAACTGGGGGTCAAACTGGGTACGCAACTGCAACGCCAATCTACAGAAATTCTTATCAATAATTAATTAAAATAGGGTTAAATTGAGGAAATATAGATGTACATTGAAAACATAAACATTATGCAAGTTAGATATAAGATGCTAAACCATAACTACCACTTACATACATGATGGACGCTATCCAAGATGTCTACCCCGGGAACAGACAGCGGCACATCCTCTCTCCTCAAGCTTCCACACTCGACATCTCTTAAGATCGTTAAAAAGAACGCCTCTACTTCATGTTGCGCCTGCGCAGGTACCAATTTTGCTTGGGTAATCTTTCGCAACCATCATTTCCAATTCTTAACTGAATCAATGCTACAATATTTTCACTATATATTGTTAATCTCCATATGCCACAATACTTATATAAGATTATTGAATTTTTTTAAATTTTTGTATATTTATAAGTTTTAATCATTTCGTCTATGTCTATGGAAAATCTAAATATACTGATACAATGTGCGTTTGACATCAGCTAAAACCAAATGCTTCGTCGATGAACATGACAAAGCTTCAACTTTTAATACTCTCTCATATGTTGTGCATCAGTTTTTGCAGCTTTTTGAAACTGGTTCTTTATTATTTATTATTTCTAATTCCGTTTGTTTCCTATTCTTTTTTAAATAATGTTTTATGACTTTATGTCATAAAATGTGTTATTTGCGTAATGTGTTATTTAACCTATACAGATTGAAGATTGACAGAATATATTTCAGCTTTAGAAGTCATAAAAAGAGGAAGCCTTTTAAATTTTGTACTACATATACCATTTGAGGCTGGTACACATTTAATAACAGTAATTAGAAAACTGAAAAGCTTAATATGCATTTCGTACACAATTTTTCCAAATATATCTTACGGGTTTTGAGAAGCCAGATGCATTTAAACCTATGTACAGGTTTATTAAAGTTGCAAAAACTTGTAATTACAATAACATGTTAGTGGCGTCCATAAGTTTCCCTGATTCTCTGTTACGATGCTCATGCTATCTGATACATGTTTCAGGAATGTAAACACTACATTTCCTTTCGGGCCAGGCCATTAATTTATTTTTAAATCAGACGTGTTTCATAATAACTTAATGTTATAAATTGAATACAGTGCAGTGAAGAACTTTCACTCAGTGATATTAAACATTGTATGAGGAAACTTTCCCTGTATATTCATTGCGGAGGAGTGGTCAAAAGTATTATTTGGGGAGCGCCGAGAAAGCCTTGATGATGACCTATAAGGAATGACATGGCAAATCTTCTCCCTTGTCGAGTATCGAGGAGGAAATTCTGAGTGACAGGTATCTGAAGGCAAAAGGAATGCCGCAACTGCAAGGCTGGGTATTTACATAATAAATGTGCTTCACATGGTTCGGCAATGTTTGCATAAAGTCATATGAGCACATGACTGTAGTTCAAATGCAAGTGCACGTGGAATGTTGTCAAAAGTTTTTAAGTATTTTCCACGATAATGAGCGGACAGAATTTAAATGCATCGTCACAGGAGATGAAACTATGGCTCTCCACTGTTACCCTCCTTCAAAATGAGAAAAGAAAGGTTAAGAACCCCCTAGAAAGGCAAACGTGACACAATCTCGAAGATCTTTCTTTACACAATTTTTGGGGGATTGCAGAGGAATTCTGATGATAGACTTCGAAGAAAGGAACACAACGTGTCCGGGAAATGTATGCTGAACTACTGCATCAATAGTGAAGTGTCACGAAAGAAAAAAGGAATCGAGGAGTTCGTCTGCTGCACAACAACGTACCTGTCCATGGTTGTTGTTAACCAAGGCTGCTGTGAAAAAATTTGGCTTCCAGAAAATGGATCATCCGCCATACAGCCCAGACCTTGCCTCTAGCGACTGAGTTTAAGTACGCTGTTTTGCAAACAAAACTTTGCAATGTTTTTGAAATGTTATTTCAAAGATATAATAAATACATTGAAGTAAAGGAAAATTAAGTTGCAAAGGGATACCTGTATTCGTATTCTGTCAGGCCAAAAGATTATAGACCTCACCTCCTACATTACATCTTCTTAAATGTCTTTACTTACTGATTATTGCTATTGAGGTATTAGGAGCTAAATCTTTTAGACGCTGGATCTTACACCTCTTTTTCGTAACGCAAGCTTTACTGAATAGCGTTCTGTATTTACTTTAAATTCTGTGATACATCATTTGAGTGAGCAACATTCAAGGTAGCACATGTATCATTGCTCTACATATGCCTGACAGCCTTTACAAAGTTCATTCCTCAATAGTAGGCAATCGCATTATAGAAAAAAAACATTAAAATAAACTTTCAACTGTTTAAACAATCGACACGCTGTGCAAGGCCCCGCTCTTAAGAACAGGACGGGAAAACACAACTGTAAAAAGTGATGAGCGATCCAGGCTGTATTTAGTCCAGGAAAGATAAGTTACTCCATGGCTACTCTCAAAATAAAACGCCACGTTTAACACTTAACTATTTTTGCATCAACCGCTCTTAATGTCCCTGTATTTGTTTTATTGCTGCCTTGATTAAGACGCTACTTGACATTGATGAACTTGCAGCTTTTATTTTCCCTCTTCACTGTAAGTAAATAACAATTGAACAACAATCACCGCTCGTTTATTAGTCAAGGTCTTCCATATGAACTGTTTCTCGTCTTCAGAGGCCTGGAGAAGAACTAGAGCGACAGAGGCTCCAGCAATGGGAGCATCATAATTTTTTACGTGTGGATGTGTGTATAGAGGGGGTGGAGGGGACGCAATGGAGACAGGAGATAAGATGATGGCATTGAAAGACGGGCGAGGGGAAGAGTGGGAGAGACATAAAAGATAGAAGTGGAGTCTACTCGGTCACTGAACTAAAACTCCTACAACATTAATATTCATGGCTAGTCGGTCAGTATTCTTTCCATCTCCTTTCTTTCTCCTCTGCTTCCTTTTCTTTGCTATTGCACCCTGCCGTAAGAAAAACCGGGAGTAGTCAATCTACGCCAATTTATGTGCCCAGTGTCCACACGTACCTCGACCACCGCCCTGGTTATTTTCTTCACAGTTGCTCTGGAAATCATTTATAAGCTTTGCGCACGGCGCCCGTTCTATATATGTTCTCAACTTGAAATCGCCAACTGCGTCTGGTTTTAAAAGAAGACACTAACGATCTTCTATAAACATTGAGGAAATAAATTTTCTGCTTTGGATAACTGCCAATCGATTTAAACTTTGCATTGCACTTGCAGTGAGTGCTTCGTTACATAATTACGGCACTTTATCTGCCTTCCTAAACTCTGTGTAATGACCTAGAGTTAATGCGTTTTAACCCTCATTCAGTCCAGAAAATATCAGAATGTCCATGAGCTAAATCAGGGCGGTACAGAGGATGATAAATAGATCTGCAAGTGTGACTTATTATAGTTCTGCAGAATTGTTAAAGCTATAAAATAAGTAGCTGTCTCGAAAGTTGCACTGAGATTATCGCATTTTTTCAAACAAAAGTGGAAATAAGTTTTTAGAAGAAGAATTGGATTACTTACGTTATCGAATCCTTTTATTTCCGTCATTAGATTTGCTTTGTACTTTCACTCAGGCCAGTTGCATTTGTAATTACAAACAATATTTCCTCTATTGTATGAAAACAAGGTTTAATGCAACTAAGAGTGTGTTTCTAAAAGTAAGCATGACTTGACGCAAAAATCCCAGGAAATTCAAAATTCCGCGCAGAGAATATTCATTCGTAACGAAGATGACGTGGCATACTTTTGAAAGTGCAGCATGTTTAAAATGGCGGAACCCTCAGTTGGTTAGTAGCAACGAGCAGTCAATAGATATCTGTGTGGTCTGCGAAATAAACAAAAAGAAGAATGTATTGGCGGCTCGCAGTAGCATAATGCACAATTTTACTACAGTCACCGCAGAAAATATGTTGCCAGCTTCAAAGATCTTAACAACTACAGTTAACATTCATAAGTGCACGACTGAACAGAGTGAGAGAGAGTACATAGTAATAAGGCAGTTTTTAAAAAGACAATGCATTCTTTAGGTTAATGCAATAAACCTTATGAATGAAGGATGAAATTTGTCTCTACACAAAGATTGTATACTATCAACGTTGTGAAGTCAAATTAATATTTGCAGTTCGTTTACCCAGTTATTTTAATTTCACTTTTCTCTTTCAATGACTCTGCCCCTTCCCCCTCACAAAAGTATAAAGTGTAAACCTTGTGTATGTCCATTCGTAACTCAAACTAAATAAAATAAATACTTTACCAATTCACACTAAATTTCATTAACAACAGTTTACTACTAACAAGGACATACTCTGACCAAACATCTGAATATTATTGCTGCTGAAGTGTCTATTATTGCTTCAAATGTAATACATGACTATTGTCATTAATATACCATTAGCTTTTTACGATATTTTATTCAGTTTCTTAATGTAACAATAATCAGTCGTAGAAAACTCTGGGACGCACTTGACGATAGATGATGATTCTGGTTACGCATGCGCATAACAGCTGTAATCTTTCCGTTTCCTCTTACCTTCTTTGTATAAGCTTAGCGAAACTCCACGGCAGACATTGTAAACATCAGGCGCAATACAGGCAATGCTGTTGTTTTTTCGTTTAGTCATAAAATGCATTCATCAATGGTTATAGGAAATTAAAAGTTGAACTTTTTGAGGCTAGGGCAAACCAGTAACTCCTGGAGGAACCACCCTTGGAGAAATAAAAGAGAAGAGTGTGCCAGTGAATAAATTTGTGGATGAGCATCAATCCGTGATGAGCAATGCTCTGGTATTCTCACGTAGATCCGGTTGATGTATTTCTTGAGGAGCTCGGGGCAGAGAATTGGATTTTAACACGTACCATTGTAACAAAGGTTCTCAAGTATACCAAGTTGGAAACGGAATGCCTGGTGAGCTAAAGATGATCCTTGTGAAGAATTCCGCAGTGTTCTTTCGAGATATAGCGATGAAGACTACCTGTCAGGACATGAAAATCTGCATGCTTTACTATGAGCACGTTTCTTCTCCAGTCAAGAAGTTGAAGTTTCCACTCTCCACTGGAAAGAAACCATCGACCCTTTGCTGTGATTTGAAAGGACCATTTTTGAGCACCTTCTGAATGAGGGTGAAGCAGTGAATGGTGCCCTATACAGCACAGTGTTGAAGAAACTGTCACAGGGGAACTGTAAAGACGTCCTTCTTCTTGTTCTTGTTCTTCATAATAATGCATGTGCACTACAACCCTTGAAACTGTTCGGAGATTGAGGTTTCAGACCTTAACATGTGCTCAAAACAGCCCTGATCTTGTTCCCTCAGATTATACGATGTTTCCATCTTGAACGAAACTTTTAGAGTAGGAAAACGGAAAAATTACATACTAATATCTTTAAAACAATTACATACTTGTTTTCAAAATGTTAAAATTGCTGTTGCTTTTTCAAGCACCATCACACTTTTGTGGGTTTTGTTAGACTTTTAGCTGCATTTAATATTAAATATTTATATCATTTTAACGTCAAAATTCGGTTATTTGTATCGTAGCACTGAAAAAAAAAATTCTTGAAATCTAAAATACACCAAAATAGAACAAGTGTTTTCTTAACAATTTAAAATATTAAAACAAATTTATTATTTTCAGTAAAGGTTAAAATTCATAATATTTGTACAGAAACGTGCATAAATGTTAACATTTTAAGTAGGTGGGTGAGCAACTATGATTTTAATTTGAACGCTGATTGTATTCAGTACCTGTATGCATTTGTAGTCCGAATATATGAATATTTCAAATTTAAGACATGTTTTGTTTTAAGTTTTAGAAATAAACATATTTATTAATAGACATTTTGTCGAATCATAAAATTTCAGAGAATTAAGTCAAATTAAAAATGAGTAATTTACACCCCTTTTCTATTTTTCATAAACGAAAAATGAATTATTAATATTTGTAAAAAGGAAAATAATAGCACTCTATTTAGACCGTGTGCTCGGAGGGATAAAACACAGAATTTTGATCTATAGTCATATGCATTAGCTCTAAATAGGGGAATCAATGAAAAATATTTAAGGTTCATATAAAACAGACTTACAACTACAGTAAACTCCCAAATGTTTGGATTCCCTTATTTTTATACAGTACTTTACTTTATTTTATTCGTACTAAAAGTTTTACTACAATTATTAGTTTATTTGTTATTCCTTCTATAATTTCAATGTAAAGGCAAAATTCATCATTTGAACCCCCCCCCCCTTTGGGTTCAGAGACTATCTGCTTACTAGTAGTGGTCCCGGATTCAATTCCCAATTAAATATATTTCTCCTTGTCTCTCTGGAAGGAAGATAAAAGAAGATACAAAATGTATATCATAGGAATAATAACAATAATAATAATAATAATAATAATAATAATGTAGGTTGAGGAAAGAAGAAAGTAGTGATAACCAAATGAAAGAAAGCAGGAAAATAAACTATTAAGAAGAATAAAAAGGATAAGCAGAAGAACAAATAGTTCTTTATAATCACCACGTAGATCAGAGGAGAAGGCTGTGCAAACATGAGAATTAGAAATACAGTGCATTCATTTAATTTCTCTGAGCAATGATCTACTTTTAAGGTTCATTGTCAGTCAACACTCTTTAACAGAAGGAAAAGCAGAAATAAATACCATGGAAATTGACAAACAACACCAATATACAAAATTGATTCCTGGGATCTAAGACTTGAGTTGGACTGCCCGTTTGTTCAAATATACGAGAGGGAAGACTTTTTCCTCAAGAGATTTGACTAATGCGGGGCTCGGTATGTGGGAAATGTGGGGAGCTGCAATTGGTCTGATTTAGAGATCGGTAACAGCAAGGGGATTTGCCACAAGTTACCACAGTACAAGGGCCAGTGGGCATCCTTAGGGAACTGCCGCACCACCTGTGTACATATACTCGTATCAAGTAGTTCAGATTACTACATAAATAATGATAACGGTAGATTAGGTAGAAAAAAAAAAGGAAAACACTGGTTGATTACAAAGATTAATTTATTCATGTGACGTCATTTTACAATGGACCAATGAAATGAAATAAAATTTTGAATTTTCACCAATCACAGCGGGGTTACGGAGTAAAATTATGGGGGAAAAATTAATAAACCCGTTTTATCACGCGACATGCATTTATCTTGTGGTCAGTGCAACAACTGTATACCTCCACTATACAATTCCTGAACATGCATCACTGACCAGTTTTGCTAGGGGCAGTGGGGAGCTATTGACAGCAACAAAAGCATGGACAATGGACAATCATAATGCAAAATGGAGGGTTCTTCAAAACGTTTTGGTGATGCGAAAATGTGCAAATTGATATTATCATTAGGAATTCCAAACCGCAGAATACAAAGAAAATAAAGACACTGGACGGGTTTTTTTTTTTTTTTTTTTTTTTCCCTCTCAGTTGGTATTAGAAAATCGAACGGTAGCGATTGTAATAGTCGGCTTCTGTTCATTTCAGTTTCACTGTTTCTGAAAGATATTCATAATTATAACGTTTTATACAAATGTTAATATTCTGTGCGCGAATTTCATATATATAAATGAAAAATAAAAATAAATAATATATAAATGAAAAATAAAAATAAAATAACACTATTAACAATGTAACAAATTAACAGTAATAATAAAAGTAGATAAGGATAAAACACTGAGAAAAAGTCACACTTGAAATACTCCTAAACCCTATTTTGCTCTTCTCTATTGGCATTACTGATAATCGGCATTCTTCTCTTAAGAGATTGCTTGAAAAGGTTAGGTACAAATATACAATTATTACAATTTTATAAGCCAAGTTTACGGAACTATGTCTAAATTCTTATTTTATTCGTGTAATAGTCCTAATAAATTTCATCGTGAATTTATCGGTAACCACAGATCTTCTCGTGATAAGGGGTGAGAGGTTTCCTTGGTGTGGGCCGAATTCAACATGAGCCAGTTGCCATTCCCCCTTCCTCTCCAGGTAGGAAGTGAACCCATTCATACATAGAAGCTTGACACCCTTCCCTTCAAACATCATCTAATCTTTCCATTACTTATTATAATAATCATCAGCGAGATTGGCCTTGAGACACCAATCATACAAACCATTTTTCATGTTTTTTTTTTTGGGGGGGACGCATTACATACCGTCATTTGATGGGTTTGTAAACAAAATCTTGTTTTTGTCACACCTTCTGGATCAGTGCCATTTCATCCTTGTGCTTTTAATTTTATAATTTATATGAATTTTTTTCAATTAATTTATAATGTAGAGTAAAACTCGCATCATAAATGAATCTCATCTTCCTGTGTGTGGCCCATTCATGGCCCATTTGTCAAAGAGGCGCATCAGCGTGCACGTTTTAGATCTTGATAGAATTTCGTCTCTATCTTTAATATATCCCAAACAGTGATAAACATAATTGTATTACTTGTTGTACAATGGTCCCTTCGTTACTCCTACACAGAAATATAATTGTAATGTATATTTATTTAAGCCCAATCATAATGTTTCATGTATTGTAATTAGTAATAAAGATATCATATATGTATAATACGGCATTACATGTGAGTGGGATGTCAACAAAAGAGAAAGTTTTGATGTTTTGTTACAAAGCCAACTAAAGGATCATAAAACTTCTATACAGAGGAAGTAATCAGAGGGGCGCGTGTGTGAAGTCCCTTTCTTTTTTAAAAGGACAACTACTGCAGGGTTATTAAACTGAGTTTAAACCGTTTGAGATGTTGACCTCATCTATAAGTTTCACACGTTACAAATAATTTTGTATCGGCGTAGCTATGTCTATCGTAAGCAAAACACCAGAGGACGCAAAAGATTTTGGACAAATTAAATAGCAATACCTATTATGTCGCATCGCATACTTATTTACATTATAGAAGCTCTCTCCTTGTTCTGTTGCGTACTGGTCAACAGAGTAGCAGAAATCACCCTGAGAAATTGTTGTCATTGAAGCATGGGCAATAACACCGAAGCAATCAATAATCAATCTACAAAACCACTTCAAAATTGACATTATAAGGTGAGGCCACAGGACATCGACAACAAATCGCTTCAAAATTTGGCGCCCAACGTGGAATCAACAACAAAGACGACGATAACAGTACCCATACCAAATACCCCTTCAATTGTTACTTAAATTTCCTTAGGACATTATCTAGAAAGGATATAACTTTATTCTAATATTAGTTACATCTGTATTGATTTTCTTCAAACATTGCTGTTTTTAAAATCTGTGTTCATAATTTAAAACGTTTCTTAAAATGACTCAGCCATTTAGTCTTATCTGGTGGTATGGAAAATCCTTGTAGATAAACTTTATACTCGGAATCTATATACACCCCAAGTAATTGACATTGTTGATCCGGCCCACAGTTTCTAAATCAACAACAATTTGAAATAAAATGCACAATTATTTTTACAGATACACTTGAAGGTTTACCTTTCTTGCATAAGATGCTTGAGTGTTGTCCGTTTTGCTTTAAATCGGAAATCTTAACCTGCCGTGCTGCCTTCGTGACGGCTGATTGTGCGTTCGTATGTTACTCGGTGTGTTCATTGTGTATACATTGAGCGCTAATTATTCTTCGTTAGTTTCAACACTACATAAATATAGTCTTGAACGACACATATGTTAAAACGGATTCTTGCAGTGAAGGGGGTAAGGTAGTTAGCAAGAAAATATCGTGGTAATTGTGTTCCCGGTAAAGACACTGTTCTGCAACCTGTTAAAAGTTCTCAATGATAAGAAATGTGTTCTTAATGAACAAAAGTGGTATGAAAAACATGAATTTCCTCTACAGATGTCGGCAATAAACATTTTCACTATTGCTAATCATTGTCCGTTTTAAATACATGTCACTTTACGCTTTCAGTAAAAAATATAAATACTAAAATAAAAATACTCTCCTTTTTACTGTTATGGTAGCTGTAATAATCTTTCTGTTTTGAGTGAACAACAGGTGTTAGGTGATGTGGAACGGGATAATTCTCTGAATATTTGTAGCACCCTGGAAAAACGGGGCGAATCCATACTGCTGCATGTAGTTTAACAATGATTGTTGGAAGGCTTACAGTTACTTGGAAATAGGTTATCGAGGCTTACAATGAGTATTTGGTAGAATCTCTCTTCAAGAAAATTATCCGGATCATAGAAAAGCTGTTTTTATAAGGAGGGCGTCTTCCTTATACCTTTGCGTGTGTGATAAAGTCCTTACACTTTTTTGTATTGTTTATATCTTAAATTTATATTGCTTCCGAAATTTCCGTTTAGATTCACAAATTCATCAAATTTTTATGCATTTTGGAAAAAAAATATAATAAATATGGACTTTTTGATTATCCAGTTTTTGGTGAAGCTTTGCCTTTAAAACTCATACTGTGTCAGAGTCGCAATAGCACCCTGAAAGAATTTTCATACAGTCCACGTGTAAGCAATGGAGAAAGTAGGAGTCTCTGTGGCGGTTTTCGACAAGAGTTGTACATTTTTATCGAGCGTAGCACCTCGTTGAGTGCCAGGTTTGCGCCGGTTTATAAAGAGAATGTTTATTTAATATTTTGGTGGGGGAAATTTCTGATTTTGATTAATTGGGATGGTGTAGATTAACTGCTGATGCTGATGAGTATTGATCTCGATGATGCTGCTGCTTTGAACACTTGTCTTCTGTCGGTACTGAAGAGGTATCCTTCTCAGGCATTCTGTAAATGTTTTACAGCTTTTCTGGAATGTTCTCAGGGGAGGAAGAAGACACTAGACGGGATTTTACTTAAAAAAAAACAATAACAACAACAACAACAACAATAATAATAATAATAATAATAATAATAATAATGTTCACGCTTCACTTCATTTATTTTACCAGTCACTTTTCATTCACGACACGTCTGGCGTAAGAGTTTGATAAATTCCACTTGTTATTCGTATTCACAATTCACTTTGACTTCAGATTAATTATATGAAGATGTTTTTAACAAATGTTTCCTCCCGATTGCGTTAGCAAAATTAAACTCAATTATTTCATCGAGCTGAACTCTTACTTCTCCTAAGTCTAACTGAAGGGCACTGTTACGTCTCCCAAACTGAACTGTAGTGAAAATGCCTCCAACTAATGCTTTTATGGTTTCTCTACGCCTCACTCGGCTAGAATCCAAGTCTTAAAACATTCTAGAGAAGTCCTAAACTTTATTCTCTGATTGGCTTATTCTCGAAAATATAATTTAAAATTCGAGTCCTTATCGGCTGAGTTCATTCCTATGCTGGATAAGTTATATAGCAAGAATTTCTCTGTTTTAAGGGTCGCTTACCCAGGGTGAAAGCGAGCTACCAAGATTCACTTCAAGACCTTTTTAACAAAAACATGGAAAAAAGGTTCCTATTCTATTCAAAATCTGACCTTGCTCATAGCACCAGAACGTCGTTACATGTTTCATCCTTGCTGCTCATATTATATTTCTACCCCGTGTTCGTTTATAAGAACATTGCAGTAAATAATATGGGAGTTAACTCTGTATCTCCCGTTACAAGTTAATCGTAGTGTGGTAAATTATTTTTTACACTTATCTACAAATGTATAGCTACGGTCCTTATTATAGTTATTAAAATGATTCTCCCTATATCGCTTCATTTAATCTATTCTTCAAAGCTCCATTAATTTTATATTTCAGGACCCCCCGAATATACACCGCACCTCAGTATAATCAATCACATTGCCTTTGGTCATGTAATATTTTCCGCAAACGCAGTAAGAGTAAACCGGAATGATGTAAAATTAACCCTTTGGAACATGGTGGAAAATCTAAAATGTTTACATATGCCATGCCCGGCGGGATTTCCATGATAATTTCAAGAGAACCCACCTATTACTGTTGTAATTAGACACTTGAAATGTGACACAGGAGTTGAGAACGTCATTGATAGCAATTACTAATAGATATGAACGTTCCCCACAACTGAAACTCAACTCCGAGAAATATCCGAGCAATATCGGATACGTACGTTAATAGCATTGGCGGGTCACACACACGATTTGCATTAATAGTGGTGTTTCATTTCATATCGACATCCTCTTTTATAGTAGATTTCGTTCTGAAGGAAAAGGCTAAATCAGTTTATATAGGTATACCGGGTGTTAATGAAGCACTCCACAACAACTTCAAAGATTAGACATTCAACTTCAGATAGATAATCTGTGGTCCTTGGAAGAAAGATAACGGAGTTGTAAATGGTTATAAGGATTTTCAAATTATATGTCGGTACGTTAATGTAGTTGCCTTAGAATGCCTTCAACTTGCTTTGAGGGCGAATAAATGCTGATTTAGTGCTATAAAATCTCTTAATATCTCGGACTAACTGATTGCACGGGAATGAACTGTTTGGAGGGAGCTATCCACCTGTGTGCCATAATGGATGAGGCTACAGAGTGGTTTCGACTTATGTTTATTTATTTTATGATGAAGTATGTTCATGCGTAAGATATAAAACAATAATATACACGATACTCGATTTCCATAACAATAGGTACATAGGCTCATAGGACTAGCATATAGAGAATTAATAAAAAATAGGAGTGTTTTCAGCCCAAGTTTAAATTGAACTAAAATGATATTAAACGTTATGAAATAATAATAATAATAATAATAATTGTCCACTAAAACTAAGTGAACAGGAATGCGGTAGTTAAATAACGATTTTCAGTTGTTTCTCGGTTTTTTTAATCTTTCAAAGAATTATCTGAAGCCGATTAATCTCCTGATTTGACCCCCCTTGATTTATTTTTATGCTGACATTAAAGGAAAGTCTACCCGACTACACCACAAGTCTTGTAGCACCGCATAGCAGTAGTTATTTCTTCTGATCAGTGTATCACATACAGGAAGCTCGTTTTTCAGACGTATTCCCTAGTCTTATGGTAAGAGAGTAAAATTGAAAAACAGTCGAAAAGCTTAATTTAATTACTGTATTTTGTTCACTATCTTTAAATTGATAAGACATTTTAATTTCATTTGGGTAGCTTATGTTCTGGAATAGTGATGGTTCTTGCTGCATTTAAAATTATAAATTTGTGCTGAAAATACTTTTTGTATTATTAATATCAATTAACTATGTGCTAGTTTTATGAGCCGTTGTGTGCTCTTAAATTTAACGAAAACACTCCTAGATACCGTAATAGTATAGAAGATATTTGAGCGTAGTTTTAAGTGTCATCCTGTGCACTTGATAAGAATATATTTATTCCTTGAGAAAATGTGAAAAAGTAATAAAAATGCTATTTGTTTTGATCCATAGCTCTTGAAACTTATTTGTGTGAAATTTTTACTGTCATTGATTCCCCGGCGTGTTGCCTATGCTTTGAAACAACAGAATCTCAGGGTGATATTCGCTGTTTTGTTGAGCTTCGCTCAAGAGGACCGGGAGGGGATAATTTTATTACAATAATACATAACATAACATTTCACACTACACAGTTTATTGATCGTAACGTTATTAGCAGGCGTTTCTGGAAATAACCCAGTTCAGTGTAGTAGCCTTGGCCTACATCCGATGCTCGTGACGTTACTTTGCAACGGAAATAATAATTACAATCTGACTTTGATATTCGGACTGCACCCGTCCTCGCGTTTGGGTCACCGACCCTCTAATTACGACACGTAAGCTCCCCAGTACTTACACGGCACTAGAAGTACAGATTTTTCCAAACGAACGAGTCATCAGTATTTTAACTCTTAACACCGATCACGTGATTCGTGCGCCCACAGACCAAATACGCAACATTATAAAAGTTGCGTCAAAGTGTGTTGAAAAAGTGACAGAGTGCACCCAGATACCTCCTTAAATACCCGCATGAAAAATCATCTCCACGTGCTTTACATGTGTTGATTTGGTTTATTTATGGACGCTCTTTAACATCTCAGGTCATCAACATCCCATTCAATTCAGGGTGTGAAACGACCAGTAGATTTAGGTCTCTACTTTCAGGCTTGAGGTTCTTTTATATGCCGTAAATCTACGACATGGGACCCACGGCTTTACTTCCTTTCCGAAGGAAGCCATACTTAAGATTTTTACGCCCGAAAAAATCCATCGATCCTGGCCGAGAATGAACCCGCGATCTTGGATTTAGAAGGCAAGGCGTTCATGGGGTTCACAAATGTAAACTCACGCTACCCACGATGCTTTAAAAGTTCAAAATATATAAAATAGATTGACTCGCTTAAAGTTAAATTATTTCATTTTATAAGGCCCGAAAACCCAGCGCCCTGACTCGAACAAAGTACGAATCATAACTTGCCTTCGCCCAACACTTGGTCATTAAAAAGGTGTAAGCTTGTCTTTCTTATTCATCTTTTGCTATTTCATCATTTTGAAACTCTTCCCTGCTAGCATTGATTTGTACTAAAAATTGCCAAATAAAAACTTACTATCCTGGAATTATACATTAGAACTAATACGTAATATGAACAACATTAATTAAAAATAATCTATTAAAATATTTACTATATATAGTATTGGATATAAGGGAGGGGGCTCATAATACTGTTGCAAACGAATTAATATCCTAACACTTTTATCACATAGACCGGATTTTGTCAAAACCCTTTTGAATCATGTTCCTTTAATTCTGAAATTCTCGATACTTTTTGTTTATTTTTCTATACCGCTTTTTAAAAATATTTCAAAATGTTCAACTTTCTGCTCTGTGCCCTGTATATTTCTATGTTTTGTGTGAGAGCATACTTTTATTTTATGTATATATTTTTTATAAATTAATATTAAATTTTACGATATGAAATTAATAATTAATTTAAACATTGAGCAAATTAAATATTTATTTCCCATATGCGTACTCATTTGATATAACGCTTTTGTTCATGTTTTTTTCAAGAGTTAGGTCTTTTTATGGACAACAGATTTTATTTTCTATATTGCCCATTCAAGCGCGGTGAATTCCTCGTATAAAGTTTGTTAATTCACATAAATTGGCAACCAGTGGTTATAACTATATCCATTATATTGGTTCAAAAAAAAAAGAAATAACATATTAAAGTACGATATTGCACTAATATGATTAGGCGATATATAGAGTGTGATATTCATAGATTGGAATTAGTTAAGTTTGCTTCACATCGATTTAATATTTTGTGTACTTTGTTTTACTGGACATACAGCAAAATTATTCATTCAATTCAACTTTACAAACGACAGTGAAGCTTTGATTATTTCATTTATTTATGAACACTCTTTAACATCTGTCATCAGCGTCCCATTCAATTTAGGGCATGAAACAGCTGGTAAATTTTGCTCAGAGGATTCTTTTTTCAGGTTTGAGGTTTATTTTACATACCGTAAATCTACGACATGGGACCCACGGCTTTACTTCCCTTCCGAAGGAAGCCATACTTCGGATTTTTACGCCCGAAAAAATCCATCGACGCTGGCCGGGTTTGAACCCGCAATCTTGAGTCTACGAGGCAAGTATGGTTACCACTACACCACCAGGACCGATTAACAGTGAAGCAATATACAGGGTAGCTCACATAACGTATTACAATCTTTTAGTCTCTTAAGATCAGTTGACTATTTTTTTTAATTTTTCAGATTAATGGGCCTTCACGATATTTTTAAGGGCAGCTCTTCATCATGCCCCCTCATGGGATTATGAGGGAGAGCACAAATTAAATGGAACAATGGTATAATTTTTAGATAACCCTATTGTACTCAGTATTTTTTTTTTTTTTTTTTTTTTTAAACATTGAAATCTTGAGAATTTATAAGGCCTTGAAACAATACTATAAACCTTAATTACACTTTATAGATCAAGGAAATTATCAGTTACAAAACTGCGTGAAATCTTAAAACCAGTTTAGCAATATTAATTATTTAGGTCACGTGGATTCAGAAACATGGCACGTTTTGGAGTAGTGGGTAAATATGATTTTAATGCCGGGTGTGAAAAGTGCATCAAAATTATCGACTTGCATCGTAAGAGTTGACTGAAATATGCCTTGCAAATGCCAGTATCAAATTGAGACCGGTGTGCTGGAAGTATTCTGAGTAAATGCGGAAATGTGAAGTACGGGGAATGTTGACACTGAGCTTCATCAATGCCAATCATGCACTTGTTGCATTTGCAAACCCTTCAATATAAATATTTCCTCTTTGTTCCGTCGCTTTGCTGACTCCATGTTACCTTCCCCCCAAAAATTATACAATAAGCTAGCGATTGATTCGCTTTAGAGGTATTAACAGCCAACACTTTATGTGGGCCACTCCATGTAGTTCGTTGAATTGACTTCCTAAAAATACAGGAGGAAAAATGTAACCACACATTATTTATTAGTAAGTTAGCCTGGAAACTGCAAACTTAGAGCTTATTGCCAAACTTGCTGCTTGAATAACACGCTAAATAAAATACAATTAGCATTAGCTTATCTTAAGGTGACAGATTTTATAATATACTTTTGTCATACCCTCGGTCAAGTTCAAAACAAGAACGTCACCAACAACCAAGACATTCTCATGTGGTCTCTTTCAAAACTAAAACAAGAGGCCAGGTGTTTCTACAGATAATATTTCCTGGAATTGTACTCTATCGTCTTTAAGCTAAACGGTTAGGCACACATCTGTCGTCACTTGGCAGTTTACTTTGCCGTAACACAGAACGAGTCATTACAGCCAGTTAGAACGATCGATTTTCCAATCTGGCCTATTGTTTCCTTCTGGCTATCACGCAGAAAGGTAGGGACATAAAAGAAAGTGATAATGAGTTATGTAATCGCGCGATAATTCGTCGTATTAACCGCGACCGTGGAAACAACAATGCAGTGGATACGGTGTGGTACTTTATGAAGCAAACAGCAGCCAAATCTGCCCCCCCCCACCTCTCCATAATCTCCTGAAATTGGTAATTAGCCTCCATTAGCCTATTGACTGGCCATTGATGCACACAATTTGCACCAAGAAGCAGACAGCACGGTGCGCACGTGGAATTTGGAGTTATGTTACAACCACAATCATGTTTTAGAAGCACTTTGTGAATATTTGGCGAGCTTTAATCTCTTGCTATTTAAAGGAACCTGTTGATACATTATACAGATCTCAATGTAAGTTCCGCGTTTATTTACACAGCAAGTTTCAATAACAAATAAAATGAAATTTCTTGTCGCACAATGAAAATGAAAAAGATAAAAATAATTGTAATTGCATTTCTTGACAAAGTGTGAAAAAATATATCAGTAAAATGGTAGGTTTTAATCATATCATTTTAATGTACAGCATTGTGGGTTATTAATTGAATATGAGAATAAAATAAAGTTATTAAATTACTATATATATAGTTTTTCTTTAAATCTTTAGCGCTGTATACATGAACAACTTTAATAAACAACGTGTAAGAACTAACCTAATCTATTGCTTCGTCTTTGGCAAACAAACAATATTTCTTATTTCAAAGTGAACATTGCCTGAAATTAATACTTTTAGTAAAAATTATATGCAGAACTTTCATTCAAAGCTTTCCAGCCTATTTAACTTCAGTTTAGTTTTGTACAAAAAATACGTCACTTTAGATATGAAGGGGGAGTTTTAAAATTAAAGTTGATAAAAACTTAGATTTTACCCCCCCCCCTTTTAAAATGATGCAATTATTATGGCATACTTTTTATTGTTGGAATCCAGATTATTGTTATTATCATTTTTTTAATTTGGCAGAATAATACCATACCAACAACTGTGTATTATTGTGTTTCAAAATGAAGAACATCTTAGAAGAAATAACAGAATTTAACCAGGTGTTCTGAAATAGACTGCATTACTGTAATTTTGCCCAAAATATATTGAATTTTCATTGCAAAACTGCAGTAAAAACTCCACTATCGGACATAAATGATACCTGGGTAACTGTATAACGGAAAAGTAGAATAAAACTGAGGTACAGTTACAAAAACAATGAAATATTTTATTTGGTGAACTTGATACAACGTTCAAATATTGCACACAGTGTCGCACACCTGCCGGCTGTCGGAATACTGTATGATACGTTGTTGTCGATAATAACCCCCAAAGAGAAATTGAGTTCATTTCTTTAATGTCTGAAAGACGAATACATAGAGGTTGTCGCAGCGCCTAGCCCATGAAATGCAATAATTGAGTCTCCCAGTTATAACTGGCGGATAATATAGAATGCCGGATAATCGGGACTATTGTGTCTATTCGAACAACAATAACAGCAGTCCAGTTTGTCAGGAAACAATAACCAAAAGAGATTATATCCTGAAGTATTCGAAGGATGGGATGCCATTTCACATTTCAAAATGGGAGAGGGTGAAACATAAAATTTAACCAACCATAATTTTAAATTTCTCCTCAATATATAAGGAGAAATATATTTATTTTAAACAACGTGTCCATTTAAAATAAATATATTAATTAATCAGACTGAACATTTTTTAAATGATATACTGAAGTAGACTTTAAACTTTTCATTGTTGAATGAATGTTGTTACAAGAAGTGTAAAACTACACGTAGGCTTTACACAAACATCGGGCGGTCCAAAAACTGTTACAGGTCAATATCTCTTATATGAACTAATAAAACCAAATGCTGAATTTTCCTAAAATTATTGTAGGAAGCAGCGTTCATAATAGCGCCATGGGCGAAATCTTAGTGGGCCCCATGGGGCTCATGGGATGTAACTTCACAATTTTAAATGGAACGATGATATAATGTTTATATATAGATAGTTTTGAAGAAATTAAACAATTTCTTTTCCAGTTTATTTATTTATTTTTTCTTAAAATTAAATCTTGAGAAATTAAAGGGCATTAAAATGTACTTTTTACATAAAAGATAAACATTAATAAACCAAGTCATAATTTTACATAATTTTATTACATGCACAAAAAGTTATGCCAGCATCTGAACATTTAACAAATCTTTTTCAGCGATTTTCTGTAAGACTTTCCAACTTCATGGAGTGATAGTGGCACGAGCTCCAGCATTCCACGCTTTTTTGCTGAAGGTGTTGCAGACATGACATTTTGTTTAACATAGCTACACAAAAAGTAATCAAAGGGGTAAAAGATCATAGGTTCAGTGCGTTTATTCCATTTGTCGTTTATTATTTATTCAACAATTCACGTTGCGAAGTGTGGCTGCGCTCCACGTTGCAGGTATCACATATTTTCCCCGTACGCTTAAGAACATTTTCCAACAATGTAGGTAGTTCATTCCTGATAGTTACTAAAATTATAATTCATTCTTTTCTTTTCGCATTATTATGCATGGTGTATATAAAGAGATGTTTCAGGCACGCTATAACTTCTCAAGTTTTAATTTTAGAAAAAAAAAATGTTTTAAACTAAAGTTGCTTAATTTGTTGACCACTATATAAATATTCAAAAATTATACCACCGCTCCATTTAAATTTATGAATTTACCTTTCCCCGTAAGTTTTGTAATACATTTAGAAAAAGTCAGTATATGGTTTAATTTGTCCATATAAAAGATATTGGCTTGTAGCTCTTTGTATGAGCAATTCTGTGTTTTTATAAACTCTAATGAAATAAAAACTGCACATATCCTAAAATAACACAGGTTGCGATGAACACTTTAGAAATAATGTTACATTCAGAAATTTGCTTCACAGTTTCTTAGGATTTTGAAAACCTCAGTAATGATATAATTTATTTGGCAATTTAAATACATTGAAACTTTTATAAAATGATAACTATCTTTGATTGGCATATATCAATTATGTTTTATAATTGATAGTATCAAATTTCCTCAACAAAAGGATCTTAAATGTCACACTGTAATTATGTTAATCGTTCGTTTAGTAGTTTTAATTTATTTCTACATTTCTGTTTAGGTTGTGAGGGGAAGTGGATGCATTACAAATATTTGTTTCTTTCTGATGTGTGTCTGATGTGTGTAATATCAAAGTTATTATGGTACATTTTCATAATGTTTAATGAGACACATTTGTTTAGGTAAGTAGGGCTATATATCTCTTATATCGACTTTACAGGTCATCAGCGACCAATTCTATTCAGGCATGAAACCTCCAATAAATTTTGCTCATAGGCCTGCAAGTATGGTTATCACTACACCACCAGGACCGACTTTTATTGACATGAGCAGTGTCATCTTTGTAGCGCATTTGTGCTTTTTTCATGTCACAGGTTGTCTTTACATCTTGTTGCCTGTTCCTGGATCTATTTGTATTCCTATTCTATTTGTAAAACATTGGAGGAATATTAGGTTTGAGATCTGATATGTCATTGAAGCTGAAATGTGTTTTAAGAATTGTCTCAAATCCAATTGCTCCTTCTTTTATTCAAATGTTTGGAAAGAGCAGTGAAATAACTTAAAACCAGAAATAAAAAGTTACAAGTTACTTGGGCTCAATAATCGCTCATCTGTTAGCTGGACCAAGAGAGATCACTTTGTTGCCTTATGAGTGGTGGCATTGCGTGGAAGTATCACCACCTGTTTGTTTGTTTGTTTCGAGTTCTCAGAAGTTCTCTCGAAATCCGAGCAACTGCCACGATCGCAGACAATGTGTCCATAAAGGGTAACGGTAAAACCAGTCTTAACGCTTATGGCAGCGGTTTGGAGCGTCTTCGTGGAAAGTGCTGTTCCTCGAAGAGTCCATTAAGGGTCGTCAACACCTGACTAAGCATCACGGCCTCTATTCTGACTTAAACTTCTCTTCTTGCTTCCGAATCAACATCAGCATGAAGAGATGAAAATTTAAGAGAAAAACTCGATGCTCTTAACCCATTCCTTTAGAATGAAAAGTAAGCAGTACCCAAAATCACTTAAGTAGATACGTCCCTTCACTACCTTTAAACCAGAATGCGACTGCATAGTTCAAGTGCCACCTGTGGATAAGATCACATATTATAAATCTGCCCAAGCATGATCTGAGTTGCCAGTTATCCAAAAGACGTTGACTATGTTTGGCATTCAAGAAGAACTTAAAGAAAACTGGATATAGGAACAATGAATGATATATCGCTTTTAGATTTTCCATTATGTTGTATTGAATATTTTTTAATGTGTTCAAGTATTGGAAATGAAACGTGCCTAAAGGCATTTCCTTAATGCGGCACTTAGATCACAGTCCTTATGTTTGACAACGCGCACCAGATGATAGATGCTCACATCAGAGAAACATCTTTAACCCTCCGTCATATGGAAAGGTTCCTTAAGAACTTTAGTGCCGCATCCAAATCAGTGCAGATCTTATCCTTGTTGGCATGTGAGCACTGATATTGTCATAAAACAAAAGTGCTGCCCTTCTTGTCCGATGATGCCCGCTATCAGGAGTAAACAGCATTACAACATGAACTTCCTGTAGTCTGCTTACAAAAGGAACTGGAAAATTGTTGTGTGGTTCAAAAAGTGACATCACACTCTGAATTTCAACAGGTGTCCGTTATTTCACACAGAATACTCTCTCTCTCTCTGCTGTTTGATCGTTACCATAAAAATGGCAAATCATCAAATCCATTTGAAGTCTCATTAACTTCCATTTGGAGTGGGAACGGTGCAACTACTAACTATTCTGTAAAGTTGATTTTCTTAGGCTTCATGTAAACGAAACGTGAAATCGTATTCCGGTGTCTGCACATGCTTCCTGTTCTGATCATGTTCTCCAATGAGGAACGGAAATGTCTCGAACGTTGAATTCGGTTGCACAAGTTTAACAGGCTGCATTTCCGCCGCAACTCCAGCGTGTTCTCTTCAGCCAATCACATAACTTCAGTTTGTACCAATATTCCGGCTAATTGTTTATTTTGAGTGTATTAAAGCTTTATTTATATAATGGCAGATTATAATGGATTGAAAAGATTTTTTTTTTTTTTTTATTAGAAAGAAATGTGTTAACTATAAGTCTTAGAAGATAAAACATTTTTATTCACTATGCTCAAATCTACAGTTGCAAAGGCTTGTAAAAGTGAAACAAGTTACCTACTGATTTCATTGCAAATTAAGACAAATTTATAAGGATGCAAACGATCAAAAAGTTGAGGAAAATAAATAATAAATAAATAACAGTTTTAACAATGTATGGTGATTCTTTACCTAAATGCAAGCTAATAAAAACATTTAACAATTCTCAAAACGATGTTCATCAAAATTATAAAAATTCTATAGGATAAGAGCAAAATATTCTTCCAATAACAAGTCAAGCTTTTCATTTTAAAAACAAGTTATGTTCTGAACATAAAAAATAAGAAACTAAGGTATTTAATGCAAAGTGCCTTGTCGAAAGCAACTATACAAAATTCTATTAGGGACATCGCAAATATTAGCTTGTAAAAGGCACTTTCTTCTGTGATAAGATCTCTGGTGGTGTTGTGGTAGCCATATTTGGCTTCTAAACCCAAGATCGTGGGTTCAAACCCGGCCAGGATCGATGGATTTTTTCGGGCGTAAAAATTCTAAATATGGCTTCCTTCTAAAGGGAAGTAAAGCCGTGGGTCCCGTGTGGTACATTTACGACACGGAAAAAAAAAACCTCAAGCCTGAAAGAAGAGGCCTCTGAGCAAAATTTGTCGGCCGTTTCACGCCTTGAATTGAATGGAACGCTGATGGCCTGAGATGTTAAAGAGTGTCCATAAATAAAATAAATAAAAAAAAACACTTGTCCAATGTCATGTGGCTCTGTTTTGAATTAAATTGGTGTTTTTAATTTTAGGAAACCAAATCTGTAGCTGGTGGTAGACCTTGAAAACATTCTGCTGGTGTCTGCTGCTGAAGTTTGATGCTGGCCGTCCGGCCCTCCTTTCTGACAATATCTTGAAGCAAACTTTCTGAAGAACATTTTCACGCTGAACGGATGATCATTTTTATTTGAATCTATGGATTTTTATCCCTAGTTTCATGTGTACTTTCACACCTCTCCTCCTCTTCAAACAAAAGACAGCGCAGTATTCAATCAGAAACATTTCTTCAATATCATGCATGAGCTTTGTAACACTGGTCTTAAAAAAGTCTTCCTTTTTTATTTTTCCACTTGATGTATGTAAGCAAAATGAATGCCCTAAATGCAAATGTGTTTTCAGTTTTACTCTATCGGGCTAGGCATTTATCACATCATATGTAATAATGGATTTGTATTTTTGATGAAATATTATTAAGTTTTAATACATATAGCTAAGGCAAAACTGTTTTTGTAGGTTTTATTTTAACTTATATAGTAATATATATATATATAATTATGAATTTTCAGACTTTTTTCACTATAAGCTAAAAGAAAACTTTTTTATTCAAGGTCCTGATATGTTCTTCACTAGGGTCCCTTTTTCAAACACCAGTCGTATTAAGCTATCATTTACACATCCAATGGCTTGATAGGGTTTCCATTGTTTTAATGTCTTTATGAAACCGCTCACCTTGTTCTTCACTCATGCACCAAGATTCACGGGGAAGTAATCAATATGACTGTTGAAAAAAATGCAATTTAACACTCATTTAACACCCTAGGTTTCTAACATGTAACTTTTCCTCCACAATTTCTTTATAGTTCGGAGATTTCTTTTTGCGAGGAAAGTTTTCTGTCACTTTTTTGTATGCCAAACATGCTGACTTCTGTAAATTGCCTAATTCTGCTCACGAATCTGGAGTTCATCGAAAATACCTGCTACTACCTTAGCTTCAGTTTTCTGTGAGAACTTTGTAACAAGAAAGATGAAACAACCATTATTCTTTCAGAGCAGCAACAAATTGCTTCATCAAGCCTAGGTTAACGTGAAATGTTGGGAAAAGGGCGTTAGAAGGAGAAAGCACTGTTCAAACTTTACATTTTTGCTCCTTTGTGGCTTTTTTTTTTTTTTTTTTTTTTTTTTAATGGTCCAATGCTCTGATTTAGTTATAATGTTTCATTCGCAAAGTGAACCATTATTACCTTGTTTAAATCTCTCAGCCTATTTATTTTATGTATCTGTCAATTATTAAAAATTAAAAATTGCATTTTCAATAATACGATTTCTTAAAAACTGTAGCTGGGTAGAAAGATTCCATGCGGTAAGGAATCAGAAAATTTGAACAGCTTTTATTCAACAAAAATTGCGTAGATCAATGATTATTTTTGTGCACTTTCTTATTTTGGATAAGGATATTTTCTGGCAGGTATCGAAATGATTTTATGCCACATTTTCATTTATGCTAGGCTTAATGTTACCGAATGGCATCTATGAACACACCAGATGAACAATGGTTATGATTTGTACTTAGAAATAAGAAATAATTTACGTACTAATGTTCTGAAACAGTAATTCATTAAGTGACAAAATTATCAACAAGATCTAATGCGGTACAGTGAGAAAGAGACCCTATATTTGTAATTATCCAGTTTATATTTCATATTTCAAGAGCTATCCTCATTTTATAAGTAGTTAAGTGCATGTACGGTCGCTTGTTATTTATGATAACTCGACATATATTTCCACCTGTTATATATCATGTTAACGTCTTCCTTTTTGCCAGTACGTAAATTTTAAATGCTAATCGATGAAAAAAGCTGAGGTTAGCTCTCTTGAAAACAAAGGCAAAACTCTCAGCTGAGTCCACGCGTGTACAAACAAGTAGTGTTGAAAACAAAAGAGTATCACTTTGGGATCTCGCCGTTACTTTACACGTTGTTACTTCAGACGCACTTTCCTCTCGCGAGCACCTTATTGTCGCCGAACGTATTTCGTTTGCTTTTACGTTTTGAATTTAAAAGCAACAAGGCCAGCAAAGACAAAAGAAGCCTCTTATCACGGGAACGGTTAAAGGCTTGAGCGCCCCTAAGAATTGCCTATAACGCTCTTCATCTTAACGATTTCGTCCCCACCCTACTCCCATCACTCCTCCGGCTTCTCGAAAAGCCGCGTGAAATGCGTTGCAGAGAAAAATACATTCTTCTTCTTCTTTTGCCTCGAGCCACTTGATTTTTTATGGAGGACAGGGGAAAGAGGTTTTCGGGGTCCGAGTGTAGGTTTCTGGTGTATACCTGAACCCTCTGAAATGTTGGCATTGTTTGTCCTGCATTATTAGAATCACAATACGGTTCCTTCTCATTCTTCCGCCTCCGTTCTATGGCAGACTGTTAAGTTCGCAGTAGACCTTTGGCCATAACACGAGCACATTCTGAACACTGAAGTTGCATCAGTGACATTTCTCTGTTTCTTTTCCTTTTTTGTTCCCTTTCATGCTGTTTTATCATTTTTTTCGCCAAACTTACCACAATCAACATCAATTTATTTTCTTTTTCTTCTGTTTCCTCTTTCGCTATTCTTTTTTCGTACCCATTTCCCGGTTTTTTCTACCTTCCCTCACATTTGTTCACCACCATCACCTACATCGTCATTTATTTATTTTTCCTTTGTTCCGTTCTAGTTATTTTTCTCCGTTTTTCACCACATACTGCATTTTTTGCTACCGCTTCATTGATTATATTGGTAGGGACAAAGGAGAATTTTAAGTGCTTAGCCAAGCTTAAGGGCTGGCCGTTTGTATCTACGTCCAATGGGAGAACCTTTGTAAGAAATGAGGCGAGATACTGGGCGAGCGGAATCCACGAACGGTCAGGCACAGATGTAGGTAGATAGAGTATTTTAGAAGGGCCGCTTCCACATCAGGTACCAGGGCAGAAAGCGCAAGCCGCCGTTACACTGCATACAGTTCCAGCCTAATAATTTAAGACTTTCGTCCCTATAACAAAGTCAACGGGAATTGAAATGGGAGCGAAAATTCGTGGAAAGAAAATATTAATTCAGATTCGCCTAAATGATCGGGGGAAATGAGAAAAAAAGTCAAGATCAGGATAGCAGTTCCCAAGGACCCCGAGACCTCCCGAGTGCAATTATCATGTGTTACCGTCTGAGCCAACCCCCTCGGTTCCGAATACTTTTAGGTTTATACAGGGTGTTTCATAAGATGTTTACAATATTGAGAAATGATAGAGGTCAGTAGACAAACTTTTTATATATTAAGAATCTTACAGTGGCACCGTCTTCCACTAGGGGGTGTAGTCATAAATCGAACTCTATTCACTAAGCGTTATTCACTAAGCATTATTTAATTTCTATGAAAAGCGAGTTTACGTGCATTATTTACACACTCCTTGCATTTGTCTTCCATTGAACTGAGGTGTCCTTAGGGATCCTGTCTCAAGAAGTCGTTTATAAAGTTGTTGGCATAAGAAGAAAAAGCGGGAAGCGTTTGGCACACAGGCACCTTGCATCGTATCTTCCTGTAAATGAGATGCATATTTGGCATTAGAAGCTATCATAAATGAATTGTTCACACATTAACTGACCTCCAGAGTTACAACAAGACATGTACGTTACTTTTCTTTGTGTTTCGCTAAACACAAGATGTTGATGATCTTCGAAGTGAAGTATCAATATTCACCATTGTAAACACAAATGGAGAACATGTAATGGAGAATGAGCCATCCCACACTCCTAAAAATCAATTTTATCAGAATTCTTAGAAAAAATGGATGAATAACAACATTGGAACATAAAAATGTTCCTCCTTATTTCTATCTTCACGTTGTGACATTTGGAAACATTCTGTTCTCCAAAATATCAAGGCGTTTCCTGTCTTGAGGCATACGTTTTAATTGCTTCATAAGTTTTTTTTTTTCCGGTAATTTAATATTATACCGTGCGATCAGTTTTGTTTTCCCCCGGATTGTTTGCCTCTGGGCAAGCGCACCACTCGTTGGCCGACAAGTCGGCCAGCCGGTCTCGGTGATTAACGGGAGGGTAAAATAATAAAACATAGCAACTTAAGAGGCTCATTACGTACTAAATTATTAAATGAAGTATTGAAATTGCCCACCTCCATTCTCTACACATTTTTAGCATCTCTTTAGGAAATTATTCATCACTATGTGTAGTTTATATTGGGTAATTAAAACAACGTCCTGATGAATATTATCTTTGATTTCTTTTATGTTGTGTGGATTCGTCTTGTACATGACATTTTATAATTTACTCCAAAGATATTAATCGAGGGTTGTTAAATCGGGGACCGAGTATGCTGCAAATGCTTGCAAATAACTCAATCTTATGGAAACACTTTGTGAATTGTTCTCATGGAATTATTCGCAGAGTGAGCAGTGGCAGAGTCCAGCTGAAAAGCTGCATGACCATGTTCCCTATCAGTTAGTATGGTATTCATGTAAATAACAGAATCAACTGTATGTTCAAAAAATATTGGTCCATTGAGTTAATACATTAAGACACGCTGTCTGTTGTAAACACACATGTCATAATACCCTTCATGTATACTGTAGAATTGAAAAACGAAGTACACAACACTCACATCTGGAACAGCGCTACGACTGCAACAGTCAGCAAGGTCAACAAGTAAGCAAGCAGGCTTATTATTTCCTCCACGGCTCTGCAAATATGTGGAGACTCTTTAATAACAAATTATTTCTTGTATTTTCACTTATCTTTTTTGTGTCACTCCTTTCATTGATATTGGAAATCCAATTTCCTCTCTCTGGATTCTGTTTTTGTCTTATCACTGAGTGTCGAATTTTCTCTGCTATACATAAACAACTATTTTCAGCCGTTATTTTGTAGCATTTGAGCGAGTTTTTTCCCCTTCTAATGATACAGCTGATGCTATTGACGTTGGTTCATTGTAAAAATAGGGGTTTAAAGAAGAGGTATATAATCAAATATAATCAAAATCTTCTTTTACCAACTTTTTACGCCTAACCATTATTTTCTCTTTGCCACTTTCCTGGCTCAATGAGCTAAAACCTAGTTCCGTAACCAGTTGCAAAAATAGAGAGTGCAGGTCAGAAGTATTCTTGGGTTAAGTTGACCTGGGTTTTTTCAGGAACTTTTCTCGCTCTAAAATAAGCGGCAAGACTCTAAGTTAACTTGTGTCTTCCTCTGAGAGAGCAATGGCAAATAACGTTTTATTTTCTCATAATGTTTTCTTATTCCAAAGAGGGTCCATTTAATTTTCTCTGTGTAGTTTTGGTGCCTGTAGTTTTGCACAACGACTGCAATTTTGCATCCTAATATCAAAGGGAGACTGATAGAAAATGTAAATTAAATTGAATAATTTTGAAGGTGGTTAACGCTGCCCATGGGGAAAACTGCGTTGATGCCATCGTCTACTATCACGCGTGTTTCGGGTTCGTTCGAGGTCAATGGAATTCATAGAGGGAGGCATTCGAAACGCAAGGGATGGTACTCGAGGATAGATCGGGTAAAGCAGAGAGATCCCCATGCCACTTAGGGGTAGATGGCGTGTTGAAAGATCCCTCCAATATATCACAACATGCTAACTGAAAGTTCACTGACCACAACGCCAAAGCGGTGTGAGCCAGTAACAACGTTTTGACACTAAATCACAACTAGACTTATTAGAAATGTTTGTAAATTTGAAAATGTATAAAATTAAGAAGAATTTGTCATTATTTTAAAATAGCAGCGAATGTATTTAAAATTCGTATTTTCTCTCACATTATTATGACCTAACACCACAGGAATGTTTCCTCAATTGCTTTATTTATGAATTTTGCAATTATTATTCACGACATTAAACATTGCATTTCTTCAATGATTCATTCCTTAAAATATTAGATTTTCTCATACACACGAAAATACTTAAATATTCAAAATAAAACAAATACTTAACAGCGATTTGAGAATACAAGAATTTCAAATACCAAAAACGTACTACTGAACTTGCATCTAATTTCATCTGGAAGCTTATTAGTATTTTGTGTCAACGTTAGGCAAGTACAAATTACTTTTAATAGATCCAAATGTATTACTGTAGTTTTTCACATTGTTCAAGAAGCACTAAAATATGAATTTATATTATAATAATAATAATAATAACAACAACAACAACAACAACAACAACAACATAAAGAAAATGTCGGAGATTTGCAACTTAACTGAATACTGAATTATCAAAAGACAACTATTAATACAACAGTTAGATTCTAATCCAAGGAAGGAAAAAAAGAAAACTCTCTTCGATAATACTGCGGATGCTGATAATTTTTTCGCTAATTTAATTGACTCTAACGAATGTTTGTTGTCATGATAATTAGCTCAATTAAATTAGCTAAGAAAAAGTATAAGAGGGGAATTCGGTAAGATAATTGCAATGCGAGAACGATGCCATTTTCTGTACTATTAATATTTCACTGAAATGTTTTGGCTCACCTGTTTGATCTTTCTGAAAACATACACGAATTTTATTACATTTTAAAATTTTATTAAATTTTAAATAGGTTTTGAAACGGTTCCTCCGTTCCACCTTCACTGAAAAATTATTATAAATATTTATGTAAGCTCAATCATAATATTCCATGTATTGTAATTAGTAATACAGATATCGTATCTGTATAACACAGCATGTAAGCTGAATGTCAACATAAAGAGAAAACTCCTTTGTGTTTTCTTACGGAAGCCTGGAAAGCCAACAAAAGGACCATAAAATCTCTATTTAGAGGAAGTAACTCGAGAATCCTTTCTTTTGTAAAAGGAAACTACAGCAGGGTTGGTAAACTGAAAGACATTCTAAACTGTTTGGGGCTTTGACCCCGGCCGGCTGTGGTACTATTGGCCCTTTAAACCAGCCATGCTGACCAAAAGTTTTAAATTTCAAATAACGAATGGCAGTATGACTGGTGAACTTTAACCAGCCAATGACAGATGTAGGTTTAAAATTTTTAGAGAAACGTGTGAGGCTTGCACGTGCCTTTTGCGTTTCCTAGTAAACGATTTTTTATTTGAATTTAATATATAAGGGAGAGTTTTCTCGGCTGGGACACTCAGTTTGAAGTTGGAGACGCATTTTCTCATTCAGTTCGATTCGAAGAAGTTGTAAGTTCGAACTTATTCAGGCACGTAGTTCAAGATGCACATGCGCAGTTCGCAATACTCATTATAAATTTCATTTTCAATTTCATGCCCCACGGCACCCATCTATAAGTTTCACTTGCAACAAATAAGTAGCTAAGTCTGCCGTAAGCAAAACACCAGAGGACGCGAAAGATTTTGACATAATAAAATTGCAATACTTTGTTATGTCGCATCGCGTGCTCATTTGCACCATTGAATTCCTCTGCTAGTCGCTTTGAGCACGAGTCAACAAATTAGCAGATTACACCCTGAGAAATTGCTGGCATTGAAACGTGGGGCCAACGACAACTACGACAACAGAATTGCTTTACTAAATCACCTCGGCTTTCAAGATCCCAAGTCGAATCGAAGTAGAGATTATGGGAAGGGGGGGAGAAGTTGGAGGAAAAAATATCAGTTATTAGTTTTTGAGCATCATGTTTTAAAACTATCGATTAAGTTCCATTCTGATAGGTGAACAAGCTATCAATGACACTGTACATTGGCTGAAAGGCACTCGCGTGCAATAATCTAATAAGGAGTCATTTTTGTGTACTTCTGTCAGCGCGCCGAATGAAACTAACTTGCAAAAATAAATTTAAGCAAATGTGCCTTGACGTACAAAATTATGCAACTGTTACATCACACCCCCTGCTTGTAATGTCATTGTTATGACACGATTATGATGTAGGAAGCAATTGTAGGTATCCCTACACTTAAAACTAAAGTTCAAGTTTTCTTGCTCTTTAAGACCGAAATACGAGAAAGTCCTGCAGAAGTCTTCAAAATGTGCAAAGTTTAACTGGACTTGCTAAAAATCAGCCGAAAGTGCAGATTTAAGCATATTGTTTACTATTTATTGTTTTTGTTATAAAATAACACTGTACACACATAATAGCAATGTGAGGATGTTAGTAGCCAATGCTTATTAACAGAACATTCTTTCGTTCAAAATAAAATTAAGAATGCCATTAATCTTGCAAAGAAATTGTATTTCTGTATACCTTAAACAAAAAAAAAAGAAAGAGAGAGAAAAGAAAATATAGACAGTATGAAGAAGGGGAGGGGGAAAGGGAAAAAATGTTCGACTCTCGAAGCCTGAATGTCTGAGTATAGGATAATTGTTGGCCCCACCTATTTCAACATAGCGCCTTAATCACATAGGGAAACTATCAACTGTTTTATGTCTGATAGGCTGGAATTGCGTTATATTTATTTATTTTGTGTGTGTGAAGTTATCTCAGCGTACAGGGGTGCAAGAGGCCGTAGGTTCACTCCCTGCCTGGCCTCTACTTACTTTCATTCTCCCTTTTTACGCAAATGTTGCAGTTTTATTCCCAGCCTGGTATATTTTATTTTTTCGTATACTTGTAGACGGAGAAGATGAAATTGATGTGCTTCAGGGCATTTTTTATATTATGATTACAATAGAGTTTAACTGGGGACTAGGTAAAAAATATGTGACGCGCAAGACGTTCGTTGGAAATGTAGCGAACCCAAACAAATTCGTCCGACTTTAAATACAGCTCGACCGACGTTATCCGAAGTTGGGACAATTCTGAAAAAAGTGCCATCTTTTGTCAGCAGGGGCACACGTAGTTCATACTTTAGAACTAGAAGGGAAAAAAATGCCCAATCCTCCTGCCTATATCGGAGTCCCTAATTCTACTCTTGGACCTGTACTGAGGATATTTCTTTGAACAGGAAGACTCCCTAAGGGGCCCATTGCTTATATTCGTGATTCTACGTTTATAGCAGACATAATCATCTTCTTAATCTTCGGGTTAATGTAGCTGAACCCTCAAGGAAGTGCGAATAAACAACCATGAAAAACGCAACCCAAGTGCAATTATTAAAACGAAAGTCATATAAAATGGCACTGAAAAAGCTTCCCAGACACCCACTTTACCTGCACCAAGAGACCTATATCACATTATTGCAGTTTCCCTAATTTCATCATGAGAATCAATGCTTTCCAAGACGAGAATGACTCACCAAAAACATGTTCAGTAACAGGTCTACGAGCACAATGATCAAGTCATCTTTACTGGCTTCTACTTTCAACCTTTTGAAAACTTTCTAAGCAATTCACTTCCGGAATGTGCATTCGCGCAATAAAAATACTTTCTCATTGTTTTGTTAAGGCATGGTCACGTTTTTTCTTCACAATTTTATGATCACTAAGATATTTTAGTACTTTATTGTAACTTAAAATATAATACTAAACCTTCAGCTCATATTTCAGAAATAGTGAAACTTGCCTATTTGTAATTGACTTTTTAAAGATGTATTTCAAGCACTTAATGAATTGAAGAGGTTTTGTTTTTACTTGTTACTATTATTATTATTATTATTATTTATTCTTTTTATTTATTTTTTTATTTTATTTATTTATTTTTTTTTTTTTTTTTTTTTTTTTTTACTATTAGCCTAATTTTTCTCCATAATTATCGGTCTAAGCATAAAACATTTCGTGCTTTTGTTGCCCGTTTCGCGGCAGCTGGCATGTCGGCGGATGTTTCAAGTTCTCGCAATTCAACTACACGTTGGAAATGTTACCCTGCTACAATCGCACGTTTTTATAAATTTGTCTTTCACACGCATCGGCTCATATTACGAAATTAATTCAGTTTAAACTAAGAAGGTCATTGGTTGTCTGCCTCATGAGAAACCTGTTATTTTGCATGTAAATGGAACCATGCTTGATCTGTAAAGAATATTATGCCAGGATTAATGTTCCTTAATTTACAATTTCAGAAATTTGCCCTAATATCAGATTCACCTTTCATCGACAGCATTGACCTTGTATGCTTTCAAGTTTAAATTGACTAAATTTTAATAAACAGTATAAACAGTGGCGATCCGTCAATAAGGGCCAAATGGGCCCCCCCTCCCCAAAGAAAATACTACCATTTTCTCTTCTACTGGTCAACTTTTAAAACAAAAATACACGAAAACAGCGATGCATAATCGATTCGTTCTTAACTTATCTTACGCTCTCTATTGTAGTAGCGGCAGCATGCAGGTCCTACGTTAGAGAGAGAAGCTCGTGGGCTGCCCTGAAAATTTTATGCTTTTAGCTTATATCTTTATGGGCCAGCAAAGATTTACAAGGACTTATATTTGTCTTTATCCAAGATGGGTTAGCCTTTCTCCTGCTTATTTCTGCGTTTACTTGCGTCAGCAGGAAGATGGTCCATGGCCAGCGCTCGGTATTCTCTCTTTTCTTAGGAACCAGATATTGAGTTACTGACACCGCGCATAACTGACTAGGGGTTGTTTTCGCACTTTGGTTGAAATTTGTTTGTCAATGGAAATTTGACTTTCACAGTGTTAACTGTTAAGGTACGATTTTTTTTTTTTTTTTTTTTTTTTTTTTTTTTTTTGTTATGAATAAAATGTACGTTTCATTAAAGACTCAATTTTCGCATCTAAGTTTAACTGTTAAGTTGAAAGCAAAACGATTTGTACTTCATCAGCCGAAAGCTCTAGGATTTCACGCAGTAAGTCGGCACTTAAGTAAGACTTTTTTTTTAAAAAAAAATATGACTTGTAAAAAACATCCTGGCTGACAGCGTGTGAAGTGAGAAACATAACTTGTCTAAAGGAATGAGTTAGAACGGGAAAATTTCGTCTCTGTACAGGCCGACGAAATGATAAATGTCACAATTTGTTGTGAAATTATGTATGTCAATGAGAGTTGAAAGACTTAAAATTCACTGATGTTTCTGAAATGACTGCAGAAGGCTTAAGGCGTACTTTAACAGCTGAATTAAAAGATTTCCACATAAACAAGCGATGCAGTTATGAGAGAACGTCGGGAAGGAATTGCCTTGTTAAAAGAGACCTTCCCCACGCCATTTGGATATGCCCCTGGTCCATCCTTCTACAGGGACCACGTGCCGCCACCTCGTGTGAATGGCAATTTTGATACCGGAAACGTGTGGATACAGCAGGACTACGTTTCCATCACCTTATGTCATAAGATGTGTTTGTAATTGCGAGAATGTGAACCAGTTTCGCGGATATTGCATCGCAGGGAGTTACCCTTAACTGTCCGTGAAACGGACTGCAAAACCATGAAAGACCCAATATTATTATAAATACATTCGTTGTCATGCAATAGCTTTATCACATAAATGTTATGTATACAAACTTTACTTTGGATTTTGGATAATTCAGTTTTTAAGTTGCCTATATCCGTAACCCGAACAAAGTTGGCTATAAGATCCTTGAAAGAAACCTCCAATGCCCCGCGCACAATTGCCTTCTGTAGGGTTCTTCACCAACAAAGCAGTGTCCCTTATTGGTAACATGAAACGGATGTTTGGATGAGCAGAGACGGTAAGACATTCCGTGAGGATAAAGCGTTGAACTTATTGCACAATGCATTGTGCCCGTTTTCCAGCCCTCCTCACCATAATGACGTTTATATACCTGTGCATTTCTGTGTCCTCGAGGGGTCAGGCAAACTGGCATTGTGCTTGCAGTCCAAAAGTAGATAGAACGGACTGGAAGAAATGGGAGAAGGTAGTGGGCTTTTCTGCTTTTGTGTGAAAAGAGAGAGTTGAATAAGATCCTTGGGCAACGCAATATCGGAATAATCTGGTAAAAAATGTATCAACATTGGAAAAGCGTAGCATGGCAGAGCGATGATTCACAACGTAAGTTTCGCACAGGCTTATAGGCACTGCCGCAAATATCGTGGCAAGTAATGAAATAAATAAATGAACAATTTAAATAAAGTGCTGAACGACAGATAAATGAGTTAAGTGTTCCTGCCCAAAAATAAAAACACAACTTTCACTCAAACATAAATAAATTTATTTTTTATTAAAGGTTCAAAAGTTTCCTATAGGTATCAATTTTATCAGAAACATTATTTTGACTTTGAATTGGATATTTTCACGAATACCAGATAAATGGGACTTATACATGATGGTGCTCCATCACATTTTGATTGAAGAACTGATTGTCCTTTAAATTTTTTCTAAAAACGATTGACTAAACAGAGTCTTTTTGATGAAACTTTCTTTTTCTGATAGTATTAAAAGTGCACTTTAGTTACAATTCTAGAGCAATCACAGAGGGGCATAAACTGCACATTTCTTCAGCATGCATCATCAATACAGGAGATATAAATTTTGAACAATTTGATTTAAAAAGAGTATGTGCTTCTCATGACATTTTATGAGCTCTAAAATTATTTAATAATTAGGAATATATCTCTAGTATTTAATATAATATTGTTCAATGCCTGTTTGCTTATTAACATTATGCATTATAATACAAGAAAGATATAGTATTTTGGAGAGAATCAAATTTCCTGGTCTCAAACGGTTATTTTTTCAGCAGTTAAGGATGAGTTTTGGTAAAGAATCAGGCTTGACAAATAATATCCATGTATAAATAAACTCCTATATAGATGGTGGACAAAGAGAAGTCTGCATTAAGAATCGCCTCTTAAGAAATAAATCATAGTAGAGAATTCTTAGGGAGGTCTCTCAGGTATGTGTATTCAATGGAGAAAGGTTTGTAGTTCCGTATTTAAGAGCAGAACATGGTAGCTCTTTAGTTAGAGCGTTAGCCAAAAAGGCTAAAGATCCATGGTTCGAATCCCGGACCCGATTTTCTCAAGTCTGATTTTTCATTTTCAATTTGTATCCTAATATGTTTAGTGTGAAACAACAATTTCTATGTATAGATCAATTTTTATTTTTAAAATAATAATAACTATTCTAAACAATGCATTGTTTTATTTTTATAATAGATAATATTAACTGTAGTCACTGGAGAGTACTTATTTTGGGAATAAATAAAAATTTAGCTATAATAATAACAGTAATAAATTTAGAGATATGAAAAATGAAGCAAACCCATAGTAAAAGGTGTGGCGTTTTTCCTAAAGTTATGGCACTACAAGTTTCGACAGCAGATTTAAAGACAAATATTGAACCGTTTTGTACTTGTATATTAGTAACGCGATACATTGGGTAAACAATCGCACATCGAGGTAATAAAATTGCACTAGATATTTCAAGTAAATTCTTTCGAATAGACATGTTTTTTTTAAGAATTTAACGCATTATGTATCAAGTTAGTTGAATAATAAACCGTCAATGTGCAGATGTTCACCTGAATAACATTAATGAAATGATTGAACCCATAGCCACTGTCCCCTGCATCAGCAATTCTCTAACGGTGACAGTGGCGGATCGTGCTCATTTTAATTAATGGGGCACAACTTATAAAAATAACATTGCATACAATCCACGTAAATGAATGTATCACACTGATCTGCAAAACATACTTCCGGGTTTAAAAAAAAAAAACTTTTCTTGAAAATATAGTCAAAAGTAATTTTAGGTATGTTCCGATATTCAATTTTTATTTGACATAAAATATTCACTACACATTTACTAAAAGAAGTAATTCACCTTCACTTAAGTATTTCAGATCTTTGTTAACAGTTTCGCTGCATACTCTTGTTCATTAATGTCAGCAATAAATATAAATATTTCGAATGTAGCAGCAAATTTAAATAACTATGGACATCACTTTCCTCCTTCCTTTATAGTGGAAGAGTTTCTTATATTTTACATTCCTCATAAGGCATTAACGCGAAAGAGCAAACAGCTAACGGGAAGTAATAACGTTAACCTCACGACGAATAGCTCAGGGAAGCTCCTCTTGCAAGCGCTACGATTGGGAGAATAGGCTCAATGCGCATATGCTTGGAAAGTCCACAGATTTGCGTGTCCTTCGTGACACCCCTCTCATCCACTTGTCCACCAGCTTCATAAGAACTCCTTTTAAATCAAAGCATCCTGCCCTGCTAAGCGTGGACATAAGGATAATGTGCCCTAGCCCGTTCTCTTCACACCAAGTTGTTTGCATTTGCAGAAATCGTTTAAATCGAGCGCCTCTCTTGCATACTACAATGCGAGTGCTGAAACATTCAGTGTTTGTGTCTATGATATTGTATAATCTTTTTTTAAGATGACAACTTATGAAGACATTATTTAAAGATATTTATGGTTCAAAATTAAAGGGAGGGCATATGTGTTTGTGTCCTTTGGCGCGCCCTTTCCGCCACTGAACATGGTATATCGATCGTAAAGGAAAATTCTTAGTAATGCATGGCTGCATGCTTTGTTCAGACTAGTAATACTTTATTTTTTATAACTATGAGTTTAACCTGCTATCTTTCGATCACTGTTAAATAATTAAATATAAAAACATTATTTCACTTATTTCAACTTTAAAAACATAATACCTACAAAAAGCGGTTAAAATATAGTTCAAAGAATACTACAGGTACCAGGTTTCGTCTATAACAGCATCGAATATGACTTGTGTTTTGGCCTTTATCTCCCCTCGCTTTTCATTTTTTTCTGTCGCGTTCGTTCGGGTGATAGCAAGTGGCTATCGCTCTGCGTCACTGTCCATTGTTTTTGAAAGCGCTGACACTGGGCGTCAGACTGCTCGATTCCTAGCGCAAGAATGTGACGAAGAGAAAGGGGGATTTTATGGGACCAGGACATAAAAGCTCCCAAACCCCGCCCTTCGAATGTAGAGTGGCATGACGTGAATTTAAACACTCTTTGCAAAGTATTAGTTTGCCAGCTTACCCACTTTTATAGTGGAAAATTACAAAGGTAACTATTAATTTAAAGCTATTCTCTGCCCTTGTTTAACCTTGTGGGGTCGAGTAGAACATGAGATATGTTTATGCAATCTTGGGCATATGTTGATTGAGTATTCGAAAGATGCCACTTGCAATGATTAGGGTCTTTAATTGCTTTGCTTTTGTTTTCTTTTGAGAGGAAATGAGACTCCTAGAGAGATAATTGCAGAAAAACAAGAGAATGCAATTGTTTTATTAAAAAAAATCTATGAATCTTATTTCTACACAAACATTAAATGGCTTTTCAACATAATGTCTCAATATAAAGTATTATTAATTTAGAATTTAGTTCCTCTTCCAAGGAAATAATGAGCGATTTTTATAATTTCTGTATCTCCCTTTCATTCTTTTCTCTTTAGTGTATATCATTCCTTTTATCTTCTTGGTACCCCTTTTTCTCTTGCTGTAAATTCTGCTTTTCTTTTGCCATCGTATTCTTCTTCCTCCTTAAATTACGATGGGTGATACAACTTTGAACAACAATTTTCCCCTCTTCTGTTCATTACTTGATGATCTTTTCGTTCTCCTTCATCTTCACAAGAAAACAATGTATAATGTTAATCGAGGTAATAACTGTGTACATGATTAGCACATCAATTCGCTTAGTTTGTTTTATGTTATCATTAACCATATTTTATCTCAATTTATATGTTATCGTTTGGTTTCCTTACTTTTGACTTGTTTTTCGTCCCTTTCATTTCCCATTCTTTTCAAGTTTCTTCAAAAGTTATTAACACCCTAAAGTACAAATTTCAGCCTAATAAGAATTAAAAGAAAAACTAAAGACGTAAAGATATAAAGTGTCTTTGGAGCAACAGTGAGATTATTTGAGTTAGAGCCGCCTGAGCGCGGCTGCTTACTGGGGAATACAGCCGCTCTCACAGGAAAAAGAGAGGTGAAGTCGCCGAGCGTAAGCGTTTTAGTGTTTATGTGTAGGTATATGTACTGACAGCATAAAATGATGCTATATTTGAAACGGATAATAATATTAATCACTAACTACCTCCTTGGTCTACTGGATAGTGTTGTTGACTGCTAGCCGGATTCGATTCTCGGGACCTGTTTAGGAATTTTTCTAAGTAAGGGAGGTCTGGAAACGGAGTCCACCCAGCCGTGAGAACAATTGGGAAGCTGCCTGATGGAGAGGTGGCATTCCTCGATCACGAAAGTCACATAATATGCGACCTGCGGGGTGATCACATCCCCCCTGCAGTACTGCCCTCTATCATTGAAGTCGTAAGACGGAATCAGAGGTTGCCGTGGCAGGCCAAGGCTCACCTCGGACTGTGGTGCCAAATGAAGAAGAAGAATAATAATCAATAACCTGTGTTATAAGAAATGTTGAATATGATGCTCCTCAATGGCAATACATTGTCGGCATCTAAGTGGGAGATTCTGGTATTTCATCTCTTTTTTCTTCCGTAAGAACGCGGCGGTTTGAAACACGTTTCTTGTCATTGAGAGATTATTTCTTATAACCTTTTAACAAGTTGCCGAACAGTTTCTCTACCTGGAACCACTTGCAGAGTATTTTCTTGTAAGTCGTCCTATTAGTGCTCTGCAAGAATTCGTTTTCTCATATGCATCGTAAGTAAAAACCTGTTCTTTAAGTTCTTTGCATTTACACACATGAAAACCCCAAGTAACACACGAATGCACAACCACTAGCCGACAATTCTCCCTCAAACTAACTACAAGCTATACCTTCACATGCATTATATGACCTCAATGACGGGCTTCTCTCAATACGAGCAGCGTTCGCTATTCACTTAACCTCACTGTTTAACACACTAAAAGGTATATATTAAGATAAAGAGGGCAACATTAAACATTCTAAATGTTGTTGAATCTGCAAAACCCATTGTTTACGTACCACTATACAAGACTATACATTATCCATTTTTTTTCAGTTAATATCTTATCAAAACTTGTCTATCATACTACAGTCCCGAGCAGTTAACAAGGAGAGTACTGTGCATTAGTTAACTTACATACCTATTCAGGTTTCAAGAGTCGGGCCATTTTTTCTTCTTATGATGTGCATAAATTTATTCCTATAGAATAACATTTTAAAAAGTATCTAAAATTAAACAAACTCTCCTTAAATGCTGCTTTATATTTTTTATCTTTTTCTTCTACTGCTATGCATAGAGCAGTAGGTAGTTGATAAAGTAGAACACTTGCAGTTGACCGAACTAATAAGAGAAAACTGTAAAATAAATTGTAAAGTAAACTGAATTTAGAAAGTTTCAGAAAAGCATTCATGTACCAGTATTTAAAATGTTAAACAGCTGCAACATTGTCAAAACTCGGGGAGAAGTGACAACTTATGGGAATCGCTCCAATTCAATAAACTATTTATTTATTTTATAATTTACAAAACTTTTTGGAATTCAACAAGTTTTATCAAAAAAGAGTTTCTCAATGAGTGAAATTCGAGCACCTAACTTTGCCAATACCTGTTTTCATAGCCTCAGCTGAAAAATACTTGTAATGTTCTGCTTTGGAAATATTAAACATATTTCTGCAGTCAACGTGAATGAAAGATACACACACTTAGCAACTTGAAAGTGCATAGAAGAAATATATTAGGACCTGAAGGTGATGTTTAATATTCAGTTATTTTGTTAAGGTTAAATATACGTTTTAAGTCTTAGTGATAAAAAATAACACCACAGGAAAGTGTATTGTAATTTGCCAACTTTCCTTTATTTAGAGTGAATGGTAATTTAAAAACCACAAACATATTTACTAAAACCTCGTACTGTTCTCTTATGCGCTATATATTATAACAATCCATGATAAGTGATCACAAAATGTTAATATCGGATATGATTAATTTGCATTCATGTTTCCCATTTCAAATTTACAATCAAATTGTTAAAAATTTGACGCCATTGGGTGTTCATATTTCTGCTTCAGATAAATAAGAACGCTTGAAGTATACACACTATGAAAAGTATTAAAATTTAGAAGACAATTTTATTTTAATTCAGCTTCTCTGTTTCGATCACTCATGATGCTAAGTTGCGTTAGCATTAACCACAGTGTAACAGGTTTTTGGCATACAACCACAATCTCTAACCTCTTCCATCTGAAACCATGTACCCTAACTCGTGTCAGGCTTATGTGGAATTGTTCGAACTCTAATAATAACACCCTTAACACTACACTGGTTCGTTAACTTCAAGTTTCTATCCCTCACTTACTAAATCTGATATGCTAATTTTAACTTTACAAGCTTTTTTATTTCCTATCATCTGTCACATTTTTACCATTGGCATTTCTCTTCTCTTCTCTTCTCTTCTCTTCTCTTCTCTTCTCTTCTCTTCTCTTCTCTTTTCTCCTCTCCTCTCCTCTCCTCTCCTCTCCTCTCCTCTCCTCTGCTCTCCTCTGCTCTCCTCTGCTCTCCTCTCCTCTCCTCTCCTCTCCTCTCCTCTTCTCTTCTCTTCTGTTTATTGACTTTGCGTAATATGTCTTCCAGAAAGTGAAAAAACGACCCCAAACTCGTATGTTCTGTCATATGACGGCCTCCGGTAGTGTTTGTGACTACTAATTTGATCCCCGATTAGTTAAAGATGTTTGGTGACACGCTAAGAAGTTGAATGGCGGATTAACTTTAAGGCGCCAAGGACTCTGAGCCCATTTGCGCCATCTTTAATTCAGGTAATTCATTCCTACAGATTACATTTAGGTGCTTATAGGTTTGGGTATCCACTAGTGCAACCATAACCGCATCATCTTCACCATAGTTTACACTAAGACAGCTGCGCCCTATGAGCATTCTGACCGCAGAAGTTTACTACAATAATGCCACATGATGTAGGAATGCTCACAAACTCGTGAGAACAAATGGCTGATATTGGAAAAAAATTAAAATCAGTTACACATGTGGCAGTTTTATTTGAAAAAGAAAGCAAAACATTTACAAAGGGGTATTTTGGCTACTTTAGTATGGTACACCTGGACAAAACTAAGTTCCAAAGTACCACATTTGTGTGCAATCACTAAGGTAATAGGGCCAAGGGATGAAAACTCAGCACTTTGCTGTTCCAATGACCTGGCACGAATCTCGAAACCACATACATATATGACGATTATTATTTTTAATATGTGGTGTTACGGGCTACAAATTGAAAGCATTTATCCTGATTAGTTATCAGCTAAAAGATGCATCTTCCTGTGTCTTCAATCAGATACTTTTGGAAAGAAAGCATAAACTTCGGTTGATTCCTAATACAAGTTCTCAAAACAGCGACAACTAAAAGAAAAGAACCGTAAACCCCATTTGGTTCATATAGACACCGTGAAGAGGGATATCTCTCAGGAATCTTCTTATACATATTGCCATGATATTCCAGGTTTAGCGATTGCATTGGGAGCTGCAAAACACGTTCCGGGGGAGAAGGTTTGCGCAAAAGGTATGCTCTTGTATAACGGTGCCATATGCGCTTCAGTTCCAGTTATCTATTCATTCCGCCTCAAGAAAACATATCAAAACTTAAAACTATTTCTTAAAAAAATGAAATATGAAAAATAAAGATGAAAGGTGTGTGGGGGTCTAAATGTTATTGGCATTCTGTTATACTAAAATGCCATGTTTCGTATGTGAATGGAACAGTAGAGCCCAATCAGAACATTGGACAAGAATACAAGAATACCAGGACAAAAACGAACAAAATGTCGTAATTCGTAAGTTCTTTTATTTATCAAGTTAGGCTTCATGAAGGCTCTAAACAAGATAGCAACGCTACAAATACTCGTGTAAGAATTTCCCTGGAATATCTGATGATGATGATTTTAGATTTAACTCCTCATTTAAAGAAAGCGGCTACTGATACTGAAAAACAGGTTTGAGTTGGTTTTGATGTGTGGTCATTAACTTCCTAAGAAATTACAAGAAACCAAACTACAAAAATATTGTAGAAAACTGCTTCACAGTTTCTATAATTAGGATATAATATGAGTATGAAATTTCATTTTATACATTCTGAGAGAAGTTTTTCCACAAAATCTTGACTGTGTCAATTTTCATCAATATTTAAAGGACTTGGAACTATGTTATTGACCATTATAAACAGACTAACCACAAGTACTCTACAAAAGGAAAAATTAAAACGCTCATTTCAAGTTAGAAGATATGTCAATACGTGTTAATATCCAAATAGAAATGACTTTATTAGAGTAATTGAAGCAGCTGAGCATTATTAAGTTACATAACATGACGAGTCACGTGAAAGATCCAAGAAAAGTAAATGTATTTGAACAACCATTTTAAAATATGAATTTTATTTCTCAGCATATTCTCCAGTCAGGGCTGTACATATTGCCCAGCAAGTTTATAGTTTCTTTCATCTCTTCGGGAAAACTCTGTAAAAATCATTGCAAGTTCTCTCGAGGAAAATTCTTCAAACGTAGCAAAATGTTAAAATTCGTGTAGAGGAGCTAACTCTAGCAAATAGGGTCGATTGAGTCCCAGTTCATTTTCTCAAATATATTCTTTAAGCCCAAATATTACAAAGCCTCTTCTACTTATATTAAACGGTTCACGTAATAAATAATTTGTAATTTATTAATTTCACCAGCCTTAGAAATGACTGTGTGGTACATAGGATGTAATTAAAACAAATTGTTGCAATTTTTACCGTTCTTATTACTGTTATGAAATAGAACCAAAAGAATACAATTCTTGTGCAAAAAGAAAGAAAAAATTTCCCAGCCTTTTACTGATCCTGCCCCTATGGGCCTTTGACCCTCCCCTTTACCGAACAAGTGGATGGAGGGTGGGTGAATGACTAGGTCCGAAGGCTCTCGGATCCTCTCCCCTTTTGGTGGAACACGGCCGGGGTTATGAAGGGGCAAAGAGATAGGGGAAAAGCCTTGATAAAACTTACCTTCTCCTACATCCCAGCGGATCCTACAACGTGGGAGGAGTGAGGAAGCAAGGGGCTCAGTGGCGGACCTCACTTCTTAAAGTATTCAAGCCGAACTGTTCATACGCAATATGATGGTATACCCACATGTTCTCGACTATATGTAACTTCTGTGTCGAGTGCCTTTAAGATAGGGCTGTGAACACCGATTAAACCTATGTTTCCATTGGTGTTTATTTATTTATTTATAAGTGACGAAGGGGTCATAACTGAAACCATGGATTGATGATGCTGTCCGATCCTTCGCTGCTGTGCTTTTGCGGACATAGATAGCTCGGATTTTACTCGGCGCTGCCATCTCTTCTTTAAGAGAATTAGTGACAGTATTATTGCTTTTCTTTGTTTGTTGTTTAACTATAAATTATCCCTATGTTTTATTTACAATCTTAAGATTCTTTATTTATTTTAATTTATGCATAAGAGAATTGTAAGGAATTAAAGAACTTTTTATTATTATTATTTTTTTTTTTTTTATACCAGTTGAAAAGCTTTTAGTTCCCAGAATGCGTGACAATTTTCAGACTATATACATATTTCCTTTAAAGTAGATATAAATAAAAAAAATACACCATGCACATGTCAAATAATATTAATCGAGAAGTCACTGATTATGCCTAAAGTTGTGTAGAAATCCATATAAAGAGGTACAAAACACACATACCTGTATATTTATTTGTTTTTACTAGAAGTAATACAAGGATTGTAAAAATAAGTAGTGACAGTACATCTATATCTGAGAAAATTATATCATAGTGCTAGTGAACTGTTACGTTTCTTCTTTCTTTCCTTCTCTGCCAAATGTATCACCTTTTGCCATACTTCTGGAACGCACTGAATACGACAATTGCTTCTCTTGCATGGAAATGCAATACTCTGAGTAATTAATTTAGTTTGGGAAAGAAATGGAAGTCACAGGGGCTCATATCTGGTCATTGGAGTCTCCCGTTAACATGTTGGGTTATTCTTATCTTTAAAGACAAATTCCTCACTGTCTATCGCTCATTTATCAGCAGCAGAAACCGAATCAATTTCACATAGTTGCTGCATTGTCAGGGCAATTGCATGTGGCGCACTCTCCACACCATCACGTTTTCGCAAAACTCTGACACCCAACGTGCTACCGTCGTATAGCAATGCACCATGCTCTCCGTAGACATTCCTGCTATTCTTTTTCTCGCTACATCTTAAATTTTGTCTATTGTTCAAACTTAGAAAACGCATCTGTAGGGCCGTATTCTTTGACACAGTGTTTCAGACCTTTATATGCGTCTGTAAACTTTGCAATAGCGACAATGCTTTGAATAGATTCATTGATTTTATTACGTTTGCATATCTGCTTGCTAAGAAAGAATCTCTTATTAGCCAGTTACTAAAACCTAACAACAAATAGATTTGCGGTATATCTGGAGGCAGCGCCTTCGGCCTCCCAGCGGCAGAGGTGAACAGTTCCAACGGTGTCATTTTCTTCTGTCTTCTTGAATTTTAAAAGAAGTTTAGCTGTTATTATCAGCAAATAACGTGTGTAGGATGGTGGGCCATCTATTTAGATCAAATAACTACGAAATGGAAATAATTGTAGTTCTTCGAATTTCTAAGTATACACAACTTTAAGAACCCATGTGTATTTTACTCGTATTGCAAATCGAATGTGAATGTAGCACATCAAGGAAAATATTATTACAAGCTAACAATAGGAACAGGGCGTTCTAAAATCTGATGCACAGGACATACAAGATGTTTGCATGACTGTGTAGGAAAGGTGACGCTTTTAATATTTTTGAACATATTGTTGTTTTTTGTTAATCCGTTATGTAGCCCCCTCTCTATTTATATATAGATACGTGTATGTTGTAGGAATAAGAAAATAATTTAACACTCTATATACATACCAACATGTGTAAGCAAGGAGTTATATGAGATAAATGAAACAGAAACAATGAAAATAAACAAGTAATTCATATGATGTTTCGAATAACTATGTATTCTTAGAAATTGTGTACCCTTGTTATTTATATTTACGTGCTAAACTGGTTCCAACGTTATAATGCTGCCTTACCATCGCCGTGTACCTCTGTGTATAGTCGATATGTGTGCAGTTGAATGCAGGCATTCGTTGAAAATGGACGTCTACACTTTCCCTGATTGATCTACACGAATGCCCCTTGTTTTTTTTTTTTTTTTTTTTTTTTTTTTTTTTTTTTCCTTCCCCTTTGAGAGCATATGTATAGGACGTCGGTTGACACAAGACACGAACTGATTTGCTTTTAACCAAATGCGAGGCAGGCCTGAAATATTTGCCAGAGTCCGACAGTACTGCTATGACGGTGTAATGAGTGTAATTAGGTTCAGGTAATGCACTTTGAATACCTTCCGTAATCTTGCACAATACATCTGTATTTCCTTCGATGAGTATAACTCCTAAAAGACGCGTCGTTTAACAAAAAGTTCTCCTCGTTTTGATATCTCTTCCCCGAATTTTTGCAGAGACCCTTACTCGTTCTATGTAGTTTTCAATGAGAAATTAGAGGCAAATGCAATCAATATATGCATAATAATATGATAACGCTATATTGACAGTCAAAATACTAATGAGTATTCATTCATATTTTGGAAGCAAAGCGAATTAAGCAAATAAAGAACAGCCTTGGGGCAAAAAGAAAGATTTTATTTCTGGTTTTCAGTTGTTATATCTTTGCTGCTAGAGATATGGACATAAAACCAACATCGAAATGCGATGAATAAAGTTTAAATTTGTGCTGGAAAATTTTCCTGTAGTTCTCCTCATTTAGGAAAACTTGTTGTTTCTGGTTCCGATTTTATTAAAAAAATCTCTTTTTTATTTTTTTTAATAGTTTTAGGTTTACTGTTATTTACTCTGTTCCAAAATAATAGTGCATTTCCCAAACGCCTCGTTCGCTGTAGAAATGAAACTGAAGAAACAGGTGTGCACAGAGCATTGAGCAGGGCAAATGAAACAAGCCTGGAACTTAGCATTTGGGGGTATTTTAATGTTTATTTCTGAACATATATTAGGCAAGTGCAGTGGCAGTTTCAGTAATCTGAAGGTTTATATAGGTACATCGAAACACTTTTGTGATCAGAGGAATGTAGTATTGAAACAATGTGAAGAATGAAGAAATATTTGAGAGGATCACCCGCTTCGTGCCACCTAAAAGAGGTCCGAAAAAGGAAAGTGCTGAGAAATTCGCCATACAGTTTCTATTACATCAACCAGCAGATGAACTTGTTGCCAATCGTTGTGAAGACCTTCGAAGATCTTCCTGCGGAGACTGAGTAAAATCTTCCTGGATTTGCAAGACGTAATCGTGTGTATGAAGAACTACTACGAACTACTTCACTTGGAAAAGCAGAGTTTTCGATAGGGGAATTTGCTTTAGCTCTCTAGAGTTCAACAGTTGCTTGCAAATAACTCATTACATCTTGGAGCAAACGAACGACGAAGACATACTTAGGGAATTTTAAATACAAACACGTGATGTGTATTCTAGAGAGAACGAAATACAGAAAAGTCAAAATTACATCTCTTAGATGTTGGGAGACCGCATATAATACACACAAAGTAGAAATCTGTATCGCCTTCAAGATTATCATTGATGCTAAAATATATTTATTAATAACAATAGTCCTAACTTATGACACGAACGATGTTGTTTAATTATTGGGGAAAGTTTGGTGTGACATTGACCACCCCTGATACCAGCCAATGCTTTTTTCTTTGTTGTCAGAGGAGATATTAAGAAGCGTATAGATAAAAATAAATATTTAGGTATGAAACTTCATTCTTAAGGTTAGAAGTTCTGCATTCACAAAGCTCCTTCGCCTCGTCTTGCAAATAAAACATTAAAATAAATATTTCTCTTTATAGAAAACCAATATTCACTCGGGAGTTTAGGATCAAAAGATACAAATTCTAGCGCACGCAGCATTGGATTTCACTTGCAGATCTGCCCTGTTTCATGAACGGTCTCTGCTTCTTGCCCAACCTATCGCCCGGCATTGTCTTAATGTTAAAATCAATATCGGTCCTTCCTACGGAAGACACTGCAGCGTTTCGCAATATTCCCTTCCATGCGAATGGGTTTTGGGCGCGTTTTCAGTGAAAGCACCCATTCGTCCCTCGCATGAAGCAACTCTTAAGCTCTTGTGTACGCGGTTCTTCAAAATGATTTTTCAAAGTTATAAATATTTCCGTTTTTTAAAACCAAAGCACATACTTTTAACGTATTATAATAAGGTCAAAAAAATATTCGAGCGAAAACAGAAACAAACAAAGAGAGATTTTTTCAATTTACATAAATGAAAGCAAACAGCATTATATAAGAATATATTCTCAAAAACAGACGAATAAACTTAATTTAGAGAAAAAAGTGATAAATATTCCAATTTAGACATTGAGAAGGAGGTTAACACTAATGTTGATTACATTTTCTTTGAAAAATTCAAAATATGGCTCTAAGTTACGGTACTTAAATTTCAATTGTTGTTGCAGTGTATATTTTCTATTGCTCTTCACAAGCTGCTTTTTGTTGTTTGAATTGTGGCAGAATAAAATTAAGTCTGTTGTAGGATGAGAACACAATTTATTTTTGGAGATATTACAATTATTAATATTGTATTAATACAGCTTGTTTCGGAACTCCTGACTAATTTGTTTCATTTTTAATCTTTCTTGCAGGCTAAAACTAAGCGCAACTATCACTAAATAGCACTTCCCCAAGCAAGTGGCTATTTTTTGTTTCTCTAATAGATATCTTGAAAAAAATTAAAATATTTATGTTTTACGACATTTAATGCTTAAATTTATAGGGTTATTTGACGTTAGTGTCTATTCCTCAGAATTGCGTTTAAAATAAGCACATTTACGTATAAAACTACAACGTAACCAAATCGTATATATTCATTTTCATAATTTTTAACTTGAGTGACTAAATTTCGTCTGACTGAAAGCGAGATGAGCGTTTTGTGTTTGTGTGTTGTGACTAACATTTTGACTGATATCTTGTGCATATACTCAACATGCTTTAGTGGCATTTGTAGATGTTGAATAATCTTATTTTGGTTTCAAACGCATTCTTGCAGACAAAATATTCAATGTAATTGGAAAATTTCAAATACTGGAAATAAAAGCCGCTATTGTTTTTTCCTAGTTTTATGTCACACCACGTCCTCGTTTAAGACAAATTTCTAAAAGTTGTTTTTGTAGTCTGTTTGAAAAAATTAAACAAATTTTAAGCTGGGTGAATTAAACATGAAATTGTGATTTTTCATATAGTGAAAACATTACTTACATATGAAAACATTTTCTGATTGCCTTTTTGCAATAATTAAATTGAAGTAATTTTTCAATTGTATTTTAATAATTTACTCTTCATAACTACTACAAGTAACAGTAGTCCAGTCTTTTTACTTGAAAATAGTGTGTTAATTAAATAGGGACTATGTTTGTGAAATGTAATGACATAAGTACATAATAAAGAGATTGTAAAAATTAAAATAATTTTGAAATATATTTTAAATGATTATTATTTACAGTTTTATGGTGTATATTTCTTAGAGGTTATATTAGGCGCTAAAACCATTCTTATTAACACCTAAAAGTCCGCTACCTATAACATTTAAATGTTCAATAATTGTTGTAGTTTTTATTCAGTTCAAGTTAAAATATCAGCTTAACTTGCTAAACAGGAACAGGAAAAAAAAATTAACCGTGAAGCAGGAATTATTGTCTGAAAGAATTATTCTTATTCTAATAAAAATTGCATATGATTTCAGATATTCATAACAAGGTCAAGAACAACACAATAATCAATGGTCTTAATATTACCATAATGATATATATATATGAATGTTATAATTGCTAGTGTATATAGGTATATATGTGTTTTTCTAGCTTAGGGTTACATTTCTGAACATCCTTCAAAACGGAAGGCTGTATAACAACAGAGCATGCTGGTCATCCGTCAGGCAATAGCCTCGCCTCGAAAGAAGGTAGCCTTTTGTTAAGACTAGACCCATTTTACTCTTTCGAAAATCCTCCAAGACACCAAATGATTTATTACACTTTAAACTGGAGCTTAGCAAGAAATATGATTTCAATCGGTAACAAAGGAAACTCCGCATGCGGAAACAGGTGTCTTAAAAGAAACTAAAATTTTATCTATTTACGATAGTTTCAAAGTAATGCCGCTTATATATGGCCGAAACATGTCTTATCGCAAAACTTAAAGCGGATCTGAGTGTTAGAAAATTGAAGAAAAGAAAAGTAGCGGGGTAGAAAAACTTCAACCATTAACAACCTTCAAAATTGGAGGAATAAGGATGAATAGACATCATGTGATAGTCAACAGGACGTTAAAGTTGGGTCGATTTCTAGAATATTTGAAGAAATAAAAGTACGCGGGGGTGGAGCGGATTCATATAATACATTTTATATCAAACATAATAAGAAAGTTTTTGAGGATCACAGTACATAGGGAATATAGAGAGATAGAGTAACGGGACAGTACGGGGGATCACGACATCGGGCAGTGTAATACAGTAAGACAGTCAATAACTGAAAGATATCACACTACAGCTCAGTGAAGGAAATAAGTCGTCATTAAGATAATATGCGAGTATCGTTAAATCAGTGTTAAAGTTACGACAGTCAGATTATTCTTACAGTTAAACCCTTACATCGAAGTGATCAGTGTTATAAGAAAGTGTTACAGCAAAATTATAGGCGACAGTCACGCGTGAATTTGTTAAGGAGGAGTGCAGTTAAAATTAAAATTAAAGTTACGTGAATAGTGTATTTAAATTTTCGAATGGTGAACTTCAGCCTAAGGACAACTAATTTATAACAGGTGCACAGGTGCACAGCATGTTCCTACAACCTTCAATTGTCCAATAAATTAAAAGTTCAACTTTAGCCCAAAATTTTATTATTCCAGTGAGGAATTTCCTTAATTCCATAATGACCTCAAGTCATTAAAAACAATTCAAATTCCCCTGAGATTCCTGTCCTCTGCTTTTGAACCAGAGAAATAGGAAACATCGAACTCCAGACTTCAAGAGCCGAGGAAACTCAAGAAGATCATCACCTAATGACCTAATTAATTAATTAGTATTAAAAATAAATAATTAAATGAAATGCGGTAAATACTAAAACCCCTACCTTAAATACCCGATCTAACCGTCTTTATAAGTATCATAAGATAATTTCAAAGTGGAGTGACTTAGGGTGAAACTTGAAATGTAATCAAAAATATTTTTTCAATATCTAAATTGACTTGTTTTTTTTTTTTTTTTTTTTTTTTTTAATCGCATAATTTTAAACAGGCAGTTATTCAAAATGACAAGTTTTAAAATGAAATCCCTATACCACATATCAAGCGGATTTCAAGCCATAAAGATATTAAAACAGGGAGATTGTTTGTCACCAGCCATTTTTTAACGGTTATGTAGAGAAAAGGTTAAAATTTGGAAGAAAATTTAATAATATGGAAATTGATATTAGGGATATTACAATTAACTTATTTTCAATTTACAGATAATCAATCGGTTTTACTTCAGGATCATGAAGACAGAATATCGAATACGGCAACTTGAGATCAGTATAACATTGAAGTGTTAATATTAATCTGGAAAATAACAAAGTTCATGATTATTCAAGATTTATATTATTCAAGATTTGATTTCAGTATTTCAGAAAGATTAATCATGTGCTTGAAGAATACAAGTACCTTGGAGTAGCAATTGCAAAGAACAGAAAAAATTTAATTAGGGATAATAAATACAGTAAAGTATATACGTATAAATTAAACAGCGTTTTATGGAGTAGACATGTTTCTAAAAATAAGCAAATCAATTGTTAAGACATGGCGAACGCTTGGCAACTAAAATGCAAATTCAATTAAAATAGCTGGCAAATAAATTTGTATTTATATTGAAGAAAACATTGCAACTTTACAGAGGAACATATCGTGTAATGAAACTATCTCAGAAGCAGTATTACTCACATATGTCACAGACTAGCACAGCATTTCTTAAGACACAAGTGCTTATTGTTCTCTATATAACTGAACATAATTTTTATTTATTACAAATTGATGAGCAATGTGCAAAAAATTCGTAAGAATGTTGATGATTCATTGATACATTTCACATATAGATATCTCTTCTCTATACGTCGGTCCTAGTTATCCAATGGTGAGCATAATTGCCTCGTAGACTCTATAAACATGGCTTTCTTCGGATGTAAAGCTTTTGGACATATATCACACATTTACGGTATGAAAAAGAACCTCAAGTCTGAAGAAAAAGATGCCTCTGAGCCAAACGTATCGGCTTTTTCACCCCTGAACAGAATGGAACGGTAATGGCCTGAGACGTTAAAGAGCGTCCTTAAATAAAATAAACTTAACTAAATACCCTTCAATATAAAATACAGCCTGCACAATGGGTGATGTTTAAATAAACTTTCATTATTAATTACTCAGAATTTTAAAAAAAAATTATTCAAAGTCTTACATTTAAATTGCCGCTTTCCGCTTTCCTTTTTTTTTTTTTTTTTTTTTTTTTTTCCCTCTCTCCTTATTTATTTTCGGTTTTTCAGTGAGTTTTTCCTTGGTCTCTTTCGCCTTGTGGTTTCATCAGAAGTCCAGGTTTAAGAAATCGAGATCTTAGCATTTTGTTTGAATGTGTAATCTGTTTGTGATAACGATTTGAGAACCTACTTTATATGTAAATGTCTTTCTGTAATCAAGCTTTAATTAATTTTATTAATTACAATAGTGGTACATTTCAGCTGATTCTAATCTTGATATTTCAGTTACATTCAGTTGCCCTTCTTTCATTTTCTAATTTTTAACTCTGTTTGCTGTTATATAATATAATTTATTACATCTGTATCATATGCTTTTTTTTAGTTTACGGTGTCGCCTACTAAAGTGTGTATACATTTAGAATGTGACTCAGGTGACTTTTTTTTATTTTTATTTTTAAATTTACGGACGCTCTTTAACATCTCAGATCATCAGCGTCCCATTCCATTCAGGGCGTGAAATGGCCGACAAATTTTGCTCAGAGGCCTCTTCTTTCAGGCTTGAGGTTCTTTTTTGTGGCGTAAATTTACTACACGAGACCCACGGCTTTACTTCCCTTCCGAAGGAAGCCATACTTAGGATAAATCCATCGATCCTGGCCAGGTTTGAACCCGCGATATTGGGTTTAGAAGGCAAGTATGGTTACCACACCACCAGGACCGACAGAGCAGCATGACTTTGAACTACAGTGATTTCTTATTATGATTCTGTTCATTCTGTTGCATCACCTAACAATAAAGAACGCTTTTCCCATATTGATAAATGGGCTGAAAAGATAAGTCTACGCACCTCTCAAAATGACTTGGACCTCCTTTATGATAATGCGTGCAACATGGGAGATTTAAAACAAGCGTGACACACTTTAATCATGGGAACATTGCGGCATGCCGTTAAAGGTGTTTAGTACATTCAGTTTGTATATAAAGCGTTACCTTAAACTTACTGAATTTACCTAAGCACTCTTGAGAACGGCCTCCGTCGCTTCGCAACTCTTAACAAAATGTTACTTAACTTTTAGGAAAACTCTGGGGAACTGATAAAAACATACAAAAATGCTGATATAAACACATGGTTTAGTTGTTTAGCTATAGTACTTAACGGTATACTTTTAAGCTAGTCACAGTATTTTTATCCTTTAGAAATTGATGCTTTAAGTTTGCAGTCGAAAGGTTGTAACCTGTGAAATGAAGTGCAATGCTCGTAACAACCGTTTACTATTAGGTCTATGCTAACCAGTTCTTTCATTTCCTGGAACATTGACGTATCAAGCTGCGACTTTTTAACGGATCTTTTAAAATTTCATATTGGAAGAAACTCCTCACACTTCTTGCATGATGGGGTGCCTTCTCTTTTTTTCTGGTGCTGCTAGAGCAGTTCAAAGTCAGTACTAAATAAATGGGTTTGCTCGCTCTCCTGTCCTCAGCCCATTTGATTTTTATAGGCGTTTTGTAACGTAGAGCATATTTTGGTGACTTACCATTTGTGCCTAAACCTTAAGTGGAAGAAAGGATGACTAGAGCGAGACCAGCCTCCACAGGTAATGAGGCACGGACCTAGATAGGGGTCTCTAGCATATTACCGTGAGATATTCCAATGACGACGGAGCTCCCCTCCCCCTTCAAGAAATTCGAGTTCTTCAAGGCCATTTCCATACCAGACAGAATTTTTTTTCAAAGCGCAAGTAACCGCAACACCGTGCTAAACCATCTCGCCTTGACACTTTCAAACTTATAACAGAACCAACGAAATAAAATGAAATGAAATAGGAAATTGAACCCAGGACCTCCAAAATGCGAGTTCAAAGAGTTACAGCCTAAGCCAAGCTGCTCGGTGACGTAATTTCGTATTCCAAACTTGTAGTTAAAGTGCCAATTCTTCGCCAGCCTATTGCACTATAGGAAGTGCGTTCTAAAAATTATCGGTCTGACCAAGAAAACACGAGATTTAAGAATGTTTTATTTATTTCCCTCATCATAGTCACCTTATATTTAGTCCAACGACTTATCAACTTTTTAATAATAAGCATCTGTCTAGCATCATATGATGTGAAATTTGGTCCAGTCAGCCATTTCTTCAAGTTTGGGAACGAAAAGCAATGCCATGAAATTTCCAGAAAACAATAGCCCTTACTTTTCCTGTGGTTGCCCCCCCCCCCCAACTGTTCCCATCCACTGTTTGGAGTACTCCATCGTAATGATTTTCACCTCTGTTATGAAATTCGTTGGAGAAATTAACGGGAATTACATTTAAACAAGGCTAAACACTCTTGCAGAAAGCGATTTTGGTTCATTGTCATCAAACGCGGCACCCAACGAGCGGAAAGTTTTCTCATTCCCAAACTTCATGTTGAAGTGGACACGTCTATCGAGGTCTTTGCAATCTCAGCCAACTCCATACCTTCAAACGGCGATCGTTGAGAACGACAATCTCGTCGGTCGTAGCAGCTCCTATGCGCTCATCTTGAATGGATGTACGAAATTCAGCAGCTTACGTTTAGCCTTCGAAAACGAAAGGGAAGAATCCTTTAATGTGGAATCTACTTTTGTAACGAATTACTTTGTCACAGCTCGTATTTCAGTTTTATTCATTTTGTAAAAAATGTTAACACTAGTTTATTAACACGGTCGCCACAAATTAGGGACTACACTCACGCGTCTGAAACCTTACAGCGCGCTATCTAAACTCTTATCATATTAATTTGGCACAACATCCCTGAATCAGCCGATAACTTTTAGAACACTTCTCATAAAGCAGCAGATACATGAGAGAGTAGGACAGTCCATGAAGTGGCTCTTGGAATTCTTTGTTAAGAGTTCAAGTAATGAGTGAAGATAATTTATTTCATTCGTTCGCTATGTTCTCGCGTAAAGTAGTTTAAACTAATGAATCAGCAACAATAATTCCAGAAAAAGTGTAAATAGCTTGTAAAATTTCCCAAGTATTTGCAAGTAAAATGCAATCATATCTGAAATGTTGATTTTTTTTCTGTTATGTGGCAGAAAACTGCCTAGAGGTAGATATCAAAAGTACTTTCTCGTTTGTCACTGCAACACAACGTAGCCTCTTATATTAAGAAGCAATTAGAGAAAATGTTTGCTAGTAAATTTTCTTCATTTCACATGGACGAAGAGGTGACCACATAGCGTTTCAATATGAAGAGCGGGGAATTACTCTCATGTCTATTGGATTTTAGACTCCTAGTTTGGAAGAAAAACTGCATTTCAAATAACACTGATGGCGCCTAAAGATTTTATTTATAGATTAAAGGAAACTTTTCCTCACATAAGGTCCACCAGCCCTAAGGAGCGTTTTCAGTGTTTGTCATTGTTATCTAAATTTAAATAGACCGGGAAGCATCATACTTCTCAAAGCCATGTGCCAGAAACAGGACACATTGTCCAGCTTTATGAACTAAGGAGTTTTTACAACTCTTCGCTGTAGAGAAACCTGTTTCCATCCACATTAAAGATGAAATTATTGTGTTCAAAAGTTGAGCATTTAAACCGTTATTAGAAGTATGCAGAGAAGGGAAATAGCCTCAAGTTGGTGAGTTGAATGGGTTCCTGAGAAAAACTAAGTTTAAGAAGTCAAATCACCTTAAAATGCCAATATCTGACATTGAACTGCTATTACTTCCAGTTTGATTTTAGAGCACCTTTCGGTTTTTAACAACAATGTTTTCTTCTCTCAACGAGAAAGAAGAGGCAACTACTTCACCGAGCTTTGCAGCTCAAATATAATATTAGTGCTTTTGTTTGTATTTACAGCAGAAACTGAGCGGCAACTAGCGTGGCGTGGAGCATTATTTGCGTCGTTATGGGGCAGGACGGAATGGTGGCCCTTGGCATCCGTAGCAACCGGTTCCAAGACCTGCATCATCAAATTAAACTATTCTGTCTTGGGTGAACAAGGTCTGTGTTTAATCATAATGCTGTGTTGCAATCACCAAAGAAGAGTTTCCGGCAACTTTCCAAGGAACTGCATCTGGAAACCACCGGTGTGTGTTACATGGTTAAGAAAATCAGCTTCCGCTCCTACAGGATACAGGTGTTGCATCAGTCAATGTCTCCTGATTTTTGTGCAGCATGAGTACTGCGTCCTTGCTGGCCTGTCTCTATATCATCGACATTTGGAGTGTCATTGCTCCTGAGTGGGCATAAAACAAGCAGCACGTCAGTTCCTTGGGTGGGAGAAGCCTGACGAAGACCCTTACACATCGTGTAGGTGGCAGTCATCACTGTCAACGTCGAAAGGAACCTGGAGCATGGATTAGCCAATCTTAAATGATAAACGAGGACGACTTCTTTCTGTGATAGAGATAAGAACGGTGTGTTTGCCTTGGATTGCATTCTGTATTAAACAACTGTGCAAAAATATGCAAGCCTACCAGTACAGAAAGTTTGTATTTATTGACTGAATTGTTTATATGTTGCAATTTGAATTACAATTTTATACTTCCAAATATACTAGTGAATGTAAGATGTCGATTTATTATTTGGAGTACAAAGTTCTCTCATCTTTCCATGTGTTCTGAAAGATTCCCAGTGCTACTTGTGCATTACCCACATGAACCGGTATGCAAGTATACGAACCGTGAATGCATTTTTCAAGTAATGGTTGTCAAAGGAAAAACAAGCAATGATTTACAGCGGGTAATGAAGTTTATCGTGGTTGTAAAACCACTAAACCCTCATAAATCTTCGCTTTTGAAGATAAAAACATTTCTTTTCCTTTTCTAGTACAATTGGCCAGTACATTCTGCAAATGTGGAATTGTTTGTTTACTTTTCTTAAACTAGGTGGTGGGGCCCAGACTGTTTCAAATTAGCAATAGCAAAAAAATTGGTTACAGTCAATAACTTGCTTATATCAAGAAGATACGAACGTAGCTGATATCTTCCAGCGTAAAAGGCAGCTGAATGACTATATAGACTTAGTTAATGACGATGACCTTTGTTCCATCTTCATGATCATTTATATATAATCTTCGAGCTGCCTGCAATTGACTTTGAAATATACCCACATTATATGTTGTATATAACATTTAAAATAAATCATAATCTTTCACTGTCATACATTAGTTTTTGTTTTCACTAACTTAACGACTAATTTAAATCGTAATGAGATTGATAGAAAAGATCTATGAAGTGAAATTTCCAACGAGTTCTGCATTTTAAATGTCAAGCTGTTGGTTGTTACAATCTTCGTTCTTGTAATATGGAGTGGCAATAATACTAAAGATATTTTATTGTAAACAGCAAATTCAATAATTAAATAGCACTTTTAGTGAAAGCAACTAATTATTGAATGCTTTTCAGCACTTAATTATTTAAAGAAAGAAGATCTGTAGAGAAAATAACCAATGAAGAATTGTTTATTGAGCAAGTTAGAACAGATGGGTAATACCCAACATGCTTCATTACAGCGTACTACAGGGTATAGAAATACCTGTTCCCTCTGGGAAACCGGATGAGGCAACATGGTTTATGAATGGTTGAGAGTATAGATTCTGCCTAAATATTTTATCAGATATCTTTAAATAATTCTAAATTTTATATTTGTTATTTTAAATGTTTGCAATATTCACCTAAAACCACCAAAGAAGCGAAAGGCCTATGATGCACTGTTTTCACGGAAATAAAGTTCAAACTATAAACTCATCAGGTATCCAACATAAAGATTACAACAATTATTAAAAAGTTTATTTATTGCATATAGTTACATTTTTTCATAGAACAATACCTATTGACTTCAAGAAAATTTAAAAAAATGAGATTAGAATGTGAATATTTTTGCATGATTCAAGGAAAATATTTTACCAAATTCCGTTATACACAGGGGCTTGGACTTTCAGACACTTTTTAGAGAACCCCCATGATCATAGGCCAAAAACTATACATTCCCCTGATTGTTAGGAAACACATTACATTCTTTATGCTTTTTGTCAACAATTTGGGGAAAATTATCAACAATAGTAGTTTATCTTAGATGGGCCCATACTCCTTGGTCATATGAGTTTTGTGTCCCATTTAACTGCTTATTTTCTGTATAGTACATACATTCAGTGACTTTTCAAGAAGAGGAGGACGAAGAATAGCTTTGGCGGTCACGATAGCCAAGATGAACGGTATATTTCCAGTTTTCATAATTGTAACAAAAGTACTTATTGTGTGTACTTCTTCTTTCAGTTTAGTATGTAATAACATTTTTTCTTTAATTGCTTAAAATTCCAAAGGTGGCATTACTTTTGTTTTCTCCATGATGCTGATAATAGTAACATTGCTGGCTATTTAATTTAACGACTCCTGAGGCCATAATTACATTACCGTCTGAGAATAAAAGTGTTATACGGAGTGAACTGTCAGTTATAAAACGTAAATGTTTACTTATCTATATCCGCATTATTTCATCTAATATGCTTTAGTTGTAAATCTTCTCCGCTCATGCGATGTTTTACATCTCGGTTACTAAGCGCTTCGCGGTCGGCAGCGCCCGTACCTCAACTCCGCACCCTAACGCGTGTATACAAATCGTACATTATAGAAGAAGATATTAGGATGTCATCGTCCCTCTGCTCAACAGGAATTGTATTGGAAAACACGATCGGTTAAGTTTAGCCATCATAATGAGTGTTTTCCTTTACATTCCAAAATGTGTTAATTTCGTGACCAAGTTCATGATTTATGTAATATGAGCGAAAATGCAGTATGCACAATATCACGAATTGTAAGCAATAGTGCTGAATAAATACTATACCTAAAAGACAAACTGAGTCATGTTGTATATACAGAAAAATGCGTTGTTCTGCAGTCATCTGCTAATTAAATGCCAGAAACTCAGACAGTTTGCCATCTTGAAGGTTAAGGTGATAAGCAGGAATACTTTAATTTACTTTTGCTGTTGCTTCCTTGTGTTGGATTATTATATAAAATATAGAAAAGGGTATGTGTTCGTGATCTACATGAAATTGGTCTGAATCCGTGGAAGGGTCATGTGAGTATCAGGCACTACATATGAAAGATAAAGGCGGTCTGTGGTCAGCCCTGTCAGAATAGCACAACATAAGATTCATGTCATTCCGCCTGGGGGTTGACACAATAGATTACAGAGGTGGTAGTGCTTAGGGGTTGCCCCCGCCCCTTGTATAGAACAGGACACAATGTCTTTGTGAACTGCAGAACTAGCTTATTATTTGAAATTCATCTGCCTTGTTTTTTATAAATGGGTTTGTCAAATGTATTTGTATCCAGATATTTTGCAGATTAGATTGTGCAAATCTTCCGTATAAAACTTTGTTCTTGTTATTCCTGTCAGATTTTGTCGTTTAATATAATTTAATTCTGTTTGCTCAATTCTTTTTTCTTATAAGTATTTACTTTATATGTATGTACATAAATCTGAACGTCAGCATTCTAAAAATTTATTATAAATAGGTTTGTGACATGTACCTATATTTGTTTCGAAATTAAAAAGAAATGCACATTCAACAAAATAGGTTTAAGTATCATGCTTATATGTATATATATACATATATATGTATAGCTTCTTGCCATTGAAGAACTCGCAGTAGTTCGAAATATAGCAATTTCAAGTGTGACTTTATCTCAGTGTTTTATCCTTATCTACTTTTATTATTACTGTTAATTTGTTACATTGTTAATAGTGTTACTTTATTTTTATTTTTCCTTTACATTATATGTATATATATATATATATAGGAATATTCATTTCTTTTAAATCAGTCACCAGTAATTATTAAATCACTTTAAAACAAATAGATCTTTATCATTAATTAATAGCCTCTCTGATAGATACTGTAGAAATTGCACGTTTTACAATTGTCTGGATGTAACATGTAGAGCATGGCGTAAACCGACATTAAACTGTTTTAATGTTTTGTGGGTTTTCATGTGCCTTGTTTATTTCTTAAGGTACAAGATGGGTGAAACACTGCCTTTTGCTTTGAGTCAATTCAGTGATTTCGTGAATTTCGTAATTATGCGATGTTCCATTATCATACCTTCAACAATGACACAATTGTTAGTGTGCGAGGTCCTTGGTGTATGAGTTTTGTTCCGTTCCTCCGGCATAGAAAAGGTTGCAGCATGCGCGCGCGCGCGCGCACGCACACACACACATCTTTCCTTTCCACTTAAAACACCTTGGCCATAAACAATTTCTAATCTACGACGAATTTCACTCAGGTTCACTACTTCCGCTTGCATAACCTGTATTGCACGCACTTCCGTTTTAATCACATCAATTTCTTCGCTGCCAAACATGGACTAGCCGAGGAACGCTGGCAATGTTTGGGTGACGATTACTCGTTACTTCGATCTGACAATCGATTCATCGAGATCGCGTGTTTCATTCATATACAGCGATCGTATATATCGTTAATATCGCACCGCTACTGCACATATAATAAATGCATAACCGAATCTCGTTATTTTTTCTGTTACATTGCACTTACCGCACTTATATTTCAATATATTACACGTAATTGTATTGCGAGTAATTTATTTTGTTTAAGAAAATACATAAATAAACTGAGAGCCAATGAACGTACACGGAGATGCTTGAAATTTACAGCACATGAATTTTCTTAAATTTAATTGCACATTTATTATTATTATTATTATTATTATTATTATTATTATTATTATTATTATTAAAAGTCATATGTCTATAATGGACACTGGGAGTGATTCTTTTTTTTTTTTTTTTGCCCCAAATCGGTCAAAATTTTTTTCTGCAAATGGTTCTTTTAACCAAGGAAAGGGGGAGGGGGAGACATGCAAATGTTGACTCTCTCCCTTCAGGCACTTGATTCATTTAAAGAAATGCGCGTATCATTTTAAATTGCACTGTTTCCCAGCCGATTTTCTTATAAAGCAGCCTTTTTCTCATAACTTCATTTTCACACATTCAAAATGTTCCAAGCGTGACAATTTTTGTTTAAATTCAATTAAAACTTTCCAGAATGTGTGTTTGTAATATTCTTAGGGAAAGTTTAAATATTAAACTTTCTTATGGGTTTAAAAAATTAAAAAATTAACCCATTTAACCCGTAACTTTCTATACAATTTTTGTACGAGGTTCAAAGCCACTATTGCAAAAATGCCAATCAATTTTCTCAACTCATGAGCCGAGTAGGACATTTTGATTATGCGATATATTTACGTATTAAAATTCATGAAATAATTTATAGCTCGAACACGATTTATTCAGTTTAAATGAAATTTGGTATACATGTAAATTAATAGCAATACAACCACAATTTCAGAAAAATCCACACAAAAATGTGGAACTTTGAAAATTCACCCCCTGTGTCCCTAAGTACAGAATCATGTATACGATATTTAAATGTACGCGTGTTTAAAACACGAACACTCAATATTCATAAACTACTTCGTTTAGTGCATAGTTCTAAAATATCAGAATGCATTTTCTTTGTTCATTTGGTAAAATGAATTCTACGAATATTATCCTGTGCTTTCGTGAATTGCCTGATTAAATTAGTTTCATTTCATATCTACTTTTCAGGTAACATAAGGTTTGTAATTACCACATCTGTTTTCGTAGCTTAGGGCCTATTTTCTCTCCAGAGATTTCTTCAGTTTGGCTATATGTCTGTGATCAAATTATAACATTAGCCCAACATTTAACTTTTAGAAAATATAAACTCTATGAATTGCATTGTTTTAGTTGTCTGTCTGATTGTTCCATAATATTTGCAAATTTGCGGCTTTATGTTAACAATGCTTTCTCACAGCACAGGACAGAGCGCAACTGCTCTAATTTAACTATTGGTGAAGATACGAAGGCAAAATGTTTCTGTCTGAAGTTTTGATGTTCAAAATTCCATTGTCAACAACGACTTTAATATTTTATATAAAATAGCACATTTTAAGTAAAGAAACAGCATTCAGGAAACAGCCGTTTTTTCCTTGAAATTTCTTTGTTCCTCATCCTTTCTACCAGGACACGACAGAAGGACTTGGCGTCTAATATTTATGCGCCATTGGTTCTTTATTTAATTCTATTCCTAAGTCCGTATTTGGCTCTTTCCTTTGTCATTTACTAACAATTTACCTTCGTCTGTTGCAATATGGTTTGAAAATGTTAAGCATTCTTAATACAAATGCACACTTTGTGCGCCATTGGTTCTTTGTAAGTCAAGTTTAAGGGAATTATATTTCAATTCTTATTTTAATCACGAAATTGTCCTAGTAAATATCACTCGAGAGTCTGTGCTTTCCAGATAACTATCGGCAATCTCAGACCCTCTTGTGATAATAGAACCCGTTAGTTCCACAAAACAAAATTTAATAATTTTAACCAAAATAACGCTTTTTTTTTATTTAATGATAGCAACACAGAGTAATAATAATTTATGTCATCATCTCATGCATTATGTACTGCTCGACATCACCTTGGCGTGGGTGATGGGATTTCATCCCTTCCATTTTCTGAAAATGTTGGCGGAGACATGCATAACTGACACAGAATCTAAACGTTTTCAATATCCTTTGAAATTCTTCGTTGAAGAGCCTTTCTCAATCGATCGTCCATTGCCGTGTCTGATTTTGTAGCTCGCCTGCTTGTCAATTTGCGGGTCCGGGTTCTGTACTTCTGACTTTTTTCCGGAATTTTCCTTACCCTGAAAAGGTGACATATAGCATCTGATTCATTTGCATCATCTGGAAAGACCTTGGCAATTGGTGGTACCAAAAATGAATTGATATGATTTAGCACGCCCCTCTATAATCTTTCACTGTGTCTTTGGGTCTTCCTAGACACACCCTGCATTATGCGCTTTGGTAATATCGTGCACGTAAGGAATTCAGGAGTGCTACAGGCTGAAAAACATCTGTTTACATTCATTGCTCCATGCCTCCAGAGATCTGCTCTTTATTTGCCATTACTTCTCCTCAGACCATGATGGTATCTCCTTAGAATTTGTGAACTTGCTGTATGTGTCTTAGTCTTTCTCAGTTACCTTGTTTTCTCCATATGCCCTGTCTCCTGGAATCTGCATGTGTGGTTGTCTGTAAACATGACTTCATTATTCTTATTGTTCACCGGCATAAGCAACATGGCGTGCCCGATTTCAACGGCTAATGGAAGACAAATGAGCAGCGTACGCATATTTAGTCACTAGTTATACTTTTAGATATACTAAGAAGTATATGTTGTTTCTTAGACAGTTTTATTTGTGTAGATAGAATTATCCAGCATTTCAAGTGCAAATTCAACGAAAATGACCGCTACTATTCATTTGAAACTGATAAGTCACTATGATACTTGAAAGATAAGTGAAAACTGTATGCGGAATTATATAATCGTTGAAAGTTTCAGCTGCAAGAAGAACAAATAGCATGTTTAATGTTGTTACCTTAACAAATGCTTTCAACGCCGTCTAAACCTCTAGGTGATGAAATCAAATTACTTTCCTTAACATATAGCGCTAAAGGAAAGCTTTGTTCACAAAGTTCTGTTAAAATGCTGAGCACTGGCAAAAGTCCGCCTAAGACTCAGTGACAACAATTAGTAAATATTGTCAATATTAAAGTCTTTGTTTATTTGCAATAAATTTATCGCCATTTTAATGTATTAAGTTAGAAATTTGTTAATGCTTTTTTAAAAACAAAATATTTAAGTATTAACTTTTTTCTAGCATTTGTCATGACTTTAAAATTTAATATCTTAAAAGCAAATGCTAATATCGTAACTTCGTGTATTTTTTATTTAACTTTAAAACATTGAAATAAATATCTTAAATATTTCAACATGTGAAACACCATGTAAAAGTGATTAGAAAGAAAAACCAAGTTGGGAATCTCAGTACAAAAAGAACGTGCTAGTATTGCCTTACTGGCTCAATAGAAAGACTCCCATGTTTTCTCTCCTTCAGCGAAGAGTCCTAAAGTAAATGAATGACATCCTAAAATTTGCATTTTTTAATATTTTTAACAGATTTCATCTGTGGGTTCCCTTTAAGAGAAAATGGAATAAATTATAGACAATTTGAGTAATACCTTGAGTAATTTTATATTTATAAATTTAGATTATATTATTATGTAAATGGCTGAATATTTGTTTGGTTATACATTGATTATAAAATAAAATGATGCGCAACTTTGCATATAATTTAACAATAGATGTAGCTTCTGCAGACTCTACAAAAGCATTATTCGAAGTTTATTAAATATTTCAAATCGCATCTAAAGAAAATAATATGGTTAAATCGAAAATTTGATTATTGAAAAAATATACAGTTTTGAATTTCAGTAAATTGATATTTAAGAAAAAATAAGTAGAACAATTAGTTATTTTAATGGTAGGGATTGAAGAAGATTAGGAAAGAAAATTAGAAACGAAACTATTTTAAATGTGTATATTACAGTATTCTTATATGCCTTATACAATAAAATGTTAATATACATTTCAAGTTTGCGATGTGAAATTTTAAAGGAAAAACAACACGTAGAGATTAATAGAAGAGAATTAGGTAACAAGAAATGAACTAAAAATGCCATAATTAAATGAAAAATAACTATAGAGTATAGATAAATTTGTAATAATCCGTACATATAATTATTAAAGAAATTATTTCGAAAAACTTTAAGACGTAAATGCCAGACAGGACGTGCAACATGGAGTCCCATAAAAGGTGAAAAGGTCTACAAAAGAAGATATAACAGGCAATGTGCCTTAATGCATGAAAGTTAAAGAATATACACAAAGAAAATCTTCTAAAGTTCTATAAAGAAATTATTGTTCTCTCACCATGGCTTTAACTTTGCATTGTAACAAACACTGAAGTAAATCAACAAGAATTTCCTATGAACGGTCGTGGTTATGTCTTTGATAGGAATGAATACATCACTATTGAGTTAGACACGTTCAACTTAAATATTGAAAGCAAATTATCGATTATTTTGGCAACCAAATACAGGTTTGCTGCCAAATACTATCGTGCTCATTGTTGTGGTTTAACCATAGAACTGGGAGATTGTGATAACTGTGTTGCTACGATAATTTTTCATATATTTCAAAATTCATCAAGTGATCCTTTAAAAGGCATAGATCAGTAGTCCTGTAGATTGTCCTGTAGATCATTGGATCTGGTATTGTTGATGACTATTCGATGTTCTGGACCTAACTCGAAGATGCCATGCAAATGGCCAAATCACTTTGATAGTTATTATCATCCTTTGGATGGCGCGCTTTAAGTTTCCGACGCTTAAGTGTAGTCACTTATTTGTGACGATCGTGTAAACAAACTAGTGTTAACATTTTCTACAAAATGGATAAAACTGAAATACGAACTGTGATAAAGTACTTCCTTTTGAAGGGTTTAACCCCAACAGAAATATTAAAAAGTAGACTGCTGAATTTAAGCGTGGTCATACATCCATTTAAAATGATGAGCGCCGAGGGCGTTACAAAACTGCTACGACGGCGAGATTGTGACAAAAAATCGCTGATCGCGAGTTGGCCATTACGCCGTGCCCGCTACCGTTTACACGAAGTTTTGGGTAGTTTCTCCGACATTTCATAACAGTAGATGAAACATGGATTCATCATTACCGCCAGAGACGAAGGAGCAGTCCAAACAATGCATGATAAAAACAGTTCTATCTGCAAGAAAAGCGATGACTACGGTTTTCTGAGATTCTCATGGTGTGCAGTTTGTAGACTACATCCAGAAGGGCAGCACCATCACTGGGGTGTATTACGTTTCACTACTGGACCAACCGAAGGATGCTATTCAGGCTAAACGTCTACAGCTTCTGATAAAGAAAGTTTTCTTTCATCACGATAAACGCCTTCACACACGTCTGGGATTGATGCTGCAAAACTGTATGACCTGCGCTTCTAACTATTTCTACATCCGCCATATTCGCCGGGTTTGGCCCCCAACTATAATTTTTTGTCCCAAACCTGAAGAAATGGCTGGGTAGACGAAGATTCACATCAAATGATGGGGTTGAAGCTGAGACAGACGTTTATTTTCACAATTGGACAAATCTGATTTTACTGAGGGTATTAAATTACTAGGAATGAATATATTGATTTAGAAAGTGACTATGTTGAAAAGTATAAGAAAACATTTCTCTTAAATCTTAAGTTTTCTTGATCAGGTCGAGAAGTGCATGGATTCTGTGAGGTCAATAGTTATTGTCTGCCCGTATTCGGCGTAATTCGGTTCGACAGCAGTCAATAATGGCCTGTGGGATGAACATATACAAGAGATCCATGTCCAGAGTGCGTAGACAAGACCGTGGACTTTTCGTTGCAGCACTGGGCATTTTTGAACTGTAGCACTAAACTAGTAGAAAGTGTTGAGATGCAAACGGCTTCCTTTTACTGTTGAGAAAGTATTTAACATTGGAGAAAACGACAACCATGAAAATGACAAAGTGTATGTCTTAACTTAACAGAAGGAGATCCGGAAGGTCCAGAGACTCTTGTCTGAGTAATGAGTAAGCTATGATGGCGTCATAGCGCTCTATTTCTGTCAAAAGGGATTGAAGACAACAGGCAAACAAAACTTTGTTCAGTAACAGTCATTAGAGTTTCCAGCAAGATTCAGCCCCAGTTCATATTTTCCAGATTACATTAGTTCCTAAGGCTAACCTGATCCGAGACCCCTGAACTTAAAAATATGTTCAGTGCTGGAGCGTATGGTGTGCAAAAAACTCATGTTGGGTGTTTCAAGATCTTTATGGTTACTTAAGTAAAATATTGTAAACATTAGTTGTGGCAAGACTGGGTAAGAAAAGCAACGAATATCTAATAACTTATGTAAACAGTTAAAGCACAGACAGAGATGCTATGACACTTAGAGCATAGGTAGAAGAATGGTCGGCAGAACAATGAAATGAGAGATAAAATAATTACTAGCTCATGTGGTAATATATGCTTCAGATATACACATCAGTAGCAAAAAGAATCATATTTATTCACAAACGCTTGCCTTGGTTCCTGTGAATACGCCACTGATTGAAGCACCAGGTGGTGGGGTAGGCAGGTGGGTTGGTGGGAGAACAGACAGTCGGTTTAACGTGGGCTGACGCCGCCGTCGAGTCAGAAAACGGGGCCGGGGTGGGAGGTTTCTATCTTCCATCTCGTGCTCTGCCGCAGTAGTAGTGGTGTTACTCGGCCGGAACGTATACTTGATCAAGTTTCTACTTCTAAGTATCGCATACGTTAATTAAACTTAAATGTGAAGACACTCCGGCAACACTGTGTTTTGAAAGGATTTTTTAACGGATCATTTTACTATAATTTAATCACCATAATGTCTACAAATTGTAAACAACATAATCGCAGATCACAACAGTAGAATTCAAAATATTTTTACCTTTTGCATAAATACAAAAGCATTTCACTGAATAAAGCAATTGTTTTGAATTTAGATATACGATCTGACGTTTTCTACCACCATCTAATCATCAGGGTTATAGTTCTCTCACTTTCTCTTGAAAACATTATTTTATAGTTTAATAAAGTTGTCTTTATTATACGAATATTATCACTTATCAACAAATTGTTTCGATTTTGTAAACAAATTAAGTTTTGGATAGCGATGCGTAGAAATAATATGAAAAAAAAAAAACAATAAAATGTCATTTAAATTTGTTCGTAATATCTTTCAGAACAGATCGTAAAAATGTTCCATTTTTCCGTTAAAAACTTTCAAAACGCGAGTTAACGTATTTCAGTGTTTTGTAACAAAAATGTTCGCGTTTAATTAAGTAGAAAGTAGCTGTGCTTTTGAAACACTCCCGTATATCGACTTTTCATAGATAAAGTGTGGGGAGAGGTTCTGCTAATGCTGTAATAATGAAAATTTTTATATACTTAGTACAGCCATAAGTGGAGTAGATTTTATGGTATGAAATTGAGAAATATGAGTCAAATGTTGTAAAACATGTACATAAATATGTAATTAAGTAATTATATTTAACAATAAAATATTTGAATTTTTCAAACAAAAGAAAACGTTTCATTTTTCGTTTTCTTGTGCCAGCAATAATATTGTCGAGGAGTTCTACAGTTTCACCATTAAATACGTAATACAAAGTAAGCAATTTTAATTTCTGAGGTTTCATTTTACCACAGCTTACATATCACCTTGTATAACACTATACTTTTGAACTGCATCTTCCATTATTGTCATGACGAGCATACCTGAAGTCTTCAGTTTCTTGATAATGTCGAGAAGGCGAGTGATGTATGAAACTGAAATGAACTCTTTGGAATGGCTCAAGAATTTATCACAGACACTGCAGAATCAAAAGAAAAGCTCTCCATCTGACTTAACAACTTTAATCCAGGTTGCCTACCTTGTAATCACAGGTTGTGGAGTTAGAAGTAAAACTGCTGCTTGTGCATCGTATACTGTAAGAAAGTGTCGTTTATTTAAAGCATGAGCCAGGCATGTAAGTTCATGTATACGAGGACTGTTCAGTAAAGAATGATAATATATATTTTCCTTGACAACACACCCTTACTTATCCTCATAATTTTGATGATATTTCTCAAAGTGCTCTTCGTTTGATGCATTGCAACCGTCCCGGCGTTTCTGCCAGTTTTCAAAGACATGCTGGAAACCAAGCCCTTCAGAATCTCCTCCGCAGTTTTCACCACTGCTTCTGATAATGGAAAATGCTTCCCACGAAGGTGTATCTTCAATTTAAAAAAGGAAAAAGTCACACGGACTGTTTCGACAATAGGGACACCTCGCTAATTTTTGTACGATATTCAATTACAACGTTTGCGATGTGCGGCCGTGCATCATCGTGGTGCAACATCCTGCATGGTGTCCTTTTGCGTGGCCTTGTAGAGTCTTCAGGACATCTCTGTAGTATTGCCAATTTTCAGTTATGTGTGCGGATACGATGTGCTGATAAACCATTCCTTAACTATCGAAAAAACAGATAACTATAACTTTGCCAGCAATTTTGCTTTCGTGTGTGTGTTGGTGATGAAGGAGATTTCCATACAAAGCTTTCAGGATCGAAATGAAGTAGCCAAGTTTCATCAGCAAGAAACTCCGCATCTTCCTGTAACATCATCTTCAACGGCATGTAAGAACTTCCTTTTAGTTCGGGAACCAACAGTCTTAGAACCCACCGTGCACAAACACCTCTCAAGTGCAACTTTTCAGTTACTAACGCATAAATTAATAACAGGTACATAAATTCTGTATATTTCAGAATTTCTAAATCTGTTATTAATTTATTCGCTGGTCCTTCACAGCAGCGGTGTTAACGCTTTTTTCCGTTAGAGCACATACTGGAGGGCCAGGACCACCTTGCTTTGAAATGCTTAAAAATATGTCAATAAAAATGTACAGAGAGCTTCCCTGTTGTTTATCCCGTAAACATTTGCCTTTCCTTTGTGCACAAATTAATGATGCATAAAATTCGGGCTCTAGTCATAAATTTTAATTGCAATGGAATTAATACCATATTAAAATAAACATCCTGGGACTGATGGTCTCAAAGTTCTTGTTTATATCCAGACTGACTGACAAATCACATCCATCCCACTTTTGGCAAAGGTTTTCTTTAGTGACCCTACTGTGTAAGACTTAGAGCATACCATGGCAATCAGCTTTCTTTATTGACGGAATCCGATACATTTATTAGTCGAACCTGGCGGCCTAGTACCATGCTTGCCTCATAGACCCAAAAGTTGCGGGTTGAAACTCGCCGAGAGGGCGGATGCATTTTTTTAGGGCATTAACATTCACAGTATGACCTCCTTCGAGAGCGAAATAAGCCGTTGGTACCGTGTCGTAGATTTACGGCATGTGAAAAAACCTCAAGCCCGAATGAAAAGACCTTTGAAAAGTTTGCCGGCCATTTCACGCCCTGAAATGTATGAAATGCTAATGACCAAAGATGTCAAACAGCGTGCTTTAAAAAACCTTTACATAAATAATCATAAGAGAAATTTCAGACAAGAAATTCCAATCTTATGACAACAAGCCGAAGTTTGTTTAAATTTTCATTCACATGAACTGTGAACGTTCATTGTGAATTATGATGGCCACACCATCAGTATTAATGAATGGAAATAAAATGTAATTCTTTATAGCTTTAGAGAAATAACGTAAAGGTTACACAGCAAATGATAAATTATGTAATTAAAGAGCAATAAAACTATTTCGTGATAAAAGTTGAAGGCGGAAAACGTTTTAACGTATTCAAGTTGCAGACATCGGAAACAAGTAACAGTTTTTGTAATCTAAGTTACTTTTACATATAGTTTAAAAGTAGGCCATTAACATTTCTTTATTTAGCTTAAAACTTGCGTCAGCCACTTAAAAAAAAAATCTGTTGCTATAACATATGTAGCCTTTACAGAGATCTTGATAATAAAAGTAGGTAAAATTATACTTATAACAATATGAAATACAAGATAGGCCTACTAAAAACAGGTTGCCCAAAAAACTGTAACACGACTGGCGGAAAAGGGGGGGGGGCGGTAAGGATTAAAGCAGAAAATTTAGGCAATAGAATTCAAAGAAAAAGTAACCATGTTTATGAAAATATAATGGGCAGCGTTAGTACAATCATTTATATGGAAATATGTTCAGTTCCACTTATGTTATTATTGGTACTGTTTTATTTTTAGAGAAAATAAATGCATTTAACACCATGAACTGGTAATGGGATGTTTGTTACCTCAGTACAAAAGTCAGAACACAACAATCATATTAATATTTATACATGCAGTAGAGGTAACTTTGAGCAGTAATATTGGTTACATAATAGCTGAACTGTTGATCCCTAACACGTCTTAGGTACTAAAACAGAAGAACTTTACTACTTCCATTACGTCACATTTAAACTTGTTAATTCATAGGTTGTAGTCTTTAATCCTTATATGCAACGTCTTAAAAATAACATACACGCTATATAATTTTTTAAAGTCCAGTAATATTAGTTATTTTATTATGCAAAAATTAAGGATTTTTAACACAATTTCATAAAAACTTGATTATGACTCCATGACAGGTTTTCTGCAGACAGTCATCGAACATTCCGAAAGCAGATGATGTTGAAAAATATTGTCGTTGCAAACTGAAGGAAACTTCTCGGCGTATGTACAAACTCAAAGAATTTCCTTTCCATGTCGACGGGTGAGACAGAATTATCAGTGTCTGGAGATAGCAGAGCAGCAGTTAGTTTTCCGGCCAGTGTTATCTTTCTGTCAGACCCCATGATTACCCCGCCTCACGGAAACCGAAGTTTGTTCTTCAATGTCATCGCTTATCTGAATCATGAGGGCCAGTGAGGCAAGAAAATTGTATCGCATTAGGAAATTTACACCAGCCCAGTGCTACACAACTATAACTTTCTAACTTCTGGATTTCATTTGTATTTTTATTCTTAAATTTTGATTTTATTTACTAAGAATACTTTATTTAAAACCATCGTTGATTTAAATTAAAGAGCAAAATTAATAAATAATTGTGTTTTATGATAAATAAATTAAGCTGTCTCTAATCTAGAAACATTTTCAAAATCGACATTTATATATTGCACAGAGAAATTTATAAAGTTGTTTAATAATATGAAATGCATTAAAATAACGAAAGAACGAAAAGCAAACACAATTTAGTAGTTATATACTTAGCTATTTTGGAAAGGGTTTGGAAGCTAAATACTAACAGAATAAATTAAAATAAGTATAAAGTGAAAGTAAACTTTTTAAAAATAGACTTAAAAATACGGAAAATTTATGAATTAAGATTAAGTATTATGTCCGATTTTGCTTTTATGTTGGTACATGTAAAAAGCATAATTTAGATCTAATCTCATTAGAATATAAATTTAATTCTCATAGATATTAAAGTTGTGAGGCTATCTATCGAAGTATTTGTTCGCGGATTTTCAAGCTTTACGAACTGCCGATATTCTTGAAGGACACCGAAAAACTTTCTTCACGTCAAAATGTGCAGAAATTTCTCCATCTAGTTCCAGCATCTTTTCCCCTTTTTTGTAACATCTCAAGCAATAGGTTCCGGCATTATGTTTGACACCATTGACTTTTTCAAGGATTGTGTCATGCTCTGTCCACCCACCTCTTTGCTGCTGTTTAAATTAAAAACTACTCTTGTTATCAGGGCTAGTTGATTAGTAAGTAGCATAAGTTGCAACACTGCGAACGATAATTTCAATCCGTCACCCCCCCCCCCCACACTTTATTGTTAGAACGTATATCAAGTTTCAGCAGGATTTTCTTTCCTCTCCTGTCTCTTATTTGCAAGTTTATCATAATATGCTTTGTGCATCATTTGATTAAAAATAGAGAACATACAAGCGGTTATAAACTTACGTTTTTTGAAATGAAAAACCACTTGGATCACGGATGCTCTTCTCCCCGCTTCGCACGTGCGTTGCTGAGTTTAAACGCGGTCAACGAGTTGCAGACAAACATCGCGGAAGGCATGGTGGGAATTTCAACTGAACATATTCATAGCTTATTGCATAAATATCTGGGCAAGAGAAAACGTTGTACTTTTGCTCACAGTGGACAGACCGTATGTTTGAAGCGTTTCAGACATACCTCAAGGGCATTTGCACCTGTTTGCAACCTTTGACGAGACACTAATCAACCATTACTGTACTCCTGAAATAAAGGAAATAGTCAGAACATGTCCCGAAGAAAGCAAGGACAACATAAAGAGGGTGTAAATGCTTTAGAGCACCATTATTTACTAGTCCTTGTTTGTTAAACAGCTCTCTTATATAGCATACGTCCCTTCAAGTTTGAGGCATTTAGTAATTCTTAAGATGCTGCAATAGAAATATCAATTTCTCTTTTCACAATGTTAAAAGATGGCAGTAAGAAATGCACGCAGAAATCGAAGTCCGTAAGGTATTCTTGAGAGTTATTTTATAGACACTTTCTTAGCTTTTAGTACGATTTTGTCAACCTGAAGACATTTTACGCGCACTAGTTCGCTCATTCTACAAATGTCGTGCCAATATGTTATATGAAAATTTAATTTAAAGAAAATTTCCTTTGCTTTAAACTTTTGAAACGTGTTATATTTAAAAAATAATAAATTTTAAAGGCACGGGCGATTTAAAATATGGAATTTTTTAATTATTTCCAAACGCAATAATTTCTATGAACAAAAATATTCTTATGGGGCCTTCACTGAATTGAATATGCCAAAAAGAACTCGTTTTCTGTTGGCTAATGCTTCATAATTGAAGATTCCACGAGACGTGTCGTCTTCCTGATAATAGTCCTTTGAGGTTCCGAATGTCTGCAGCAAGCGATCAAACCATCCGTTTGGATCCAATATTGACTGTCTTATTTGTTTACACCATAGCTTAGACCACGTCTAATCTAATCATGTTTACACAATGATAGAAGCATGTCAACGAAATAAATAATTCCTCTCGCTTATAAATGCTGGGTGTTCAAAAATAAGTCGGTTCGGAGGCATGAAATTTGAAAAGCATTGTTCCTAGTAGAAAATATAGATTAAACGTTTTGTTTTCTCTCTCTTTCTTATTTTTAGAGTATGATTCGATGTAATCTGCCTAATGTAGCACACTAGTGTATGGCCCATATGATATTTCATTATTGACTTAATTTCAAATGTAATTTTTAGGCTCTGATTTAGCTGCGCAAACAAATTTAAGATGCATGAAATGTAATATCTTTGAACATAAGTAGTTGACATTTGGTAATGGAAGAACTTTAGCTACTGTACGAGGAACAGATCTAATTAATTATTGTTTCAAATAACATTTTACAATTATTATTGTAGTTTATTTTAAAATAACACTTAATTAAAAACATTTACCATAAAGTATGAAGCCGGACTTATAGTTGGTTCTTAAATAAAATACTAATTTTATATTAGATATTAAAAATAGAAACTTTTACACTAAGAACCATTAGTTATTTCAGAGTAAATCGTTTTAATCATTTTTATATATGCTGAATTCTTTGAAAAATTAGTGTTTAAAGTTTCAAAGTGCAGTTAAATTTCGTGAAAAGTTGGGAATGAATGGGTTTACAAAATTAATGTAAATAATTACAGTAACACGGGTATTTCCTACCAATATCTTTTTAAAGAAAATCAAAAGTATTAGGCTCGTCCTTTTAATCTTCTTCTCATTTGGCGCTACAGCCCGGGGTGAGCCTTGGCCTGCCGCAGTGACCTCTGCTTCCTCTAACTTCGTCTTATGACTTCATTGATAGAGGGCAGTATTGCAGGGGATGATTGTGATCAGATTGCCGGCACCTCCCCGGTTGCGGCTTTCGTGATCAAAGAACGTCACCTCTCCTTCAGACAGCTTCCCAATTGTCCTCGCGATCTTCCTAACTTAGAAAATTCCTAATAAGTTGCGGGGGAACCGAATCTTTTTAATATGGTGTATAATTTGTGCACATAACTACAATATTATCAAAAGTGGAATGTTGTCGCTCTAAATTACATTGTTTATTAATCTGATACTTTTCTCTTGAATATTTTTGTATTACTCGCTGGTAACAATGTGCAGATTGTGAAAGAAGAGCCTGTTCCTTGTTAAAATGATGCCGCCGGAAATTTCACAGCAATAACGTTGTAAGTGAATATTGTGATCTCGTTTTCATTACTCACTGCGGGATATACAATTGTTTCCATATCCGTTACTGTTGGTCTTTTGAGTCTTTGTACTCAGATCCGTGCCGCTCTGCAACTGCTCTAGTTATTGAAGCGGATTAGTTATCTGCGGCTACATGCCCCAGGTTGAGCACCAATTTTGAAGTGATTTGTTGTTGACATCAAGTAGGCTGACGTTGTGATGCCAATGTATGAAACGGGTTTAGTGGACAGATTTTTAGTCGCTTCGTTGTTGTTGCGTACTCTTCAATGGCAACAATTTCTCGGGGAAATCTGTTGTTTTGTTGACTGGAACTCAACAAGACCGGGAGAGTCCTCTGGTGTTTTACGTACGATAGTTGCTGCCTGTGAAATGTATAGATGATGCTGTGGCCCGTGAAACTGAAAGTGGTACTTATAATGAGTACTGCGAACTACGTGTATCTTTCCGCGTGTCGAACTGGCGGATGAACTAACGAACCGAACTGATCTGAACTGAGTCGAGAAAACTGAATTTATCTTGCCGCGTGTAGATCTTCCAACTGAGTCGAACTGCTCCTGCGAACTGAAAACTGGCTTGATCTTCCTCGAATGAACTGAAGAATAAGAATAAGAATGAAGAATAAGTCTTGCGGCGTTTAAAACTTCGAACTGAGAACCTCAGCCGAGCAAACTCTCCCTTACAAATCAAGTAATCGTGGTTTAAGCGATGTCACTGGGTTACATAGGCACGCGCCTATCTTTAAAGGTTCAAACATACGTTCTCCATTGACTGGTTCAAATTCATCTACTACACCTGCCATTCGCTATTTTTTGAAAATTTTAAAATATTTTTCGGCATTGGCTGGTATTAGCTATTTTTAAAGGTCTGACAGTACGACAGTCAGTTGGAGACAAAGATCCAAACGGTTTAAAAAGCCTTCAGTTTATTAACCCTGCTGTAACTGTTGCTATTTTAAAAAAGGAAAGGGCTTCGCAGCGATCTTCTTCCATTGTATAGTTTTATTACCCTGTTTGCTTTCTAAGTTACTGCAAGGGAAAACACCAGACTTCTTCTTTGGTGCAATTCTTACGTCAAAGTTAAAGTTTATGACATAATATTACTAATTACAATGCAAAAATATGATTGGGCTTTCATAAACACACATTATAATTATAATTCAGTGTGTGGGGGTCGTAGGGACTGTTGCATTGCCCAATTTAAAATATTTATAAGGTTCTTTCTAGGAGGTATGATAGCCTAGAAGTATTTTTTAAAACGAATCTACCGCAAAGCATTGTTTATAACAGTAGTGTTAGAAAAAACAGTTGCCTCTAATTCCCGTCATTGATACACTGTACTACAATAACAGAAATTTTTCAAAATTAAAAAATTAAAGTCGAAATAGGCAAAACATTACGAAATCTGCAGCAAAGTACCCCCCCCCCCAAAGGTAGAAACTTGCCATTATATTTGATAGTTCACGAATATCATTTCTGTGCACTAATATATTTTGGTATGACCAATTAAAATTAAAAGCATTTTGATAAATCCGGGCTCTATTAATAATATAATAATTTTAATACATTTATGTACTTGTGGTACAATTTTTAGTTGTTTTTAAAATATTTACGAATACTTCTTGAGTACGAACCATTTTCTGTTAAACACGAATCACCTGTTCTTATTTCTACATAAAGAACTGTCTGTAGAGGTAAAGAACTGAACTAATAAGAAAGGAAACTATCACTAAGGGTGTTGATGAAACGTCACATAAAGTCTTAACTTTTCTTTCATTGATGTTCACCTTGTTTCCTTTCTTTTATGCCTCGTTCTTAAAATGATTGCCCAACCGCGTTTTTCAAAACTCTTATTCTGTTGTCACTTCTCATTCATCCACATTTAAAATTCCTTCACCGTTTTTGACAGTGCGCACCCCGCATTCTCGTCGGATATTATATTTTGTTCCCATGGCATTGATATTCTCATTTTTTAAAAAATGAAAGCATGCTATATGTAGAATGGAATCACAAAACTATCTGATGCGTGTGGCACTGCCGAATTAGGAAATAAAAGCATGGGTTTTACATAGAAGGGTGTTTTACAAGCCTCCGAAAACCTGACTCCCTTTAATATCTGTTTTTGTTACATATACTGCGTAGGTAAATGAAGCCAGAACGCTCAGCAGAAAATATTGAATTGTAGTTTTTATTTATATGAAAGATGTTTGAAAAACGTGAACTTTTCTTCGGGCTATCACTGCTAAGACTTTAGCTTTACCTGAAGCTAATTATGTTAACTTTGGGAGGAAACAATTGGAATACAAAAATATAAGTCATTTCTGAAATATTCTCAACTTTTGCATACATATTTACAAGACATACGCTGCTACATATGGCCGAAGTTGATAAGGCACAAACTCGTGAGCGGGAGGTCTGGAGTTGGATTCCCTCTTTGGTCCCTGACAAGTTTTTTTTCCAGGTTTTCCTCAGTCCATATAAATGGCAAATACCGGGAATATACCCTAAACTTCGGCCTGGAAAGCGTCCTTTCTTAAAAATAAATAAATAAAAACTATACATGAACTTTTTTATAATACAGAATCGGAATATTTAAACTCTATGTGTGATTAAATGTAAGCTATTTTATAATGCCTTTGCTCTGAATACCTTGCACTAATATAAATCACCTTAATCTTGTTTATTCTTCACTTATTTAAAATAACATTATTTTAGTATTTAAAATATACAATTTCTTTAAACTTTTTTTTATTTAGAGTTATCAATATATCTTGCAATATATTTTGTGAACATCTAAAGGATTCTGATAATGAAAAAAGTCAACTTCCGGAGCTCTTTATATGACAAAAATGTGAAAAAAAGTTTATAAGAAAAGGAAACGTAAAGTCAACGCTTAACGTGATGAAATTCTAAGGTAACCCAAAGTATTTTCCATGTTTTCTAATTATCGCAATTTATTTAAATCGGTGGTTGCCTTATTTTACTCAATACGCTTTATTTCCTATAACATCATAGCACTCTCAACGTTGTTGATTATGAAGTTTGGATATTAAAACAATATTTTATCATGTTTCAAATGCAACATAAGATGGCAGCAATTGCAGGTAAATGCCCAATGGAAGGATCTCAAATATGATGCCAGCACAACCCAAAGAGATAACGAAATGTAAATAAAATAAGTAAATCGCAAATAGACACATTTTAAATAAATAAAGTTTGCTAACACTTCGTCCTTTCACAGAACAATGTGTTGTTTTTTCTTACCTGACTTGTGATTAATGTTATGTATTGTTTTTCCTCTTCATACTTCATGCAGATATTCGATTTTATGCTCATTTTCCTCTAGGTTGTCAGCCTATTATCCTTTTAAAGAATCTGTTTTCTCGTTGTTCTCAATTCCTACATGTCCTGGCACCCATACAAGTTGAACTGTCTAAGCCCGCTCTCTTTCCTTTACCCTTGAGTCATCCGTATTGTAACTGAGAGAGAAGTCACGGAGTGAATCATTCATGCATCAGTCGCTATTTGAGAGAACGGTTCTTTTTCTGCCTCTTCCCATAGTAACCTTATCTAGCCTAAGCATCCCCCAATAACTGTAGCTACAAAGTCTAAAGCTGTTTGTGGTTATTTTGATATTATTTAAGAATTCCTCAGTGTTTTGTACTGTATACTGCCTTACACATCTCTAAACATGCATTAACTGTAAGAATTTTAGGCAAATGATATTCTTCAATCAAATCAACATTTAAATTCACAAAATTATGCATTAACTTCTTCACGTGCTTTTGGTTCAATCGATGTTGTATTATTAAGTATTTTCTTGATAATCAATAATGAATAACCTCTCATTTACGTGCTATAAATATTTTAATATAAAATTGAATTTGTAACTAAGAAACTTAAAACCTCAAGCAATATTTAAATCGTTTTCTCGCTGTCTTATTTATGCAATATACCGGTTGAGTCTTCTCATCCTGCAGATTGGTTACCAGATAAACCTTCATTTTACAGTCGATGGGAACTGCAGGTGCTCTCAAGTGACACGCCCCATTCACCAGACCGTTCTATAAGAGAATGTAACTTTATCTACTGTGAACATATTGCTTTACAACTACACCGATTTATTGTCTTTCTTTTGTACGTAAGAATATCTTCTTCTCCTTTGGCGCTACAGCCCGGGGTGAGCTTTGGCCTACCATGGGGACCTCTGCTTCCTCTACCTCCGTCTTATGACTTCATTAATAGAGGGCAGTATTGCAGAGGGGCATGTGATCAGCATACCGACACCCGCCGGTCGCCTATTACGCGGCTTTCGTGATCGAAGAGCGCTATCCGGCAGCTTCCGAACTGTCCTCGTGAGGCTGGGTGGATCCAGTTCCCGAACTTAGAAAAATTCCTAATTGGACAACAGTCAGCAATGCTAATCACTAGACCAAGGCGGTGATCTATAAGATTATTAAAAAAGAGTATCCTTCAATGTCTTATGTTTGTCATTTCACATTATGTAAAGTTATTCGCATCTACTTATGTTCAGTAATTTGTGATGTAGTTGAAATTTACATAACTGGAACTTTTACTTTAATAAATATCTCAGAATAAGCATTATTTCTCTCTTCCATGCCAGAAAACAAAACAAAAATTATACATTTATGGGCTAGTATTTGAACCCCGGACCTTCGCACGTGCACGTGCAACACAATGCAATGCACAGTCATTAAATATATTTATTTCGTGACGGCTCAGTTTGCTGAAATGCCACATTTTCTTACACATTATTGATGTAGCAAAGTAGCAAAACTAAAATTGTGTATACATTATCTTAACAATTTATTTATTTATTATGTTAATTAATCCTAAAATGAACTTATATTAAAATAATAATAATAATAATAATAATAATAATAATAATAATAATAATTAAAGAAATAAAAATTCAAAATTCATAAAATGTGCTGCTCTATTAAATGTTATGTAATAAAAATAAGAAATTCTTATCTAAAACTTTCCCTGTAAAAACGTAATTTTTTTTTAATTTGTGTATTTTCACTTCAAATGTAGTGTATACTGGTTTACATTTTTAAAGTATATTTTTAGGTAACCTATTTGAATGAATACAAGAATTGTGTATACAAATAAAAAATACACTTTTAGTTATTAATTAGCTCAAACCAGAGAAAGTATAAACTTTAATAATTCTCAAATACAGCCGAAAAATGCATTCTTATATTGATATTTAAGTATACCTATAGCACAAATATCCAAGATATTGTGAACGTTAAAATAGGCTTTACAAGTTAATGCATGAAAAATCTCATTGCTAAACGTTGTAATTATCTTTATAAATGTGGCAAATTCTCAACTCTGCAAATAAAATCATAAACAGAGGATAAGGTTTCCGGAGGGGGATTGCATGTCATAGAAATGTGGAAATGCTGAAATTGATTCTCCCTGACACGTAACACTGTTAATAGCAAGTAATTATGTAAAAAATAAAATGTTAACAAAATGCAAGACAGAGAGTTGGGGAGATTGGATTTTCATAGTTTCAGCTTCACCTCAGCTCTATATTGGATCGAACTTTTGATTTTACAAGCGCAGTGCTGCCCGCAATGAAATTCAATTGAGAATCAATTTCAGTAGTGGAGGAAATAAGGTTATCGCGGCCCTTTCCTCTTCTATTTTGACAGTTATCCTTGTTAGGCTCCCTTAATAAAAAAATAATAAAATGAATGCATAATTTACACCGATGATGTTTTAATTATTATACACTAAATAGGTTTTGAATTAAACATAAGGTGTTTCTCGAGTTTGTCGATTCATTTATTCTGCCTCGTTTTAACTACCGTATCCTACCATTAAGTTCTCCTGTATTTTATTTCTCGTGCGCAAAAACGAGAGGAAAATGGACCATTATGCACTCGCCTACAAAGTTTTGATTGCGTCGGAGTAACTTTGTTTCGTGGTAGTATGACTTGATAACACTAACAAATGAATGGTATATAATTACTGGAGTTTAATCAACACGTTATTAAATGTAGAACCGAGAAAAAAACAGCCACTACCTCATAATTAGCTCAGCTGCAGGAGTTTTGTTGGATGCGGAGCGGTTATTAATGTTTCTATGCAAAGTTTAGACTCCAGAACTCCGTAACAAATGGCATATACAGCATTGCATGTGCAAAACCAAGTGGCTTGAAACTGTATTTTTTTTAAGAAGTATTAAAATTGGTGTTACACTCAACTTTGTAAATCTAATTTTAAAAAAAAATCCATGTTTCACAATAAATAGAGGGAAATGTTATGGCTAATATGATGAGATGTTCAAAGTGTTTTGTAAAAGCATGTACTGCTATGAATTTACATTTCATAGGAATCAATAGAAAAACAAAGCTAATGAGAAGCAACCAACACATATGGCACACGGGACTAAAACTAGTGAAGCGAATAGATCGTTAAATCCTGATACCTGGTTGAGTAGAGCAGTGATTCTTAAACTGTAGTCCATGGGCCCTGGAGGTCTAACTGTTAACAAAAATTTTTCTTGAAAACAATGAATATTCAGTGCGAAATATGATACAAAATTACGATATGTTTTTATTGAAGAAAGCAAGTGACTGTTTGTTGCGGAAGGAGTCGTCAAATAGTAACGAAAACGTGGACCAGACAAAGCACTCATACAGTTTCTCTAGCGGCAACAGACAGCGAACTGCTTAGGCAGGGGCTCGCCGGACTATAAAAAAAGCCCATGAAAGTATCGTAACAATTTACTTGTGTGAGTTTAGCATTTGCAAAACGTACAAACAGAACTCACAACGCACATTTCTGATTTGTAAGTGAAATATCGCATCATCCTTTATATTCAGGAATTAAAAATTAACAAGAATATTGTGTCATTGCATATTGTTAGTTGTTAATATGAATGTTTTACATACTTTTAAAACATATAAAGGAATGTCATATATGATATGTATATTATTATTACAATTGTGTAAGAATATTTTACAATGAAAAAGCGAACAAGGAAAAAATGTGAATTTATTGCTTTGATTATCCTTAAAGTTTGAAACAAGTGATGAACAACTTAAAAAAAAAGTTGGATTTTAAACTTTGAATTTTGAAAGGGGGTTCGCGGTCAAGGAAAAACGGAAAACATATTTATGTACTTATTCTTGCGAGTGTTTTTTTTTTTTTTTTGAGTAGAGTTTAACGCCCGTTTTTACTACTGAGGTACCACAGGCGGTGGACACTGCCCCGGCATTTGCCATGTATGAGGACTGAGGAAAACCTGGAAAAAACCCAGTCAGGGAGGACGGTCCTGGTGGGATTCGAACCCCAGAGCTCCCGCTCACGAGTCCGCGCCTTAACGACCTCGGCTACCCGTGGCGGTTCTTGCGAGTGTATCGATGAATCCACTGCCGTCCTAATAGCCCAGTCATTGATTAAGTTGAGGACCAGGGTTAAATTCCCGTGGCATTTTGTGGTCTTTTAAATATGGATTTTTTCCTCGGTATTTTCATGTTTCACTCCACCATTATCTTCACTTTTTCTTCCTCTTCATCTTATTAATAATATAATTTCACTCCACATATGCGTTTATTGTGTATTCCTTAGCTTATGTTGAGCCATTAGTAAAGATCTTAGGTCTGAAATGGGTGGGCCTTGCCCTTGGCTCCCAATCAGAAAATCTCGAACATATTACAGGTGACAATAGACAGTATGACTACTGGGAGGTGGTGAGAAGGGGGAGTTTGCGAGCGGTTCTTGTATTTCATCTCACAGAACACGAATAGGGAGATACATACCAATGGCATAAAGAGAGCAATCGGTGAAAATTGACCAAGTTTGTTTAGAAATTAAAATTATGCTAACAACGTTTTAATGTCTTACGACGCAAGGAACTTATTTTAATGACGTCATATTTAAATGTCTACGCTCTTTAAGCGTGTGTGCTAACAAGACTCTATTTAATCAGCATGCAAAAATCCGCCTTATTCTACAAAGTTGTTAAAAATATTTGGTATTCTATCAGTAGATAGAATTTTGTCTATTAAAAGTTTATGAAAGTAAAAATGAAATATATGATGATAAACCCCAAAAGGGAAAAATTAAATATTTGGTACGTACATAATTTGTTTCTTTCTTTATTGAAGAAAAAATAATAAAAATGAATAGTGTAGAAGATTTTATACATTTGCTGGCAATGTTCAAACGTTCTGCTTCATATGTGTCGCAAATAAATTTTGGAAAATAATACTTTTAACTAAAAAATAACAACTTAATATTTATCCTATGGCAATGAAAAGCTGGCAGTTTATTATGCAAGTTATTTAAAATGTGTGTAGTGTAATTCCCAATTCAGAGACTGTAGAAAATAGAAATCTCACCTATTGCTCCCGTTCGTCATTCCAATGAGAAACTCGCCCATCCTCCACGACTGATATGGAAATGTGAATTCGAAACAACTTTCCTACACACCACATAACCCCTGGGGACATGCATGGGTTGCACTCCTAGGCAAGGATTTCCAACAGTAGTTGTTCTTTTTTGATGCCTACAACGTGAATGGCATAACACACACACAAGTTAGTTCAAGTACTAAGCAATATACACTTTTCACCAACAATCACTGAACGAAATTTGCTCATCTTGACTAAGTCTTTTGAAAAAATGCACTTTTAAAATAAGTTTATACTGTAACATTATTCAAAACAAATTGCAAAGTAAGAACTATTCCGATTAGAAGTTTGAATATTGATTAATTTCCAACCTGTTGGTAGCAGCGGTGCATTTCTTTCTTTATTTTTAATAAGAAGTTGACTAGGTAATGCAAAGAAAAATGGTTGAGTAAAAGTAATAAAAAGGTGACGAGAAGGGGTCTACAGACTAAGAGGGGTTATGGCTTCAAGTATGAGGGAGGCCCAAATACGTTAATTTTATTAAATTAATAAGAATGTTAGGAATTGAACTTAAATACTTTAAATGGTACAAGTATTTGATATTAATAACCACTTAAATGCTCTTTACTTTATTTTTGTGTATAATTCTTAATTGTTTTTTATCTTTAATATTTTATAAGGGCGATAGAAGGGAGTCTTCTCCCTCTCAGTAGTCGGTCGTGGTGGTGTAGTGATAACCATACTCCTAAACCCAAGATCGTGGGGTCAAACCCAGCCAGGATCAATGGATTTTTTTCGGGCGTAAAAATTAGAAGTATGGTTTCGTTCGGAAGGGAAGTAAAGTCACGGGTCCCATGTCGTAGATTTACGGCAAGAAAAAGAACCTCAAGCCTGAAAGAAGAGCCCTTTGAGCAAAATTTGTCGGCCGTTTCACGCCCTGAATAGAATGGGACGCTGATGACCTGAGATGTTAAAGAGCGTCCGTAAATAAAACAAATGAAGGTCTATCCCGCTCAGAAGTTTTCAGGCTGTATTCGAACATGAACAAAATGCTTTAAGATAAAGTGCATACAGGACTTTTGTCATCCATTTCACCGCAGCTGACGTGTCGACAGTCAGAGCTGCAACTCCTGTAATATTCGCGTAACTTATTCACTTTCTCGCAGTTACAATTACAATGAAGATTATTTCATCCCTTAGGACAAGAGATGTTGGAGATGTTACAACCACGCCCTTCTGGCATATTTTTAGTAAATTGTAGTTCACAAGCATTATTTCATCTTTTGAAATTGAGTCAGTTTAAAATTGAAAGAATGAAGGTCACTGTTTGCACCACAGTTGATCCTGATATTCAAATAAATTTTGTAATTGAAAGTTTTGGGACGCCTAGTAATTGATCTAGATCTAATGTTGTTACTGATGAAGCATGGCTCATATTTCGAAGCAGAATAACAGGCATTGAAGTACAGAAACCCTCCATTTTATACTGGAAAATCTCTTACATGACGAGAAAATCGGTAAATGCATAAAGAGTATTAGGGCCCATATTTTTTAGAGAATGCAGAAAGATAAAGGAATGACATACTGACTGTGTTTGAGTTTTATTTGTGGGAAAATGAAAAAATGAAAAAGTAGTGAAACTCCTAAGCATTAGAACAACTAAAAAATAAATATTAGGCGAGAAATTTATATATTTATATATGCCATATAAATGTCATTTCTTATAAAACTTTATGTCCATCCTATATTTGAAGAAGCGAAGTTATTGTTAATAAATCGGAGGGTTGGTACGTATCATTATGTAACTCAGATGTCTGCATAAGGAGGGGATAAATTTATAGAAAATAATGAACTGTATTTTGAGGAATAACCATTCTTCTTGAATTGTATTTTTGCCAATAAAATACACTGTAGGAAAAAAAAAAAACATTTGAGACGAGATAGTCCTTGTTTTTGCAAAAGGTGTTCTCGGATTTTTATTTTTATTATTATTTTCCCCTGAAACAGTTTCTATGTCGATGCGAATTTGTTTTTCCAAACCTTTGTCTAAGTCTAGAGCCGTAAAAACAGTTATAGTTTGTTGAAACTTTCTAGACACTTTGCGAGTCCTTAAAAACAGTGTTTTATTTTGTATTGGTACTTTATGTAGATACATTGCTCTCAAGGTTTCGATTCGATATCCCTTCAGCTTGCAGTGCATGCGGAAATGTAAGGAAGTCTTCTCTTAGAGTGCAAATGTATTGTGTTCTGAGGACGGCGGAATGAATGGAACGGATTTGCGGCAGACCGCCTAGCTCACCAAACAATGCCAACAGGCCCCTGTCCCCTTTCGGGAATCAGATCGACATGTACCGAATTCTGATAGCTCCATCCACCGCGGGGACAAACAATGGCGTTGCTATTGCTCGGTCCATGTGTGTATGTGGACTTCACCATGCCATTTTTTTTTTTTTTCTGCGTGTGATGGACTCGGCGTCCCTAATGAAAAATTCCCTCGTTTCAAATCCCTACCCTCCTCTCCCCAGCGGCCGTCCCTAGCGCGGGGGTTACTACGGAAAAGTTTTTCTAAGTCACAAATTTTGATACAAGACCTAAATCATACCCTTTCGCAAGGGATTATCCACCGGGAAAAACGAAACCTGTTATTTGGAGAGCCATCGTGTGCTTTAAACCTGCAATTTTCATAATATGGCGATTGCTTCTTTCCTTTCTTTATTCCCGTCCCTAATTTTTAACTTCCTAAGCGTTTCTATCACAATGTTCCTCGAAACCAGAAAATAAAAAAGCCCTATGGCTGTAATATGCGAAGATGTATGTCCCTTCCGCACGAAAGGGGCCCGCCCTCTGAGTTTCCAGCTATACCAGTAAGCGAAACAGAAAATGTTAATAATTAATTTGGCTGCAAAAGTTTTCTATGCGTCGCGGGTCTCATTTTCTACGGCACAAGTTTTCCTCTCCAGTTCATATAGTGCCTTGCCTCATTATCGATTCGTAGGCCAAGACGATGGCGTTGGGTTCCTCTATCTCTCGGGCTAGTCAACTGGAAGCTTCCCAAAGTAGCTCTCCCCGTGCATTCCAACAGCTAAAAACACACTGTCATATACAATGTACTGATCCAAATAATAAACAAAATCTGCTTAACAGAAAAATCTGAGCTTCACATTCTTTTATTAGGGATAGTCATTTAAACATGTATTGCTGATCTAGCTTCGTATCGCCACGGGTGGCCGAGGTCATTAAGGCACGAACTCGTGAGCGAGAGGTCTGGGTTCGAATACCGCCAGGACCGTCCTCCCTGACTGAGGTTTTTTTCCAGGTTTTCCTCAGTCCTAATAAATGGCAAATGCCGGGAAGGTACCCTAAACTTAGGCCTGGAACGATTCCTTACTTAAAAATAAATTCTTTCCCAATTTATCATTTCATCTCATGTATCATCAGTGTCCATCGTTAAACACTATTCATTCTTTCATTCATTCGTACCTTAGGAAGGAAGTTAGTACACCTGACTACGTACTCCGCCCAATCGACAAAATAGAAGGCAGTATGCCATTTTTTTACGATCAATGGCCCATTTCTCATAGAGGTTTTGGATAGAGAAACTGTTGCCGAAACAGCCATGAAGTCAGCACGCCCAAGAGTGCTCTCGGACGGTGTCATTTTGCACTGCCATTATTGTTCGCACTAAACTACAATTGTTGACGCAGCTCTGGCATGTCTTCGTATGATGTTCACGTTTTCAAGGCATTGAAATGTTCCCTCAAAGGCAGGATGCAGTTCAGCAATGGTTCCAGAAGCAACCTACAGAAATATTCCGTGTCTCTTTTCACATTAGTGGAGCAAGTGTTTCAACAGATAAAGTGATTTAATTCTATTGCGTTTTTATACCCGAAGCTCAGTTTTTAAACGCCTGACTCTCATTGATAAGTTTTAATACACGAAGAGAATTCATTGAGCTATTAATTGTTATACAGCGTAAAAGACCTATTCTAGCTAGAAATCTTTCCAATCATTACTGTCCTGCAGTTGAGGCCTGAAGTTTGTAAAGGGCTTATGCCCTGATAACTAAAGAGCGGTTTTCCAGCCATGATTTTGTATAATTTAATAAGTAACTTGCTTCTTCGTGTGCAAAATGAGAAAACGTATACAGTACATGATCATAGAAGGTCTGAGGTTCACTTACAAAACTGTCTCCAAGAACCAATCCCTTAACTGCTACCACCACAACTACTAGTGAAAAAATAATCGTTTAATATGGCTGTCCCATAGATCTGAAGGATGGGATGGTACCAAGAAACGTTTCCAAGATTCAGCAATGAGGAGTTTCAGTTGTATATGACATTGTATAAAATTTGGATTTACCAGTTTGATCCTGAAATCAAGCGCCTGTGTTCTATTTGGGTCTTCGCTAATGACCAGACACCCTTGAAAGCCAAAATAGCAAAGACTGCTGGAAAGAAAATTGTTGCTCTTTCTTTTCTACAAGTGATCATTGTTTTAGATTATTTGAAAAATTACAGCTTAAGTCTGTCTTCCTACAGTATACAACAAAATCCACAAACAGACAGCCAGAATCGGCCTAAAGGGCAATTTGCAGCGCGGTGACAAAGTTTGTGCTCACACTGCCAACAAAACACAACAGCAACACTGATCCAGATTTGGTACCATGTAACGTCTGCCTTTTCCCTGTTGTGAAGAACTGGTCAACGATTAGGAATTTGCTGTCGTGCCGCAAATCTTGTGATGTGGGTGTTTCCGGAAATGGTTCCAAAGGACGGATTGTTGTATATAATGTCAAGGTAAACTTGTGACAAACAAAAGCTTTCTTTCACTTTTAGTTACTATTTCAAAATATATTCAGCGACTCTTGGAGCACATCAATTATCAATAAATGTCCAAAACCTACATATTCTCGTTGTCGCCACTTTCGTCATACTTAACCACTACATTAACTACCTTTTTCGTATTTTATTTTAGGCTTTTCTTATAACTTAAGCAACAAATTCTCCATGCATCTTCCGGTATCTCAGAAGCATTTGTCATCAACAAACGGTTGTCATAATTTGGAGTTTAATAGCAGATTGTTCAACTATTGGACTTATTTTGGAAAATAAAATCCAGACTGCAAAAACAAATAACTATACTTACTCCGAAAGAGAGAAAATTATGCAATATATAACGTTAAAATAAGCTACGCGGATGACCTGAGATGTTAAAGAGCATCCATAAATAAAAAATTAAAATAAGCTTTTTTACTAAAACAGTTTCTTTCATTTTGTTATTCTCCAGTAACGTTCACCACCACCACCACCACCATCATCATCATCATCACCATCATCATCGGTATCGTCGTCGTCGTCGATTTATAAAGTAGGCACAAGGCCTGATCCTGATCATTTAAATATAGCTATACTAAAAATATCAGAAGGTTGCGGTTAGTCCATTGCTTCAAGTGCCTAGTTGATGTTAAGGTATTACGTGGACGTGCAATGGCTCGTAATTTTGTCCAGGATTTTTTTTTCGGGCATGGAGTTCTTTAACGTGCCGTAAATCTACAATAAGGGATCCATGGCTTTAAGGCCCTCTCGGAGCATTTGCGGTCGATATTTTTACATCCGGAAAAATTCATCGACCTCAACCAGGATTGAATCCGCGAACTTTGGGTCCAGAAAGTCCTTATAAATATATATTTGCGGTGCAGCTTGCGGAAAGCATAAACTGTACTGAAGTCAATAGTGAGTGGTGTTTGATTGGCGCGCTGGTACATACCAGAGGCAAAGTGCCGACAACGAGAATATTTAGTTATTTTGCGTTAATATGGACATATTGATATGCTCCATGGGTCACTACATATATTTTGAAATAATAACTAAATATGAAATGACAATTTTCAAAGTGTCATCTCCTGAAGAATAATGAAATTTCTCGGTTATCTTTAATTTCGAAACCATGCAGTTCGAATGAACAGCTAATGTTTTAAAAGCTTGCTCGGGTTTATCTGAATAAACTTAGAGGAGTTTTTGAACTGGTTAGAGTAAAACCTACAAATTCATTTCAACAAGAGGGTCTTGCCAGCGCTCTGTCCTTTAGGCCGGTAGCTTAATGTCATTTATGGTATGCAATTAGATGTCAGGTAAGTCTGGAGTTGTGAAACCAATTTTTCTTTTCCTTAGCATCTCTAAAGAAACCGGAAGAGGCAAACTAACTCTACTTGTCATCAGTAGTCTCAACCTAAATTAAATAATTAGCGTGAAACTATAAGAGTACATAAATCTCTTTTTCACAAAGAAATACTTGCATTGATTGCCTTGCTTAAAGCCTACTTTTGTAATGCATAATTAATACTTTTGTTTATCAGTTTAATGTGACCTAACTCAAGTCAATGATTAATTAGCGATGTAAATTCACTTTTAAGCTAAAAGACAGCATTCGTTAGGGTTCGGTATGCAAGCAATAGTGCAGAGTGGCAGGACAAACTGAAGCACCACAAAATGTTGCTTTAATTTTATGTACATGATATTAAAATTAAATTTAGTACTAAACAAAAAATAGTATATTATTTTATATAATACTTATAAATTATACTTTTTGCATGTTTAAATAGCATTTATTTTTACGAAATCAATAATTGTATAACATTGTAAATGAATTTCATATCTACTTTTGTGTGCCAGAATTGTAATAGGATATTAATAAAATTAAAATCAATGTCTATTTTATAAAGAATTACTCTGAAGCTAATGCCTTCTTTTATTAGAATTACTTATGACGTTATTTTGTCGATAAGAGATTATTTAGCTCACTTTTCTATTGTTATTTTTAGCGCAGATGGATTTACCACAAGAAATTTTAATTTAACCAAAAAGGCTGAATTGTCAATACCGAGAAAATTCCATGTACCTATCAGAAAGAATATGACAGATTCATATTTTAGAAACTTTAGTAATGGCATGTATTTTAGAACAGGCTAGAGTTATCTAATTCTATAATTTAACTGATAGCTAACATTAACTTAATATTTTAATATTAATTCTGTAGTTATGTATTATACTATTTGTTGTTAAATCAGTTTTCGGTAATGCATAAAATGTTTCCTTAATATTATTCAGTTTATCAATTAAAACAATTCAATGGTGTAATTAATATGACTATTTCACTCATGTAACGTCATCTTAAAATCGACCAATGAAACAAAACAAAAGTTTAAATTTTGACCAATCTCAGCCGGATTACAAGTGAAATGACCGAAAAAATTTATCAAATTCGTTTTATCACGCGACGGGCATTTGTCTTGTGGTCAGTGTAGCCAACTCTGTATCTCCATAATTCCTAAGCACGCATCACTGACACTTTTGCTGGAGGCGGTGGGGAGCTATTGGTAGCAACAAAAGCATAGACAGTCGACAATCATAACGCAAAATGGAGGGTTCTTCAAAGTGTTTTGGTGATATGTCAAAAACGCAAATTGATTTTTTCATTAGGAATGCCAAAGCACAGAATACAAAGAAAAATAAAGACACTGTATGTTAACTTTATTTTTTCTCAGTTGGCAATAGAAAATCGAACGATAGCGATTGTAACAGTCGACTTTTCTAATTCACAATTCCTGAATAGAATAGATATTCATAATATAACATTTTATGCAAGTATTAATATTCTATGCGCGAATTTCATATATGTATCACTTTTTTCTTATTATATTATGAAATAGAAACCGGTATTTTGCTCTTCTCTATTGGCATTACTGACAATCAGCATTCTTCTGTCGTAGGATTGCTTGAAAAGGTTAAGTACAAACATACAATTTGTAAGCCAAGTTTAGAGGTTAAATTCTTATTTTGTTCGTGAATTAGTCCTAATAAATATCACTTGAGGGTCTGAGCTTTTTACGTTCGTGAATTTATCGGTAATCTCAGACCCCCTTACTTGTGACAATTTTATGCAGCTAGCGTTCGTAATGTGCAATTTTATTAACGATTTTTATTTACAATAAAACTTTATAATTTTCATATACAAAAAATGTAATTATTGTCTCTTTAAAACTGAATTTAAATTTTCGTCTTAAATTTAATACACACAGCCGTCAATGACCCCTAACAAGCACACCTTTAGACTGCACGTTATTCCTTCTTCCTCAGGGGAACAGATTTTTCATATCATTATTTGCATTAGATGTTCTTTCCATGTTAAAATGTCTTTTTTTCTTCATTATATCTGTTTTATGATAAGCTCACATTTCACTGGCAATTAACATAGAAAATTATATTCTTTTGCAAGAATTTTATTTTAATATGCAGTCCGTTATCGTAATGCAGTTTAAAAATATGCTTTATTACATCATTTTTATTTGTTCACAAATATTTTTAATATAGCATACTCTTTCTCCCCAAAATTTGGCATTTTCGTCTTTCCTTGTTACTGACATCAAGAAGACAAGAAAAGAATCTCTAATGTATGAAGAGTTTTTGTATTAACTTTCAGTGTTTCTTTTTAATGTAATTGAAAACTTATTTGATATCCTTCAATAATTTATAAGTATAAAGCTCATTTTTGAACATTTATTCTGAAACTCTCAGTCCCATAAACTTCAGTTGCTCTTATTGTTTTCAATTTAAATTTTATTTAAAACAATTTTGTATGTGTTGAATTTCATAGAGTTTGTTATATTTATAATATTCATGTGTCACATCATATCTTGAATAGTTCAAATGGGAAACTATCTGTAAATTTGGTGTGTTCAAACCTAATATATATATGGAACTTTTTGCAAAGCTATATCACTATAAAAATTTAGCTGCCAGAAGGTGAGCACATATGGTAAATTATGATTATAACAGAGCATTTAAGCCTCAGGAAGTACATTATTGTTTGGTTTTGAGCTTTTCAAAGTTTATAAACTAGATACCATGATTTGACATATCTCCCATTCGTTTCTTTGTATTATTATACAGTTTTCAAATTGTTTAATTTTAATTACTGGTTTTTTATCCTTGTCTATTTTGATGTTTCTCTTCTTTCTTCGTTCTTTATTTTATATTAAATAAATAAATAAATTTTATTTTTGTTTTTAACTTACAAGACTTATTTTAGAATTCAAAGCCTGTTTCTAGTCCTTTAATATCCCTTCTTATTACAAGTTTATTTTATAGGGCAAATTTAAATTATTTTGATTCCTCCACTCTCATCGCATTATATTTACTTTTCACCTATCTTCTTTCTCTCAAAAGCACATTTCTTATAAAATCATTTCCAATTTTATCTCTTTTACAAAATCTGTTAGGAATCTTAGATATTTTTACTTTTGATCCTCTGGTGGTTTATATCAACCCTTTTTACAGTGAAATTTTCTGATCAAAATGAAAAATAAAATTATTTTACAAATTTAATTGAATTGTCTTTAATTTCCAATATCCCGTAATAGCTGCAGTTTTATGAAGGTGAATAAGGTTGTTTTCCATGTCTACTTTTCGTTATCATATTATTCCACATAATCTCCCTGCACTTGAATACACTTTTTCTAACTTCTGTAACTCATTGTACAAAGAAAAGAAAACGTTTTCTGTACATCCAGTCATACAGACACGGCCTTCGTGACCTCGTCGCAGTTGGGAAAACGCTTGTCCCTCAGGTGTACATCTTCAGAGCAGGAAACAGTTTTTGTGCATGTCCAGGTGCTCGTGAATGATGACGTGCACACATGACCAGACTTGCTGCAATGGTTTGAAGGACTGTCATCCACAGTCGCGCAGAGTCCTGCAAGTCCTAGTGAATCTTTTTTTTTTTTTTTTTTTTTTTTGTCTTCTTACCTTTCCAGAAAAGTGACGAACACTGCACTGCTCCATCTTTATCAGCAAATAAGACTGACATATTACAACATGCTCTCGAACATTCAACAAAACAATTCCTTTCCGGGTCTGGCCAGAAATTTTACAAAAATCAGTTAATCATTAATAATCCACAGGCTGCATTATCTTGCTTGTGAATGACTGCACCTTACTTTGATGTTGGTGTTAGGGTGTACGGTAGCCATCTTGGTTAATTTTTTCGTCTAATTCGTTAATTAAGATATTATACCTATACACTATGGTATGAGATATCCGTTTCCTTTGCTAAATTCCCGTTAGTAATTCGTTGATCTTGCACTTGATTTATGTTTTACTTTTGTTGTGAACAATTTTTGAAGGATCGCAGTCACACTTATTTTCACAGGATGTTGTACGTACCACATTCAAAGAGAGTCAAAATAGTGATATTAATGATATTACATTTTGAGATATTAATATCACTTGATTATATATATATATATCGTTTATTTTTATATATATTTTAAAAGTACGATAATTCTATGAAACCTTTTTTATGAAAATAATGTGTAGTAGCTTTTATACTGTTCTGAATCATTGATTTAGTTAAACATCAACAATTTTGTAAATAGTAGCTCTAAAGAGCAAATACAAAATTAATTAATCACCAAATAAATAAGTAAAGAAAAAGAAAAAGAAAGACATCAATATCAACAGGAAGATTGGGGGGGGGGGAGGGCTAAGCCTAGAGGGTTTTTAGATCTATTTGTTCTATAAATGTTACATCTCTTTAATTTTAGTGTTTGAATACAAATGCACTTGTCCATGCAAATATATTAGCACAAAAAATTGACATGTTTTTAATAAAATAATTTAATGAAAAGTTTGAAAATATCATGCACATTTATTTAGAAAAGTAAATATATTTTTATCATATTTAAAAAGATGCTATTTTCTTACTATTCAATGCAACTTCTTTTTTCATCAATCACACGAAAATGTGCAGCGACAAAACTATCTATGTTTAATAGTTTTTGGGACAACGCGTAAAGAATTTGCTAAATGTAAAATTGACTCCTTTTACACTAGCGACGCTATTTTAAATTATATCATAATACACAATACTAGTGATACAGTATTTCTTGTTTTAACAGCTGTTACAATGTGCGAACTTACCGTCGCATATTTAAAAATTTCAGGAACTGTTGTACAATTTGAACTGAACTAGAAAGAGGCCTGGAGTGGAGCACCGTAGTCAACATCTTGAACTAGAACAAGCAGAGGGAGCTCTTTGCTTGCCTCTGGAATCGCTTTCTGGCATGTAGACGTTCTCTTTGGTCTATGCGAGTATCACAAGACGTATAAGATTCTGCAAGTTATTCTTTTTCTTGATAATACCTGCCCCCACACTGTAACAGTAGTTAAAAGTGGAAATACACCATCTAGCATAGTACATTTGTTCCTCTGTGAGGTGATCACAGATTTAACCTGCACGAACTGATACGTTACCAACCCCAGTCTTTTATGCACGTGAATTTGAACTTCCGACGTCACAATAAGAAAAGGCCTTGTGATCTGTTGCGTCCTTAGCCTGTTGTAACTAAATTTATTCTTCTTTTCATTTTCAAACAGCGCATTCCAACATTGCAGGCTCTACACAGCAAACCTGCGGAATTACCTCTTCGCATTAATGGTTTTAGAGTAATCAATATCTTTTGGTTTCTAAGAATGAACAACATTCTTAACAAAACCAGACACAGAGGAATTAAATTAGGAAAGTTTGGGACGCAATTAATGCAGAAACTTATGAAGTTGCCATTGCAGTGAGGAGGTACACCATCTTGCTGTAGCTTGGCATCAGAAAACAGTACAATATCTTCAATAAGGTCTTATAATATACTGTCCGCCTATAGCAACTTGCTCAACATAGTGTTAACACTTGATCTGCTCTTTAAAGCTTATAATAGATGCATGGACACGCATTTTATTTAATGATCCATGTACTGTTGCATTGGGATGAAAAGTATGTTCACATATGAAGAGCTATTCCTTAAAACCAATCTTATCTGTTGGCATATTTCCTTCACACTTAGGTTTGTAGTAATTACTTTACGTTCTAATTTTAGTTTTTTCATATTATGAAATGAGATACACATTTACTTGTATCATCTCATCACTTAGGGCACCACGTTTAACTCAATTTGTTTAAATTCCTTTTTCTTAACTGTCTATTCTGCAATATATGGATATTGTTGTTAAAACTTTTGTTTGGGTTCCTTTCAGTTATCTCATGCAATAATTTTTGCAATTATAGATTTCATAAGTATATTTTACACATTTATTTTGTAGTATTTTATTTACTATTCCGTTAAGCTAATAATTAAATTCGGCAATGTTATCTGTGTTTATCTACATTACTTTAGTATTTTTAAATATTCAAAAGCTTTTTAAGAGTTACTTATTAATTGGTGATATCAAAACTTGCAGTAATCCTGTCTTGACAGTTCGTATGACATAATAATAGTCCTATTTTCTAATAATGCGCCGCACGGGAGATTTATCGAGTCGCCTGTGCTGTTATCAGTTACATTTGTATGTTACTGCTTTTTCCATCTCAGGTCAGGTTTAAGTATCGCGAACTATTTGACAATATTAGGTTAGTTAAATTAATACGCAGACTTTCACGGCCGGAGTCTTGGATCTTAATAAATTTTTCTGGATTTTTTGGCCGTGATCTAATAGCCAATTCATATTTATGGTGACATGACGTTTCATCCAATACTATGGCGGGCATCTTCAGAGGAATAAAATGTCTACTTGACACTGATTCTAAAAATGAGGTTTCGTCGTCATTAACTGAGGGGAGAGTGGGGCTTTGACGTGGAAAGCGGAAGTGGTTAGGTTAGTTTTAGTTTCAAGTATAGGAAACGGTGTTCTTATAATACATAGCTTCATCATAAGCAGATTGTGCTATATAATCAGTCATGTAATTTTATACGCCAAGTCTTCTGCGTTCTTTTATTGGCGTAGACTTAATCATTATTCCTGCTGAGTTTTTGCAAAAGCATGGTGTTTTATGCTGTGAGAATAATTGTTTTTTAAAGTAAACACGTGATGCGGGTATCAGTTTCGATTCTTGGGCACCTTGTTGCTGTCTTCTGTGAAAGTCTGAACTTTCTTATACCTATCTAATCAAATCATAACTTCTGTCACAACTTAAGGGATAATTCATAAGTTGAATGGAAACTTATTGTTAAGTTCAATATACCATATAATGAAACAGACTATTGTGAAAATTTTGCATTATAAGGTCATTCTAAATGTCAACCTTTAGCCTTTACGCGTGCCTTTAAACGCCTTGGGTCTATAGTGACACATAAGAAGTTTATGTTCAAATTCGTCATGCTCATATAAGGGATATTTATAAACCTTCCAGATCGCTGTATCTTGAACAGGGTCTTTTCTTCAAAAGTCCTGCAGTTTATAATCTACAGGTTCAGGGCAAGGCTGATGAACTCCAGAAGCCAGCCACAGCTTGGGCTTTCGAACTTCGTGAACAGAAGCGCTGTCTTGTTGGAAGATCCAGTAATTATCTTTTAACATCGTCTTCACAGTTTTCTCCAGAACTTCTGTATTTACATTGGTCTGCTTTTGATCCTCTTTTATTGGAAAAATGAACGTCATTGGCTCCGTTGTAGGAGATTGCCACTGATGGCCGCGCAAAACCTGGCGAAGTTCTTCATGGTTCAAGCATACACTCTACCATTCTGCCAGTTAAATTTATCTCCCCCCCCCCCATCTGAATAAAGGATTCTCCGATGTTGACGGAGATTAGGTGATCTCTTCAATCTAATACTTTTTACACGAGAGTTTGTGTAGATGTCCTGTAAATCGACGATAGTTCCAAAGTACCAGGTCATGGCGTAAAAGACTCCTTTTTTACATTTGAAGCTATTGCGCCATTATTTTTTGTTTCCTGATAGGAACCTTTTAATTGTCCGGTAGACAAATGTAAGAGAAATTCCTAGCGGTTTTAATAAACGGAATACCCTTTTTGGTCTTTTATGTACTGATATAGCGCTATTACAACTATAGGATAGACCATTTCATTTTGAAACAAAGACATTAGAAGTCTGTCTATATTTAAGAACGTTTATTAACCCCAGCAGCTGCTGCTTAGTTGCAAGAAACGAGAGATAATGGGGTAAAGATTATGACAACATTTACAATAAAACTAGGTACCAGGCAAGCAAGTGGTTAGGTTAACCCTAAGAAGCGAGCAAGCCTTGCTGTTATAAACAGGGTCCGGATTTATATTACCTAAAAGTCTTAAAATGACCTACTTAATGACAGTCAAAATCCTATTAAATTTCTTTTAAAATGTATCTAAAACTGACCCAAACATTTGAATAAGAATATCCATACACTCATTGAAGTATTTTATTTTCCATTCTGAACTAAAATGGATACTATGTTATAATAATTAAGACAAACACAATTAACGGTGAATGATTATATTGAATAGCATTTTAACCCTATCTATTTTTCTACATTTCATAGAGGCAAAATTACTTAATTAAATGATTGCGCGTTGCTGTCGTATTAGGACGTTATGTGAAATTTCTGCTAGATATGTATTATCGGCGAAACACTTCTGAAAAATTTGTACGTATCTCTCTATGTGTGCGCAACATGGGTTTCGGTTATTATCTCATTCCGCATTACGTAGATCTACACGTTGTCGAAGGAAAAGGAACATCAATTGCTGGCCAGTACGTTCTTGTACATTGAAAAGCTCTTTTCAACTGGGAGTATGCTTGAAGTGCATTGAAACATTAGATGTAACTTCCTTTTTAATATCAGGCATACACAAGTCGGTCCCAGTGGTGTAGTGGTAACTATACTTACCTCCTAAACCCAAGATCGCGGGTTCAATCCCGGCCAGGATCGATGAATTTTTTCGGGCATAAAAATCCTAAGTATGGATTCCTTCGGAAGGGAAGTAAAGCCGTGGGTCCCATGTCGTACATTTACGGCACGAAAAACAACCTCAAGCCTGAAAGAAGAGGCCTCTGAGCAAAATTTATCGCCGTTTCATGCACTGAATTGAATGGGACGCTGATGACCTGAGATGTTAAAGAGCGTCCGTAAATAAACCAGTCAAAAATAAATAAATAAATAAAAGTCAGGCATACTAAAATATTTCTTCTTCAACCCGTCAGTGATACATTGCCCGAATTGTTATCAATAAAACGTTTCCTTTTTCCTGATGCTAATAGGCAACACTTTTAAAAGCGTTTTCTTTTGTTTTAATCACATCGATAATGTTTTCAAGAGTTCCTTTATCTCTCATATCCACTATCAGTTATGGTACTTCTAAAATTTTTCAGTATTGCAACAATATCCAATAAGCGTAAATGCACGAAAACCACTACATAATGCCATATACATATAAACCGACCTGAAAGTGATAACATAGACAAATAACCCCCCCCCCCACATGATAAAATAATGATCCAGCATTGAAAAAATTACTTAAAAATAAAAAAATTGTTAATGAAACTAAAAATTACCTAATAGATTAGAGCTTCCATAATGTGATATATACATTACAAATGTTAAAATATTTCACTAGTAATTACATTATATCATGTAACGTCATAAACAAGGAACATGTTTCTGAATGCATTTTCCGTTTGGCATCTATATTAAGAAACAAATGGGCCTTTCTGAGTTTTAGAATTGTGAGAAACGGTTTGTATGTTGAAAGCGGAAATTTTTTGAAGGAAATATTAAAGGGAAGGAGGTCAAAAATCATATTTTTGTTTTTTTGTACCATTTTAATATTTGGGGTTTTCTATTTATTTTGATATGCGTTTCATTAATGCTCCTTGGTTATAAGTATTTTAATAAGTTTTAAGTATGTCATTTCAGAAGCCTTTTTATTTATTTGTTTATTTCGCGAGCACTTGGCCAGGCAATACTCCGTGTTTCAGGAACCATTTCCTCTAGAAGGCTGTGGTTTGTCTTGAATGATAGAAAAAAATTTGTTTCATAAATTGGTAGCGTTTGTTTGTATATCATTCTTTGTTGTTTTACATTGTTGAAGGTTTTAGCTCGTGTTTCCTCAAAAAGTTAGTTTTTTTTTTTTGTAAAAATATTTTTATCTGCAATTATTGAAAAATTACATTATTTTGCATACATTTCCCATTTTTTAGAACCCATATAAGCTACCGCTTTGAAACGTTTATTACTTATTCATGATATTATTGTGATGATGTGTATCTGTTATGGTAGAGCCAGGACAAAATATGACAATGTAAAAATAAAAAAAAATAATAATAATAATAATAAAAAAGTTAGGAAAAAAATCAAACAATTGAAAATAATTAATCATTTGCTTCAGAGTCATGGTACACTAGTAAAAATAGATAAACAATTATGTGCATTTATGTACTGTAAAATTTTAATTTCATTAGCTTTAATAGTTCTTGAGAAAGCGAAACTTTGGTAAATATAGCATCACATTCATGTTCCCGTTAAAGTTCATTTTTAGAAACGTTGCATTTTCGTAATTCTCAAGTTTACCATATTAAAGATAATAAACTTGTTGAATGCATTTCCTCATGTGCAATTCTCGTTTATATTCTGCACGTTCAACTGTTATATACGCTTTTATGATTGAGATACGTCTCTTATTGTTAAGAGATTTTATTAATTTTTTTCGTGCATACTGTACTAGAGTAAAGAAGAAAAGCGAAATATTCGCCCTTTCAAGGACTCAGGGCCGGTCTTTCTTCGCTTCACTGGTTTGCAGGTGATGTGAGAAGACAGTAATGTTCACGTTGCCTCAGAACGCACTTTGAGTCATGCAACAGAGTGCGGTTTGTGTGATTAGCATAAACATGTAAACCAACAGGTTTCCTAACGGTGTTGGATTAGGCAGTGCGAGAACCCCTTCGACGACGGCAGTAGGAGCTTAGTCCCCTCATCCCGGCCGTCGCTGCTGGACCTTCTCTCCCTTTCCCCACCCTCCTCCTCCACCGTCTTTACTCCGGCTTATCGAACATGGTTGCCACGTCGCTACGAATGGCGCCAATACCTCCCCTCGGCTAAAACCCAAGCTCAGCCAACATCTCAGAGCCGGCAAGTTGGGAGACCTTAGCATGCGTAGAAAAAATGGCTTCTGGTTCGTACCCCGATTGCATCCAATTAATGTGAACGCGCCTTTGTGTATTTAGAGCAGCTAACGGCCCTGCCTAGTGTTAAATTTATTCGATTTATTTGCATAGCCTAGGAAGGGGACATGAAATACGTTAGAAAACACGATTCAGTAATAGGAAATTTTTGGGATTAAAAACTGAATTAATTATTTATAAAAACCAAATTTAAAGTTTACACATCAACAGGAAAGATGATGATTATGATGACGATGCTGCTGCTTATAATAGTGGCGGTGATGATGATGATGATGATGATAATAATAATAATAATAATAATAATAATAATAATAATAATAATAATAATAATAATAACTCAGAGTGTAAATAGCTCTTTAAAACTAAACTGGTAGAACAATTTTGAATTGACAGTGATTAAGTATGGATTATTAGCACAAATATAGTTTAAAATTATATAATAACGCAAGATTAATACATTTCAGCAAGAAACAAAGTTGTTAAAGAGTTATATTATTATTATTATTATTATTATTATTATTATTATTATTATTATTATTATTATTATCGTTTTTATTATTATCTTTTTTCCCTAATTTAACATCCCTACTTAATTTTAGAACAGAAAGGAGCAGTCTAGCAGCATAGAATAAAACAATTGAAGATTAGTGCTTCAAAGTAACTATTTTATAAATTACAACTGAAAGTATTAGTTTTCCTAAATCACACAATTTAATAGAATAAATTTACGAAATATGTCCAGCAATTCAAATTACTTGCTGTTAATAAGAATAGTAAAACCACGCAAGGTACACGGGTAAAATTCATATCTGACATTTTTCTTTTTCTACAAACTGTAAATAAAACACGTTCTAGTTCATAACGTTTTTTTTTATTTATTTTTTAGATTTCTCAGGCAGTAAAGCGTTCCTTACACCAATCGCCGCTTCAAACACCACGGGTGGAGTTTCTTCCAAATCTTTGCCACTTTCGTCAAATTTTATTATAATTTCCAATTAACCTTCATATCATCGAGTTATTAAATGTTTCAATAAAATCAACAATAACTAATAATACGCTAATGCGTAACTATACAAAAATATGAACAAATATTAATCTTTTCGATGTTTTTACTTATCGTTATTTTTTACTTTTCAAATTAAAATAAATTAAAAATAAGTTACTATAGGATATTGGCAGTATGAAAAGTTGTAACCTTTTTCCAGAATAGTACATTTTAACATATTTGTTGAAATACTTATTGCTATCTTCGTATGAAATGCAACTTATATTACTACATGCTACTCTGGAAAAATGCAAAGAAAACTGCAGTAGCTCGCATGTTTATTTCATAATGAACACTGACGTCCAAAGTGCTAAACAGAGTTGTGGAGTGTTACCTATTATATTTATCTTGGATAGGTTCTTTAGAAAATAAAGCGTTTTATTCTTCTCCTCTTCTTTTGTTTGGCGCTACATCCCGGGCGAACCTTGGCCTGCCACTGTGACCTCTGCACCCTCTACGTCCGTCTTACGACTTCATTGATAGAGGGCAGAATTGCTGGGGGACATGTGATCAGCATGCCGAAACCCCTCCGGTCACCTCTCACTTGACTTTTGTGATCGAAGAACGCCACCTCTCCATCAGCCAGGCAGCTTCCCAGGTGTCCTCAGGAGGCTGGGTGGACCCATTTCAGACTTCCCTAACAGAAAAATTCCTAAGTAGATGGGCGCAATCAAATACGGGCCTCCCGGCCAGCAGTCAGCACCGCTAACCACTAGACCAAAGAGGTGGTGTAGCATCATATTATTATTTTTTGCAAATGGTTAAATCATTTTCTTCAAGAATGAGAGTGGTGAATAAATTAAAAGAGAAATGTGAAAAATGGGGTGTACAGTAGAAACGGTTATCAATTTAAATATGTGGAATGCTTAATTGCTTATTAGAAAAACTAGAAATGCAACAGAATTGCTGACCAAAAAGCGTTTGCATAGTTTAATTTAAATCAAGTACAACAGGAAACTGGAATAATAATTTACAATATCTTTGTGAAAAATCTCTTATTAGAAAGTTGCTTACGACAACAATACAGGATTAAAGTATGGAATGAAACTGCATGGCAAAAGAGCTGCATTAGCTTATCATTAGTCAAGATGTTCAAGAGAGTCAACACTGGTCACAATTGAGATAGAAGACGATTAACCATGAAAGAGGAAAATGCTCGAAGTAGTGAAGTGATTGAAAAAGTTATTAAAGTTGAAATTTATTATCAGTTTTCAGTAAAATATAAATACTAACTTTACTCGCGGCGACTCTACCTCTATTTTTCCAATTCCCCAGTAACAGCTCGCTCGAGTGACCCATAACACAAATAACCTTACTGTACATAGCACAAAGCATGGTCTATAAATAAGCAACATGTTAACAAATGAATCGAAATTAATCTTTGGTAAATAGCTTTATAACAAGAAAAGCTAAGGTTTAAAGAGTGCTCAGATTTTAGAACCTTGCTTGAAAGTTGAATTGAATTTTGGAAAAATGTTAAGGAAAGGAAAGTTTAGGGAGAGAGAGAAAAAACTTGTTCCTGGGTTGTACATTGTTGTTGATTTGGTTTATTTATTGACGCTCTTTAACATCTTAGATCATCAGCTTCTCATTAATTCACGGCGTGAAACGGCCGATAAATTTTGCTCAGAAACCGGGTTTTTTTTTTTTTTTTTCGTCAGGTTCTTTTACTTACCGTAAATCTACGACACGGAACCCACGGCTTTACCTCCCTTCCGAAGGATACTTATGATTTTTACGCCCAAAAAAAAAGCCATCGACCCTGCCGGGATTGAACCCGCGATCTATGAGGCAAATATGTTATCACTAGACTACCAGAACCGACATTGGACTGTAAAAGAATGCAGGGAAATGTGATGGTAGCCCTCATTTTCTTTATAATAAAGTTTTTAAAATGAGCAAATAAATGTTGTTCCCCATGGCAGGCTACACATTTTAATGCTTGTAACGAGCTACAGCATATGGAAAGTGGCATACGTCTTTTCTTAACAATTAAATTTGTTCGTTTGATTACTGCATTTGATTTCTAGTTTGTAACCCAGGAATCAATTTCAAGACATAACAGTTTACTTCTTGCCTCTTTTGTATAATATGTTACTTGTATTGTCCTTTAGTCTTTTATATGTTTGGAGTAAATCAGACCCATTTATAAAAGAAATCCTCCTCTTACAGAATAAGAAACCCAAGCAAAATTTAATTAACACAATCAAATAATAGCAAAACATCTATTTTAAATATATTAGAGAATGTCGTATAACACAATTTTACAGAATTATTAGAAATACGCTAAAATAAATTATAACACTTAAACCATTCTTCCATTTTATTTAATAATGAACTACATAAAATAAACTATAAAACTAAGCAACATTCAAGAATTTAACTTCTAAATCATTTATGGAATTTATTAAATTATAAAACTAACATTGAGAAAGAACTTTGTTAACACCCACATAAATTCATGAAGTGTTACGTCTTTAAAGTAAACATAAAAATTAAAGGAAAGTGCAAGACTGTAGGATAAAATGAGAATAAGAACATGAAAAAACCACACACGTGTGATTGTAATAAGAAAAGAAGATAAAAGGATTTACAGGATGTGATGATTTTACTAATAGTGGAAACACGTATGTTGCTAATATATGACAGTTAGGTGTCTCAAACAAGTGAAAGGCAGATCTGAAGCCTGTCAACCGAGCTTTGAAGAGCAACATGCATATATAATGTTTTGCTGAAATTATAACATAATTATATTTTCCCTTGAGTAACAGCAACAATTATAATAGCATAAAAACAAGAGAAAAAAGTAATTATAAACAACGTGTAAATGATAATGCAATAATTGTACAGAGTCTTTTAGCATTTGCTTTATGGTGTTCTTTATATTGAAGATTGGAAATGTTTAAAGGATTTCATCAAAAGCAGGTATATTTGCAATGAGCTCGGAAAAGTGAAAAGTAAAAACGCAATTGAAAATGGGACTGTTATTGGAATTTTCTAAGATAGAAGGCAGGGCTCGCAGATATTTTATTCCTGATCTTCCTACGTGTTATAAAATATCGGAATTCTGTACCTTGATCACATAAAGACAATTAATGCGCTAAATAGCGCAAATGAACCTCTAAGCAGGTAAATAAATAATACATTAGAGAAGGACAAGGAGAACTGGGAGCGTACCCTGAACTTCCTTTACCCAAAACTGAAACTTATTACGCCCTCGCGTATAAAATGAATAATCCTACGGCACCACAAGTCCCTTTTCCGGTACACACACAGGCATCTTAAGTGAATTCACTTCTCATTGCAAGCCATAGAGGGAGGGCCATGTAGCCGAAAGACCTCATGTGGATGGACTATTACGAATACCGCTCAGCATGGCCGAGATACGAACTGGGTTCCTCTTCTTACCAATCCACTGTTATAGCCAAATAGCCGCTCTAGCGATACTCGAACTAAACCAAAAATGAAGTAGCTTTGACATCCTCCAAAACAATTCATTTCTAGGTGTATTTTCCTTGACTCCTTTGACTGTTTTCAAAACAGTCAGTATAAAGCAAATATAATAAGCAAATTATAGCGAAACTGATTTGAGCCACGCCACAATACACGTGACTTCGCCATACCAGTGTTTCCCTAGCCCTCCCGACAAAATATTTTCATTATTCTTTCCCGATTAGAGAGCATATATTTGGCACGCAGATGGTAATTACTTCGGTTTGCATTACAAAGGCCGAGAGCTTAAACGTGCAATGCAGTTGTGGTCTGCCCGCCGCGACTAACAAAGAGCTAAAAACCTAAAGTCGGGAATAAATTATGACAGATTATAAAGCACAGCATTCCCCTTACCCAAACGCTTCAGAATTTCTCTATTTGGAAACCTTTGTTCTAGGTTTCACAAATAGAAAATCTTTATTATTACAACTTGTCAAATATATATATACAAAAAGAATTTTAACACTTATGCTTAGCACTGACTGCTAATTCTGCTTTATTAACTTTATCTTCATTTTCTTTGAACCTTTCGCTATCTGCATTGAAATACCAGGCTTTAGTTATAAGCTTGTCACTCTAGGATAATAAGCGTACTTCAACTGCGCTTCCAAATAGAATCCCATTTTATAAAAATGGCGGAATTCGGCTCAACACACATTGTAATAAATTAAGTTCGGCCACTATAAGGTTTTTGATTTCATGTTAATCTTTTTAAATTCCGAAATCGCCCCTTGTGTTAATTTCGGGAGTGATTATATTGCTGAACATCCAAGATTTTCACCAATTCATTATCGATGACTGCCGAAACTAGAATTTTTAATTAGTGGATTTTGTTACATTGGGCGACTTTATAAAGTACTTCAATAGATAATAAACAGTGTACATTCGAAAATGAGTGCGTTTTACTGTCGCAACTCCATCTACAGTACAAAAAATGTAATTTAGAATTTAAAAACGCAAGAATCTGAAGAGAAACATACTTGTTAAGTTTGTAGCGTTCGTAAATATAAAAGAATAGAATTTCACGTCAAGTGGGGAGGCTGAGGCAGTATCGCTTGAGAGTCAGGAGGATCCGGGTTCAAATCCCTTGGAGCCGACCCTCCTGACGTTGGATTATGGTAAATGCGGGTGACCCTTTTCTTACCACGAGTTTTCAGCTGTCTCAATTGAGGTCATTTCATTCCGCTAGTTCTATTACAAGATCGAAAGTGCCACGCTAGGCGGACTGGTGTTGTGTGCGGTATGGCGGTAACTTGCGCTTTGATGTATCTAGTATAAAAGTGGCCCTTCTGAGCGACTCAAACCGCTTGGATTAGGGGCTTCGAAATGTTCTATCTGGAAATATTGTCAGGGTATCCGTTTATGCCTTAATCTGAATCGCCAGGTATCTCCCTCAATTCACCCCCTCCTCCCGAGTGAGGATATACGAACAAACGCCAGCCCTTGAGCAAGGTTAAAGTACCCTCCGTTCATATCAATCCAATTCATTTGCTTCTCTTAAATGTATGAACCAGCTTATTGACTCAGCTGTATTACATGTAAAACTCCAATAATGTTTAAATCCTTAGAAATGGGTTACACATCACTTTCAGAACATAGCAACGATGCCACACCACGTGAATAAAAGACACTGCAAAAAGCATCGTTTTCATATTTGAGACCTTAACTCTTCCACGATATTTCTCACTTTGTCATGTTATCGTCTTGGTAAGATTTCTATACCAATTGGAGTGCTCTCGAATTTATTGCAGATGACGAGGCAAAAAAGCGGAGTCAAAATATCCAGTTACTGATATTTTTTTAAAAAAAGGTTATTAATAAGTGTGTTCACTACTACTTTCAACGAAGTTGTTTAAAACTACTATTTTATATATTAACAATGTAACTAAAACAACAGTAATTAGAAAAGGATAAAACACTAAGAAAACTTGTATAGAAAAACTCTAGCAGTTCGACATATAGCGATTAGCGATTACAACTGTTATTTTAGTTATATATGTTGCCTTAAAATATCCAAGTACTTTCATTTATTAAATCAAATTTAATTACACACTTTACATATAATCATACGCACATAGAACAAATAAGCTAGACAAGATACTCAATATAATAAGCGTGAAATATAGAAAACTGACTCATAAAAGGGCGATGTTTCGGATAACGTAGTAACCTTTACAGGCAAAGGGAGAGCCGGATAACTAGGGGGTATGCAGTTATTCGAAATATTGAGGGAAACTGTTAAACATTGTGTTATGTTGTAAAAATGTTACGCATTGTTAATATAATCAGGAACCGTTTTAACCTACTAAAGTGCACAGCACTTAAACTAAAGTATAAATTAATTAACATTTTACTTAAAGCGACAATATCACGTAAACTAATCTAATATTCAGAAGTTTTAGAGTCCTCTCTAACATATTAAAATGCTCCTGTTTTAACAGCTAGAAGATTTTTAAACTCTGTCAATAATATGACAATAAAGGAACTCAAAATGCGAGGAGTGTTCAGAAATGATTACCAGAATTTTCCGAAAAGGCGCAATCTATGAGCATGCCATTAAGAAGTTATCAGGAAGATGCCAACGGTGCAATGATGTTGGTGGGGAGTATATTGAGAGATCCCATGTTGCATAAATAATAAGATACAAAAATACTATGATAAATAAAATCCCAACCCTCATAAAAGTTCTTCTAAGACATGAATCCGTTTGTTTCAGCCCATACGCCCAAACAATTTGCCTTTGTAATATATGAAAATAGAAAACATAACAAAACAAATTAATTCATGCATTAATAAATGTTACTTTGTGATAATTATACGATTGCTACATTTTTAATAAACTGTACAAGTTGTAATAATGAAATAAGACGCCAGTGAATAGCAGCAGTTTATAATGTGTATGTGTGTGTATGTTTTACACATTGCATATATATGTACAGAACTGTTCACGATATATTTTAATAATAATAATAATAATAATAATAATAATAATAATAATGTCTTTAGGGGCCTAAGAATGTCCGATCATCCTCTTATGACTAGGAATTGGATGTAAAGGAATTAAAAGGATAAATAAGGCATACAAAAAGACACTTTAAATATATATTATAGGCAGTAAAAAATACTTAATTAAAAGTATATTCTATTACTGGAAACTACAAATTAGTTTAAACGCAGTGCTCAATTTTAGTGCGATCGGTGTTACTTTCGCCCGCGACGGGGGTTTTTGCTATGAGTAAGCAATGGGTATTGCTTACAGCACCGTGGAGGAGGCAGTACATACAAGTTCGTCTTGCTGAGTGTCGCAGTCGTAGCGCAGCTGTTCCCGGGTGTGTGTTGTGTTCTTATCTTAATAAAGTGATAAAGTGTAGGATACCTCATACGATTACAACGGCACAGCATGTTAATTCATATGTGTTAACTTAGTGATGAAAGAATCATAGGACCATTATTATTATTTTTGAACATACAATTAGCACCGTTACTTATATGAATACCATACTAGAGTCCCTCCCCCCAGGGAATTGGCCAACAGGGCGAGGGATCATGCATTTTTTCTCTTCAGGGCTCTGTCACTGCTCACACTGTGAATAATTCCATGAGAGCAATTCACAATGTGTATCCTCAAGACAGAATTATTAGTAGGGATTTGTGGCCCCCTCGATTCCCCAATTTAACAGCCTGCGATTATCTCTGGAGTACATTAAAAATGTCACATATAAGACGCACCCACACATTATCTTTGTATAGACAAGAACTCAAAGATAATATTTGTGAGGAAATTGTCCGTATTTCTCAATATGAACTACAGCGAGATGAATAATTTCCTTAAGAGATACCAGAAATGTGTGGAGAATGAAGGCGGGCAGTTTCAACAACTCGTTGGATAATTTGAAAAGTAATGATAATTGGTTTGTGTATTGTTGCATGGTTTGTTTGTTTTATTGTTTTACCTCCCGCTAATCACCAAGACCCGGCTGCCGGCTAACCAGCTAATGGGCGGCGCGCACGCCCATTGGCAAAACACTCCGGGGGAAAACAAAACTGATTGTTTTAATTATGTGATGAATTATTCATTACATGTAACTCCTCTTTTAATAACAAGAAAAAAATTTAAATAATTATTCTTATATTTATTAAACTTGTGTGAATAATCAGAAAAATAGTTGAGAAATTTACTATACAACTGACTTTTTCAATATTTTTGTGTTAACAATGTTCATATTTTGAAAGAAGAGCCTAGCTCTTGTTGAGTCTAATTTCAAGACAATAATATTGCAAATCGCCATCTCAGTGAAAATCCAGAATGGTAGTCTTTTCATTACGAACAAGCGGCATCTAAAAAGTGCGCCACTGTTTGTAGTCGTAGGTTGCCCCGCTGTACCTGCAGTTTTATCTTTAATAACAAATAACACAAATTGAGATCGGTAGCGCTCGCTCACAATGAAAACGAAACCAATATAGCGACCTACTTACCCGACTTTAAAACTTTATGTAAGTCCTCTAAGAGGTCGTATGAACACATTGCTTGCCATAGAGCATTTCAAGTATGCCATAGAACATCCTACAACAGCTGCGTTGTAACAATTACTTCTTATCCCCGCACTAAATTATAGTAGAGAGAAAGAGGGAAATAGTTACAAAAAGGCAGAGAGAAGCAGCAAACTACAAAAAAGACGAACAAAATATTCCCATAATGTTTTACAGTTCACGAGTGGCACTCATTCTGTCGCCGATTGCCTCTGTGGCATTTCTTGTTATTTTCTGGTAGTAAAATATTCTCATGAATCCTAAAGCAAAGGAATTGTTCACCGAAGAGTATTGTAGAGAGGTAAGAGTCATAAACAAAATTGTTTGTACACGTTTCACACGCAAACATACTCGCGGCCTCTTTAAAAAGACCGGTGCTCAAGTTAACTTTTTATCTCATAAGGGGTATTTCATATCTCTGCGCAAGGAAATTAAACAATGAAGGAAAATAAGCAAGAAAGAAAAAGAGATAAACTGGTAGACAAGGGGCCTTCAAAGTTGGAGGAACTGCGAGCCACTTTCTGCCTACTAACTTAGTCTAAAGTAATCAATATATTATTTCTTCTGGGCTTCTTTCTTGACGTAATAGCTAAAATTATCGTATCGGTTAAAGGCATGATGTTAATTTTGTTATTGCATTTATTCAAATTTTACATCAGAAAGTACTTGGCCGTTATACGGCCATGGTGAACTTTGCAGAAAGCTCAGTAAGAATTTATGCAAGATAGTCTCTCTCCTAAAAGGGTACTGAAAGATTGTGTGTTGGCTCAGTTATATTCGGTGCTCTACCCTTTGCATTCACACATTTCAAGTTATTTAAGATGCCTTGGTCTTTTGAGTTGAAAAATCCAAAAAGTGCTGGTATGCAAGTTCTGCACACCATATGTTTTCTCTTAAAACTATTTTATGAAAGTTTGCATATTTCTAAAATATTCTTCAATTTGCTACACTACAGTGGAATGATCTTGTATTCCTGAAAGATGTCATTCATATTGATGTATCTAATGACCTGAGTCACCTTTACAAATTCTAATAGGTATTTTTTTAACAAATCATAGCCGGAAACTGTCGAGGATCTAAAGTGTTATTTTCATTACAACCTTTTTTCTAATGTAAGATCGAAAGTCACTCCGCAATATCCGACCTGAGTTCTTTTTTTCTTTCATTATTTTGTGGGGACAAAGACAACTTGTCCTCTGCAATACGACGTTCTCAACAAAATCTGGCTCATAAATCGGAACAATTGCAGCATGCAAACTTTCCTTTTATGTTCTTATACGTAGCACTTTGTGAACGTTATTTCTTTCCTGTTGACACTCATTCCCAATTCGTTCAGCAGAGTTCTAGAAGTATATTTATGTTTTTACAGTGCTACAATAATTGTTAGTAGCAACGATGCTCGTTAACTATTCTGAGAAAAATGCAGCCAGTAATCATTTAATAGAGTGGTGTTTATGGAACCTGCCTATAAAGTAATCTATTAAAACTTGGACTGTACGGTGTACACAAATCACGAGTACATTACGTTCTGCAGATTGATGAAATATATTTCCTTCGATAGTCGATCATATTTTAGCAAGCTATGCCCACAGTAATTTGGAGACTTATACAAGGTCTCTTTTATTCCCATATGAAGCCTCTACAGAATTCATTAACTATTATTTCTCTGTTGGTGTATTGTTCTCGGTATAAATACTATTAACCTGGGGACTTCTTCTGTAAACCAGACTTTATTAATTAATCATCATTATATCTTCATTTTATTGAGTCTTCTTTCGGGATCTGTACTGTTTTGGCGGAAAATATAGTTTAGTATGGTTACGTTGCAATCCTGACTAATGGTCCTGGATAATCAACGTTTGCGATGTTTGCCCAGCACTCAAATAGGCACGAAGTTGGTTTGATAAGTAGCTTGGTTCGCATACTGACAGAGGGCAACAGCAACATTGGTGTTAATCATTGTTTGGCAATTGTTTAAACACAAGCACTTCGAGTGACAGTGAAAAGATTGGTATTCCTGATGTGATTCAATTTCTTTTTCTGGAAAGGAAATTCACGAGAGAACTGTCCTACGTTCGGTGACACATGTCCTTCCTTTGAGTCGCTCGACTTCGAGTAAAGGTGCTAAGCGTGGCGGAACACGCACCACGCCCTGGAGCTCCAAAACCAGCTATGAGGCCAGAAATCACCAATAAAGTTGCTGATTGACAAGTAAAAGTGCCCGAGTTAGAGAGGCATCTCAACTTCGTGGGTTCATTTTATTTTGCTTAATAAGTAAACATGGAAATACCTTTGCGCGTCTGTTCACTCTGAAGCAAAAGCGAACACCGACCAAAATGTTTAAGCAGCATCCAAACGATGTTTCGTCTAACATGGAATATGAATTCAATACTACACATTGGAAAAGAAACAATATTTAGCCAGTGGGTCGTACGAGGTGAAGCGACCCGCAATGCGTTCCTACTGCCGGGAAAGGGATGGAATTGAACCCATGATCTTGGGTCTATGAGGAAAGTATGGTTACCACTCGACCACCAGGACCAACCCAGTCTGTAACGAAAGGCTTGCACCGAGGAATGCATGTTTTATTAAAGCAATGCATAAATCATGAGCAAAACTAAGAATAGTATAGAATCCTCATTTGGGAGAAAAATAAAATTTTTGGTTTTATATTTGAATTCCTTGCCCATTTTTATACACGTTGTTTAAATAAACTTGCCTCATATTTTCACAGCAGATAAGAAGTAACAAAGTAGTTATCATTAGCATGATATTAGGAAATAAATATCTATATTTATATGTGTTCCATTATTTATTGCAGACAACAGTCTCGTAAATCAGTGGCAATTTGTAATCTGAATTATTAATTAAGCATTTTGTACTGAGAAAAAACGTGCTATGCAACTTTAGGATTTCTTAGAAAGACCAATGTCTGCATGAGCATTTAATTTAGGAAACGGCTGAAAAGAAAGTGACTAGGATATGGCCGGGAAACGTTTTCCAAGTACCGGAGAATACTTGACATTTATTTTCATTATATCTTCCCAACGGTGTTTTAACAACAAAAAATAACAAGTTGCGACTTGTGCCAGATGTTCCAGTACCCACTGGCAAGTACTTTACTGAATATGTTAGGAAATATATATAATAAACGTGCTTGTCTGCATGTAATACGTATTTAATGGCTAAGCACTTGCTCAATTTAACTTTGAATATTAACCTTAACCAGCGCTAGCCTGCAATCTAACAAATGAAAGTTTAAAGACTAAGCATGTTAACAAAATTTAAATTAAAATAAATAATGTTACAAGGTGCCAGCTCAACACTTGCAAAAATCAAATAATCTTCAAATGCTGTACAAAAGCTGAAAAGTGAATGAAAGATTACAATATACATTACAGCTTTCTGCTGTCTTGGTAGTGGGCGAGGCCCAGAACAGAGCACTCCCTCTAATATAAAAATGCTGGGGAGGTACCCTAAACTTGCTCCAGGACGTTTCTTTCCTTAAAAATAAAGCCTTTCCCAATATATCATTTCATCTCATGTATCACCAGTGTCGATCGCCTGTGGTATCCTTGTGATAAAAACGGGCCTTGAACACCATTCATTCTCCTGCATGCCGAATCCAGAAATTGAGGCGTGGGTGGGCGAATGGCGGGAATATGAATGCGTGAGATCTGAAGAAAATTAACAATAAAATATGAAGCAATTAAAGTATCAAAGAATAGGCTTCTCTCTTCTCTCTTGTGGGGTAGTTTGTCTATCCGTTTCAGCTCATTACCCCTTTCTAAGTTATTGTATTTACATCTGCAGTCAGTTGTATGCAGTTATTGTAAGTTCATGCACGATGAAGAACCACATCACGATTCAATATCTGACCTAGACCTTTTGGAGGTCGAGGAGATCTAGTACCATGATCTTCCCGATCACCTGAATTTTTGCGTATGGAGAACTTAAAGATGTTAGTACATGTCTCAACAATATACAAAAAGTGCAGCACCGTGTATATTTTATCATATTCGATAGCACGAGTGTGCGATTCTCTGAGACGCAGAGCTGAAGCACGCGTGACAATGCATGGTAACTACATAGAACTTGTGACTGCTGAAGATTTTAGGCCACAATATAAAATGGGCAATGCATTTAAATATTGGTCGTGGGCTTGTTCATAGTGTTTTTAAGCTAATTTTGACCAGCACTGAATTATGTGAAAATATGTTTTGTTTAAACATTCTGTATCCCTTTTATATAATTGAATTTTGAAACTAAATGATCAATAGAATTCTTGGTCAATTTTCTTAAAGTCCAATGAGCAAGAAATCATATGAAAATTGCTCAAAATATGTCTAAGTTTTACTGCTGTCATTGGGTTAGAATACATTTGTTCGCAATAGTGTTTTAGCGTCCAGCTCAAGAATGTTCCTCCATTGTCCTTGAGGCTTTAAAATCTGGCCGATACGCAGAAATACTGCGTTGTCCAAATTGTAGCTTCTCCTGACCTTTCATCTAAACAAAATCTTTTAATATTTTTTAAATATTGTCATAGTTTCTTTTCCTAACGTTACCGTGAATCTTTCTTATGAGCAAACTTTATGAAATACAGATAATCAAAATAAATTTGTTCTTTTGTTAAGGTGTAATAATTGTGCCTTATGCTAGATTATCAAATTTGCAAATTTCCGCACCACAATACAAATCATTATATATGATCTATATATGACTTCCAAGCTCCACATAGGTCTGGAAGCGAAATCTCATCTTATTAAAAGCCCAGGTAAAGACATAAGAAGTCTTGGCTAAGACATTCCTTATCTGAAACTCTGACACTGTAGATCCCGGATTTCGTTTTCATTAAGTACAGTCCAGTGAGCTTGAAGATCATCCGACGGTGCCTCCACGACCAATCCAACGAGGGAGGTTAACGTCCCTGTTATTGCGTATTGCATTACTATAATGAGCTGAGTGCCTTTGCGGGTGTCCAGTTTTGGCATTGTCTCATCTTCGAATATCAATCACATCTTTGATGATACGATTTCTTCAAATGCTGTTGCAGACATAAGGCTTCTTGTTGGTTGCTACGCTTCATCGATAAATGTCCTTCCTTAGGTCAGGATTGCAGCCTGTATGCGGGAATTTCTCCTTGTCGGTGTTGTTTTGAATGTAGAATTCCAGGTTCCGTGCTGGCTCATCCGATCCACCTCTTCAAACTGGCGGTAAACTTGGTACCTTCGGCCCTCTCAGGGCCGCTCATTAAAAGCATATCCAAATATATTAGAATAAAACTACTTTAGGGTCCTGACGTTTGTGGGCTGACACAAATAGGGAACTGGTGCGAAAACGATGTTACCGGTTGTGAGGGAAAGACTGTAGATGAAAGAGGTGCACAGTGTTAATTTTAACATAATTGGCACTTTAAATAGAAGTATTCTATTATCGCCATCCTAACTAACGTATAATGTCAGCTACACTCAACACATGAATACGCGTGTTGCATTTCACCAACTTGACAACACAGTAATTGTTTTTGGCAAGAACAAGGCAAGGGGGAAACAGAGTTGATCAATCGTGATTGGCTAGATTTAGTGATGTGGTGATGGACTGGAGTGGTCAAAGCCGTTGCCATGGAAACTTTCCCTTCCCTTAAATAAGAAATAGCTATCACACCCTAAAATAATTTAAAATTAAATATAGATGCCGCATGTTTGAATTGCTTACCAATCTTCTGACAGTGCTATGAGAAATGGCTATCGAAGAACAGGCGTTTCCTTACATAAAAGCGTAAAATGCGAGATAAAATATTGTGGACACCCTCATATATCATTAATGGATATTAAAGTGAAGGATAAAATGGAATTATAACATTATTTGCTTAAGAAATCTGATTTTGTTCCCTTGTGTTTAGGAAAACGTGTAGATTTAAATGGAGTTTGTTCTGCTGAGAATCTTCCCTCTTGCTGTCTATAGTGGTTCCCAATTCTTCTTTTACAACTTAATTTACTTAGCGCAGATTTCTACGGCAACCATTGTCTTTCTTATCCTGCCTCCTTATTTGCCTAAATTCATAAACATCGTTATACAAACGTCACGGGTGGCCGAGTTCATTAAGAGCGGGAGATCTCGGGTTCGATTCCCTCCAGAACTCTCATCTTGACTGAGGTTATTTCAGGTTTTCCTCAGGCCTCATAAATGGCAAACGCCGGGGAGGTATCCTACATCTCGGATCTGGAACGCTTCCTTTCTTTAATACCCCCCCCCTCCAATCCTTTTCTATCATTTCATGTCTCCTCAGGGTCCACCGCCTGTTAACGACTGTTAAACACTATTAAAAATAATCATTATATCTGAACCATGAATACACTTTCCTTCTATTTTCTGGGCTGTCTTCTATTGGTTTCAGAATCTAAATCACACAAACCTTTTTGTTCCGTATCACCTTTATCTCTGTGTTGAAATGCATTCAATTGATTACTTTTCTGTCAACTTCTTTTAAAGGGATCTCTCTTTGTTGCCAGGAAAGTAGGTCTAATTCATATCTATAGGTGAAATGTTATGTATCGGGTGTTTTCCTTATGATGATGATGATGATGATGATGATGATGATGATGATACAAAACTTCAGAGATGATGGACAAATGTATAAATTGGAGATAGTGAATCCTTGTACGGAAACGCTTCTGTTGCAGGTTAAACACCAAAATGATTTTGGAATAACAACGAAATGAAATAAGAAAACTTACGAATCTTTGTTTGTGAGTGATATAATTTTATTGTACCTGCACTAATTTTACAAGCTGCGAAAACATTTACAACATTTATTCAAAATGAGGTCCCCTAGCTTCACTGCAGGCAGGCATAGTTCATTCGTATCCGGTTGAATAACCCTGGAGTCACAGGCAGCTAGGATTCTTGACAAAGAGATCCTCTTCATTCTCTGCGGATGTCTCATGATCTCATAACAAAAGATAAAGTAGAGTCACATCAGGTAAACGAGCTGGCCACGAAACAGGAACGCCTCTTCCTGTCTATTTTTCCTGATTAAAGCATTCACGAGCAAAACGTGAAAAGTGAACCAAGGCTGCATCACGAAATTGAGATATGTTCACACACGTGCTATGCCAACGTTGGCCGGGTTGTCTATCCTTTTCCTCCTACAGTCTACACAGAAAAGTTTTGGAGTATGACTTGCGTGTTTCATTGTTACACTTGCCCTTCTTCATAATTCCTGAAAGTTTGTATGGTCAGGGGAAACCCCGGTATACATAAACATTAGATCTTGTGGCCTGTTCCGACTTCAGAACATATCCTCCCAAGTTGTGCTGGATTTGGTCTTTGGTTAGGAAGTCTGTTTTCATCCATTTTTTTAGTATCATTTCATTTTCCTTTCTTCTACCAAATCTTTTAAATCTATTTATTTGTTTAATTTATTAAAGGACGCTGTTTAACATCAGTCATCAGCGCCCCGTGTTCAGAAGCCTCATCTTTCAGGTTTGAGGTTCTTTTACTTGCCGTAAATCTATGACACAGGACCCGTGATTTTATTACATCGTACATCCCTTTCGAAGGAACCCATACTTACGATTTTTGCACCCTAAAAATCCTGTAGCTTGACAAGGTTTGAAAGGGGATCTAGTGGCAAGTATAGTTACCACTAGATCACCAGGACCTACAGATCTTTTAAATTATACATATTTAGCCTTTCTTTTACTACTTCTGTTTAGTATCCAGTTAAACGAAACCGCCATCATTTTATAGCTGAATGTTTGTTCTGATGTGATTCCTCAAGCCCTCATAGCTGTTCCATATGCCTTCTAAGTTTGTTTAGTTTGTTTTCAATGTCTATTTGTGAGATTGGATGCCCTAAATAGACACTGGTAACTTCTTCAAGATGTTCTTGTTTATTTCTGATTTACATTGCAGACGTCATATAATTTTAAATTAAAATTTTTATCACTCACAAGCACCTGATCGTCTACAAATAATATTCTTATACTTCTTGGTTTCCAATATTTATTCCTTTAGATTTTACTTTAAATAATTTCTTCTGTTCCTATTATTAGATATTCGCAAGTCTCTATTTAAAAGAAGGTGGTCATAAATCACGAAGAAAGTTTATAACGAAACTCTTTATTTACGAGATTCGTTTAAAAAGTAAATTTCCATAAAACGGAGAGAATATTTGTTAAGTATTGTCACTTATGCAAGTAATTGTCTTAAGATTAACTTTCGGTTAGATGTGATTTATTTGAATGCATTTTAGTACCACTCTCACATCTTCCTTCCATAAAAAAAAAAAATAAATAAATAAAAAAAATAAAAAATTGGAGAAAATGAGTTCCTTTGTAATGATAAATATTTTCAGATGTATATGGTTAGGCAGATAAAATTTAAATCAGATGAAATTCATGTGGACTGTGTACTTGTTTTGAAGACTGTTTATTTATGGATAAATGAGTTTAAACGTGGCCGTACGTGCATCGAAGATTAGACGCGCTTTGAACACTCAGTGATTATATGAAGGATATATTGAATATGCATGGTATTGTAATGGAGTGAAAGAATACGAAGTAGCTGAATCTGTAGACATTTCAACAGAGCGAATGCACGAAAAACTACAAATGAAAAAGCCACGGGAGGCTTGACGATGTTTAATCGCAATCCAAAACTCTACGAACGTGGATCGACAGAAGTAATAGACAGCTCCTGGAGAAATTGCACCGAAGAAGGCCGAACATTTATATCGACTGGTAAGATATATATTTTTTTTATTCCCGAAGATTAGTGCTAATAAGCGTAAAATAATAATAAGCCTTTTATGCATCATCATTGCAGGATGTTCTTTCTCACTAACACACTTAGCTCCTCGCTACTTCTTTCTCTTTCCGAACTTAAAAATTTGACTCAGTGGGAAAGGCAATTTAGTTGAATAATTGAATTGGACTGCATTATTAGAGACAAGAGGAGAATGTTTCAGTACTTCAGCCTTGCTCAAAGGCTTACCGTTTGTGCATACGCCCACCTCTGGGAGGAAGGAATGAGGTGAGAGACACTGGGCCGCCAGGATTCACGAACGGTGAGATACGGACGTAAACGAGGTCTCTAACATCGTTTCCAAACAAAAAATCCCGAAGACAGTAGAGCGCCCTCTCCTAGGTGTTCGATCCCCTCCAGAAAGCGTTCCAAAGCGCAAGCCATGGTAGCACCGCAAATAGCACCAGCCCGCCTCGCCCTGGTACTTTCGACTCTACAACAGAAGCAAAGGAATGAAAAGATATGAGCTATAGCGAAAAATTCATGGAACAGAAAGATCCAAGCAACCACCCAAGATGAGGATGACCCAGCACCAAGAAATATGAACTCTGGATCTCTGGTATGCGAATGCGAATGCTAAGCGTTAGCTCCTGAGCCACCTCGCTCGGTGCCCGCAAAGAAAACAATGAGAAAAAAATATGCAAAATATTATGCAAAAATTAGTGTTTAACTTAATTGTTCATACGTTTTTCAAATTATTCAAAATGTTTTGTTCAAAGTTTGAAAATGATTTTGAAAACGCCAAAATCGCATCTGAGATGCATTATTTTTGAGTCAATATTGTGAGCCTTATTGCTGGAACCTTCCAAAGAGCAGTTTCACAGGGAGCGTGCCTAACGTTAAAATAATTGAACGCGTATTTTCATAATAAAATCACACAGTTTTCCTTTATTGTTCGACAATGAATTATTTTTAACTGATCATTAATTATGGGCAATACAGACATTTTTGAAGTTCCCTAAACGCTTGTCTTCATTGTGGACTAAATGCATTCAGATTATAATTTATTGATAAATTGATTCTTTGTCCACTACAAACCCTTCACCCAAGTGCTTCATATTTTAATTCTATTATAAGCCTGTAATAGTTTCCATTGTGCAACGAAAATCAACTTTCACTCAATTTTAGGCTTTTTCTGAATCTACGGTAACCACATTACTTTTTTTTTTATACATTTTTTAAGATCTTAGCAAGCTACAGTATGTTTAAAAATGGAATCTGGGACATTCGTGACCAATTCTTTAGAAGTTTAGCTTTTGTTTTCTAAAATACCAATGTCAAGCTTTACTTCTCCAAATTATTTAACGTGACATTTCTTATAGAGATTTCATAACTTTAACTATTGTTATGTGTTTATCTTATTTTTTTAAAATTTATATTATTATTTAGAAAAAAAATCATATTCTGTAAATCAAGCAAGGAGTAGAATTCTTCTTCCATGTCATGAAAACATTACAACTGGAAGCGAAATTGCTGAAATGACCGCCAGTACATTTCTGTATTCATTTTAAAAATTTGTAACCGTATTTATAGTAAGAGATTCAAAAGTTATTTAAATATTTTTTGCTAAATATTAAACTAGGAAAAGAAGAGTTCAAAGAATATCCAAGTACCAAAGGACTATATCAAAGTTTTTTTGTTTTTTTTGTTTTTTTTTGTTTTGTTTTTTGTTTTGTTTTTTGTTTTGTTTTTTTTTTAATTAGGTCTGTTTACGGACGCTCTTTAACATCTCAGGTCATCATTGTCCCATTCTATTCAGGGCATGAAACGGCCGACAAAATTTGCTAAGAGAACTCTTTTTTTCAGGCTTGAGGTTCTTTATCGTGCCGTAAATTTCCTTCCGAAGGAAACCATACTTAGGATTTTTACGCCCGAAAAAATTCATCGGTCCTGGCCGGGATCGAACCCGCGATCTTGGGTTTAGAAGGCTAGTATGGTAACCACTACACCACCAGTAACGACGCTAAATTAAAGTGTGTAGCATAAAGCATTAAAAGAAAACGTAATCGAAGAGCAAAATAAATGGAGATAAAACTACAAAAAATAGAATGCATTTTATTCAGTTTGAATCGTACATTACGAAAGCTGCAGTTATATTTATGGCTCAAGCGTTAAAATTAGGAAAAAAAAAAAAAATTAGCAACAAAATACGCAATTTTGGTATCGAGCCGCCAGAATATCGGGAGAACAAAACATTCTAAACACACTAATGAAGAAAGAAGGGGGAAATGCGAGTCACACATCCATTAAGTGTGATACGTGAACAAATATTTTAAAATTGTAGGGATAAATATGAAGAAAAGAAAAAGACCAAGAACAACATGCTGGAATATGAATAGTGTTTTAAAAAAATAGTTATGTGAAGAGCGGTTCTGAAGTTGCTACGTAAATAGAGTTTGAATTAAAATAATAAAATATGTATTTTATACAACGACATGAACCTACTTTATTTAATTCACAAGTTGTATTTATTTTCGAGCAATACAAGACGTTACGCTTGAATTTGTTATAGTTAAAATAGTCTAGTGAATCATGTCATAAAATGTATCAACCTTCCTTCCAAACTATTATGCAAAACTTTAGTACTCAAGGTACATAGTGAATTTGACATCGGTTTTAATATCTCTTCCATAAATTTAACAACGTTTCGATTTTCCTCCTCCTCCCCCTCCTCTCCTCCATCCATCCTTTAAATCTTTGAGCCAATATTAGGAATGTTTTATTTATTTATTTTGGTAAGTAAAATCTGAATTCAAATTTGCAAATATATTTCGTATTTAATATAGAGAGTGAACGTTATAGATGAAAAGAAAGAATTTCCGCGAGAAAAAATAAACATGACGAAGAGTTGGAAAATAGATGTGCATGTAATGTGAATGAAAAATAACTTTACAGCACCGCGTTTATGTTATGAAAAGCACCTTTATTTGCTATTTTTTTGTTTTTGTTAAAGAATTTAACTTTATGTTTATATTGCATTTATATTCCTTGGAGCTAACATCATCCGTGTTTTACCGTACATCGCTATCCACCTCTGAATACAAATACGATGTTGGTTCTGGTAGTCTAGTGGAAACCGTACTGACCTCTTAGGTCGCGAGTTCAAACCCGGCCAGGATCGATGGATTTTCAAGGTGTAAAGGGTGGAAGGGAGTAAAGTCTTGGATCACTTGTCGTAGATTTACGGCAGGTAACAGAACTTCAAGCCTGAAAGAAGAGACCATAGATGTTGAAGGGCGTCCTTTAATAAAACACACAAATAAAGATGTCACTAATAGTTATCCTATAAGAGAGAAGCTTCTCCAGAAATATATCAATGGGTGTCTTTTTGTTCTGCATGTTGGTAAGGAGACAAACATGCATTTTACGGGGAAATGCAAGTGCTCTCAAGTGACCCGCTGCATTCAGCAGGCCGACCTTTATCTACTGTGTATATATTACTCCATAACTCCTCATAATTTTTGTCTTTCTTTTGTATGTAAGAATATCTACAAAGAGTAAATATCATTCGCTTTATGTTTGTCATTTCACATTAATGTAAAGTTATTTGCATTTACTTAGTATATTCAATAAAGGATATTATTACGACTATTTGTAATTTTATTGAACTTTACATAATAAGCTTTTTACATTAATAAATATCATGGCACTAAGCATTATTTCTGTTTTCCGTGCCAGAAAACAGCGGGGGAAAAAAGTATATTTTCATGAGCCGCTAAAACTCAGCGCGCACAGTGAAACACGAGTCAGAAAACACCGAGAGGCACATTTGATACTTCGCAGCAGACCGTGTTGACGGAATCCGCAGGATGAGAAGTCTCACTCGGTGTATAAACTGATGATGGAGTTGCTTGTACTTTTATTTAATAGTAACCCCTTTATGTATAACGATAAATTCTGTATTTACAGTATATATACTGTGTATATATATATATATATATATATATATATAATGCATTAATTGTCATAAATTTTTCAGAACATGTGTAATGCCCACCCTGTTTCACAATAATTTAAGATCACTTACACATAGACCTATGTTATCTTCGGAACATTACAATTTTATTTGCATGGGTATCCGAGGGAATGAGCACATTTTTGCAACTGTATCGTCAGATATCAAACCTCTCTTATGGTAATGTATACTTCAATCTGAACTATCGAACAAAGCTCCGTGAAATAAAGAGACCTGGTAAACTTCATCGTGTGACAGCAGACGAAGAAATAATTATAGTTCGACTGCGGGTTGAATATCGCGTTTTTAGTCACACTCACCTTCTTTGAGATGACACTGTGTTATCATTGCTGTGTCTCACTCGCTGTGAAACATTATTTCTACAAATGATGCCTCCTTAGATTATTTATGACGCAGTTGCCTAGTAGCTTACGCGAAACGCTTCTCAATGATTCTGCAGTACTTCATACGGTGCTATAGTTTGTTCATGTTATCCCTTACAGAGATCGTGTTTAAACTTTCCTTATTTTATATGTATGTATTGTTTTTTTTTGTGTATTTTTTATTTTTTACGATTCATTATTTCTAATTGTACAGAGTCCTCGTTTGTGCGCCTGGCCGTTTAACAAGGATTTTCTTGGCAAGGGGAAGCACGCTGTTTGCCGACGGAGTCGATTATTCATAGTCCCTTACATTCAAGCGCGTAAATTTCTCATGCATATTTTAACTACAATAACCACATGCCTTCTTATAAGAAGATGGAAAGGATGTCCTTGTGCCGCCACACATCTCGCACATCTATTAAGAAAATGTGCATTAGTTCTTCATCTGAAGTTACAACAATTTCTGTTCTTTCAACTTATTTGGGTTATTCCGATACGCTTCAGTGTCGCTACATGGCCATTTAAATAAAACGACGTTTCGTCCGAAAAGAAACTGAACTCGGGTCAATAGAGCGATCATTAAATTATCCATTACCCAACTGCAGAAATTAACTCTACTCACATTATCACGTGGTTGCAATTCCTGAGTTACAATTATCTTTTAGGGTTTTAATTTTAAAAGTTTACGTGGCATTCCAGGTCGAGGTTTGCGAAATTCCTGATTTCTGTGCAAGCTTTCTGAGAGATTTCTTTGGACTTCGTTCTAACTTTTCTCCGATTCATATAGTTTTATCTCTGTAAAAACATGGTTTTTCTTTCAGTGATTTAGGTAAACCAGATCTGTTCTTGATAAGAAACCGTAAAAAGCAGAGTTAGAACGGAGTCGAAAGAAATCTGTGAGAAAGCTTGCACAGAAATTAGGAATTTCCCAAACCTCGAATTGCAATGCCACTAAACTTTCAAAATTAAAACGCAATAAGGTAACTGTAGCTCAGGAATTGCAAACACGCGATAATGTGAATAGAGCTAATTTCTGTAATTAGGTGTTGGATATTGTTAATGATTGCTCTATTAACCGGCGTGTATATATTACGGACGAAACGTGGATTTATTTAATGGTCATGTAGCGGCACTAAAGAGTATCGGAATAACCCACATATGTTGAAAGAACTGAAAGAAAATAGAAATTGTTGCAATTTCTGAAGAAGAATTAATGAGTGTTATGCAAATTTTTCTAAAAGTGTGAGAGATGTGTGGCGGCACAAGGGCATCTTCTGTGACGAAGGTACAATAAAATCCTACAGTAACAATAAACTTAATAAACAACATAAACAAAATAAATGATTATTAAACTCTATAGGCTCTTCTCGTCCCTTGTGGTTATTGTAGTTATAATTTGCATGAGAAATCTATGCTCTTGAATTTAAGGGGCTATGAAAATCCGGCAAATGGCGCGCTTCACATACCGAGCAAATCCCCGTTAAGCCGGCCACGCGTCCAAGTGAGGACTCTGTATATCTTTTGTGACATGAAGTTCTAGTATTAAAATGTATGGGCGCTAAAGGCCTTTGAAAATGAGGCGCCTTAAACCTAATTCCCTCGCACGCATGCACGGACACACACACATACATACATACATACATACATACATACATACATACATACATACATACATACATACATACATACATACATACATACATACATACATACATACATACATACATACATACATACATACATACATACATACATACATACATACATACATACATACATACATACATACATACATACATACATACATACATACATACATACATACTAGAAAAGAACAAAACAATAAAACACTAAGAAAAAGTCACAGATTACTAATGGCTATATGTTCTAAGGCAAGAAGACAAGTGAAGGTAATAAATATAGCGATTACTAATCTGCGACTTTTTCTTAGTGCTTTATCCTTTTCTGCTTTTCTAAGTATTGTTATTTTAGTTACATTGTTAATAGTGTTACATTATTTTTCATTTACATTCATATATACATACGAACATACAATATATTCACATTCATACATATACATACGCACTCCTTTGATATTTTTTTCGGGCGTAAAAATCCTAAGTATGGTTTCCTTCGGAAGGGAAGTAAAGCCGTGGGTCCCGTGTCGTACATTTACGACACGAAAAAGGACCTCAAGCTTGAAAGAAGAGGCCTCTGAGCGAAATTTGTCGGCCGTTTCACGCCCTGAGTTGAATGGGACGCTGATGACCTGAGATGTTAAAGAGCGTCCATAAATAAATCAATAAAAAAAATCCTTGGACATTCTGGTGCTGTTTGGAAATGGAAATATGAAGAAAGTCGCTATCCAGGTTATTGATTGATTACATAGTTAATTTCCTTGTTCAAGTAATTAAACATTTTTTCTATTAATTATCTTGTTATATGAGAAATTCTGTTAACAAAATAATAGGTTTTTGCACATTTACGAAGATGTTTATATAAATACATCACTTCTCAAAATGTTTGCTGCTCTTTAACTGAAATTAAATTAAATTACTAATGCATCTATATCTCAAAACATGATTTATATCTAAAGACCATTTTGCCCCAAAACGCTTAAATTTCTGTTTATTAATAAGAAGATGGAAAAAAAAAAGATAAAGGAAGATGTTAAAAATTTTAGTAATAAAAATAAATTAAATATATCTATATTATCTGAAATGGTTAAGTTTATTTCTCTTCCCGAAGTCCCCTGTCAGCCTAGTAGACGATAACTCTTTATTCAGACCCCACTTGTGTACGAGCGTGTTTCCACATATGCTATGCTGTTTTACGTCTTTGCAAGGAATAACATACCGTTTATTTCATTTGGTTCCGATTCGTCTAGCCTCATAAATCAGATCTTTGTGCGTAACTTTATTGTGTCGTAAGGTTAGGATTTCACATTGAATTTTCTCGTTCTAGCATTACGTAAGGCCTATAAAAGCACATTCACACAATGCAGACATACTCCATTTAGTGTGAACAATTGACCATGCTATGCACTGCAAAGCGACTAAACTCCCGTGAAATAAACAAGAGGAAAAGAGAGAAGTTGAAGACCTGAAAGAGGATAATAAAAACAGAAACAGCAAAAGCAAAAGAAGCAAATAAAAAGCATGTACGCGAAAGAAATTAATGATGGGATAGTGTTTCGCCCTGTCCTACACCAACAGTGCAAGATATTGATTTAATTTTTAATAGTCAACTGGTACCACAAGCTTTGTGCACGTTCCATCAGTCAGTCCCTTTGCGTGTACAGGTAATAAAGCAGAACGCGTAGGAATTCGAGCGGCAGCTCACTGACTGACTGACTTGCATCAGCTGTTCCCCCTTCCCCTCTCGGCTGCTGGACCCGACGTTTCCATTTCCGCACGCCTGACCTTGAAACGTAAACAGTTGAAAACGAATCTCGACCCTGGTTTGTGTCGTGCCATATTAGCCCAGGAGGCTGTTACTATGTGTAATTTTCTTGGTGGGAGGAAAAAGAGCAGTTATTTGCACTTCGAAATCGAAAACAGAGCGTGAAAGTATGAAGTTAATTCCACATGGGACGGGAGAGAAAGAGAAGGAAACTTTGCAGTCAAGCGAAAATCGTCGGTTATGATGTCACTGGTCACGGTCTAAGACAGAGAGGCCTTCGCAAAAGACACTTGTTTTGTCACGTCATGAATTTTAGATTCCTTTGCGTAAATTCTTGTAGTGTGGTGCTGTTTAGAACAAAAGACCGGAAGATGAAACAATAACTAACCTAGGTTCAAAAAATATTTCTCTAAATAACTCGTAAACATAAACTACGAAATAAAATAAAAAAAAATAAAATAAAATAAAAATTATGTTTTATACACATCAATATATAGATAGTTTTCATTTCAAAAACTTCCCATCCTGAATAGCAAGTTGTTATTTAATTTAATTAAAACTTCCAAATTTCACCCCCGTCTTTTGATACGTTAATTTTAGAGGATATATTTGTTATCAGCGGAGCCCGAAAGTTCAGGTATTTATTTTGGTTAAAATAGACAGGCGAAAAGACACAAAAAATATTGAAAATATGTAGCAATATAATTAAGATAGGTATTTATTAAAAGAGAAAGCAGAGAGTAAAATAATTCAATAATAATGAGAATAGGTATATAAGATATCAAATTTCTTTATCACATAATTAAAGTACTTAAGTTTACTTTTCTTGGTTACAAGCAACAACTTTTTTTTTTTTTTTTTTTTTTTTTTTTTTTTCCAAAATATCAACTGTCATAGTCAGCCGCTAGTCAGAGAGAATATTTGTCGTCATGGAAAAAGAACGTTCTATTTCCACTGAAGTGATTGCAGCATATTTAAAACAAGCTATTTCTGAAGGATTAATACGAGTTACAAAAGAACATTCACTTTTCAGGACATGAGGAAATGTTGATCAAAACAAAGCAAAGTAGTTTTGAATAGTCCTGGCGAATGAGCAAAAGATGCGCAGTGGTGTTTGGTCGAGTTCATTTTCTGTTTATTCTTTATAGGGGAATCAGGTTAGTATCTCTCTTACTTCCGTACTAAACACTTTGTAGGGGCGGCTTATTGCACAGCTGAAAAGTTATCCCACAATAAATTTCCTAGAAATGCCTCCCGCAGATCGATATAAGGTAATTCGCCAGGACTATTCAGAATTACATTACTTCCCTCATTCTCTCTATTTCCTGGTAACCATGTATTCCTTCCACTAATGAAGGTTCTGCTATTAAAAGAGCTTAAGTGAATGGGTCAAGGAGAAAGTTTTTGACATCTTGAAAATAAATAAATGTGTAACAAGGTTCTCAACAGATATTTTTGTTAGGTGAATTGCTATAATATGTATAGTTTTTTTTTTTTTTTTTTTTTTTCTTTTCGATATATTGAAATTCTTTATGTGCTTTTAAAATGCATAAATAATCGCAGAAAAAATCCATAACGATCCAAAACAGGCAAACCGATCCCAAATGTACGGAAACATGTTCATTCTATCTGACTCTTAAGTGTAGAGGATGCCAAAAAAATGTATGCACATTTGAAGCAAAGAAAAAACTGCGTTAACATAACAAAACTGAATTCACACAAGCAGAAAATGATGAGCACTAATCATCTTAGACTTTTACAGTTACAACAGTTGCTCAACTAAGTACGTTGAACTACTGATTGAGCAACGTTTGCGAAAGTGTCCTCAGCGATTGCAGCACATGCCGTTTCAATTTCCTCCCGAAGTGCTGCCAGTGTAACCGGTTTTCTACGGTATACGGTACCACGAGTCTCAAATGCGTGCAATTGTTACTCCCGTTGGCGGTTCTGTCCTGTCCACATATCTCCATTGCCTTTGACTTCAACAACATACTCGATATTCCAATATCACTTCAAAATTACTTTCAGCTGTTTAAACGATAATATTAGCTCCATTTTGTTGTAGCAAATCTATCATAATGTATGTGAGTCACATCTGTTTACAGAACATCATGCTAAACATTACTGTTGTTTTTCTGTCCAACTTTGAAATATAATAGATAACTGTGTGTATACATTTTATGGCACTCTCGGTATACCCACCCATATAAAAAGGCATTTTGCCTAACTTCCGGGCTCTGGTTATCACATCTTTTATTGCTTTAATGTTCCAACCTGGATGGTTGTTAGAAAGATCAGAATATGAGCGGATTAGTTAGAAGATCCAAAATAGATAATATTACTGTAATTTTACTCAAAATATATTTTTTCATGACTCTAGGTAGAACAATTTTTTCTACTTTCGTAATTCAAGCATCAATAACTACAGTCCAAGTTGGAATCCAACGATAGAAGACAAAAGATGTTATAACAATTGCATGCTCTTTAAGTTAAGCATCAAATATAGAGATGTCATTTGAAATTTCAGAGTGGGGTGGCTGAGGGTATTACAGTAAAACCTACAATTTAATCACAATTGATTTTAAATTTTATTTGGTTTTTGTTTAAATTTTGAACTGAATAAAAAATAAACCAATTGCAGGTCGAAAAAGCAATTTATTTTGTGTAAAACTATAATTATTAATTTTACAGCTATAAATCTTTTTTTGGAATTCCTAATTAATTCGCTTACATTCTGCTTCTTATTATAATTAAATGCTCCAAAGTCGAACAAAAATAATAATTCAGGTTGCCAGACACCGTCACACTGCTCCAGCCCACTCTCCCTGGCAGTTTCGACCTTGTAAGTAACTAAAGAAATGTAAGAGCGGAAAATTCGTAGAAAACTTTCAAACATTCGCGTAAGTGAGCACCAGAATCTACGACAAAAATCAACATCAGGATGGCCGGCCATAGGACCTTCCACCTGAGCCATCCGCAGCAGGCACCACAATGGCATTGAAGTAGAAAATGTAGAAGACAGAGTCGTTTCGATTGTCTCCTCTCTCCACATTTTTCAGATTTCCTTGTAGGACTACGCAAATATATTTTAACCCAAAAATGTCTCATAGCTGCACATGATTTTGGAGAAAGCAAAGAGTTACTGGCAGTCATTTTGAACTGGTTATTACAGTTGTTTAGCAAATATTGAGAGTCATGTCTCCTGGATGTAAGAGTTTTATGTTTTTTCCTAAAATCATTAACTCAATAAGGTGTCTGAATTTCTTCTTTAGCAACTACATATGTCATTTCAGCTTTAAAAGCTCAAAACAAATTAAAAGAAAAAAGAAAGAAAAGAAAAGAAAAAGAACGTAGAAAATATATAATAAAAATATTCTCAAAGACTGTGAATCTCTCACAACATTTGCAAGTAATCCTATTACCTTCATAAGTAAAATCAAAGTAACCTTATTACAACTTTAATACTTTTGTGAGAACGCATTTAATCTTCTCACGACAGTAACGTTAATTAAAGAGCTAAATTTTCTTGTTTAGTTTGTTTCACTGCCAATGCGTGGGTAAGTCGTTTGCACTTTTGTTTTCTCAGGTATCGTCCACATTAGCGTGCTCCATGGGAGTGAACCGTACCCAACACAATTACTGGGATGTCTTTTCTCCTGCCTTGCGTGATAGGTTATAAATCACTCGAATCGACTTCTACGAAGCGAATCCGTAAACGGGAGAGCTTGTGCCAACTTCCTTCTACTGATTAACTGGAATAATCTTTAACTATAAGCGGAACGCAAGATGATATTCCTAACGAGCAAACCAGTCTCGTGTTTTTCTGCAGAAACTCTCTCGAGCATGAGAGACCAAAGTGTGTAGTTTAAATAATATAGTAAAACACTAATAGGCAAGGGGAAGAGCAAGTGTTCATAGTATTGATAGTTTTATTTAAAAAACGTGAACGATTTTCTACACTTGTAATTAAAGACCGTTGACTTAAAAAGAAAGTATTAAATGAGCATTATATTTTAAAATAATGTTATATTTTGGACAGTTCTTCCTGTATTTATAAACAAATATATTAATCAACCCTTTTCCTTCGCTACGTATTGCCATTAGTTGTTTGAATTGTTGAAAACTGATTACTGATTTTTTGATAATATTATCCTCTGTAACAGAGCGTGGATTTTTGTAAGCTATACTAAGAGATGGAATTTAAAATTAATGCAAAATCTAATTTATGCTAAATATATCAAATGACTGTGTAATTTATAATAAAATGTTTCCCATGTTCAAATTTATGGTACGTGTCTATCTTTAATGTAATTGATAGTTAAAATATATATTACAATAAATAATAAAAATAATAATGTACCCTCTATTACTACGTTGAATCTAAAATCCAAATAAGGGTATTTAAGAATGAGATGTAAAAATGATTAGTTATTGTAAATTGTTAAAATAAAATGAGTACATCATTCGATATTACCACAATACAAATCAAACTGGCGAAATACTTTATTTTAAATTAATATCGTGCAGTAGTTCTTCCATTATACAAAATCGCAGAAGAGGGCAGACATAATCATCTGGAAGGAGACAATGCTAGCCTTCACAGAAACGAAAGATTCACTTCTCCCTCAAAATGAAGTTACAAGTCACTACTAGCGTACTGAGTCTTCGTCCATATTATTAGTAAAGTTCTACCTGTGTCAAAGTTAGTGCCAAGAAGAAAATATTTCAGTTCATCAATACATAGAGACAACATACAAGTTTTGGGTAGGCCCAGCCCGGCATTCTTATGTATGGCTCGTTATTGCCTGTTTGCTAACAATGATCAAGAAATGAAAAAGCTAATTGCATGGTGAAGTGAGGAACTAATGGCTGTTAGGCATATTTCAACACCTACAAGAGTGCAGGTAAACTAAAAAATATCAGGACCAGATGCAAACACCCAGAAAGACCTGTATCCATCTTTTTCTCAAGAATTCTAGTAAAAAGTGTAGTTTCAGAAATAAATTTAACGTTTAATCACTATATAGTTTAAGAACTAGGAAAATTATTTTATTATATTATATTTGAATTTTCTTTTGTTGTTCTGTGCATTTTCAGCCAACGTAAACGTTCCAGTATTGGTATCTTGGGAAGCAGAAAGTGTTAAAAAGCTTTGCGAGAAAATATCAGGCCTACTAACCATATGATGACCGGCGCGGACTGCATGGGAAGATAAGCCAACGCTCACGGCCAGTCCTGCAACACTAGAAGTCGGTGATAGAAACGCGTTCTAATGCACATGTATTTGAATACTCACCCACATCACGCAAGGAGGGGTTGAAACTACCTGTCTTTATTTTTTACGCGCATCTGCTCTTGAAATTACAAATTACTCTTCTAATTCTTGGATACATGAATTGTTTAATTATTTATTTAATTTATTTATTTGGTTTATTTACGGACGTTCTTTAACATCACAGATCATCCCATTTAATTCAGGGTGTGAAACGGCCGATCAAAAGCCTTTTCTTTCAGGCTTCAGGTTCTTTTACGTGTGGCAAATCTGCGACATAGGACCCACGGTTTCACTTTCCTTCCGAAGAAAGCCCTACTTGGATTTTTACTTGGGGCTACTATTGATACAGCTTTAAGTAAGGGATGTGCATTTTATTCCGTTCTAACGTTCGTAATCGTCTGTTTTATATGATAGACTCTGTTTTCTCAAATCGTATGTTCGAATTTCTCAGGTTGAATACCGTTCAAACTTTGTGTTCATTAATTCTGCGTTCTTGCTGCATTTCTACCAACGTTGAAAAGCAAAATTACATTGTTATATGCTATATCGGGGAAACAGACAGACATACATACGGTATCTATACTAAATGCAAAAGTTAATGACTATGAAGGTCAGCCATTCCCTGCGCAGAAGCGTTGACTAAGTGGGTGATGGCGGACGGAACTGCACATAAGAACAATCCTGAATGATCAGTTCTTGAGCTTTTGAGCAGATATTTGCGCTACTCTTGGAATAATTTTAATTTGTAGCTTTAATAATATTTTCCTGCTTTAACTGCACAACACTCCGCATTTGTGTATAGAGGAATCACTTATGCCTACTTCCTGATATATTTTAACCAGATACACTGAACTCGAACGTAGTGTTTACATGTACATGCTTAGCTTGTATTTAGTTTACTGCTGAATAGCAAGAATCCAGCGTGAATTACAGATCACTAATTACGCATCGTATAAACCAGAAATTTGTACATACATGTTCAGAAATTTACAATTTTTGTAATTATAATATTCATGTAATTGTATTTTAAATATTTTAGCTGATGCCCTCTTAACTATTATGACATAACTGACAACACAGCATGATTGTAGCATGCTCCATCTTTATGCCATAAAGTTTTGCGTCTACTTTATTCTGTTACCTAGTACATGAGAAATACTTGGTTCAAATAAACACAGTTATGTGTACGTTTGCAGTATTAAAAAACGAAAACAAAAATGTTGGGAAAGTTGCTTTTATCTCTTTTGTATGACTTTAGAGCAAATATTTAAATGCAAATGAAATGGTTAAAATGGAAAAATAAACAGAGATAATTGTGTAACAGAAATATTACGAAGAAGAACATAAAATACGAAATGAATGTCAGACTTAGAAACAACATATAGAATGGTATGACAGTCTCCTCAGTGAGGGCATACAATAAAGATGAGCTTTCGTAGATCCAAAGCAGCGTACGTAAAAATGTACCTATAAAAAGATATGTGGACATTCAAGAAGATCAAAAGATGAAAGAATTTAATAACTGCGTTAAACGTAGAGGGACAACTGGAAATAACTCTAGACAGAATGCGAAATGGTAGAATTTTTAAAGGAACATTGTGCATGACAAAGCACTAAGGAAAATAAGCGCAAAAAATCTTAGAAGAGATGGGCATAGCAGCTGGGAGCCGGAAAGGATGAAAGACTTAAACCACAAAGAAAGACATGAATTATATATTCGAGATATTAATATTTGCATTTCTATTCTATTAGTATCTTTCAACGGTATAGTTTCTGTTCACTTTACGTAACATAATATAGATTAGTCATGTTCAGACGTGTGGGATAAAAACGTGGAATAAACATTAACACAATAAATATTTCAACATTTTAAAATTCGCATGTACTTAACTAAGAACGATATTGCAAACCATGTTGAGTTGTGTCAGTTAAACAGGGGCACTTTTCTTTTTCTTTGTCTGTTTAGCTTTCTCCGACACTCCGAGACAATCTCCTTACATAGAGCTAACACACATAGAGTACACGTACACGCTGAGGGGCTCCCTGAACGGGTGTTCAGTACAATGTCAGTGCCATCTCGAAAATATCACAAATACAGAAAGACACACACATAGAGATGGATAAAGAAGAATAATGAAATTATTCGTGTAAGAAATACAATAACCTGCCTTTCACCGCTAAAAATGGACAGAGGAAAGTCCTCAGTCAAGTAGTCAGCGGCAGGATTCGCGCCAGATACGACTTCCGAGCATTCTGCCTGAGCCAATCCGCTCGGTACGGAGACATTTGAGAAAACTGCAGCTATGCTTCGGTTTTTATCATTTTACTAATGTAACAACGTAAAACGATTTATGACACGACTTTCTTCAACACTCTTTCCCTCCCACTTTAAATTAAAGATACCTACCCTTTAATGTAATAAGTATTTGCATTGGGTTGTTAGAGGCCGAAGAGGGTATTTCAGCCTTGGGGCCCATAATGGAGGCGCTCCGAGAGGAAGGGACAGGGTGAGAGAGACACTGGGCGGCTAGAATCCACGTGCTGTAATGCACAGAAATAGACGGAGTTCCTAACAGTGTTTCCATATACCCCCAACCTCTTCAGGAATTTGAACCACCCAAAAGAGCCGATTTCATAACAGATGCCGGGGCAGAAACCTTTCCAAAGCGCAAACTATTGGCTCGCCGTATCAGTCCATTTCGCCCTGACACTTTCGACTCTGTAAAAGAACCAACGGAATGAAATGATATGTAACATTCCTGGAGAAAAAAGATCGATCCCAACATTTTCGTAAGGGACCAGGGAGGAAAGAAGAAGAAGAAAACCCGCCTGAGTTATCCCACTTGGATGTAACAAGTGAAAGGCAAAAGGTTTCTAGCATTGTTTCATATATTATTTCGGGTTTAAATACTTTTTGAAACTTATAAAAAAAAAACACCCAAAAGTAGTGTCTGGAGATCTAGCATTGCACTGGATCAAACATGTTAAGTTTTTCCTTCCCTAAAATTATAGAGCCCGGTCAAATATTAGAATTGGGTTATCTATTGCACTTTCATATACTTCTCCTTACCATTAAGAAATAACTAAAATCTTTCGACAGCACTTTAATTCCACATTTGAATTTTTTGCAGTGTCATTTAACGTGAATAACTCTAAATCTGCGACGATGCTTTTGTGCAGACTCAAATTATAATTGAAGGAAATTAGAGACGCAGTGATTCTGAAAAGGAAGTTTTGCCCGGTTATCATTTGTTTGTGCATGTGTAATGATGGTTGTCATTTTTGCACAATGACAGGTGTCTCCAAATAAAATTGATTCCAAGTTCATTGAAATTTCGACGCTCAGCCAGTTATAGCAGTACTGATGTTCATCTGTTTTGTAACAACTCCATTACCAAATGGCGTGCAACTTCCAAGTTAAGACAAAGACAATGTGAGGTAAGAGTTTGAATACGAAGCATTGAGATTCTTGCCTACAGAGAAACAATTAAACTGTATGAAATAACGGTTGTCAGAATTGACAGAAACGTTTCGGTACCTACCTCTGGACAAAAACATGAATAACACTTGTGTAGAAGTAAACGCTTGTTCATTGCAGGTCTTGGATATGTTAATTATTTTTTACTAATATTCCAGGACAGCTCAATAATCTAAACGAGATTAATGGTCATTTTTTTAAAAAAGTTAACGAATAAAATTTATCGAATCTCTCTGGGTAGTAATTAATAGAAAGTGGAAATGTATGAAAGGAAAGTTTAAACTCGCCAAATCTCTAAAACATGAAAAAATATTAACGTTTTGACAACAATATTAGCGTATCCAAACTAATAACACACACGCACGCACACATATATAAGTATATATAAGGTTCGTTAAAAAGTTGTGAATTGCACCAAAACAGGAACAAAGGAGATAGGCACACAATTTACTCGATATTTTGGATAGTTAAGTATCCTTTTTCACAGTGTACAGATCTCTTTTTTGTCAGGTATTCAAGAGGTGATCTGTACACTGTGAAGGATATTTAACTTTCCAAAATATCATCTGAATTGTGTGTCTATTTTCGTTGCTACTGTTTTTATGGGCACTTCACAGTTTTTTAACGAACCTTATGTGTACTACTCTTGTGAGTGTTTTCTGTATTTTCTTATTTAGTGCATATATTGTAATGTACATATATTTAAGTTAGAACTGTATTATACACTATTTTGACAATTAATTTCATAGAGGTTTATTGAAGTTTTAATTATTTCAGAACCACTCATAAGTAAAATTCTTTTATTTGTTTATTTAATGAATTAATTTTATGAATTTTCTTCTGTAGTTCATTATTTGCTTCATAGACATGAACAAAACGCTTCATAAGCAAGTGCTAAATAAAATACAATGCAGTGCAGCCAACACTGGAATGTGCTACAATTCTGTTTAATTTTTTTTAAATTTATAAGCATCAACATTAGATAAACATCTGACAATTGGGCATGACGCGGGAAAATTTAAAGAAATACTGGAAAATGAAGACTGCGAAGCAGAAATTGAGAAACATGGGTTACAGAAAATATGTTTATGCATGGGGACCTATAAAGTTAAAAGCGTTTTCCTGTCACCCCTAAGACCTGTTGCACATTACCACTAGAAATGTTAATAATTAAAAACCACTGTTTCGTATGCAAACTCACGCTTTTCAAACAGCTTCTTTGTCGCCTTTTTTGAGCGCAAAGAGTTTTTTCGCCTATATGCTTCGCCCAACGAATCTTTTCTCTCTCTCTTTCTCCCTTTGCGATAATGACTGTGTACCCACCCAACGGGCGCATAAAGGAGACTTGGATGAAGCTGTTCATTATAAAGGTTTTTAAACTCAAAGAATCAAATGACATTTGTATCTATAACGTGAGCGGAATGTTACAGTTTCAATAAGTATGATTTTTCAATTCAAGGAAGAAGTTATTTCATCTACTTTTGTTGAACGAGGACTGTTCAATAAAGAATGATATTAATTTTTTGCTAGCCTAATTTCCCGTACTAAAATTTAACTTTACAACGTTTTGTTAACGTAATGTGTAATGTACATATGTTTCTTGTTTTACTGTTGTCACTTCCAGTTCTTGCCTACAGCCAGAAAGATGGAGTGACATGCCAAGAACAAATCTTCAGTATGCCATGTTACAGGAGTCTATAGAGAATTTGTTCTTCCTTATTGTACAGCTAGAAGGTGATTCAAATTGTTTGAAGAGGGGAGACAGTCAATTCAAAGTAAGGGGCTGGTGTCAGTATGGCAGAGGATCGTCGAGTGACATAAGAACACTGCGAGAAGTTCTGAGCATTTCACTGTGTGTTGCTAACTGAAAAGTTGCACGTCACACGGTGGGTTGCAAGATTGCCGATTCCTGAACGGACGTTCGCGTGCACGTTGTTACATAAACATAAAGAGTTTCTTAGGTTATCATTGCTGATGAAACTTGGCTACATCATTTCCATCCTTAGAGCAATCAGAGCAAAGCTCTATATGGTCACCAACAGTAAAATAATAAAAAGTGGTGGTTTCTGGTGGGAAAACTATTCCATCTCATTTTTCAATATTCAAGATATGGTTTACCAGCATGTCAGCAATACTACAGAGATGTCTGAAAACTCTACAGGGTCATATCATAAGAAAAGGTCACATTTCCCTGCAACAGGCTGGATGCTACACCACGATAATGCATTGCCGCACTGCGCAAATGTTGTTGCTGATATCTCAAAAAAATTAATGTAAAGTGAATCCCTACCCTGTTTATAGACCTTTAGCGTGTGACTTTTCCTTTTACCCAAATTGAAGAAACATCTTCTTAGGAAGCATTTTTCATCTTCAAAAGCACTTGCACTGTGTGTTATCAATAGGAGCAGTTTTTGTTATTATAGCAGGATTACTCACTGATATGGTTTAATTTTAGAATATACTATAAACTCTAAATAATAAAAGTAAATTCTCACAATTAAAAAGGATTTAATAGAGATTCTTTTGTGAATATGTTTAAGTTGTTTGATAACAAATGAATAAAGAAAAGATGGGTAAGTGATTCTGAAGAACCTGAGACTCTGGTAACTACTTTGAGAAAAATCATCAAGATGCTTAAAGTTATATTCTCAAAAATTATGATAATTCTTGATTGAACATCCAGCCCTTCTTTGTACTTGCTACAAATATTGACCCATGTCTTGACCGTTTTCCTCACCTTGCGCTGCATTTCAATATTACCTCAGCAGTCTTTTGTCAGTTCTCATTTTCTTCACATGTTCAAAAGACACTAGTCTTATTTTTTTAATCTTCAATTATATCTGTAACCGAAGAGGTTTCTTGTTTTGTATCCCCCCACACACAACTAGCTCGAATTAGAATAAAAAAAATTGGAATCAGAGTAGGAAAAATTCGATCAAGGCCGGAACTCGAAACACGAATCTTCGGCGCTCCTGTCCGGCCAGAACTGCGAATCTCTCCCATCTGAGCCTGTTATCAGCTTACAGAGATTTCTTAAAAGATGGAATACTTATAGTTCAGGTTACAGGTATAGTTAACCACACTGTTAGGGTTAATTTATCATGTTAAATATGATTTTTTACACAAATCGAGTCCTCCAAGGGGTAAAACATCTGCAATAAGCTAACATGAAATCCTCAAGCTATACATACTCAGATGTGTGGCTGTGGCAGATAGCTCAGCGACACAGAAGTCTCCAAGTTTATCTGCCTGTTCCACTTCGTATTATCATTCTCCAAAACTATATTTTTGTGAAAAAAAATTATCTTTGTATATTCCAGATCTCCAATGTTTAACTTAACACCGAGTTCTCCATAAATTCTTATATTTTAGAATTATGACTCCATAGGATAGTGACAAGAAAACTAAAATAAATGCTATGAACAAAAACACACTATACTACGATTTAAAAGATGTAGTTTTGGAATAAGGAAATAAAAAAATTAATAAAAAGGATTTATATATACTTGGGGGAAATTAAGGAAAAATGGAAACCGTGAGTTTGACATTAATAAGCATCAGTAACAAATTAAATAGTGGCTTATGAGACCTAAATGTAAATTCTAAAACAAAAACAAAACGGGTTAATAAATTTGTAAATAATAAATTAACCCAGGGAGCAGAATCACGGGAGTTAAAAACTTAATTTACTGTCGATTGAAACGCATTTTTAGCGGAACTCTGCAAGGATTTCTAGTTGAGAAAGAAGGAACAGTATTATTAAAAGAAAGCGATGTATTAGATTTAATAAAAAAGAAAAGGTCGAATGGTAGGGAAAATACATTCCCAAAGAAAATATTGGAATGAGTTCCATGAATAGAAGAAAAACAAGAATTATCCAAATTAACTAGTGAACGGAGTTGTAAGCAAAACTGGAATATGATCACGAGAAGAACTAAGAACAACTAATTGTGCGCAGGGAGATATTTTAACACATTTAGCCTTTCTGCTGCTTTAGTCTGGGTTACTTAACCCTCTCGTATGAAAATATTGGGGTATTATCTTATACTGTCAGCATTTCATCATCTCTAAAAACTAAATGCTATCTATATTGCTGACATTGTATTGATTTTCTATTACATTTTCAATAGATATAGATGTTTCAATGCTGAGAAAATAGAGCTCTGCACAGAAATAGTCTCAGCGACTTGGCGATATGATGATGAAGCACAACTCTCCGGATACAGGAGTTGCACCTACCCTGCAGAACGAGGGTAGACTGAATGCATCTTCAGCGTGTTGTAGCTTTCCCATGTAGTATTTAGTTTTTGATTCTACTATACCGACTCACGAGCTCAAGTAGAATTGTTGTTATTAAATCCAGCGTTTCTCAAATTACTCGAGTACGTTACAATAAAAAGACAAATATTTAAGAAATATGCATTTATTTGTTTGTTTATAACTTCAAAATTTTGAAACCGGCATAATATTTTTTTTTTTTTTTTATGAGTCAAATGAAAAATTGTTGCAAACAAACGTCTTTTAACACCACAAGACTCTTTTTTGTGATTTTAAACATTGAGTTAAATCTTAGAAATTATATACAGTCTTCAGATTAAAGGTTGCTTTCGATGTGTAATAAAATCTCATAAAGTAAGACAATTACTTGCTGAAAAGTAATATTATTTTTAGAAAGTTTTATACTTTCCACACTTATCTTGCCTTCTTTTTATAATAGTGATCGTTAGAGCCTATGCTTTCAATAAGGGAAAATTTGCCATGTCATAACTTTAGTATATAATTATTTCTTAGGAAATGATTTGATAAAACTGACGTTATTCCTTTACAATGTTTGCACTTCCTTTAAAGTTAAAATAAATTCCAACCATCCATCTCCACTCAATTTATCCTCTTCTATGCCAATTTAGATATATGTTGGAGAAGTTGTTTTAATTTTTACTCAATATATAAACTGATCTGTTTATTTTAATAAAGTTATTTTAAATAAATAGATTGGGAAGTTTTGAAATGAAAGCTCCGTGTAACTTATTTGAACCACATTACAATTCTAACAATCATACGCTAGTTCAACATAATGATAACAGTTTCTAGTCCTTTAACCTCTTAGGCACTTAAGCCGGAAAGTGTATAAAAATATATTATTTGGAATCAGAGTCAAATAGCAAAAATTCAAGGCAATGCCGGGACTCGAAATACGGGTTTTTCGCTTGCCGTGCCGATGCATTTACCATCTGATTTACCGTGCTCTCCCGCGAACATCTCCATCGAAGTTTAACATACCTTCTAGAATTCTAAGGTTATCTCGTTGAAATCTTCGTTATGTTAAGATTTGGGGCCAGAGTCAGGTAGGAAAAATTCGAGGTCACGGCCGAGACTTGAACTTGCGGCGCTCTTGCCATCTGAGCTACCGTACTCTGTCCGGCCATAGCCGCGAATCTCCCCCTGTGAACCATTGGTTATATTTATGCCGAATTTTCAAATAGCAGGTGAAGTAATTAAATTTTATTTGCCATCACAATTGTGAAATACGACATGTCCTGTCTAGAACGCAAATCAAGAGAAATACAACAGCAATCATCGTAAAAATATTCAGTTATTAAAACCCCGATAAAATATGCAATTCACACTTCAAAATAAGTGCATGGGTTAATATAATATGTAAGAAATGTATATAGTAATACTTTTTCAAAGTTGTCTCAAGCACAAAGAAACAGAAGATCTATTTCTAGGCAGTATGGCCTGTTTCGGAAATCGATTAAAAATAATCTAAAACTGGAAGCAGTAAAAATAAGATGTTTACAGCGGTTACTTTGGTTCCTGATTTGCTGGAAGACAATCCTTTTGGTTCCTCTGGTCTAGTTATAGGCTTTGAAAGGCATTCCCAAAAGTCTAGAATACCCCCAACTAAAGAACAGACTTTAGTTGTCGCACTGAGGATACTGGTGAAAAACAGGAGGCAGAGGAGAAGAAACAGAACAAAAAATAGTAACAAAGAGAGAGAGAGAGAGAGTGAGAAAGAGAGGAAGGAGGAAGGAAACGAAGCAGGCAGCAAGAGAAGACGGACTGGAGCGGAGAACTGCCTAGCAGTCCCCGCCGTTGTCATGGTAACCACGTGGAGGAAACGAGAGATAGGCCTGCAGCACTGAGAGAAAGAGAACAAGAGTCTTGTTTGGAGAGCAAGCAAGGGAGTACTGCTTCGCCTGGCTGTGGCAATACTGCAGCAGAATCAGCCAACCAAACAAGTTTACTGCATCGTTGTCAGATCCTTCCTGTCTTGGTTGAAGGTTGCAGCGCAGAAAAAAAAAAAGTTCCCTTCCTTCTTCAACTTTTCAGACGTTGTACTTAATGAGAGATTAAAAATATACATATTTTATGCTTCTGTCTTTCTCTAGAAAGACACGCTGCCAGTAGAGAAGCACCATCAAGCTTTTGTCCCTAACGTCAAACTCTGGTTCATTTTCATACAAGAAGACTGGAAGTTTTCAGAGTGTCTAATATTGTAATATTAACGAAACAATGTGAAATTTCACTCTCTTGCTTAGTTCTTCTTCAATTGACTAAGCCATGGATTTCTTCTTTGGTCGCTTACTTTTATGAACTTGAACCGTTTAATTCACTCATTTTACAAACAAGACTTCTGGCTATTTGGGGGGGGGGGGTTGAAAGGTTAATTCAAAGATGTGAAAAGTGTATAGCAATTATTACAATATTGAAAAGTGAAATATAGTTTTTGCTTTTATCATACATAGAAAAACGTTAGGCCGGGAACTTATGAACCTACTAAGTACACCGAAATAAAATCAACACAGTCAAATTTATCGAAAATACTAAAATAAATTTAATGAAAAAGGCACAGAGTATACACAAAAACCATTAAAGACAAGTGGTTTTGTTACGTATTGCTATTGCATTAGTTGAAATCATAAACAAGTCAGCTCTTGACAAGATTAACTGAAGACAATTTTGACAGAAGGCATTGTTTCCATTGAACATTTTGAGAGATGCACAATATTTTTGAACGAGGCAGTTTTCTGATCAAAAGCAGTCATAACTGTCGATACTGGTTTCGTTACATTGTTATTGAATGACAGCAGAGAAATACAGCACCCTTAGCTTACTGATGTCCTTTTTTCATAGTTTAAGCAACATTGTGACGATATAAATTCCCTGGAAGAAGAGAACGCGCAATTAGACCACCTGTCTCAATTGGATTTCTTCCTATGAGGATATTCAACGTCAACACCAGGCAGCATTGAAGGGCTAAGATGAAGAGTCGCGATCAGCTGACACATGCAAAAGACAATTCCCATTTCCTGATAGACTGAGACCTTAAATGATTCACAATTCCAATATCTATTGTAATATAATTTTTCTGTAAAACTTTTTATGTCAGGTATTTGTTATACTTTAACCTAGATACATTTACTTTGTTCTTAACATTTTTGGTGGAGCTAAGAAAAGCGAAGTACTATGAAATATATTAGTTTGTCTTCTTGTATGAGAATGTGAAAATAAAATATTGTCAAATTTTGTTTCATTGATATAATCTTAAACAGGCATGCGCACAGGTAAATAGAAAGGAACGTTAAAATATAAAATGCTTTAAATAAGGATGTACGAACTTACGTCAGGAGTAAATGAATAGCTTTCTTTTGCAACGGTTGTGATCCAGATCTCTTTCTCCATAACTTAATAGATTATGAAAGAACCCCATAATGTGCAAATATCAAAGATTTTTGTATCTTTTCAAAAAGAAACTTTAATTTACATAAATAATGCACACAGAGTTCACTTGCATGTCGTCTACGTGTTAGTTTATTATCATTATCTATGTACATAGAATGTTAAGCAATATAACACTTTCGTTAAGAGGTTTGAGAATATTTAATTACTGTCATTTCAGCCAAATTTTTATTAGCAATAAACCACGTTTACAAATTGCCCATGATAATAGAATGGTCATTAGTCGATTACTGTATTGACTAAAAAACGGTGACATAGTCAGTAAAAAGATATCTATCTATTCAGGCAGCCAAAATCGTAAATCGTTCATTGCGAGCATGACTCAAGAATATCTTTAACCGACGGCAATATTAACAGAGAAGATCATTCGCCATCAATTTGAACAACCCACTTCCTACCACATAAGTAAATTTTACCCATAATACCAAAACAGAAAAAAAAAAAAATAATATTTGAATAGAAAGGCAGTCCAACAACACACATAAAGAAAATAGATCGCAAATTGCAAGGAAAAAGGATAACAGCGGATAATGCCAACGTCTGCAGAAATTACTCATGAAATCTACACTTTCTATTCTTTTTAATTGTTTTTACTACTGAGGCATCAAAGGCGTTGGGCACTGATGATGCATGAGATGAAATGTTAAATTGGGAAAGGATTTTTTTAAGCAGGAAGCGTTTCACATTTAAGTTTAGGCTACCTCTCTGTTATTTGCCATTTATGAAGATTGAGGAAAACCTGTAAAAAACGTAGACAATCCTGGCGGCAATCACGAGTCCGGATTTTAGCGACCTCACCGATTATGACAAATCTATCGAATTCCGAGCGAAAGGGAACAACATGGCATCGTACTGAAGCATTAAGCAGCCAAGAGCATTAAAATGAATAGCATGCATCAGTTACTAAAAGTCCTGTCTCAGCTTTAGTTCATTCTTCTACTTTAGTAACGTCAGGCGTATATTTATTAATTCGTTTTGGGAAATCTTTCCCTGATTATTTATTACAATTTTTAATAGTGTTCTGTTTTCAAAATAAGGCATAACAGAATATGCATGAAAAATTCGGGCATGCTCAGATTCTTCTTCTCTTCCTAAAGATTTGTGGCACTGTCTAAACCATCAAATAAGTAGAGATTTAAAAATGTTTAGGAATATAATTGCTTTTTGCTTCGTTAATTTTGTATGCTGGTTCTGTAAACGCAGAGATTAAAAATCAGAGTTTGTAAAAATAGCAAGTGATGGAGTTTTTATATTATCCTTCAAATAAAAATCAGCCATTCCACACAACTACAGCTTCTTAGACGTGCATTCTTTAAAAAGATTGAGAAATGAACTCTAATCTGGTGATGCCTCATTGCGGTTCCTGATTACTGTCGCGTTTTATACAGCGATTTACATACTAAATAGGCATCGGAATTTCTAAGCACTAAAATCAGAATGAAACGAAGTGATATTCTGTTGGTACTGGGCTGTAGACAAAAGGGGAAAGGGGTAAATAGGCTCCTGTCACTCATCAGTTCTTGTTTACCTCCAATAACCTGTGCTCGTGCTTTGTTTGTATTGACCCAGTAGTTTTAATGTACCTAACTTTAATCTCGATGCCTAAACTTCAGAATAATCATAACACGTGCCTTTGTTTGATTTGTAATATTCGCCATCAATGCCTCATATATGTGAATGTTCTTGGTGTCACTTAAAGGACACGATTTTTCACTTGCTTTGTATGCTGGATCAAACCATTAATAGCTTCACATCTGTGTCTATGCTATTTAGTAAGTCTAGCTAGACGCTTCTGTTTATGCCAGTTAGCCACCCTTGAAATGCTAAAGAATGTTATCTCTGAATTACTTTATATTTGTTCTGTCCTTGGTGTATATATTTAGATTATTTTCATGTAATAAACCTATTAATATTTTTTTTCCTCCACGTTTCTCACTTTATGTTGCTTAGTGCTTCCTTATTATTTTCCTTATGAATTTATATAGTATTATTAACATCTTGTCTTTTTCGTACCTACCCACATATTCATCATTTGTTTTGTGTGTTTCTTCTTTAACCTGACTGAATCTAAGAAAATGCCTCATGGTGTTAACTCTGCCAGGCAAAATAATTAATCGCTTTATCATCACTATTATTATTATTATTATTATTATTATTATTATTATTATTATTATTATTATACTGTGTGATCATTTTGGAAGAGCTATCCAATATTGGTAAATTACTCTGCTCTTCTAAGAGCATGATTGGTGGATTGAGGTGTGAAAAAATGTAAATGTTCAGCTAATTTATTTCTTCTCCCCGGGGGCTCTAAAATATCACTGTGCCAAGGTTAATGATTAAAACAATAGAGAAGTTCAACATTTGTACGATTTAGAAAGTTCTTGTCAGGAGTGTGGCGAAAGGTCTTAATCCTTCCAACACTCAAACTACTCCGCCGATCGGTCCTGGCGGTGTAGTGGTAACCATACTTGCCTCCTAAACTCAAGATCGCTGGTTCGATCCCGGCAAGGGTCTGTGGATTTTTTCGGGAGTAAAAATCCTAAGTACAGGAAGGGAAATGACGCCGCGGGTCCCGTGTCGTACATTTATGGCACGAAAAAGAACCTCAAGCCAGAACTAAGAGGCCTCTGAGCAAAATTTGTCGGCCGTTTCACGCCCTGAATTGAATGACCGGATGATCTGAGATGTTTAAGAGCGTCCGTAAATAAAAGAAATCAACAACACTTCCCGGATAAACAGTCAGCTGTTCTTGAACACCATATTGCGATTTCTACTTAGTTACGATATGTCATTAGTGGTAGCCCATATTTCCCTCTTATACTCTGATTTCAGCTTCACCTCTAACTTGTAACACCTACAAATTTTGATTTTAGATTCGACATCACAAACAGACCACAAGCAGTGTTAATGGCAAAATACATTCCACAAACCAAATCGGGGACAAATGTATTAATTCCTCTCATGTATTGATTTTGTATCCAGTACACGTCTCTTGTATAAGCAGGAAGTCGACCTCACGGTTCTCGAGTTCCGCAACCCTACACGTTATTGTTTTCCTTTTGGTATAATCATTAATTACGTCATGCAGGAAGAAAAACACCGGAAGGCCCCGGGAAGTTCATCGCAAAGCACGAGATTCACTGCGCTAGAATGTGAAAGTGACAAAACACTATCGACTGAACATCTTTCTTGATACTTCATTCATATTTCGTTGACAATCCTGAATAAGAATAAGTTGAATTTAAACCGATAAGATGATATGACGGCAGGTTGTGCAAAATTTTGGTTCAATTAAAACCTTGTCCTGTGGTAAGCTCGTTCAGTAGGGCATTGCGTCCAATATCGTAAAATTATCACCACTTTTAAAATGCCATTATTGATTCGCAATTGTTTTCTGTTTCGTAGGCTATTACCTGAGCGTCAGGTACACCCAATAAGTTAAATTTAACGCTCTGTCACTTCCATAAAATAGTTTATCTGCAATTGTGCTTAATAATAATAATATGCAAAATTTCAGTTATTTCGTTGTTCTTTCATTCATCTCCAATTAGAGCTGGTATATAATATGTAATTAAATTTTAAATCTTATTCAATAATAGTATACATTATTATAATAATTTTATAAATTGTTTACTTTTCATTCTATTTGTAAAAATTATTATCAATATCAAATGCAACTATAACTTTTATTGATAAATTTAAGAACCAAAAGCGAGAAATTAAACTTTTCTAGTGATATTACCGATAATTCTACACTTTTGAAATGCAAAATAACAAAAATGGATGCTTTTTTCATTGAAATGAAATGAAATAAGGGTCAAATTGATGAAAACTTCGTGGAAAGTTGAAGTACAAACAAATACTTTGCAAACCGGTTATAGCAACAGTTTTGTTTGAATATGACTTTTTTATTTAATAAATACTTACTCTTAATGAGTTCTTATATTGCAGTATGTTGGTTTCTGAATGCACACATAAGGTCAAAATAGCTAGACATTTGCAAAACGCTGAAAACTGTACAAAGGTGAAACACATTTTTCATTCCTGTTTTAATTTGTGTTTGTCTGTCTTTCCTTCTTCTCCAGAAAGAAAGTAGAAATGAAAGAAAAACACGAATAAAATAAAATAAATTCAGAGAGAGAAAGAAGCAGAGTAACAAAGAAAAATTAGAAATAAATAAAAAGGAAAAAGAGAAAAGAATAACAAGAAAATTAAATGAGAAAAAGAAAAAGAAAGTGAAAGAAATATAGAAGAGGGGAACAGAAATTAAATTGAAACAAGACGCAAAGAGATGAAGAAAGATGGAAAAAAAGAAAAAAGATAAAGAAAGAAATGAAAGAGAGAGGGAAGAAAGGAGGGAATGCAGGAAGAAAGAAAATTAATAATTCTTATTGCAATCCGGGTTTGTTGATGGCCATTGCCACGCTATAATTCTCAGTTGGTGTCGAAATTAAAAAGAACAACAACAAAATTCGAAAGTAAGAAGAAGCAGAAAGAACTACAAAAGTGAAAAACGTTTTTCATTCCTGCTTTAAGTTATATTTTAATTTCTTTCTTGTTACATCGGAAGAAAAGGGAAAGGTTGAACGAAAAAGGAGGGAAATGCGAGAGAAAAACAAGAAAGATAAAGATAAGAAAGAAAGAAAGAAAGAAAGAAAGAAAGGATAAGACAGAAAGAAAAATAAAAAGAAAGAGAAAGAGACAGCAAAATGAGAAAGATAAAGGAAGAGAGAAAGGGGAAATTGGAAGAATGAGAAAGGGAAAGAAAACGTTGAAACATGAATATGCAAATAAATCTATCGATAAAGAATATTAAAACTGCATCAATTACCCTGTCATCAACATTCTGTAACAGAAATTTACTTGCATATCAGGATCACTTCCTGCAATTCGTGAACTAGAGTGACCTTGCATACTTTCAAGTTTTAAGTTGATTCAATTTTTGAAGATGAACAAATGCGTGTGATGACAAATTTCCAAAAATATGCCAGAAATGTATAGCAGACATTTCCAACTTTCGTCATAAGTACGTGCTTATTTACATTATAGTTGTATTTGTAAATGCGAATATTTGAATAAGTTGCTTCTGCTTCGCCGGAAGTTACCGCTCTGACTGTCGACCCGCCAGTTGCCGTGTCACGAGAGACAGAACCATGAAATGCCCGGTATATGTACTGAATTTCACTGCAGATAGATCTTAAGCAATTTCAGATGGGAAATCTATAGCCTGCTCGTTCATATTTCAAATTTATAGCATTAAGTTTCTAATGGACCAGTGCGCCATTGACTGATGAACACAATAACGGACGGAAGCTGTGAAATTCGTCGGTGTAAGGTGAGTCCGGCAGTAACGCTTGGGATTTGCACGCAGAAGGTCCCGAATTCAATTCCCGTTGGGCCAGTCATTTTTCTTAGTTTTCATTAGGAGAACGCTGATATGGATATTTACTTTCCACGATGTTCCATTTTATATCATTTCATTTCGTCGGTTCTGTTATAGAATCGAAAGTGCAAAATCGAGGTGGGGTTGAGTGTGTGGCGGTAGCTTACGCTTTAAAAAGGTTTCTACCCCAGCGGTCCTTCTGAAGGGTTAAAAATCCTTCGAGGAGGAAGGGGGCCCCGCCGGCCTCGGGATGTTCTATCCTGGAAACAATCTCTGCGCACTTGAATCCTGGCCATCGGGTGTCTTCCTCACCTCATCCCTTCCTCCCGAAGATGCCCTTGTTTGGGCGTAGGCACAAAGTACTAGCAGTTTAGCAAGAATGAAATATCTCTTTGACACATTCACTGTCAAGTCTCGTTCATTGCATTTGTTTCCACATATGAAAATACTTCATCATAAAGAGTCATGTGCATATGATCTTAGAAACCACATCCCTATAAACACGTTAACAATTGTTCATTGTCATACTGTCATATGATTAGTCTGAGGTTTTACAGATTTTCATAGAATTAAATATTAAAAAAGCTTGTAGTGAACTACCAGGATTTTCTTGCTCGCGATACAAATTTGAAGACAAATTTTTATCTGATAACACTGGGTTATTAGTACCTAATTTTAACTTTCTTATCACCTTATAGCTGTTATTTTTCTTCGCGGACGATAAATTTTCCATATAAAATGCCTTAAATTTCCGAAATATGGAGGTGTAGTTCATGAACACCCAATACATACAGAGAGTGCCAAAAAATGTATACACACTTTCACATATCTATATTTTGTATATCTATTTAATATATTTCTAAGTTAAACCAAAAAACAACAGTAACCTGTAGCATGATGTTCTGTAAACAGATGTGACTGACATACATTATGATAGCGTTGCTATGTGATAGGTAAATCAACAATGAACAAATGAAGTCAAGATTATCGTAAATCAACAATGAACAAATGAGGTCAAGATTATTATTTTTTTTTTTGAATGATTTATTTGTGGACGCTCTTTAACAGCTCAGGTCAGCGTCCCATTTAACTCAGGGCGTGAAACGGCCGACAAATTTTGCTCAGATGCCTCTCTTTCAGGCTTGAGGTTCTTTTTCGTGCCGTAAATGTACGACACGGGACCCACGGCTTTACTTCCCTTCCGAAGGAAGCCATACTTAGGATTTTTACGCCCCGAAAAAATCCATCGGTCCTGCCGAGTTCGAACCCGCGATCTTGGGTTTAGGAGGCAAGTATGGTAATCACTACACCACCAGGACCGACCGACAATCAAGATTATCGTATGATGTTCTGTAAACAGAAGTGATTCACATTACGTTATGCTGGCGTTGCTACAACAAAATGGAACCAAGATTATCATTTGAACAGCTGAAAGCAATTTTGAAGTAGTATTAGAAAACCGAGAATGCTGTTGAAGTTCCAAGGCAATGGAGACGTGTGTACAGAACAGAGCCGCCGTTGGACTTTCACCTACGGGGAACTCTTTAAGGATGTTGTATACCGTAGAAAACCAGCTATACTGGCAGCACTTCGGGAAGAAATTGAAATGGCTTGTGCTGCAATCGCCCAGGACACTTTCGCAAACGTTACACAATCAGTAGTTCAACATACTCAGAAGTGTATCGACGCCGATGGTGGCCATTTTGAGCAACTGTTGTAACTGTAAAAGTCTAAGATGATTAGTGCTCATCATTTTCTGTTTGTGTGAATTCAGTTTTGTTATGTTAACACAGTTTTTTCTTTGCTTGAAGTGTGTGTGTATAACATGAAGAATAACCTTTTAAAAATTATAATTCAAGAAAATAAAATATGTGCATTGGGGTAATATAGGGTTTTCAAAGCAAAGAGTTGGTTATAAAATATTTAAATTTCATCATATAAAACAAAAAATTTAACATCTGATAACTAATGGTAATATCCCAGTAAAAAGCAATACTTAACAACATAGACAGAACCTCTGCTAATGAAAACTTTTAAAATAGTTTATTTAGAATAAAAAACTTCGGCTGGGAGTTGAGCCAAGAATCATATAGTCCTTAGCCGTTAATACTTTTCGAGTTTTCTCGCAGCGCAAAAATATTCGCTGAGCACTTTTTCCTTCGTTGGATTTACCCGCTGTGTTTGTAGGACGTACAAGGTAAGCTGACTGTTTGTAGGAGCATACAAATAATGGAACATATTCACAAGAAAGAAATAATATATATCATGAATAGTCGGCGGCGCCCGATCTTAACTCTGCTATCTAAAACGTCTTACCATATGCTGGAATTGGCGCCAATTACCAGGAAAACATGCTCTCTTAGACCACCATATTGTTTCTGATTTCATTACTAGTGTTTTTATTTACATTCCGAAACCCCTTGTGCTAATTTCGAGAATGGTTGTTAGCAAATGAGATTTGCACTAATTACGTCTCATTTCTTTTCTCTCTCTCTCTATCAAAACAGTAGCGTTTTCGCTCATGTTTTGCAGTGAACTAGTAGATTCAAATTTGTGTAGAAAATAATGAATTGCAGTTTTAAATGGAGGTAAGGAGAATTTTGAATAAATTTCGCAATTACACAAGGAGCTGATTTGTATTTAAAATGCGGTTACTTTTCAAAATGTGTTTCTTTATGTCTAGAATCAATGACATGTCGACAGAGAGCAGGTTTAGAAAGCGATGTTCAAGGAATGACAAAGGGAAGAAGCAGAACAGAAATGCGGGCGCCGCCGACTAGTAGCCCAGACGTAAAAAACCAAGTGGACGGACAAGATTTATAACTAAATTCCCATATTATACATATTTCAGCTGCAGATAATATACATTCATAGTACAAATTAAATCAAGTTGTTTAATATTACTTTATAACCACAGAATACTGAAAAATTGGTTGTTTTATATTATAAAAGTTTCTAAAATCTATACCTTCTAACTTCTTTAACATATTTTTCAGTATTCTTATTTATTTCTGTTTGCTAAACTCTACTTTTTACATTGTTTTTTATGTTACCGGGTGAATTTAGACAGCAAGGTCCTTTCTCTCACTTCACTATGGACAGTAAGATTCGTTATGAAATATCTGATACATCTCTCTCTCTTTAACGGACAGCTATTGGTTCTGTAACTGAAGCAAAGCTTACCCAATATGTGAAATACAAATGCATATAAGAGTGACGATCGGCATAAAGTTTGCATTGTAATTTAAATTTACCTTTCCTCATTTATATTGCTAAGGTATGCACAAAATACCATTCACTCCCGCAGCTGGATGCCTGAGTCTATGGAATGTCGTTCTTCCGGTGACCCCCGCAGCGAAATGCTGGCCAGTAGGACATTCATTACAACGGTTAGGATGCCATAATTGTGGATCTATAACCACGGCTCAGTGAGACACCTTGGGTGACTAAGCCGATAACACGGCTAGCTTGGGGATTTGCAAGCTCTTAACCCCAGTGCTGTGATCAAACCATTCTGCCCAGAATGAGATTAAAATGTCTTCATATTGCTTGTCTCCATGGAATATCACGAAAGCACGCCTTACATTTTTGATACAGTTATCATGCCCCTTTTTTGACATTAAACGGCTAGTTCCTTTTTGTGTTAGATGTTTGTTATGTGTTCAATTTATTTCATATTGATTTCGTTTAGGTTTATTGCAAATTCTTGTATTTTATTGTGTTTTTGTATCTTTCTTCGTTTCTTTACTTCCTTTTCTCCTTCTGTAATTTCTTCCATTTTGTTAGTTTCTTCATATTTTCATTTTTTTTTCCTTCAAATAATTATGTTTTGTTCTTCTGTCGTATTTTCTCCTTATTCCTTATTCTTTATTTCATTTTTTCATAGTTTTTTTTTTTTCGTGTCTTTTGTTCTTTTTCTAGCCATCTTTCTATTTTGAGTAGTCGGAAGCTTTCGTAGCCGGAGTCAGACTGTTGGAGCTAAGGAGTCCAAACGTTTCATCCCCACCTGCGGAGGACATCTTCAGTGGCGCGGCCTGAGTCTTCTGGGCGAAGTTCCTGGCACGATTTTGCCCAGAAGACTCGAACCGCGCCACTGAAGACGTCCTCCACAGGTGGGGATGAAATGTTTGGACTCCTTAGCTCCAACAGACCACGGCTCCTAAGCCTGGAAGAAACTTCTAGTTATACGTCTTTCTATTTGTCCTTCTGTTTCCTCTGTTTTTCCTTTGTTTCCAAAATTTCTCTTTCTTGTTTCTTTCATTCCTTCTCAATACTTTATGTAGTTTTCTTCCATTCTTCCTTCTTTCTTTCTGTTATTTTGTTATACTCTCATTTTTCCTTTATCCTACTTTCTTTATCATTGTTTATTTGTTTGTTTTTGTTTTTTTTTTTTTCCCCCATGTTTTCTTTCTTCTGTCTTCATTCCTTCCGACAGCTTTCGTTTCATTATTTTATGTATCTTTTCCCTCCTCTTTTCTCTTTCATCCCTTCTCTATTCTTCTTTTCTTTTTACTGCCTTCCTTCATCTAAAAGTAAAAATCAAATTATACAGCTGCAGTACGGTATGTTGGCGCTTTTTTGACATCTTGAGAAAATAGCATAATTATAATGTGACCCAAAATCTCTAGTAAATAGGTCGAAAGTTTAAGAGGTTTAACATTTGCTAGATTGTCTCTCTCTCTACCTTAGAGTACCGAAATCTTGACACTTTGCGAATCGCTCAAAACTTGCGTGACAGTGCTAATTAGAACTTGTGTCAGTTTCGCGCCGTACAAGAAATAACGTTTTATAAATAAAAGATCTAAAATGTAGCAAATTACAAAGAAGAGGTGTGCTCATAACAAAGGAAGATGAAAAACTTCAGTTTAGTTAATTAGCACTTTTGACCAAAACTGAATTCGTGCAACTAATTGGAGAACTCCAAGGTCATTTCAGTCGATTGGCCGCTACCCCAGCGATTCGCTCCAGAGCAAAGAAAAGCCGGCACAGACAGACACTAATAAGATCACAATACAAAGGGAATGCTATTTATACGTCAAAACATGTCACATGCGTTAAAAATGTTGTAGATAACGCCTTCTGCAACAACAAAACCATAAGATCATTTACTGTTTTAGTAAAAGTAAAATAACAATTGAAAAGTTGATTATCTTTTATTCTGTTGCTTGTTGAATTTACGAGGCCTTGTTTAACAGTGCTTTTCTTTTACAGGTATGTATCGTCAACAGTTGGAACGGAAATTGGTATCAAGTAACTCAGGTAAAATATGACATTTCTTTTTATCTTATTTCTGAAGTTTTTTACTTGCATTTCCATTATAAAATATCTTACAATTAGTTACTATCCCGTTCTTGTTCTTGATTAGCCAATGCCTACTAAGTTGGCTGTTGAATTCATAGGTTGCCGTACACCTGAAAATTTCTTTGTGCTCTTATAAAAGTTAATATCACATAAAAATTAACTCATTCATACAAAATACTGACCTTATGGCAATTTACAGTTACAAAATATAAATAATAATAAATGTAAATCCTTATCTTAAGACTGCATTAAATAACACTCACACATTTTATACGAGGGCCACTAAATATTGAAACCACCCCTAGGGAGAGCATTGTTGCTGGGTGGAGATTGTTGAGCCATTGGTGCTGCCAAGGTAGCAGACAGAGCTGTGTTGTTTTGTTCATTTTCCTGCATTTTGTGTTTTAAGTCCGGAACGTGTCAACGTTCTTGTAAGTGCAATGGAGATTCAGGGAGAGCATTTTCGTGCGATGATTTTGCACGATTTCAAATGTGGCTTAAATGAAACGCAGTCACTAGAGGGGGAGGGGGCTTTCGGGGACTTTTCTCCTTCATTTGCTACTTTATTCCACTGAGGGGGCGGCAATCTCTTGAAGACGAAGGCAAGAGTGGCAAACCATCAACAGTAGTGACGAACAACATCACCTCTGTGGAAATAATGATCAGGAAACATCCAAGATTAACCTACAAGAACATTGAGCTCACATTAGCGATTAGTTGGACGAGTGTTTCAACCATCCTTCATGAGCACCTTCGCGTAAAAAAAAAAGTTCAAGATGGGCGTCCCATAATTTGCCTGAAGCAGAAAAACTCCCCAGGGTGGAATGGTGTCAAGAAATGCTGCAAAGCTTCAACCGTGGAAACATGGGTATATCAGTTTGATATCCAGAAACAAAATGCGAGTCTTCCATTTGGTTTTTCCCTGATAACCAACTACCTATCAAAGTCAAGAGGCCAAGGAGTGTGGGAAAGAATATGGTCGCCTCTTCTTCTCCACAAGTGGTCACGAGGCAACCATTGTGCTCGAAAATCAGAGAACTGTTACTGTAAAATGGTACACAGAAGTTTGCCTTCCGAAAGTGTTTCAGAAAATCCAAGAACGGCGTCCAAAGACAGGACTAAGGGGTGTTTTGTTGCACCATGACAATGCATCAACTCATATCGCTAATGTAACAATGGACTTCTGCAAGTAACTGAGGCAAAACAAATGACTCGTCCATCCTATAGTTTCGACCTGGTGTCATGCGATTTGTTCCTGTTCCATACTGTGAAGAGGTCAATGATGTTCTAGCCCCGAAGAAGCGGTTGCAGCATACGAGGAGTTACATGCAGTGTCGGGCGTGGATGCTCCCAAAAGTAATTCCATAGAATGAAACGCTGCATACAGTGCCAGAGGAAATACTTTGAGAAACTGGGATAAATTATGAGTATTCATTATTTGTTGTCACAATATTTATCTAGTGAACCTCTAGTGAAATATGGTACTAGAAAGATAGCTATATTTTTGTAATATTTAAACTCTCAGTGCACTAGTCTCATTTATATATATATATATATATATAAAAGAAAAGAAAAAAGAAAGATACATTAGGTAATAAAGTTCAAAAGTTTGACAATGAACTCTTACATATCTATTCCTTGTGTGAAATACTTTAGTTGCATTATTTCCGCATTAAATTTCATTATTTATTACCAAACATAAGAAATAAAATTATCCAATTAATAAATATTTAATATTTTAATTAATTTAAATATTATATATATATAAATTTTTTATGATTTTTAACTTCATTAGAGTTGTAAACATTTCTTTAATTCTTAAATCTTACAAAAATATTGCCTAAACTTCGGTACAACAAGATTACTTGCAGTCTGGTCCTTGGAAGATGGCATAGGTTGATAAAATTCACATGCTGTATATTTTCAGAACTTCTCTATAATAACTTCATTTCAGCTGATCCACAAGTTAGAACGTTGCAGAATTCACATCGATCGTGAGTTATAGCATAGGTCACTGCAAACAGACACGAATAAATTATTACCAATTTTATGCTTTTTAGAAAATATTAAAAGATTTAGTGCTAAAAATGTACCGAACTAAATTTTCGTGCAGTTATGCTTAGTTCGTAGTATATTCACAGATTTTAATATTTAGTATTAACTCCATAAGCTTTATCAAGGCACTAATTATATTGGATACGAGTACTATATACATCATATCTGCTAAGTCATGACATTACATTTTGTAAATTTTTAATATTTTTAAAAACATTTCAATGCTAAAATGGAATAAAATTGAATAAAACATTGTATGCACCACGTGCTCATTCTGAGTACTCGTGTCACAATTACAAAGAGTATACATAAATAACTTATTATAAGATTGTATTATGTTAAAAGTTCTAAAATGAAAGGTGTGATCGCAGTAGTACTTTGTTTCTTGTGCTTGCATTACAGGCTGCACCGTTTAACACATGTTTTCGTTTAACGCTACAAAAAGAGAGCGGAGGAATCTGAATGAGAACTGAGCAGTGAAGATGATGATGTCGTTCTGTTACATGATATGAAGTGTTTTTGCATGCGTCCCCAAGAACATATCGCATGGGAAACACGACGGCAGTAAATGGAAAAGTTTGACAAGGCCATTTTTTTTTGTTTATCTTAACGAGAACTGTGCGTTGTAATAATTGTCCCGACGTATTCTTAAATAAACATTAATTTCAGCGTATTTTTCTTCAGAATGTGGGGCTCATCCCGATGTTAATTGACGCAACGAGCCAAGGGCAAGCAAAATACTGTGCAGCCCCTGCTGTTACGGTACGGGATGTGAAAATATTAACATAAGCAGTTTCACATCCTAGCATATGTTTATTTTATCAGCAATAGCGTAAATTTTACGACACTCAATGATCGCCATTGCTGTAAACTAAGAGAGGTTTATATGATTGTATTTTGTTTATTGGTTCTGTTTGTTGTAGCGTAATTATCAGTAAAGTAATCACTTTAACTCTTAAATGTCTGTATACCTGTGAATAAAAGTATATACAAAGACAACTGTATAGTAATATATATTTTATATATATGAAAAATCTTGCGTATTAGAAACTAACTGCATACTTTCTCTAATACAGAAAACTAAGAAGTTCTTTTTCACAACTAACAGGAGACAAATAAAATAGAGAATATTCAACTAAAAATAAAAAATGATAATTATTGACCCAATGCTAGTTAATTTTGTCTTATTCCGGAGATGAAATATTTGATAGAATATGCAACATTTTGTCTTTTTTAAAGATTACTTTTCCTTATTTTCTGATATAAAATAATTAGGCGAGGAGTGTTAATAAACAGATGAGTTTGTCCTGTTTTAATAATTTAAAGTGTATGAACACTTTTAATGCAGTCATTGCGTTACAGCGCTGCCAAGAAGTCTTTAACATTAGCATTTTCATCTGACTTCTCTCTATAGAAGAAGCTTCAAGGAAAATATACTTTTGATATGTGTATTGTTAACTGAAAAAGCAAAATAAAACAGCTTCTCTTACCTCATTATAGCAACAGCATTAGAGTTGCTACATACAGAAATAATAAATGATGCCTGATTTCCATTAACACATTTCATCATTAGATGAACCAGATTATCGCAATCTGGTTCGTTTTCAAACATCTGGCGTTATTTGACTTAGTCACCTTAGTAACAACGTTTTTTAATACATTTAAGTAACATTTTTGATTCTCTATTTAGCACTTGAAGTTCAGTAATTGCGTAGTAAATAATGTCGAATTACAAGCCAGTAAAACTTCAATACAGAAATGAAGAGTGGAAATATCAAACTTTCTACGTGTCATTCAAAATGTAATCGTTTAATTAAAAAAAAAAGTTCTATGAGCCTAAATGCATATCCCTAGATGTGATCTAATTGCCTATACACGGATGAAGTAGTTCAATAATTCGTTAACAGATAGCGCAGTTCTAAAGGCCATGCTATGCCGCTATCGGATGTTCTAAGTGCCATGTCATGACAATATTAGATTTATGGGTAAACTGTGTATAGTACAGAGATATTTAGTAAGTGTCCACAGCTTTTTGCGTTGCGATAGAGATTTCGCTATTATAGAGAAAGAAGAAGAGTACATAAGATCTTCATTCCCCAAGGTTTACATAGTATTGAAGATTAAGCTGAAGATATAAATCCTTTTCATGTAGTTCCAATGGAGTCAAGTGATTTCTTTGATTTTAAGAATGTTGCTGATTCACTGTTAACGTTAAATAAGAGCGACATTTCAAAATGCATAATACTTAAAGTGTCTCGATCTCATCCATCTCAAATAGTTATTAAAAGAACTTATTCACCATTAGAAAAGGTAGGAGTTTTTGAAGTTTTAAAGATAGGAAAATCAGTAGTTGATATACAGCAACATGTGCTTCGTCTGAAAGATCAACGCCGTTTATCGGTTGAAAAAAAAAATACTCTCTCCCATATTGACATTGCTTCCTAAAGGGCACAAAGAGTTTTACCAGACATTAATTTCAACCCCTTTGTAAGAATTGAAAAACTTGACTCTTCATGTCAATTTTGAGGAGAAAATTATGAAGATTGGTATTCTTAAACACGTTCGATAATATATTCTTGTATTTTTTCCCTTAATAACTTATTTTGTGCTTAATAACTTTATAATATGTGTTCTTGCTAATCATTAATGTTTATTTTTGTAATTATTTCCCTATAAAATCTGAAATAAAATGTAACAAAAGTTTGAATGGAATTTCTGACTCTTCCATCATACCATAGAAGCTTCTTATTGCTATTAATTTTTCTCTCTCTGATCATTGTATATTCGATAACTGTTTATTATACAAAATAATTTTGAAGTGAAAAAATGTCTTCACAATAATTTTGGGTGTAATAATTTCGTTTATTTTTGGTTGTTACGTGTAAAACTAATTAATTTATAAAATGGATAAAATCACAAAAATCGCTATTTGCTGTAATCTACGATGCAATTCTCAAGAAGTGCTCAAGTATTAATAAATTAAGGTGAAAATGCAATTTACTTCATCCAACTGTTATCTAGAAATCCTTAAACAGCCTACAGATATTTTCATTTATATTTGGTCGCTAAGACCAACACTGCTGTCGATTTTATTGCATTAGCTAAAAGGGTATAAGAAGGAAATTTGAAGAGTATAAAAATGGGGTTAAATATTAATGTGAAAAACGGTATATTTTACATTGAAGATGGAAGATAACGAAAAGCTGGAATCCATTTTAGAAATTGATGAAAGAAGCTCATTTGGAATAAAAAGAATTAATGAAGGAAGGAAAATAATTGGATTGTTAAACTCAACCCTCTGAAATAAGAATATTTTAACAAAATAATTCTAATTTATAAATAATTGGTCCAAAGTGTTCTGTTTTATGGATCAGAATTTTGACATTAAACAACTTGCAAATAAATGAAATGGACTCTTGGCAAAAAGCAGCAAGCTGATCGAGAAGAGAGAAAACATTAAAAATAAAATAAAAAATAGAGAAATTGCGAAGATTAAAAAGAGTATTTTTAAAGTAATTTAAGAGAAAAAAATTGAAATGATTTGGGCACATGATAAGGATAAGGAAAAAAAGGATTCCGATGATAGTGGAGTGGAATGCTGAAGACAGAAGGAGAAGATGATAACCACGAGAACAATGGATGGATGGGGAGAACTTGCAGAAGAAGATGCTGAAGACAGAAACGACATTCGGTTGAAGGAAAGCTCTATACTATAGAAAAACAATTTAAAAATCAAATAAAAACTGACAGAAACGGGGAATATATGTGGAGAATCAGGATAGCATATAAAATAATAAAATACAGGATTATTCAAAATGATTTAAAAAATCCCAGAACATAGACAGTCTATTGAGATAGAAATACGATTTTTGTTGTATAGAAATTTCTGAAAGTTTTGATACGTATTATAATTGATTTATATTTTCGCTTTTTATTACTCTGCAAACATCCACATATTTCTACCAACTCGGAGTTGAGTTGAGGTAGCCAAGTTGGTTAATCCGCATACCATCTGCTAAAACATTGTCGGAGAACGTAATATCTCGCCAATTTTAGTGCTGAAGTAGCACTGACATTGGATAAAACAGACAGACTGACTTCTCTTACGTTAATGGCCATTTTACAAACGATTGCACCTGGCAGCCTAAGGTAACTACTGGGTGAAGGACGATAAACAACAATACTTTTGCTCATTCGTGCAAATTACCGCGTTTGCTCGCAAAAATTTACAAACCGCAAACAATAATGTTGAATGTCCCTGTATTTAAATAATTCAACAAAAAATTAGTTGATGCAATATTTAAAAAAATTCAATGTGGTAACTAAATTTGGGGCAGTTAGAAAAATACACCTTCCCATTTATTTTATAAAACACCTCTTTGGTACAGTGGTTAGTGTTGTTGACGGTTGGCTAGGAGGCCCGGGTTCGATTCCCGGTACCTACTTAGGATTTTTTTCAAAAGATTGTCTGGAACGGGGACAATTGGGAAGCTGTCTAATGGAAAGGTGGCTTTCTTCGATCACGAAAGCCGCGTGATAGGCGATCGGCGGGGTGCAGGCATGCTGATCAAATGCTGCAATGCTGCCCTGTATCAATTAAGTCATAAAACGGAGATAGAGGATGCAGAGGTCGACACGGCAGGCCAACGTTCACTCCGGGTTGTAGCGCCAACTGAAAAGATTTGTTATATAAATAACTGTTAACTGTGAAAATTTAATAATTCCCATTCTCTGCTAAAAAAACTGTAAAAGAAAGTCTAGCTTTTAAAAAAGCACATAAACAGAAAAGATAATGATGGCTCGTGTATTATTGTTTTCAGAAAGATTTAAGATAATACACAATTTAATAAAGTCATGTATAGCTTAGCAAGTTTCAAAAATATATTCATTGTCCTGCTTTGTTCTCCTAAACAGTTAAGTGTGAGGTTTGGACTTCTAGCAGACTAATGAAAAATCAAAATAAATGTTTGGTTTGGATTACAGAGTTATAGGTGAAGAATATAGCTGCAGAAAATAGATCTAAACGATGTTTTCTTTCAGATTCAAGATTTGATACAAAGTTAAACCATGTAATTTGCATGCAGGATGGTGCGCAGGCACTCTTCAGCTTTTCTGTCAAAAAGCTTTATCTCTTTGGCCTCCTGGTAGCTCAGAACATAAAGTGAAGTTTTTCAAGGAATATCAAAAAATGAAAAATTTTCTGAAAAGATTACCGTTTGAATAATTTAAATCTGTTAAATGTTTATGAAGATACAATTTTTTTAAAATTCTGAAATAAATACAAAGCTAGTGTTACTGGGACGAATTGCAGAGATATAAACAAACTTTAATAAACTATTTTTAAAAATTAACCTACAAAGGACCATGAAAAGCTAGTAAATGGGCAAGTGAAACCCTGTAAATAAAACGATTTCGCAACAAATAGGTCTAAAAGCAGAAACCTAGATTAAAAAGCTTAATACCTGCAGCTCCTAGTGGCATAATGAAATATGTGAAGATTGAACCTGTTTTAAAGTTATAAAAGTTAGAGATAAAATTAGCACAGCATAGAGAAATAGTTATAAGAGAGAAATAAACAACTGTTTTAGAAGTCTACTTTAGAGCTCTCAGTAACTGACTTACTTCGAAGCATACCGTTCACGGGTTCGATCCCGTTGAGGTCAATAAATCTTTCAGGATGTAAAATGCAGAGCTTAGATCCTCCGGGACCCTTGTCATAAATTTTTTATATGTTAAACACTCCATATCTGAAAAAAGAAGTCCCTGGTCAACGCGTTGGCGTTAACAAGTTCTCCTTAGTGTAGTAACCTTCCAGAGGAGTCCAAGGCGAATCTGGGCTGTGGTACCAGGTAACGATTTAATTTCGGGGTCTGCTAAATAGAAGGTCTAGTTATTTTGTAAATAGTGTCCTCTACTCTCGATACAAAGTTGCATCCTCCGGAACCAAATATGGAAGCAGCCATTCCTTGCATCTTTATGGAGTTCACACCTACCTCCTTTTCGTGAGCTTTCGAACTGAAGGCTCCTCGATTTTCCCTTGACGACTGAATAGGGAAAAAAGTCGCAGTGAACCAGATCTGGACTGTACGGTGAGTGGTTCACAGTAAGCGGTCTACGCAGAAGCATTGCCGTGGCGAAACAACAACAAAGACTTCTGTTAGTATACTGAAAACCTTGCGGATACAAAATCTGATGTGCCAGTTGGCAGTGACTGTGATATGGCCGCTTACTGGAAAGAAACTGGCTGTCATCTTCCTGTTACATTTCAACTACTTTGAAAATTTATTGGAAAGACGCAGATCGGCGATCGACTCTATGATTCCAGGTCGCATTGGTAAACTCAACTTTCTTCATCTGTGAAAATATCGTGGACACGTCGAGAGGTGCCATTGTCGAAACAACGAACAATTTCCTGACATTCAACTCCTGCTGCTTCATGTCCTATGAGGTGTCTTCCTCACACCAAGATATTGTGCAGCGAGTGAACGTTTCGAAACTCGTCTTTCTTCACTATGAACAATGTTTTCCTCTACGGCTTCTCGTGTTTGAAGGCTGCTTTTCTTCGTCTAAACTCTTGCAAGTCAGTTACAGACTTTTGAGTATAAAGGAATACATTGTGGAAAAACTCTCTGCAGTTTTGTTAGCTCAGAACGTACTTGTGCTCTCATATCACCTCCATATTAGACAACGAGCGCATGACTATAATTAACTTTTGCTTCAGCTGCAGCAATCGGTGCGGGGTTAACTTCCGCTAAGACACACTATTCCAGTGCTGCCAGAAAACATTACGTATATCTCTAATAATTTCTTTATATTCTACAAATTAAATAGCGGTCTTTGTAAATAAGTTAATTTTAGAAGTAACAAATTAATATAAATATATAGAAACGATTTTATAAATTTTAGAAATAATACAATTATATAAAAGATATAGAAATAATTCACAAGGAACCGGAAGAAAGAACACAAAATACTGCAATTATATCCTTTATGGATAATAGAAAGAACTATTTCACAAAAATCCGAAAAGAACTATTACGCTCCGGTCACCAAAAGAAATAAAACGTTTTGCATTAAAACTCTACAATGTGTAAAATATGGCTCGGACTGATTGAGTAAATAACATTATTCTTATAAATGTTAAAGAAAACACTATATTATAATAAATACCTAAATATTGTTGTTAGCAATGCTAACGGGAGGGAATATCGGTTGACGTGAAGGCCTCGGCCGGTGAGTTCTTGGGCTATAACACGTTCAAGTATATATGAATGGCATTGCATTTCTAGCTATAATACGAAATAACCTGACTACGATCTCCGCATGTCTAATTCCCATCCTCTGCCAATCTCTGACATTACTCTGTCCACTGGCGTCAGTCTGGCGCGGGATTTGCATAGCATTAGCTTCCCATTGTTCACCTTCATGTCCCGGGTACACGACTCTTCTGTCACTCTTACGGTGTACCTGAAGTTCCACATAGAAGCCAATGCAAGTGCTGCATCTGGAAGCTAACACAAGTGCAATATTAACACAAGGAAAGATTCTCTTAAAACACGTTTTTGGTAGGTTCGGTTAATTATACGATGCAATAGGCTGTTTGTATTGACAGATAGATGTTTTCCAGTAGTATATGTGTGTGTTAGCTAAAACAGAATGCTTTATTAAAATTTATTTTTGACTATTAAAGGTATGAAAAAAAAAAACATCTTTTCGTTCGTTTACTTTGTGTTGTTACCAACAATAATGTTTTTATAAACGCAAGTTTCTTTCCTTAGGCTGTAACATGAAATTTGAATATTTGTAACTTTCTTCACATTTAAAGAGCAGCACTTAATTCTATTTTCACCAAAATAACTTGATACATAAACATTTAAATAATTATAATAAAGGTAGAATAGTATGCAATTGGATAATTCATAGTAATATTGTTGTAGGACTTGTCCGGCGCGTCCACTCCTTTGACCACAAGTAATACGTTCTACATATTAATATGAAGATGTATTCCTCTCTAATTGAACATGAACTTTAACTCGCTTGGCAAGAATTGTTAAAAGAATTTTGTTAAATTATATACCGTAATTCACTAAGACTTGTTTATCCAAAAGTGAGAGGATACATAATTATATGTCTGATGTGCAGATTCTACGTGATGTGAAATGACTCCAACGAACAGGAGGAATGGGCTAGCTGACACGTTTCTCTTAGGAGGGAATACTGTCAAAACACCAATCAGCACACAGAAACTATATTCTCCTTGTATAAATTCTCTGACACTACTAACTAAGCAACGACTTTCCTACAATAAGTTTGAATCCTCTACAATCTGTACACTTTTTATACCACATTTGTAGCAAAAGTTTCAGCATAAAATGTCTAATATTTCATCACAGATTCCCAATTTGTATTCTAAACCTATAATAAAATCATATTAGTAGCAAGGTCGTTAAAGCGCGTATAATCTATTAATATAATATATGTAAACTTTTCAAAATGTTCGATTAAGAATTGAACGATGCTGAACGTTCAGCATAGACTTACCTCTAAAATAGCTTCTTAAAGTAATGTTTATCTTTATTCAAAAATAAGAAACTCAACATATGAATACAATTCAAAATGCTATCACTAGAGAGCGCAAAAATGTATTTTCATATTTTAGACAATTAATCGCATAGCTGGTAAGCATAACTTTTATGTTTTATCCAATATGGGCAATTTCATTTTCAAATTTTGTAATATTTCGTAAACATTTTTCATGTTTTCCAATTTAAACTTATTTTAAGTCAATCTTGTACATTTCTACATTTTTCAATAAATTCACCAGCATTGTCTTTATGAAAATCCAAATGACACATGTTCCTTCAGTTCGACTCATGTATTCATTCTTCTTATTCGCTTTCTGCATTCAGCTGCAAAGAATAACCAACCTCTTCTCTTTTGTTATTGTTCCGATCTGCTGGTGAGTTTTTGAAACAGTAGGTCGGAATTTTGGTATTTTTTAAATTTTTCATATAGATCCGAAATGAGTATAATTGTATTTTGAAGTCGGATTTTCGGATTCTTGGTGTTAAATTATTTAACAAAACCAGAATGTATTTTATTAAAGCTATAAGAAAAAAAATTGGTCCATTTAAGGAGAAATTTTAACAAATGAAATGTCAGATAGTTATATACCAAGTACTTTGCTGTAGTTCACTCTCGTCCTCCTGCATTATTTTGTTTCACTTGGTCGATCTTCGTTAAGATACCAAAAGAAAGCAAAAGAGATTGGTCCTCAAGTCTAAGCAGATTAAAAAATTGTGATATGCAAATACTGTAATAAGGAAACGAGTAAATTTATTTATTAGTGTACATCAATAAAAGTCTTTGTATGCATAATACTATGTATGTATGTATGTATGTATGTATGTATGTATGTATGTATGTATGTATGTATGTATGTATGTATGTGTATATGTATGTATGTATGTATGTGTATATGTATGTATGTGTATATGTATGTATGTGTATATGTATGTATGTATGTGTGTGTGTATGTATGTATGTATGTATGTGTTTCCTGTGCTACATAATTATGTCGTCATGTACTACATAATCTGTGAAATTTCTAAAAAATGAATTTCGATAATTAAACCTGCTTTGCTGGCACTACTTATATCCCCGTATAAAATGCATGCGCTTCTTAACAAATGTGAGAATGAAATGACGTGATGTAAGAATGGCATTGAAATTTGCAATTTGTTACAAAGGGACTGAACGAAACTAAATTGCTACAGTTCACACATTTTATGATATTATTTTTATTGAAAACAGTATTAAGAACCATGTATATATTTCCAAAAATTTTCACTCGGGTGTCTGCACACACAAAACTTCATTTTCAGGAACGCAATTAAAACTGCAAAGCAGAATTTTTTGTCTTCATATTTTAACGATGTGAATTTCATATTTCGTGACATTTTTCTTCATAATTTTTCACTCTGTAGTTATCACACGCTAAGAATAATTGTTACTAATTATAAATCTCATTTTGCCCGACTGGATTATCTCCTTATACGTCCCAGAGTTGCTGAGTTATAATTCTAATGTCGAAACAACAGATTTACTCAATGGTGCTAAATACCATACACTCAGACACTATAGTTTAACACTTTTCTTCTATGAGTTTGAAACTCGTATTACTTAATGAGTTAGTCAGTGCAATTTGAACATAAAATTCGTTAGTCGCAATAAATTATTCAGTCACTAAATTCCCAACAAAAGAAGAGAAGAAACCGAAGTAAATTCAAGAAAAAAAAATTAATGCAGCCAACACTCAGTGAAGTTTTGGAAATGCTTTCCATAGTCAATAGATGATGATTCTGCATTTAAAGGCTATGGAAGCTTGAACACAAACTGTACGGAAATATGTAAGAGCATCGCATTAAACCTAAAAACACTTCGCAATTAAGCTAATACAGTCTCACTCAACAATATATCAACTGGTATCTCGAGTTTGACATCAGGTCAGAAAGCATGGAATTAATTCAACCAGCAGATTATCAGATCAACGTGGGTTCAACACCACAACCAAAACAGGAATCCGTGTATTTGAAGCATATAGGATCTGCGACTCCTACTTTCAAGTATTTGACCTAGGAGACACGACAACATTATTTGCATTTGGAATTCACCCCAATAAGTCACCCATTATCAGAGAACCCTCAGCTTTGACGATGGAGGATTGCTCGGTAATGCACCATCCCAAAATCATGGAATCCAGGCTTTTTTCTGAGCTTGCCTTTCCATCATAAACAAAACCTGTGGACCTATGATAATCCTATTTCAAAAAGAATAACTCACTGGAGAAAGGAATATATTCACACTGTATTCAATACTCTGTAGATATATTATTGAACTGCATTCGTGCTTTACCAGCTTGTAGTTTAGTTTCCGCTACGTTCATGTATGAATGAGCAGCCTGAAAGCGAATTGAAACACAATACTTCAGCGAGTAATCGAAACAACATTTTATTTTTCCTCATTTGATTGGATGTTCGCCGAATAGGATGTCACATGTTGTTGTATCCCGTCATCTGTAAAAGCCAATTTAACACACTGTTGTCTTAAGTACATCTCGTTGAGCGTTTTGAGATTTAAGCAGTAACTTAGTATTAAGGCATTTTGGTACTTTTATGTACTTTTTCATTTAATGAACAGGAATGCTTATTTATTACTGCTTGTTAACAGATTCATTTCAAGTAAAACAAGTTTATTTCACAAAAATGAGACGTTAAAATTTTATTATATTAGAAGCTGCATTGCGCTGACATTTTATTATGAAACCAGTTATCAGCTCCAATGATGTGCGCTTTTTCGATGCGTTATCCGTTCAATTATTACACAATAGAAAGTCGTGATGGAGTACGATATAATAATCTAGTATAGTTTCGAAAAAGAAACTATAAATAATCCGGCACAAACATTTTATTTATCAGCATCTGAAGATTTTTATGCAATCTTTAGAACACAAACGCTAATTAACCACATGAATTATTGTCAACATATTATTTAGAAATGTTTCTGATGAAAATTACATAAGGTAAAAATGTCTGTGATTGATTGCAGTTACCTAAATTCTGTGATACCGGCCCAAGTTCATACATTTCCACATAAAAAGCATCTCTTTTCTTTTCCTTCAGCACAGCAAGCGCCACACCTACGTCATCTGAATCCTTAATACAGTTGTCTTTTGAGTGTTTATAAGCAGAGATGGAAACGAGATACCAGCATAAATCTGACGTAAGCCTAGGGTAGGACGTCAAAGAGAGGGTATTTCAGTTTGCCAATGCATACTATAGATCTACTGTTGTTTACATCGGAATACTATGCAGAGTTCAGAGTCATATTCATAGTATGGTTGATGTTAAAGACAACTTCCCGTTTGTCAGGTACAATAACTTACAAGTTTGAGTCACTGGATCCGGGTCTTGTTTCATTTCTGTTCTTTGAAGACTATCATCTATTTCATTCAGTAGTTTCAAGATCTAAACTGAATGAAGACTTATCTTTCGTTTTCTTTGCGTAGTTTTTTCCCCCTCAGGAAACTGTAAAATCGCCAAGTGATAAGAAATTATATCTGACGTTGAGCTAACTTTGAATTTCTTTGATTAAATTTTGAGGGATTTTCAGAAGATTTAAAAGTTTTTCGTAACTTTCTTCTCTGAAATATCTGCAACGAGAAAAATGACAATATACTACTTATCTAAATTTTACCACGTAATCTGAATGAATAAGGGGAACGCAAATATATACTAGTTGTAGAAAAGTGCAACAAAATCACTACTTATTGGTTTAAGCAATGGCTTGTTATACCCAAAGAAAATGACTGAACTGCCACTCTCCTTCTCAAAATGGTTAAGTTTTTTTTAAATGGGCGGACAAAATACAAACTTCCTTATTTTTATGACAAGACAAAATACGAATTTATTTATTTATTTTTATGACAATTTTTGATATTGAAACTGTTCTACTGCATATTTTATTGTTTTGTAGTCCGTTTCACGTAACTGATGGGTCGACTATCAGAGAGGAACTCACGGCGAAGCGGATCTAATATCCGTGCAACTGATTGCAGTTCTCTCAGCTACAACTACAATTATAATGACAGAAGATGTTGGAAATGTTCTTCTGCTATGTTTTTAGAAAATTGTCTTTCTTATGGATCAGTTTATTTTCCAAAACTGAATCAATTTCTCGCCCGATACATTCCCTTAGTTCCTCAGAGCTGTAGGAATTTGTTCCATGCACTTTACTTCTCAACTTCTCCCATAAATTAAAAAAAACATATATTTTCATCTCAGTATATCATTCCTGCAACTTTCTGCATTTATAGTATTCTCAGAAAAAGGTAGGATGTATTACTTTATATGCATTTACGTGCACCAGATTTTCGTCACCCAAGGACTTTTGGGGTATAAAATCGAGATTTACTGGACTTCAATAATGATATTTTTGAAACATCGCCAAGTAAATGGAACGACGCTTCAGCAGTAAAGAATAGAAGCTTGAATTAATTACTCTTTCATTAACGTTCCGTATATTATAGAAAACTTTCCGAATATCAGGACTTGCAATTTGTAACCTTGTATACTTTCAAGTTTAAACTGACTCAATTTTGGAAGACAAACAGATACCTGTGAATGCCAACTTTGGTGTGGAGAACATTTCCATGTCATAAGGTATGTGCTTATTGTTATTATTGCGAGAACTGAGCCGGTTGTACGAACATTAGAATCGACTTCGCCGGGAGCTATCGCTCTGCCTGCCGACCCGCCATGAAATCTTTCTTATGGTTCCTGATAACTCCCTTTTCCGTTAAAAATAAAATCTATTTTGTGCTCATTTTAAACGTTATTTGTAGTTAATAGCAAGTGCTCCTTAGTGCGCTGGATATTCAGATATGTTTTTATATAAGTTTAATTTAAGAGAAATAAAAGAAGAAACTTAGAAATGTGACTGATCGTCAAGACGTGAACTCACGCTTTTTTCCATATCATTCCAAGTTTTCTAATACTTCAATGGCCAAAGAGTTGATAAACATCCCTTGGACAGTTGTTTGTCTGGTTATAACCATATCTTGTTGCTCTCTTTTTATTAGTATTTGGAGTCTTGTGTAGCAATCTGCCTCCCTGTCGTGCGTGATATAACAAAAGTCATCACAGCTGTCTCATTTCTGTTTCCCGTTTTTAACGTCTGCTATAGAGTGAGACTGCAAAGCCGTAATTCAATTTCCTTTAGTTTTCTTTTTACACTTCTGCACACCTTTAGGCAACTATCAATAACTTAACAATTAACTAAGAAACGTACAATCTCGGTGACTGTCTGCCAGAGTTGGTCAGTTCTAATGACCAGTTAATTAACAAATACATTTGCCAATAAATATTTTTTATAAAACTATCTTTAATCAATTTAAATTATTTCTCTGAATGCCGATACTTTCGCCTGTATTCAAGCTGGTAGTGCCTTGACATAAACTATTGCAATCATTAAATATTGTGGAAAATATAAAAGGATTTTTTGCACTTTATAATATTCAAGCTTAAAGAAAGTAATTTTTAAAACCTTTTTTCAACCATATTCGTTTGTGACAGAGAATGTGCAATGCAGATTCTCGAGAGTGGTTTTCTCGATTACATCGCAAGCAGGCAGGTACTATTGATGTAAAGTTTACGTTCTCAAAAGTTCCACTCTTATTTCTGCTCAGCTGTTGGTGTCTTGTGCGGTTCTCTCTCACTGGACAGAAATGTCTTTACACTTTTTTATTTTGCTAACATTTGAATTGTTTTCTAGATAGCCGTTTTTTCGTAGTGGCCTTCATTTCATAAGTTTCTGAGTTTCTATCCCGTATAAATGTAGATATTCAACTCTTTGATTTTAAAGAATACAATTGTTCATGCACTTTCATTCGCATGAAGCACAATTAAAAGGATAACCATTACTATGGTAATTCATATGCATAGCTTTATCTTCCAAAACTGAGTCAGTTTAAACTTGAAAGCATACAAGGTCACTGGTGCCCATGAGTTGCAGGCAGGCGATCCGGGTGCAAGAACACGCAGCTACTACAACTTCCGGTATGCTACACGGCGAAAGTGCATCATAGTACAAAGTTAGCAGTCGTGGATTTAACGTGTTTTGTTATGTGTTGATAAATATATACTGGTAAATTCTCTGCAATCCACAAACCTAGTCGATCTCTTTCTGTTCCGGTACTGCTCTACAGAACCTGCAGGTTCTCGAGAGTTATGACCAGCACGAGAAACGCACAAGACTCCTTAGGGGGTACAACAGCTCTGGTAGCCTACCGGAAGTTGTAGTAGCTGTGTATTCTTGCGGGATGTATAAATATACGGCGAATATCTACTTTTGTTTCAGCACATAAACTCAGAAAGCTGTTAATGAGTGCATCATAAACTATAGTTTTTACAAATTTGCTAGTCTTTACGCGACTTCTGTTGCTTTTTTACCTTGCTAACATTTGAATTGTTTTCTAGGTAGCCATTTTTTCGTAGTGGCATTCTTTAAATAAAGGGCTCTTCATGACTGAAGAAATAATTGGAAAATAAATAATAATAATAAAAATCCATCGGGAACTTTCGACTATTACATGCTGAGAGGAATGACTTCCAGGGACGCCCGCAGGTTTTTAACTCAGTAGAGGCAAACATACCTAATAATTTAAATTTTAAGTGTACCACTCTCTCGCCCTCCTAGTTTTTATTTACGCCCGAACTTCTTTTGTCGATATGTCATAACGGTCCCCACATATTAAGTGATCTAAATAATAATTAGAAGTTGTATTGTCGCTTATGAATTGTTTATTATCATTACAACTTTGTGATTCATAAATTCGTTTAAACGTGTTGAGAAGCCTATGACAAAAATTACGTAAATAATTTCGTATAGTAAATGAAATTGCAGTTTGAAAATTGAAATACCGCCGTTTTGTGACATTAAAGGCCAAGAAAGAACATGAGATTGAAATCCTGTTATAATAAAGCGAATATTCCTCTACTTCCATTAATATAGCGGTACTAAATATTTGAACTGGACTTACCTTGACTCCTTCCCGTAATGTCCTATCACTTTTCCAATAACGAAATCCTCGTTTTATTCATATTGTTCTTAGCCTATATTTTCACGCATCTTAGAGTACTACAAATAAAAATTATCAAAACAATACAACGCTTTTAGATAAATCAACTGTGATTAGTGTTTTGAAAACATGTCTGAAGTAAAAATGATATCGTATTATATCAGTGCACCTCTAAATAAAATCCGTGATGACATCCCATATTTTTAAAAATTAATTAAACATTTCCACACACTCAACTACTCTAGGTGAAATAGCACTGATGTTGAAATGCTGATAAAGAACTATTTCAAAGTAAAATTTAAGTGTGCCTGCACCAAGATATTCCGCCCCATCACACAGTTCTACGTGTTTCAAAACTTCATATAAAAATTTTGATTGGTTAATTTAAATTTTAAATCGGTGTTATCGCCCCACTCTTACCTTTTATATGCCGACATTAATTTAGAATGTAAAGATAATACGAGTATTGCTGCGTGACCAAAATGTTGGGAAAGAACTTAGCATTTTCAAATGTTGCTGTCTGAAGAACAATCACATTTTTCACACTCTCAATAATTTCATTTCGATCCTTAAGTGACTGTACGTGAGCAACTAGGTTTTCTAGGATTCAGACAGTTTGGCTCCAATATCTACAAGATACAATTGCTTTGTAAGCCTACCGACAAAGAGTCCACATGGTTTGTGATGGCGAGGCGACCCAATAAAACTTTTTATTCTGCTCTTTCCATAAAACTTCGAACGAAACGTGATGTAAGTACACGAGGTCCTCCCCCTTTTCCAACATACAGGTATCCGTAAACACGAACAAAAAGCCTTCCTTTATTAACTTTCCCTATTTTATTTATTTATTTAAGAGTAAAAACATATGGTTGTCTCCTATGCACATTAAATATACTTTTAGTGTGGTCACACTTCGTTTATGGGAAGGGGGTGTCTCTCTCCATCTACTTGTTAAGTCATATCTTGGGGCTTCTTTATTCCAAGGTGTTATTCTTGCTTTAGAAGGTCGTGCGCTGTTGTAGATGTCTTATAACATGGAATACTCCCATATTACTTTATCTCAGTTCTCAGAAGGATAGACAAGTACTAAAAGCTCGGGAGATATTCATGAAGAAGAGTTTTAACAATTGCGGATTTGAGGTTTTTTTTTCCTTCCCCCCCCCCCTTCCCTTGTTAGGGAAAGATTTCTAATTTCAATAGAGGAAAATGTTCTCTATCCCACTCTTAATTCAAACCGTTCTTCACACCTCGTTCCACAAACTTTTCTGCATTATTCTTGTGAATTTAAAGAGGGATTTTTAAAAGTGTTGAGTAATTTTGCTGTGTGAAAGAGATGCCCAAAGAAAGACATACGAGCATAGTTCTGTGAAAACTATCGTCTCATTAGTCTTTACAAAATACCGGATGTAACAATAAGCTACAGCCAAACTTTCAGGACACATTCCTCATACGTAGAAGAAGAAAGTACGTTATATAGACATGAGTCCGGAAATGCTTTATTTCTACGTTAGAACTCATTTTCTACAACTCTTCATAGTACATTAACCATGGGAAACACACAGAAACAGAACGTACCAACATACCTCATGAAACTCTTTTTTAATAAAATGTTCAAAATGCCCCTTGGTTACGTCTGGTTAAGTTATAATTCTTTGGTTTCATCGCCAACGTTTTGTGCTTCATTTGAACAAGGTAGTGTTGACATGCGGCCGGACCTAAACCCATTAGGCTTGTTTGAGGGGGTATTTGAAAACTCTTGTGTATCGAACTCCGGTACAAGATGCAGAGAGTCTTCGTGTCTATATTGTGAAAGGCTGTGAAACAATACGCAAATCTCCAGGATAAATCAGAGCATTCGGGTTCAATGCGACGGCGGGTTGACGCATGTACATGTACTATGTAGAATTGTAGTTGTATAAGCAAAAGCGTTAACTAAAAAATTACAGAGAACATGATAAAACGTTTCTTTAAATGAAAAAGCTGATATTCTTAAAGGAGATTTGTATTAAAATTAATACAAAAACGCATTTAACATAAAAGTAACAAATATAATACGTTATACTTTACTGGTTTACGTGTCTCTATACAGTAGATGCGGAATGTGCTTATTGCAGTGTTCTCTCTTCATATCTCTCTCTCTCTCTCTTATTTATTAAAATATTTGGCATTCACCTCCTTAGAGTAAGGAAAAACTTCAGCTTGACAGCTTGATCCGACCAGCACCTCTTAGTAGTCACAAACGCAACCACTAGACCACGGAGGGGGTCAGTTGTTCTCTCATGTTAAACAACCAACATAATTTCGACGCATAATAATTTGAGCGCTGAGTTATTGCATTGAATATAATAGTGGTATGGTGTTTGTAAGTTCATTATTTATAAACCTGAAACTTGTCAGACAATGGGAACACATCATGTTGACAGGCAGACAGGCAGTGATATCTTATAAAACGTTTTATACAAATTTCCTTATAGGTAAAGCACTGAATCAAAGTTTATAAAGTTAACCTACGATAAAGTGAGTTTATATATTATTACACCTACTTTAATTGCAGGAGAATGAGGAGAATACATATTATTATTGTTGTTATTATTATTATTATTATTATTATTATTAATATTGTTGTTATTATTATAGTACGTGTCCGTGGTCACCATAAATTTAGATAAATGTAGCAAATTTCCACATTATTATGTTCGGGTGCTTGTCTTTCGTTTTCTCCTCCAGGGCGACTCTGCGAACTAACTTCAGTAGTTCATCGTTTATTTTTCAGAGTTGCCAACATCTGTTGTCACCACCAGGGCCTCAGCTTCACGTTGTGCATTTGCTTGAGCGATTCCATGTTTGTTTTTCAGAGTTGCCAACACAATTGTTATATAATTTTACGATGCACCGGCATGTTCGCATGTATTTTATTCCGAATAGGAGGCGAGCGTAGACCGTCGGGCCGAAGCGAGCCGCAGTAAAGCACTAGGTTCTCCGGTTTGTACAATTTACCCCAGGTTAGTTCTAAGCTTGTATGTGTGTATATGCGTTCATTACTAATTGCATTTTTTCGATCGTTGCACTGTTAGCATGAATGCATCAATCGTTTTGTTTTCTGACCAGATATTTCAACATGTAATTTTGGTATTTAATAATGCAACGGCCATAGGGTAGTTTTCTGTAAACTATTTATCCAATTATTCCAACTCTATTTATTATGAAAACGCATTACTTTACCTAATACAACATCTGCATCTTTTATTTTACATAACTTTTTACATAGTTTATGAAATTTCCCCATATGGTTGTTATTCGTTACATTCCCGTTTTTAGTATCTTCTACTATTGGTAAAACCGTGACGTAAGCATACTGCGCGGCAACTTCCTCCTCCTGCTATTAAAGATTTCAGCTATTAAAGAAAATGCACATTTTTGGAAGGGCGGGTAGCGTAGTAGCTTTGAACCGGGCCACTCATCTCCTAACGCTGTTTTTATTAGCTCTCCTGTTATTTTAAGTTAGTGTAACACTTTAATTTCTCTGGTTTACCCATAAGGAAGTTTCGCCAGTATTTGATTTTTCTGAGTCGGTTTATGGTACAAGCAAAGAAGAGAAACAAGTTCGTTACTGTTAATCTATCTGTGCACAATGTGTACATTCTGATAATTTAACACCAAGAAACAAGTCAGTATATCGCTTTTGGCCAAACAGACCTGAGCCAGGATTCCTTATTACCAACCTCAATGTGGCATGAGATAAAATAAAGGGGTCGTGCGATACCAAGCTATACCGACAGATTCCTTTACGCCACTAATCCACATTATATAACTTATAAGTGGCACATCATCGCCCCATTGCGAGACCAGGCTAGTCCAAAGCAATGAACCCACACTATCCGAGTCCAATGTTCGGATTGTCACCAATGGTTCAAGCTCAGGTGACCAAAGTAGACGGTGATCGCATGCAACCCTGGCAGTTACATGAACGCACTTGTGTCCAATGAAATGATAAAGAGTGGCCCATGAAAGATCGGCTCCTCCCCTGTTGTACTTATAGCGTTAGTTTACAGGTCGAGTTTCATGCAGTCTTGAGTGCTGTCATTTGCAGAAACACCAGCACCAGGAAATTGGTTGCAAATTTCTCCCGCGTTTTTTTTAATAGAACAGGCACGGAAGCAAGTACGAGTCGACTATTGCGGTTATTTATTATAGAGAATACATCTCGCAAGGCAATGTTGTGAACATTCGGGGCACAAGCCGCTTTCTGTTGATGCAGACGTTGAAATAGCCACCATTGCGATAAAACAATTTCCATCTTTTTCTTTCCGCTGTCTCGCAATATTCCTTTATTATCGGGCTCGCCGTGGCCTTCACTGGAATTCTACCCAATTAAGGTACCAGTACCGTAAAACTTTGTTTTGTTTAATATATTTATTATAACTAGTTATAAATCCCTTCCCTCCGTCCATACATCTGTACAACTTTTGCCAGCACTTTAATTACTATACATATGAATAGTTTTCGCATTTATAAGAAGTGCCCAAAACTGTATACACATATCAACGTTAAAAATACCTGCTTCATTGAGCTTCATTGCAAAATGCAGTGCGATCAGTGATGCATCGCGGGATTTTTCTTATTAGCGAGACCCCAATCGTTTGCAGCGCTGAGTTATTGTTATAGTTTGTTTTATAGTTTTACTCTCCCTCCGGCTGGCCGGCTAACGGGCTAAAGAGCGGAGCTCTAGCCCATAGGCTAAACACTCCGGGAGGAAAACAAAGCTGACTGCACTGTATACATATAGACATCAAAGGGGAGCTTTATGTAATGTTTGCTTCCACAATCATATAAATGCTCAAATGTTTACCATTAGCATCCAGATATTTCTGATTTCGGTAACTACTGCTGGAAAAAGATGGCCTATAGTGTAAAGAGTGTCTCTACCGTTTGTTGATTCTCATCATGGTCACGTAGTTGCTATAGGAACCACAAATAAATATTACTGATTCCACAATTCAATTTGTATTTACAAAATTAAATATAACCACTATTAAAGTTTGAATACATTTCTAGGGGCTCTACTGCATTTGAAAATGTGTGAGGTCGACAAAAGCCACAATCTGTAATAATACTACCCCCCCCCCCTCGCTTTTCCTCCTCATCCCGCAACAAAATATTTTAAGCACAAACCATTTTGGGACAAATCAGAATAAAACATTTTTCGAATTAATTCGCAACTTATCATAAATTTCTTCTCCTTTATAAGTGGATATTGTTCAATTTATTATCTTTTGGAATTTCTTTTCCTCTGTTTGTAACATATTTAGGTACCGCCTTTTTTTTCAGCCTGGTTCAAGCTTCCAAATTAGACCAAGCTCTTTGAAGACTACTTGAAAAAAACTTGTGCAAACTATTCGCGCTTGTTTCGAAAATTTGATGAGCGATTGCATTCTGGAAGGTGTGGTATGCAGGCTATTCTCAGAAGTCACAAACCTGGCCCTTGCGTTGGTAAATTCCTTTTTTCAGGAAATACAGAGAAAAGGGACTAGCAACTTTTATCTAAGTGACTCAATCCTTGCGCTACAAAACCAGTTTGTTTGAACGAACGTTTTTCAAATTACTAAAAAGACTAAGCCTTAACGCTTTTCTGCTTTAAGCAAAGTCAATTTGGAAGAGAAATGCTACCCAGTAATTAATAATAAATATTATTTTGTGTCATTTGAGAAATGCACGATTATACTATCGTATAAAAAAGCATCAAGGTAGAACAATTTGCCATTTTGATTTTGACGTTCACTGCATAGATTCAGAACTATTTATAACAACGCCCATTCACAGCAATCAGCATTTGTCGTTACATCTATTTCTTGACGGACGCCATTAATCATTCATTGAGAAGAGCACTTTATGCACGATGCTGGTCAACCGAAGGTTTGCTGATGTTGCATAGATCGAGACAAAATTGGCGCAGATCAAGACAATTTTAGCAGCAAGATAATATTGTATACAGGTTTTAAGAAGTGGAGTGAAATACGGGCACTGTTGGCTGCGGCACGCTTAGTAGCCGAAACGTAAAACACCACGTGACCGGGCAAGATTTATAACTAAAGCCCGGTTACTGAATAATGCAACGTTTTCTTTACAAGTTAATAGGATATAGAATGATTTGTAGTAAACTAATACGTTTCTTCCTTTACTTATTTCAAAACCAATGATACTAGCCAAAATTTGTAATACAGAGTATCTTTGGAAGATTATTAACCTCTATAGAAAATATTGCAAAAGTCCTCCCTCCTGCATAAGGCATAACACAGCACGCCGTTCCATGTTACCGGCCGTTCTTTGGAGCACTGTATTGTCAATAGCATTACTCTCCTGTGTAATGTTGTGTTTCAAACAGTCCAATGTCTGGGGACATGTGACGTAAGCTCTGTCTTTTAAGTAATTCTTAAGGGAGAAGCCCGGTGTCTCAAATCAGGAGAGCTTGGTGGCCACAGGTTTCGGTCGTCAAAGAAAATTTCAGTTAACACAATGTATGGCATTTAGCGCCATCTTGTTTAAAATATCAGACCCAGCTCTACTTCGTCCAGTTGCTCAACAAATTCCATGAAAATCCTGCTGTACTCTGCAATGTCCAGCCTGGTCCCACTTTCTCTGTGCGGATATTGCGCACCAAATCCTGACTTTAACTGTGTACACAGATGCTTCATGAATGACATGTGGAATTTGGACGGCCCAATAGCTTGAGTTCTGTGAGTTCGCATGGAACCATATGATGGACAAATGCCCGGATTTTGCACAATGAACGCTTGAAACCAACGGCAAACTACTCTGTTATCCTTATCTGGTTCCTGCAAATGATAAGACAACTGTTACTCTGTATGGTTTTAGGTGGGCACTTTCCGCAATTCTCTGACACCTTTGAAAATTAGAGTAATTTCAGTATAAACATTTATTTTCAATTGATTTTGAATGAAAAAACACAGATCTAGTTAATAATGTGTTATAGTTTAGCTTTTACTTTGTTAGTTAGCTTTAGAGTTTGTCATGCTAATTAACAGACAACAGTGTCATAACTTATTACATTAATTAATAAGGCCATATTTTGTTAAAGTTAATCTACTTGCTAGGGAATTCGCTTAGTTTACGCAACTGCTGCGTGGCGGATTTTCCAAACTATTATACAGAATATCACTGAGAGCAGTCTAAATTTACACTTTCGTATTCGTCCTTGTGCAAATACGGCAAACAGCTCTAGATATGCTAAGAACAACTACGCCATTCACAGAATGGTTATATTGTGGCCACTTGTTTCTGGTTAAAAACAATTGGACCAAAGAAATCCCTATCTCATTCCCGATTTATCGAAATTTCTTTGGTGAGATGTTTTTTCCTGGTTTTAACTAAAAAACTAGTTGCTGCTTAAAGACCCTGTGCCTTTCTCATTGGGTGATTTATCGAAAGCTTTTACATAATCCATAAATGCCATACTTATTGCTAAACCCAAGTTTCTTTTCTATCTAATAGTTGTACTATGAAAAGGCTATCAATACACGATCTTCCTTTTTGATACTAGTTTTGAACTTCATGAAGGAATATTTGCAATATCTGTACTATTCTTGCTTGAAGATCTCCACGTATATTTCATAGCAATCTTATTTCTCTGTATTTATTTCCATCCATGTCTGGAGCCTTTCTTATAAATTGGTATTACTGTCCCTTTTTCTATTTTTAGGGATACTTGCTGCTTTCTTACAAGGATGTAAAATCTATATGCTGACTTCAACATAAATTTGTTTTCTATAAGAAATATAAAAATAGTGAAGTATTTAATTAATGAACTGCTTCTGAAAGAATTTTGCTTTTTACCATCTCTAAAAACAAAAGGCCTGTGTCATATGTTCGCAAATATTTGGATCCGCGTTATTGCAGCTCACTACTCCGCACAGCCACAAAAGTAATCTAAACCTACTTCTCTTTGCATGAGAATTGTTCTCAAGGGCATACCTACCTCTCTCGGTTCGCAAGGCTGCAATTATTCTGTCACTAGCCTTTGGCTCAGATTCGCAAGAAGAACGTGGCTTTCCTCAACATGTTTTGTTACGCACGTAACTGCACTTGGGCGTGTTTAATTCCTGCAGAATGCGTTATGTTAATTAACGCAGATATGTGCGTGGTGAAATAACCTCTAAAGAGAACGTTGCATGCGCGTCAACAGAAAAACTTGCAGTCGTTTTCTCCTTCTGCGAGCAAGCAGATCATGATGGGCACGAACATGATTCTTGTACACGATTTCTGGTTTTTTAGAGCAGCGTTGCAGCCTTTTTGAACTCACGACCTCTGTTTTTCTCAGATAACCTGGAAAGTCTTCGTTCTTTCTCTTTGTTGCATGCAAATCACCTTCTATGGTTTAGAATTTTATTTCCAGCTTTTAGCAATGTTAAGTAATTATTTTTAAAAAATTAGAAATTCCTTATCTTATTGCATGTCAATACTGATATAATATTAATAAATGAAGAGCTTAAATCTTTTATTTTGCATTGAGCTTTTAATGAAATTTAGATTTGTATCAACTTGGGGTGGGGAGAGGGGTGAAAGGCATGCTTTTTGATATCCGTTATCTTAGAACATGTCATTAACTCTTAGTATATTAAAAAATATGTTAAAGGCTCTCAAATAGCTTTTCTCTGAAATTATTTTCAAACAAAATGCAGTAATGTAAAACATAAAACATTTAATTATATGAACTGTAAGGTGTTAAAAGTAATATATATATTAATTTTAACTTGTCTAGCTTCTTGCCATTGAAGAACTCAACGAGTTCAAATATAGCAATTTCAAGTGTGACTTTATTTAAGTGTTTATCCTATTCTACTTTTATTATTACTGTTAATTTGTTACATTGTTAATAGTGTTACTTTATTTTTATTTTTATTATATATATATATATATATATATATATATATTAATGAAATATAAAAATAGAGAAACACTATTAACAATGTAACAAATTAACACTAATAATAAAAGTAGATAAAGATAAAACACACAGAAAGAGTCACACTTGAAATTGCAATTTCAAGTGTGACTCTTTCTCTGTGTTTTATCTTTATCTACTTTTATTATTAGTGTTAATTTTATATATATATATATATTACAATAGGGTATATTCAATTGTCAAATACTTTTAAACATTTCCAGTACTTTTAATAAGTTCACGAAAAAAAAATATTTCTAAGCCTTAAAGAAAGTGCAGATACATGTGGTACCACATAATATTTAAATGTGTACCAAAGTTCTGAATTGAAATATTTATTTATCTCAGTAGGGGCTTCCCTCAAATTTAGAATCAGACGCTTTTTCTCTTTGGTAGAATGCATAAATAAAATAAAAATTTATTCAAAATAAATTCGTTTTTCGGCTTGTAAATCTCGATGAGTTTAGACAAACCAGTAAAACCCTCATTTGCTATTGCATTATCTAAAGGAATCTCATCAAACGGCACTTCTTTCTTTAAATCCTGTACAATACTTCAAAATGCTAAATATAATTTTTTCACAGTTAAAAATCGCAACAGTTTCAGGTTTTATCTCAGAAAAATTCGAATGATATTTTATCTACTGTCGTTACTAACGTGCACAATTGTTGATCGTGTCCAGGCAACAAAAGCTAATCATTGTATCGCTTGAAGAATGTTTTATATGTTATAAAGATGTGTTTTGGTGTCACAAAAATATGACAATTAGCTTTCTTTCACTGGAAACGATAAATAAATAGACAGAACTGTAATTTTGAATACTTATACGGGGTAACGAAATTACATTTTTTCTAATAGTAACAGAAAACATTTAATATTTTTTACTTTTTAGCATTATAAATAACAAATTCTCTCTTTGGAAATGCCCTCAGTTTTCAAACTTACTAATATCAACCTTAACCAGAAGAGTTAATTTGATCATAGCGTATTCAGACAAGACTAGATGGTTAATTATCTCGTAAAAATACTCTAATAGAAAATTATCTTTGGTAACTCCCGGGTCTTTGAACCTCCCTCCGGCTGTGTTCTAACTTAACCCTCTCATTACTAAAGTTCCATTACTGTAATTAGTGGTCTAAATAACTAATGAATGAATGCTATAAAATTATAGATGTTTTAATAAATAAATTCATTTTAACAAGTAGGTAAAACTTAGTCGGGCATACTATTTGAGTGCTTTGTTCTTGTTTTTTCTTTATCACTGGAAATGGATAACTATAAACAGTTACAATTGAAAAAATGTTTAATATCGAGCCACTGTGTTGGAAAACAATTGCGCGTCGAGGTGATAAAATTGTATTAAAATCACACAATCTTCAGGATTAACAGCTCTGATTGGCTAGAATTGAAGACATTTTTACACGGAATTGGTTCAGTGATGATTCATGAACAAATAGACGCCAACACCGCCTATCATGTTTCCTCTTCTTTGCAGTTTATAATTTTTTTGTTGTTTTATATTCCTCTCCTCATCAGAATTTATAATCACTAGTGAAAGCCGGTTAACCTTCAGTGCACGCGAGGTTCACATTAAGATTGGAGTTAAATTCCTCAGGTAATTGACCATGCTCAGTCGTGTTTACCACTCCAGCTGTTTCATTTACATTTCTGTATTACGTGCGTGTTAAGTCTTTCTACTGTGTGTTTGTGTATTGTGGAGTATGCCAAAAGTGAGACATATGCCAGAACAAAGAATATTTATATGTCGAAGGAAATGAAACAAGGATTGTGTAGAAGAGAATTTCGTGTTATATTTCTAGAAGATACGTCTCCATCGGAAAATGTCATTTTTAGATTGGTAAACAAAGTTCGAGCCCAATACAAGAAACCGAAGACCGCCCCTCCCCCTCCAAAAGAGGGTTTTAATAGAGAAGAAGCTTGACAAAGTGCGTTATCTATTAGAAATTTCTCCTCGAAAGGCTTAACACAAGCACGTTGATGTATCTGTCGGCAGTGCGTATAAAGCCACTCGCTGTTGCAATTTTGTCCATATAAAATTATTGCTGTATGTAAATTGAAATCCGTGGAGGCATTTGAACAAAATGTCAGTGAGGGGGAGCCAGTTGACAATATTGAGAGAATGAATTACGGCGAGTGTCTCAAAACCATTGAGGCTTGTCTCACAGATGAGGACAAGGCATTTCGAGCATTCATTATGTTAGTGCAATATTAACCGCCGCTTTCAGGGAAACAAAACATGCGCGCTATTAGCTGCGAGGGCACGACAGTAACTTCCCGAAGGCAAAATGAATTTCCGATTGCGTAGCTGAATGAGAGTACTATGCATATATAGGAATTGTATTTGAAAACTTCCCAGTCTCAATAGCAACATTAGCATCAGTCCTGGTTATCTGGCAACAATAGAAAATAACGACATGATAACAATTGGGTAAGCATCAGAAAGAAGGAAAGCTATATGATATTTCAAAATGAGAAATATTCCAGGTTCAGGAAGCGGAACTTAAAATTTATTAACATTGTTTTAAATTTCAGTGCGTTAGTTGCGTTTTGGTTGACTTTGGAGAGAATAAAAAAACAAGTAAATAGTCGCAGAATAAAAAAAAATACTTTTGGTGAAAGTAACATTTATTAATATTACAGCAATACGGTCGAAACTCTTAACTAATCCCCTTATCTTCTGGTCCTTCTTGTAGAGTATACACGATTATAAACAAATCATTACTAAAATACAACCATTATATTAAATTTCATAGTTTTGCAGCATTATTTTGCCAAATTCAAACAAGAACAACAACAGTCAAGGTTGCCAGGCAAAGATAAAAAAAAAAAATTACAAATATTTGAAAATGCATTCACTTTAAATTTTCAGCATCAGAAGTCAAGGTATCACTTGAAATTTCAATTCGGGTAGCTTGGGGTGAGGGGGTAAAAACTAAACTTACATCAACATTGGTTTTAAACTTCCCCTCAACAAATAACTTAATGAATGTTTTAATTCAAATTAAAATTATACTAAAAAGATTGTTTTAAATTGAAAATGCTGTGTGTGTGTGTGTGTGTGTGCGCGCGCGCGCATGTATTAACTTTTATATCGGCATATTTGTTAAGTGCTAAAATATAGTTAAGTCGCTAACTTGTTCCGCAATACTCCATACTGTTTTTTCTTTATTCCATTTTCTCGCTTCTCTAAGAGCTTCAACTTTCTGCGCTGTTAAAATACTGTGCGCGCCGCGCTTCAACACTAATAATTGCAGAGAGGTAGTAAAGTCCGTTGAGAGCTCTACAGTTGTGTATCATAAATATAAGCAAGGGTTTTTCTTTTCCACGTTACTGACAAATAAGGAAGGAATGAGGAACGCATACCTATAGACAGAAACTGTTGAAATTCCTCGCGTTCTCCTTTACTGCAAAATTCACCCCCATTTACATTAGTTGAAAGTTGAATTCTTACTGTCATAACTGCTTTTAGACTTATTTATAATTTGAGTAATTTCTTTGGAACAAATATAAACCCGGATTTAAAACGTAAGGTTACTTATTTCAAATTAAATATGACTTAGTTTAATTAATAGTAATATTTTTATTAGTTTATTTATGGACACTTTTTAACATCTCAGGCCATCAGCGTCCCATTCAACTCAGGGCGTGAAACGGCCGACAAATTTTGCTCAGAGGCCTCTTCTTTCAGGCTTGAGGTTCTTTATCGTGCCGTAAATGTACGACACGGGACCCACGGCTTTACTTCCCATCCCTTTACTTAGAATTTTTACGCCCGAAAAAAATCCATCGAGCCTGGCCAGGATCGAACTCGCGATCTTGGGTTTAGGGGGCAAGTATGGTAACCACTACACCACCAGGATTGACTAACAGTAATTTCTATGATTGTTCAACTCATCCAATAATTCTTACAAGTAATAACAAAAAATGTACCAAAAGTCATTTACTCTCCTAGGAATTCAATGGTGGTGTTCGTTTTTCTGTGAAACGCCGCTCACTGGCATATAAACTGACTAATTATGTAGTGAATTAATTTACTGCAAATGCAATATCGAACCTAACTGGTACCAACATTGTTTTTTAACTCCAAAATTAAATATTCTATTTTACTCTAGCGCCACTGCATCAAATGATGACTTAATCGAATCAAAAAGTTGCCATGTCTCCATATCAAGTACACTTTAACTTTTAAATCAAGTCTTATATCTTATTTATAGACTTCGTTACTGGACTTGTTTGCGGTTCAAATTGAACTAATAATAAGAAAACTTGCATGACGTCTATTTGTTTAAATAATGCAGCTATATTGATGCGACCAATTGCTCGATGTGCGACTATTAATCCTTATTGGGCCAATTGTCACACATCAAGCAATTGTGGGTTGATCGCTCATTCTTGCTTTCTTAGCGCGGCGGCCTTATGTCAGAAGCAAATACGGCTTAATTGAGAAAAAACAAATGAAGTAATTACTAAAGTAAACCGGAGTATTTGCCAGGTAGTATGCTAATATTTTTATTCACTTAAAATACATATAAAATATTTACTTGGTAAGTAAGTTCTTGCAAGAAGTTACTCGTTTTTATTCACTTCATTGTAACAGCATGTTCTACTCCCGCAAAGAGGACCCTATCACTTTCCAACTTGCCCAGCGGCTATTATGGGTAATATATATTCTTGTTTGTGAAGTATGAAAACACATTCACAGCGTATACGAACTGTGTTAAGGATTATATTCCAACGCATCTTATAAGAGCAATAACAGCCAAAAGTCTTTGGAGAAATAAAATATTAAAGATACAAATAGATAAAGAAGGGAAGCCAGCTGAAAGTTTTAAATCTGGACATCTCTATTTCTGTATCCGTTTAACTTTTATATACATCATCAGTAAGTGTCTGACAAACATATTTCAAATTAGATGTTTATATGCAGATGATCAGATAATAAGAGAAAATGGGGAAAATTATATTCAAGAAGCGGTTTATAAATTACACAAAATAGCGAAAGGAAAATAATATGTAGCTACATCTCGCCTGAGAAAATTAAATTTTAGCTTTCTAGGGTCCATAACCACAGTGGGCAACATTTATAATAAAATATTATACCAGGGAATTATTTTAAATATTTGGGTCATGTCATTACTTATCAGAAATTTCAAAATTCAGGAACTAAATTTAACAAAATAGATAGTTTGTCCAATGGTTGTTGCGCAAGTTAAGAAATAAAGTAAACAAAGAAAAGGGTAATTAACTATATAAAGTAGATTATTATTATTGTTATTATTATTATTATTATTTTGAAGTGAACGTTACATATTGACAAAACAACAGTAAGAACAGATGATATCGGCAGAGACACAGGATTATAGAAGTAACGAGCAAATAAGGAATGAGGGAAAATGCACGGATGCCAGATGTAAGACATTCAAATTAATAATGTTTTATATCAACGAGATGATGACTGGAGCAAGACTTCAAAGTAGTCAAACGGGCCTAAGAGGTCGAGCCATGAACTTGATAAAAATGTATTCGCAGTGTAGAAATATAGAAGAATGAGGAAACATTACAGCTTCTGTGATTCTGATGGCATAGGTGTGTGGGGGGGGGGGGTTGAGCGTTTCTTCCAGGGCGTTTACCCCACCTGGGAAGACGAATACCACGGATACTTCCATCTTTCGCTATTTCATTCTTATAATTTAATGAGCATCACTGTGCTTGAGCAATAACTAGCTGGCATTCTGGTTATGTCAATGTCCTTAATACTCGTTCACGTCATCAAAGGAAATATCCGCACACCTGATGCGTGGCATGGACAAATGAAGTTGAATTTCGCTCGCAGGTGTCAGAGTTGCACGGACAGAGTTTACTTTCCCTTTCCAAATAAGATGTTGCTTCGTCCTTGAACGCCGACTTTTCACTGAAGACGTCAAAACTTAGGTAGGCTCCTGTATATCGAATTGAGAAGAAATTCTCTTTTCACACACATATCATGCACCAAACAACAATTTCAACCGCTATCAGCTCCTAGTACAGAATTTAAAAAGTCGTTCTGCAACTCAATTAAGTTTTTTGATCATTTTAGTCGTTTATTCTCATATATCTCTGTAAGTATTTGAACTGTTCGCTCATCGAGACCGCGATTGTACAAAACATCAAACTCAAGAATACGGTAAAAATAGAATTAACATTTAATGGCGCTGCGAATGTCTTTTTCCATTTGGTGCCGTAGCAATAGTTCAGAACACTATGAAATACTTGGTCTTAAGAGACTAAATGTTTTACTGCTAGATGGATGATTAGAATGTTACTTAGGTATGGAAAATGACAAGACAATTTCCTTCTCTACATTTTGACACTTATTTTGTATCATACGTTTAACAAAATGATTATAAGCTCTATTAGTTCTGTTATTTTTTGCGTCAATTGTATTGTCACAACATGACAACGCTGAAGGTCAAAGAACCAAACACGTTCTTCAATTGTTTTGCTGCGTATTAGCTGATTTCAACTGTTTGTTTATATTTAAATGCGAAACAAACGACATCAGTTTGTAACACGACATGCTTTAACAATGTAAAATATCTTGAAATGTTACTCATTTATGGTGAAAAGCAACGTAACGGGACTGTAGCGACACGAAGGAAGGTTCCCAAACAAGAACATCTTATCCTAGGACGATAATGTCGGCTATTTACGTAAGTAATTGTTCCATTAAATAACATATTCTCAAGCTATTATATTTACATTATGTTGCATATAATTTTCATTATTAATAACCCCTTTTGTTTTATTGTATGCCAAGAGAACCGATATGCAACATTTCGTTCGTTGATGGCATCTGCAGAAACTAAGAAAGTAACAGTAAATTGTTGAATTCTTGTTTTAAATGATTGTGTAATATAAAACATGATTATATCAGATATGAATAACGATATAGGAAAAATTATTTAAACAAATATTCTCAAAATACATGATTTTAATCAGGTTAAGAGAAAAATCATTGGGTTCCTTTCCACCCTCTAATATTTCAGTCATATATGAGGGTAAGACCATACGTTTCCGGCCTAACCACTTTCTAGGTATGATAAACACAAAAACCATATTTCACTTTTCAATATAGCTACCCTTTATTGAAATACACTTATATAAATAACAAAATAAAAATACCAACTTTACGCATGGTGACTCTCATCTCCCTTTTCCCGGTTAGCCTGTTACTTAAATAATCCCGATTTCTTAGGTAGCGCTGTAAGGAATGTAAATACATACAATGGAATATTATAGAGAAACGTCTATAAAATATGCAAAGCAAAAATTAGATTAATATTATCAATATGAAACTTTATTAAACTGTAAACAGCTATATTAAATTGTTCTTTTATGTCACCTTCACCACCATCCCCCAATGGGGCAACCTGGCGGAGCCCTATGGGCGTCTCTACCTCAGAAGTCCGCTATACCGCCATGCTGTGGGGGAATGCCCAGAAGTTCACGAGAACAATGAACTGGCATTGAACAAACAATAAAAAAAATTGTGTTTTATATATTATGAAAATTTCGGGGAAATTACCGATAACCCCTATGGATACAGTTTTGAGATATTTGCAAAATCTTTGAGATTTCAATACTTTTGAATAGTGTTTAACGCCCGTTTTTACTACTGAGGCATCATAGGCGGTGAACACTGGTGATACATGATGTGAAATGATATATTGGGAAAGGATTTTTTTTTTTTAAGGAAGGAAATGTTCCAGGCCGAAGTTTAGGGTACCTCCCCGGCATTTGCCAGTTACGAGGACTGAGGAAAACCTGGGAAAATACCTCAGTCAGGGAGGACGGTCCTGGCGGGATTCGAACCTCACATCTCCTGCACACGAATCAGCGCCTTAACGACCTCGGTCACCCGTGGCGGTCAATACTTTTTTTATATAGCACACTGTACAGTATGCCCGGAAATAAAGTATATTGAAAACTGTTACCTGTATCGGCAGTTTACAATGCATGCGCTTGGTATGTACCTTCCAGCTACAAACATTGTAGCCCGTCAGCTAATGGAATGCAACCTTGATTAATGTCTTTGCCAGCTGGGGGATATCAAGAGGTTCTGGGTAACAATAGCCACGCTCCTTCAAAATAACACACAAGCAGCCAGAGTGTGGAGAAATCCGCAAAGGTTTCCTCAGCAGTGTGAACTGTAGCTCGATTCTACCGAAACAAAGGAAGCGTAGATTTCTAGTCCGTTTCAGATTTTGCACAAACCGATCTACGAAAAGCTCTCTATGACGAAAAGAAGCCTCTCAATAAGGTAGGCTCCAAAGAGCCTATGGCAACAAACACACACTTCCCATGTGAGAGTGTAGAGATTTTTTTGAATAGTGTTTAACCCCGTGTTTGCTACTGAGGCACTGATGATACATGAGATGGAATGATATATTGGGAAAGGATTTTTTTTAAGGGAGGAAGAGTTCCAGGCCTAAGTTTAGCGTACCTCTCCGGCATTGAGGAAAACCTGGAAAAGTCTCAGTCGGGGAGGACAGTCCTTGTGGAAATCGAACCCTAGACATCCCGCTCATAAGTTCGCGCCTTAACGACCTCGGCAACCCGTGGCGGTGAGTATTGAGAGTGTGTAACAGTCGCAGCAAGTCTTTCAATGTTTAATAGGTTTACTTTTGCGCGCGCTTCTATTCCTACTAGAGCAGATTTAACTTTAGGACCGGATAATAAGTTGGTCAATGCAACACGATATTATGTCATTAAATTGGGCGATCTTACAAGAAAGGGTTGACATAATTGGTTATGTAAGAATTAGTTCATGGATGTAATAAAGATAACATTGATATTACAGTTGTTTATTTGATGCAAAAATACAGTAAACACAAAGGAAAATTAAGCTAGCAAATTAATCCCGTTATTTTACAGTATTCTCATCACTAGAGCAAGTATCGGAACACACTTCAGTGACTTCCAGACAAAGAGTGCATCAACATGCTATACCTGTCGTCCCTTGTCAGGCATTTCCCCGATTTTAGGGACCCCGCCGACTATGCACAATATAAGATATTCGGAATCAACAGGGGTTTCATAAAATAATCCCGCAAGAAATCAAGTGAGATACGGTCAAGCGAGCGAGAAGGGTGCAGTAGTTGCAGAATTTAGCGTACTTCATGAAACATAACCAAAATGATTTTGTCCCCGTCAAGTTGAAACCCATTCCTTGGCTGATGTTAAGAGGAAGTGGGTGCGTTATCTCAAGCAGAACTTCTTGCAACAATACAAATAATTGCTGGCGCTTAGTGGTCGCGGCAAAATATATGGCCCCACATGGAAGTAATTTACTCACTAATTGACACCAAATCTCATCTGATGTAATCGTGCAAACATGACATGTAATTTTTCAAAACCCAAACGTATGAATTACAGAAATTAAACAATCCCTTACGTGTGAAGCAAACTTCATTGGTGAACATCCACGTCGGTCCTGGTGGTCTAGTGATAATCACACTTGCCTCCTAAACCCAAGATCGTGGGTTCAATCCGGTCCATGGTCGATCGATTTTTTACGAGCATAAAAATCCTGAATATGACTTTCTTTGGAAGGGAAATAAAGCCGTGGGTCCCGTGTCGTAGATTTATGGCACGTAAAAGAACCTCAAGCCTGAAAGAAGAGGCCTCTGAGCAAAATTTATCGGCCGTCGATGACCTGAGATGATAAAGAGCGTCCGTAAATAAATCAAATAAATAAAATGAAGTAAATATCACAGGAGGATGATTGTGTGGTTGGAGTAGAGTTTGGTCTAAATCCCAACAACACAATTGCTATCGCAAATGGATAGTCGCCTGGTTTAGTAGCCTGGACTCTCTCAAAAGTATATGCAAGCAACGGTTATTTCTGCAGAATTTCCAGACCGTGCAACGACGGTCACGAACCACTGCTCATTTGGTGAGCGATAGTACTAGTAATCATAGAAATTTTGCCTCTATGTATCACCGCAGCACGGTTTCCTCAACCTCAGATCGCATAGAATAACCCCATCCTTTGCCTTCATGTCACTGCTGGCAAATGTGTTGAGAACTGTTCATGGTAACGCTTCTGACCCTCAAAACCTGAACCAAACGTTGCTCCGTACATGTCCTTCAACTAATTTGTTCGTATGACCTTATGGAAAAATGATACTGAGATTAGGGACGGTAGCAATGTGCATACGTGGGTATTCCCAATCGCGGCACGGAGCAACACAGACACACTGTTACATCAAAATAACTGGCGGAAGCGGCAGCGGTGGAATAACAGTCTGAGCATACCAATCTAACATAAATACACTTTGGCAGACAGATTATAATCCACCCCATCCTAGCTAGTGCTACTGCATGACACGAAGCTTCGTAGTCCGTGAGTTCCTTAACAAAATGCGATTTAAAAATGATATCTATCCGATCACAAATTGTCGATCGAACTTATAGGAACCTGTATAATGCATCTGTATGTGAAATAAAACATGAAGCGGTTTGGTTGGCCCTAACAATTAGAGCCAAATTATGAGACTTTGTTTGCGACCCCGAGTTGGGCGCCAATTTTTGAAGCGATTTAGTAGGCTCCTGTTAAGTGCCACAGGTTGTGCACCAATTTCGAAGCTATATGTTATCGATGGCTCACATTGTGATGTCAATTTTGAAGTGGTTTGGTAGATTCATTAGTGACCGCTTCAGTGTGTGTTTTATTATTATTATTATTATTATTATTATTATTGTTGTTGTTTTTATTAATATAACGCCCGTTTTACAGGCGGTGGATACTGATGGTGCATGAGATGAAAGGATATATTGAGAAAGAATTTTTTTAAGAAAGGAAATGTTCAGGCCTAAGTTTAGGATACCTGCCCGGCATTTGCCATATGTGAATATGGAGGAAAACCTGAAAAAAAAACTCACTCTGAGAGAACTGTCCTAGCGGGATTCGAACCCCATACCTCCCGCTTACAAGTCGGCGTTGTAACGGCCTCGGCCACCCGTGGCATTTGCTTCCATGCTGTTGCTTAAGTTTCGATGATATTTCTCAGGGTGAATAATTTTGTTAATTCATACTCAACATGACTGGCAGAAGAGTTCAATAGTAGAAATAAGCACGCGATAGACATAAAATGCTGGTACTTTAACATGATCTTTCCTCTGGTGTTTTGCGTACGATAGACTTAGCTACGTAGGTTACAAACTTAGCTGCCGAGAGTGGAACCTAGAAATAAAACTGAGCAGCCGCGCTGAGAACTGAGGAATATATTCTTTGGCTCAAGGACGCCAAAAGCGGTCACAAAGGCACCCGCAAGTTTCGCGCCTGTCTTTAAAATTTCAAACATACATATACCATTTGCTGGTTTTAGTTCACCTGCCCCATGTGTCGTTCGCTATTTTTGAAAGTTTAAAACTTTTTGTTGGCATTGATTAGTTTAAAAGCTAACAGTACAACGCCTGCCGAGGTCAAAGCCCCAGACACATTCAAAAGTCCTTCAGGATATTAACCCTCCAAAGTCACTCCTTATAAAAAGTAGCCTAATACTCGACCCTAGCAGTGTTTTATGATCTTTTTGACTTCCCAAGCTACCGTAACGGTAATACACCAGAGTCTTTCTCTTTTGTACAATTCTTACATAAGTTAAAGCTTATGACACACTTATATTTATATTACAAAACATGATGATTGAGGTTACATAAATATACATTGTAATAACAATTATATGCTTCATATTTAAGTTCATTAATATATCAAAAGAGGCATTTACCATCGATGTACCACTACCCTGTTCATTCTTAGACTACTCTTCAAATAAACAAATTAATATCATATCCCACTGCATATCAACGTATGAATGCGGTAGTTTTCACGTAACTAAACCCAATTTAACAAAATCGGAAACGTTGTTTGCAACATGGCGTTTTAAACATCATTCTCAGTATTAGGATGTTAATCGACAACATTAAATTCCTCCTGAGAAGCAACACACACAACAGCTTCAGTGAATGTCAATCGCTCTCATTTTCCATTAAATCTATAGTATCGAAAAAATGCGTCATATTTGTTTAATAGCGTGCTCTGAGCTAAAATAATTTCGCTTGTATGCGTGAAAGCATAACAAAAGTTAATTCGTAAACTATGTTTAAATATTGTGTACAATAATGAAAAAGTCTTGTTAAAGGCCTGATACAAAGTGCCTCTGTTTTATTTCATCGAAGTTGCAAGCTTTTTGTTCTAGATGACAGGGTCTTTTAGAAGGTTAAAATTTGTTACATTTTACCCCTTAAACATTTAGTAGTGGGCAGACAACAATTGTTTGCTTAAGAAATAGCATTGTGTTGCAATAACCCTTAATGTTTGTTCATATTTTCCAATTTTATTTTTTAAAGCTTATTTTAAGTGGTTTATTTTTAAATTCTTTTTACAAGGTTTATTTCACATTCTTCAGTAAATCCAGCAACATTTGTACGCAAAGTTTATAAATTCTTTCACTTTCGATTTTTTCCTATTCCCTTGCTAGCACTCAGTTCCTTTGACGCTGTTCCGACTACCTGTGAGTATTGAGCACAGTAGGTCTGCGAATTCCAAGATGTAGCTATTACTGCGGTTGTGTCCATGTAAAGATTTCTGAAAAGTTTCTATCATCGATTATACGTACCAGTCACCGGAAATGACCATATATGTGTGTGTGTGCGTGCGTGCGTGCGTTAACGCTCTATCGGGTCGGGTGGTCTAGTGGTAACCATACTTCCCTTGTAAATCCAAGATCGCGGGTTCAATCCCGTTCAGGGTCGATGGATTTTTTCGGGCGTAAAAATCCAAAGTATGGCTTCCTTCGGAAGGAAAGTAAAGCCGTGGGTCCCGTGTCGTGCATTTACGGCACGAAAAAGAACCTCAAGCCTGAAAGAGAGGCCTCTGAGCAAAATTTGTCGGCCGTTTCAATCTCTGAATTGAATGGGACGCTGATGACCTGAGATGTTAAAGGCGTCCGTAAATAAAACAACTGAATCCGCGATCTTGTGTTACGAGGTAGGTATGGTTACCACCAGGACCGACTATCTGATGAGAAATTCGCTTGGTTTATGCAGCTCCTGCTTGAGGAATTTTTTTTTAAATTTCACATAACAGGTCAAAAATATGTATGATTATATTTTTAATTAGTTTTTATTAAACGTACTTCTAAATAGTTTAAAAGTCATCATAATTTTTTTAATTAATTCCGTTGGTTTTCTGCTGGTGTGTTGTTTGCACTTTAAAAAGCAGACCTTCCGAGGGGCTCGTACTCCTTGGAGAAACATGGTATATGTTCACACAGTCACCCCCTGGCGCCCTAGAACTCCCTTACACCCATCCCTTCCCCCCGGAGATGCACGCACATGAGAAAGGCCAAGTTCCCACTTGTGCGTAAAGTAAAACAACAATCCAAACTTCATTATATCATATTTTCAGCTTCCCCCCCCCCTTTTTTTTTTTTTTGACGCTCTTTAACAGCTCAGGTCATCAGCGTCCCATTCAACTCAGGGCGTGAAACGGCCGACAAATTTTGCTCAGAGGCCTCTCTTTCAGGCTTGAGGTTCTTTTTCGTGCCGTAAATGTACGACACGGGACCCACGGCTTTACTTCCCTTCCGAAGGAAGCCATACTTAGGATTTTTACGCCCGAAAAAATCCATCGATCCTGGCCGGGTTCGAACCCGGCTAATACACACACACACACACACATTGGAAAGGAACTTATTGACTGATTCTATGCTATAAAAGGAACAACTTTTTTATAATGGCATTTTATCCGTTGACGTGCTGTTTGGCAGGAAAAAAAATCCTATGTTACTTTTCAGTTTAATGTATCGGAATTGATTGACTACAACAACGGATAGACATGCAGAAATATAATAAATAACGTACTTCTCTATTTTTCATAATACTAAAGTGTCGAACAGTTTTTTATCAATCAATTGGTTTTGCAAAATTAGATTTGGCGACACCGAGCTTAATATTATTGCCATAGAGTTTGTATAAATAAAGACTGAAAGTTAGCGATGCTAATTATGAACTTGTTTTCCATTAAGTTGTGCTAACACTACAGAGTATCTGCAATTAGTGCGATCTAAAGTATGGTATGTTTCATCATAGGAAAGTTTTCAGTAAGAGTATTTAGACATGTTTCTTCTTACCGCCACGGGTGGCCGAGGTCGTTAAGGCGCGAACTCATGAGCAGGAGGTCTGGGGTTCGAATCCCACCAGGACTGTCCTCCCCGACAGATTTGTTCCAGGTTTTCCTCAGTTCTCATAACTGCCAAATGCCGGGGAGGTACCCTAAATTTAGGCCTGGAATGTTTCCTTCCTTTAAAAAAATCCTTTTCCAATTTATCATTTAATTTCATGTATCACCAGTGTTCACCGCCTGTGGTGCCTCAGTAGTAAAAACGGGTGTTAAAATACCGTTAAAAATGTTACTTCTTAATGAAGGAACTCAAAAACAACAGCTCTCTTATACCCATAAAAAGACACCAAATCGTCTAGCTTGTGCGTATGCGGCAAATGTTACGCCGGGGTGGAGACAGACAACAGAGTTTTACGCATGGTTGGCTTATGTTACCAAATAAAATAGTTCATTTTCACTGTAACTCGAAAATATATTAATCTTTATTATAGTACGAAAGAAACTTTCCTGGAACTGAGAATGCAGTTACACAGCAACTTATTTATGTTTCGTTGATATGGTACGCTTGAGGAATGCGGTGTATCAATTCCCCAGGAAAACAAGGTTGTCACGTCTCTGCAATCTCTTTCATTTCCGTTTAGTGCTAACAGAGATTGGATTTGGAAGTGAGGGTAATTAATTTATTCAATTATTCTTATTTATCGGTAGATCACACAAGCACGACACAAACAGGGAATGAAACCCAAATGTGAACAAGTTATACAGGCAAAGCAAAACAAAAGTGAGAACAGAAATAGTGGGACAAGCTTTCAAAATAAATAGGCGAATCAGACAAGGCAACCCAATCTAAACCCTTTACTTGTGTTCATGAGAAGTCTTCAGACAACTATAATGGGACAGCGCATATGGCATCAGCATACATAAATGGTACCAGACTAACCAACCTAAGATTTTTTTTCCCCATTTGGTTTATTTTCGGATACTCTTTAACATCTCAGGTCATCAGCGTCCCATTCAATTCAGGGCGTGAAACGGCCAACAAATTTCGCTCAGAGGCCTCTTCTTTCAGGTTTGAGGTTCTTTTCGTGTCGTAAATGTACGACACGGGACCGACGGCTTTACTTTCCTTCCGAAGCAAACCATATTTTGGATTTTTACGTCCGAAAAAACCCATCGATCCTGGCCGGAATCGACCCCGCGATCTTGGGTTTAGAAGGCAATAGGGTTACCACTACACCACCAGAACCAACAACCTAAGATTCCCGAATGATGTGGTGTTGTTTTAAAAAACATCCGAAGACCTACAACAATGCCTTCGGCCTGATAATGAATTACACTAAAACTGAAACAATGAGCAGCACACCAAAAGAGACAACAGAAATAAATGATGAAGAAATTCAACATGTGGATGAATACATATACGTAGCACTTGACCATAAAATGGATTAAGAGATTAAGAGGAGAGTAGCACAAGGTTGGAAAATCTTCTGATCTCTAAAGTTCATATTGCAAAACATCTCTAAACAAGAAATTAAGACTCGAGGCACTCAACTGTGTATCTCGCGGTGCTGAATGTCACAAACCTGGTCTCTTACCGACAGATATAGCAATATGTCAAAGTAAAATAGAGAGGAAGATCTCAGGCATAACGCTGACAGACAAGATCTCCAACACTTGACTCTAGGAAATCACAGAATCAGAAAGCATCACGGACAGAGCTGCAGTGTGGAAATGGGGCGGGTACATGACGAGGCAACAGCAGGACAGATAACCACCATGTGGGACCCCTAAGCTGGGCAGAGGACTCCAGGACGACCGAGAAGAAGATGGTCAAAATTGTTTTAGTAGAATCCCTAACTCATGTGGAATAGCTCACCATGTGAGTCACAAAATGAGATTTTCCCTCTAGCAGGAGGCCCTCTCATTTCATTTCACGAGAAACAAGAAATGTGGTTTCTGCTCAAGCTTTGATGTAACAACGCTGGAGAACTGTCAGGAATTTCACGGCACTGTTTAGACGAAAGCGATAACGGGGAACTTTGTTCCGCATTTTATCAGCTTTATTCATGACATTGGAGTCCCTTTCACTCTGTATACTCTAGTCATGTATTTCTAGTCGTTCTCGTTGTAGAAAGACTTGGTAGTACGTAATCTGTTTTGAACCGTAATATATTTATGCAATGAGAATACCCATGGTAGCTGGATACGATGTAAGGAGACAGTGTGTACGAAATAATTTGTAGAAAGTCGAGATGAACTAAAAATAACTCTCCAATATATCTCTTGAGCTTCGAGCAGCGTTCTCATACGCTGTGAAAGAATCACACGGTCAATAATAATAAAATACCCACTGAGTAAACTGTGCATTAGTCACAAAAAGTTCCATTACCACGTGCTCCTTAAAGCTATATACTGATGCTCATTTTCGGAGTGTGATGCGCGGTTGTTTACGTGAAACAGTACACAACTCAAACATATGGAAACAAACTTTCACTACAAGAGATCTCAAATGACAAATTAGCAAACTTTGGCGTTGTGAACGACTTGAGAATTGAAACTATAGGCCTCTGGTGCGGTGGAGAGCATCTTATTTCTTGGAATATTGCAATAGTCGGTCACCATGGCCGGACTGCCTGGCGGAGGCACAGTGTGAGGTTAAGTGCACGTGGAGTGTTTGCTTTTGGGGAGGCGATGCGATGGGCAGGAGGCAGGTTACCAAGACTTGCGTGTGTGTACGAGGGATCGGAAAGAGACGGCGAAAGTCTCGCCAATAGGAGAGAGCAAGAGCGACTAGGGTCCAAAAACCTGCTGCTGCCATCTCCTCCTTCTCTTTTGCTCCCTCTTTCATCATCGGTCCGTTATCCTTCTCGCTCGCTCACTCGCTCGCTCTCTCTCTCGCACTCTTCCTCCTACTCCTCCTGGTTGTTCTCTTACCCTCAGGGCCAGTGCGGCGTTGCCAGTTCCTCGGATAGTGCGATAGAACGAATGGTTGGTTACGTTAGTAGGCGAACCAAAACTCGGTCTGCAATACGCAGGAAAATGTGAGCATTGCAAACCGAAGAAAGATGTACTTAATATCTTATTTCGCACCAACAACACAGAAAACATGCTTCATCGTTGTGAAGTACTCGACATTTACTAAATTAGATTACTCTGCATGATTGAACTTATGTGAAACAGAAGAAATACCGTTTACTTTTATGAACTATAACACTGCTTTTTAATGTTTCTCGTTTTTTGTCAAGTGTCTCTTTCTCAATTCGTCAAAGTCTCCTTTTCACTTGTCTCTTTCGACCTTATTGTTTTGGAGCAAGAATAAGTACTATTATGTTCATAAAAATGTATATTTAATTAAAAGTTCAAACACTGCTATTTTAGTTTTTCTTTAGCCCTCGTGAATACACGGATTTCTTGTAAAAGAAAAGTATAAAATGTACCGATTTTATTTTCACTTAAACCCAAGCCTTTCACCTAATATTATAGTCTCGTCTATCTTTCAATAAACTTCTAAATGTAGGACAAATTTCAAGGTCAACACTTTAAGAATACCCATCACGAGTTTTTAAATGTTTCAGTAAGAATATTAACTTTTTCAAAAGTGTACTACAGATTTGTAGTGTTACCTGTAAATATACAAAATTACATATCTCACTACTGCAGCCCTTGAAAGTTTAAAAGCTATAACAATGTTTGCACTTTATATGGTATCACTAAAAAGGTTGCTTTTGACAAAAATATAATTTTTAATCATGTATTTTATCAACGACTACAGCACCATAACTGCATTTTATCAAATCGCCCCATATTTCAATACATCTATGCCAATTATATTTCTAGGAAAAAAATAGCTAAGCTTTTTTCACATCTGCAAATCTTGGTATTTACGGTTTTAAAAATCATTCTTGAAAGCTAATTGCACTAAAATATAGAATAATATTTAGCCATTCTATGTCTGTGAAATTGAGTACAAATTTCATCGTCTATCACAAGAACTATAGAAAGGAACATTATGTAGGAAGAAAAATGCTAAAATCTTAGAGTGGGAGGAAGGAAATATATACGTAGGAACTTTGGCATCCGTTAATCAACCAGTATTGTAATAAGGTTAGAATCATTTTATAAGATTAAAAGTAAAACTTTCCCCTATAAAACATCTTAAGTTACTTCTGATAATGCTAAACAACATTAATTTTTAACTTACGAAGTATTAATTTTAAACAACGGCAATCTTTCAAAAAGTACATATCAGCATCTAATAAAATAACTAGTAGTAATAGAATGGTTTACCCTACAAAATAAATGCCTGAATAATAGAATTAAAAATTAATGACAAAGATTGTATTAAACTTTTCCTTTCCTTTTCTACACAGTTGTGATTGTTTTGAAATTGCCTTGATTTCTGAATACACACCCATTCACAGTTTTGCAAACCTTTGTTAGTTTATTCTGATATTTTTTATTCTATTCTTTCTGTATTCATAAGTACTTTTATCTTTGGTTTCTATTTGGCTACGTAAATTTCGGAATGATAAAATGCCCAAGTTTCGACTATTTTACAAACAATCACAGTACCTAGGGGGCGAAGTGCAATTATCTAACAGGTATTTTCAACTCCGCTCAACTAAACAAAGAAAAACGGAAGTTACTTAATTAGTGCCACACAGGCTAATCTATGTTTCTACCCTCGAAAAGTCTGAAACTGAAAGCAAAGTTTAACGAATTAGCACACCAGATTAACTTTCTGTGGCCTGGTGCAGTCTAAACATAAACCGAAAAATTTAGACATAAAATTTGTCCAAAAATGAAATACAATTTCAACATTGACATTTTGTTTGGGAAGAAAATTTGTGAAAGAATTTTTCTCCAAAAGTAATGAAAGATTTATTTTAACTATAATAAATTATCACAAGTAATATCACTAGAGGATCTGAGATTGTCGATAAATTCACGAAAATAAATTTAAATGGAAAGCGCAGGCAGACCCAGGAGTAATAGTTATTAGAATTATTTCACGAATAAAAAAAGAATTTAAATATAATTCCCCTAAACTTGGCTAACAAAATTGTAATAATTGTATATTTGTATTGTGAACTCGTAACCTTTTCAAACCATCTTGCGACAAATGAATGGCGATTATCAGTATCGCCAATAGAGAAGAGCCAAATACGGTTTACTACTATTTCGTGAATAGGATCAGAATAAAAGTAATACATTATTGGACATTCACGCACAGAATATTAACAAATGTATAAAATGTTATACTTACCTATTCAGAAACTGTGAGACAAATAAACGAAAGTCGACTATTCGCTGCCGTTAGATATTCAAATACCAACCTAGAAAAACAAAACAGATATAATTTTACCATTCTGAACAACGCGATTATTAAAATGTGTGGTTGCTTAGTCAGATATTGTTACATAATTTACAAAATTATTTCAGACTGTTTGACTGAATACGCAAAAACAGTTGTTTGAGTGATGCTCAGGAGAAGAGTTCACCACGCTGACCAGAATACAAACGCACTTCACGCGGTAAAACATTACAATAATTTCACTGCGATTCGTCAAAATTAAAAAAAAAAAAAAAAAAAAAAAAAAAAAAAATCAATTCATTGATTCATGATGACATCATATAAGTGAAATGCCTGCGAGCTCCTTTCAGGTGATGTACGGTCTGATAGTTTTAAAGTCTGATGCTCAAAAACTAATAATTGACATTTTCCCTATATTTTAATTTTTTTTAATTCCTATAATCTCTGCTTCGATTCACTAGGGTTCTAGGAAGCATATTCTCATGCGCTGTTATCTCACTGTCTCCCAAAATAAGTTCTCATCACAACACAATATACGACATAATAAAATGGCAGTATGGTAATTGATACAATAGTGTTCAGTTGTGTTTATATCTCTCCGCGGTTTTATACTAAAAGTACAAAAAAATGGCATCGTTCTCGCATTGCAATTACTTTTTAAGCTCATACTTGTTGTCATGACAACAAACATTCACTAGCTTCAATTAAAGCTCTCAGCACTGTTGGTATTATTGAAGATGTTTTCGACCCCTCACCTCGGATCGCTGACATGTTGCAATAATGACCCTCTCAAATCGCCGTAGCATTGCGACTTACGAGCCTGTTCTAAGGGTATAATTAACCAAATAAACAGCGGTAGTAAAATGAAAAGGAAATTATCATAATTATGCATACTTTTTCATCGCTATGAATCTGATTTAAGAATCAGAAAATGCGCGATACTATATCTTTAGGCCAGTTATTGTTTTAAAAATAAAACAGCCTTTATTTGCTATATATTGAGAGATACCACCATTAGCATCCCAAACGGGATCTGACAAAACCCGTTCTATTTTTACGAAAGTTTCTACTGCTATGAAGTAGCGCGGTATCTTACTAGCATATAAAGAAAGATTTCGATAGTGACTGATGTGGGTGTTCAGACAAAGTATCGGAAGACTGGACTTAAAGGCGAGTCTTTAGTTAGGTTTTAAAATTGCAAGTGGTTTAATTAACTTATTACACATAGGCGCTAATTACATGGGGGACAAGAGGGCATGTGCCCTCCGACGATATTGTGGTAAAGGGGGCCCTAGAAACTCATAGTCGCGGGAAATTGCCTGTCTTTTGCAAATTACGACGGGGAGAAAATATCAAAGAAGGCATTGCATGGTTCGTTCGTTTTTTATAATACAAGCTGGTCAAGCATGCTGTCGACAATAGATGGCAATAATATCGTGCGTCATTTTCATGCTTGTAGTTACAACCACAAGAAACAATAGACGAAGATGGGTAAATACTTTAGAAAAGCACACGAATGTGTCCAGAAGGTAATATCTTTATTAATTACTACAGAAAAACAATAATAATGTTTCAGTACATCATCTCCCATGTGTATTCAATAATTTTGTTATCACGAGTAAACCCCGAGGATATTTGGAAAGCTCGGCGCCTCTGTTGTCACGTACATTGTTATAGTTACAATTCCATAATTTTTAACATGAACATTTTAATTATAACATTACAAGTATATTTGTCATAATATACACTTTCTGTTAATTTTCACTCACCCTTCTCAGCCTTCAAAGCCACTTTACAGTGTCTCGCTCATTTAAAATGCAGTCACCGATATTTTAATGTTAAAAGATTGACTCATAAGTAGAGCGAAAAATATTAAGAATAATTTAACTAAACATAAAAACATATGAAATATACAGAGGGTGCCAAAATGTATGCACACTTCAAGCAAAGAAAAAACTGTGTTTACATAAAAAACTGAATTCACACGAACAGAAAATGATGAGCACTAATCATCTTAGACTTTTACAACAGTTGCTCAAAATACCCACCATCGGCGTCGATACACTTCCGAGTACGTTGAACTACTGATTGAGCAACGTTTGCGAAAGTGTCCTCAGCGAGTGCAACATATGCCGTTTCAATTTCTTCCCAAAGTGCTGCCAGAGTAGCTGGTTTTCTACGGTATTCGGTAGCATGAGTCTCAAATTTGTGTCCAAAACATGCAAATATTTCTCGCTTGATGGTTCTCTTTTGTACACACGTCTCCATTGCCTTTGAACTTCAACAACATTCACGGTTTTCCAATACCACTTCATAATTACTTTTCGCTGTTCAAACGATAGCCTTGGCTCCACTTTGTTGTAGCAACGCTAGCATAACATAACGTGAGTCACATCCGTTTACAGAACATCATACGATAATCTTGGCTTCATTTGTTCATTGTTGATTTACCTGTCACGTAGCAACGCTATCATAATGTATGTGAGTCACATCTGTTTACAGAACACCATAGGATAATCTGGGCTTCATTTGTTCATTGTTGATTTATTTGTCACGTAGCGACGCTATGATAATGTGAGTCACGTCTGTTTACAGAACATCATACTACACATTACTGTTGTTTTTCAGTTCAACTATGAAACATATTAAATAGATATCTACTGTGAAAGAGTGTATATATTTTTGGCACCCTCGGCATATATTAATTAGAATCATACAGTACACTATTTTGAACAGTAAGTTACAGGCATTTCTTTAGGCAAGAGATTGTAATGTTTATCAGTGAGAATGTTTGTACAATGAAAAGCTGTACTTTATACCACACATATGACAGAAGCGAACTTTTATGGTGCTACGTGTTCTAGCTTTATAACCTTTAGAATCGATTTTGCTTTATCTTCACAGTCATTAGAATTTCATTAGTCCCCAATTAACGAACTTCAAACATTTTTGTATGATTTCGTTATTGTGTTTGTTAAGAAATTTTATACAGCAATATAAGTTCTACCAAAACCTCGGTGTTTATTATTTAAACTTCATCTAAATCCCTCTTTTTTTTTTTTTTTTTTTTTTTTTTTTAATTTCACAAATTTCGCAGGTCGTAATTGTTTGGTGCAAAGAAATATTTGTGTATTACATTCGTCTGATACACTGGTGTGCACATATATTTACTTACGTCCTAATTGTTGTATATTGCGATTTTCCCATCAGTTATACACTGGAAACTTGAACACCAACTTCCATTCGACGTGTTGCCGAAGAATGCGTCTGTACTTTATCTGACACTGGTAACACAGCATTGTTGTAGGATTTCATGTTATTGAAATAAGACCAGAATATAAGAGAATTTGTTAATTTTTTTCTAGGAGGAGCTAAATTTTTCTCATAGTTTTAAGTACTGAAGAAATATTATTAAGATGTTTCTATTTTTTATAATAATATAGGAATACATTGCAGAAAATTAAAGTCAAAATACATTACATATGTTTTGGTGTTGTACTTGACACTTGAAAAGCATCGTATTTCAGACTTACTGTCTCTAAACTCATCGACAGGATGGAACAACAAAGGAAGAAGGGTAGGTTACTGCTTACATCTTGACGGTTACAATCACACCAAGTGTTTAGGAAGAGTATAATAATTGAGTCGAAACTGAAAGATCTTACCGAATTGGCCAATTTACTCTGAAGAATGTAAAATAAAATCTTAAAGAAAAAGTGAAAATCGTACAAGACACTTAAAATAATATTAAAAAAATAAACATTAATATTTGTTTTGAAATAGAAATATTTTCTTAATATTATGAAATTTGAAAATGCGTTTAGTGAGTCCTCACATAATATACATTTCTTATTGCTCTACCATAAATGGTCTAATATATGACCTTTCATATTTTTCAGCGTTATAATCATTAATTATTTTATATGGGAATGAGATCTGCTCAAAACTTATGTAGTAACACAATTTATGGAAACAGAACATCTAGATTTCATTTTTAAATATTTAAAATCAATTCGAACAATGATTGTCGTAGCTCCCAAACAATTGAATGTATTTTTATAAATGCTCTAAGCTTAGAGGACAACATAACTTAAATGTTGTGTCCAGTTTTAAAAATGTTTTTGTAAACTTTTTTTTTTCCTTCAGAATTTTTTCTGTACATCTTCGTTAAAAAATATTAGGCATTTCCCTTTTAATTTTTTTCTTTCTTCCCACAAGTCTATTTGAAAAACATAATAAATTTCTGTGGAAACCATAAATTTTATTAATGGTTTATGTCAAAGTTTTTGGCAGGTGAATGCATAACTGACCACTATTTAATGCGCCATGAATGAGTGGGGGGTGGACCAATTCCATGTAGTGATTATGAGGAAATGCATCAGTGTTGGGTTTTTTTTTTTTTTTTTTTTTTTTTTGATAAAGAAGTTTAAATTGCCGAACAGGTACCGAAGATGAAGAATGCAAAAGTGAAACCACAAGGATAACATTGAAAATATTCATGGTAAATGATATGGTAATAGATAGAAGACTGCCGAATGAAAGTGCGCGAAATAACTGAAATTCAGGGCGAGCCGAGCGTGTGTTGGCTTGTATGTGTTAATTTTTATTGTGAACTGAAATATTTCCTTGTTTGAACTCTCTGTGACATAGATAGCCGATCACAAATAACACGGTCGAATGCTCATTCGTCTTGCACAAGAGAAAGATTTTTGAAGTCACTGTCGTGGAGAGATTAAGGTGGTGTTACGTGTAGTTTTTGTTCCTGTCATACGCTAGTAGTCCAGATGATTATATCTGCCCACTGGACAGCGGTTCGCAAACTGTGGATCGGGAACCCTAGGGAGGTTACTGTTTGTATCCGGGGGATGGTAGTTCGCGGTGAATATGGGGAGTGTACTCTATTTAACAACGTATCCATTTCCAAGTCCTTTCTTATTAATAATGTTTCACCAAATGTTGCATTATGATTATTTTGACCTGTTATACAGCATCGCAACATTGGCTATTGTGACTGAATAGATGTCACATCGTTGAAGGGTGCAAATTAATTGTTATTAAGGTGGTCGTGCATTGGGAACTTCTGCTGTACACGGTTCGTTGTTGTACAGTCAGAGATAGTACTGAATCTTGAAAAGCTTGATAAAAACTGTTGTAAAGCGCAGGTTTAGGGAAGTTCTATGGCAAACTTTTACTCCTATTTTCTTCAACACTAAAATATCAGCATCTGCTTCCAACTTCTCTATCAATATATAATTCGTTCAAGAGAAAAAGCAGTAACGTTTCAGTGGATTATTTTGATTTTTCACCTCCCCCTACCTTATTATATGACTAAAGCATAATTTAAATCCATGTATTTTGTTAATACCATCTTATTGAGTATTTCGCTATACATTTTGTAGAAACTGGTTGAGAATATACAAGACATTTTTTCTTAAAAAATATTTACTAATTATTAATTTTATTTTATGTATCGTCATTGTTCACGATACCTTAGTACAATGTGCGTTAGCATATTAAAAAAAGTGTTCACGAATTTCATTGACACATTCGGTATATTACACTGTCGCAGGAATACAATTCACAGGTGTTTGTTTTGGGAATCGAGCAGGGCCAAGTATTTATTAATTATCATACTGCGCCTTTCGTTTACAAAGACGACTTCTGTCTGTTTTTTGCCACTTCTTTTAATCTTTTCCTATTCTGGACGGGGAAATACTTTTTTAGAATGTATTTGCTGTAATCTCGTTTACAGTGAGTGGTCATTTTTAAAGAAATTGGTGAGCATTCTTTGTTAAGGAGTGCTGCACATTTGCGATGCGTTTTGTTAGAATTGTATCAGTCACAGATACTGTACACATTTAATGCTTCAAAAATTACTCTAAATGATTTACGGTGTAGTTTATTAACACTCGCAATATTGAATTTTCAAAGGAAGCAGTCGAGATAAGTTTTAATTTTGATAAAATTTAATGAGTTAGCAGGTAGGCTATATTTATAAAATAAATAAAATAAATATTTTTGAAGGATTATCCGGCAAGGGAATGCATCGACGAACTTTTTTTTTCTCACTATACGATAAAACTGGATTTTAATTAAGAATATTGGAAGATCTTTGGGAAAGGCAGGCTGTAAATAATCAGACTTGGAACACTTCATGTAAATGAGTACATCATGATCCAGATATGAGAAAATTATCTGTCAAGTGGATATCTTAAGCCACATTGTCTCCGTTTTGAAGAGAAGTCTTCAGTTTGTTCTACTAAGTGGGCGAATTATCTACCCAAGGTTGCCTTTGGCCGACATTTCACACGAGGAGCGCCCTGCTACAATAGCCTAATGAGGCACACAATGTGGTGAGGTATGCATTCTCTTATAAGAGTGAACACTAAATGCACGTGTTTATTGATGTTTGTGTACGGTTTGCTAGAAAGAAGAAATGCTAAATATGGGTTTCATTATTTTATTCTTCAAAAGGTGCCCACGTTTCACAGAACCGGCTTGGGCTATCATTCCACTATGCCATAACTTGGTTAACAAATTTCGTGAATGTTAAAGATTACTTACAGAAGAAGCACTGAATGACGGATGACTCCCTACAGAAGTCCGCTAAAATCTCTTCACCATCTTTGTCACCAAACAGTACTTTCTTGCACTTTCGTACAAGTGATTACGAAGTTATTTAACTTAAAACCCCATAACTATAATAACAGTGGATTATGTGATTGAATTTTGTCTTCAGTGTATGACGGAGAAATTTACTCCAAACTTATTCTATTTTCTGGCGAAGCTTGGTTCCATTTGTAAAACTGGCCATACTGGAGTTCCGGAAAACCTAATCTGCTTCAAGAGAAACTCCTTCACGAGAAGGGAAAGAGCTTAGCTGTGAGGATATGAAATATTATATTTATTCAGCAACAACGTCATAGTAGCCATTGCCACTTTGCGGCAATTCTCACGTGTTCGACGATAGCAATCACCTTCAGCAACAATATGCTCAATCCTCTTACCCAACCCCTGTGATTGTCGTTGCAGATAAAGAATGCAGGACAAATTTACACAACTTAGACAAACTGAAGAATAACATAGTTAAGAGGTTTATTTAGTTTCTCAAATAGAATTATGAAGGCTAACAGGTAACATCCTAAGCAGATGTCAGCAATTGAAACAAGGCATTTTTGTGTATCATAAATGAACATATGGTCTTTGAATTTCCTGCTGCTCTTATATTTAATATATTTTCCGCCCGCCTTGTATAAGTAGAGCCAACTTTACGATCCAGAAACAAAAAGAAAAATAATATAATTCCTCTAGTTCTTACCATGGTGTTCAAAATAGTCAAGAAAGGTCCTTGGATCAAAGATGGAAACATCATGACGGATACAGCAAAAAATGTTCGGAAACTATATATTAACCGAGTAGCTTGAAAACTTGCGGAGAAAGGTCATTCATTATAAAACTACAATATGTACCTATCCCAGGCCTGTAGTAGTTGCTGATTCCACATTCTCTAGTGACTAGATTTACCTTTCTCAGATCATGTGAAGATGTAAGTAAAGGAATTTTGGTGGAATAAAGTCGTATGGAAGTTCGATTTGCAGGTTAAGGCAAATCTTATTTAAAGTGTTTTAAAAATAAATAGAAGTGCGTAATTCTGTAAATTGGACTCACGTTCCTTCACTACTCTGTCATTAAGATCCAACTATGGAGTAAGATAAACATCAGATAAAAGTCCTGCGCGCGTGAAACAAAAGTTGGCAGCTCTGGTAGCATAGGAACACGAAGGTATGAGCAAGTTCACTCACTGCTCACACATACGAGATTTACTGTAGGCTAATTCATTCTTCATCCAGCTACTTAAGAGCTGGTTTTTTTTTAGCGGTAAGCTTTAGTGCATTTCATTCAGTAGGTTTCGAGGTTTACTACCGCGGGGAAGAAGGGATTCTCGTTTTATTCGTGATTTAATAAGGCTCATGCCTGACTTCATAAATCGTAACTAGAAAGGAGCGGAGTGTAGTAGAAGAGATGAGGGGTGCATGTTCCCGGAGTCGGAGTGAAGAAATTGAAAAGGGAAAGTCTGCAAGAATCAAAGAGAAACTTGTTTATTCTCTACGTTGGGTAAAAGGGACTGATGCATTCATATCTAGTTATCAAGAGATTAACCTTACCGGAATGAAGTAAGCCTTCACCTATTTTAGGCCTTCACATTCTGTTTCAAAACTTTTGAAGCTGATCAGTTCAGTGTGAAGAACTATCTGCTTGGAGAATATGAATTCGATTCCCTGCACTGCTAGGAGGATAAATCCTGCGACCTTGGGAGAATTGTTAAGGACCTATTTGGTATGAAAATAATTTAACTCCGAGTATCTGAGGTTAGTTGGTTCGTAGCAAGATGTCTAGGCAGTAAAATGAATGGATTTTTTTTTTAAAAAAAAAGTGCATATTCTATGCATGATGATGTCACGCTACTGTTCCCTAACTTAAATGTGCTCCGTTACTACTCGGTTTCCCCCGATGCATTTATACCACCTCATGTATGGTGACGCGGCACTCAGGAGTTTTGTAAAGTTGAAACTTGACTACAGTAGTTTTCTGTATCGCTTTACATGCAAACAATCTGATCACAATATTTACCATGAGCAGCCGTATGTAAATTTCGATTCCATGGGAAATATAAATTTTTGATTACTCTTTGAAGAGCGCGCACGTGCAACAATAAATTAATTAATATTTTAGTTTTATTTCGTTATTGACATGACATGACGCCTACCCCTGCTGACATTGTTGACCCAAAGAATCATCTATACATTTCCCAAAAGGAACTTGAGAACAGACTGAAAAATGAAATTCTACATTAGCAACGTTATAAATAAACAATTCAAATTTTACTTTAAGTTACCAATTCTGCAGTAGATGACAGGAACAAATGAAGATTCTCGAATGTAAAGGCCCGGCGGTTGAGAAACTGCTTTCCACTTCCACTGACGGCTATAACAAAAATCTTCTTCGCTCTGACATCATCAGCACAAGGTGATGTAGTATTTTCCTAGTCTTGACTCATCCGGGATCGAACGCCAATGTTGTTATTGTCTTCTTTAACACGTTCCTCTTTTAAAGTTTGGAAGATGCACCTTCTTTGTCTCTGATCTCTGAGCTAATAGAATAAAATTGTGTTTGTTTTTGCCAACAATTTGCACGCGATGTGTTGCTGCATTATAAATCGTCACCTCAACTTCACAGAATTTGCAAAATAATGTTGTTCCCTCCCAAATTCCCTAACAATGCTTCAACTGAAACCACTTGTCCAGCTGTGATGACTGGCTCCAACCCAACCGTAAGGTGACAACTTTTATCTTCTCTCCTATCATCGAACTCTGGCAGCGTCAGCATAACTAATACGATAATGGTCTGACGCCTAAGACAGGACTGTATTTTCTCTAACGAAGGACCAGAGCCAGGTTTAAGGACAGTTTCTCTTAACGGAGACGAAGCAAAACAAGGACTGAGCGTGTGCATCACACTAAGCCAAAATTCGGAAAGAAACACAGATGTAAGTTTGCAAGTTCACGCACTGTAGCTGTTCCTTATCGATGACTTGAAAGCGGAAATTTTCATATAAACAACATTCCTCTCGGGAAAATTCATTTATCAAATCATAAAGAAACCATCTTGACAGTAATAAACACACAGAAATTACGTTCTTTACTGTGAATGCAAGCGCTGATCGCGTTGAGAACAAAGCGGAAGTATGTATGATTTCTTTATTCACGATTTAAAATATATTTTAAAATACTAAAATTTTCTAAAAATGACACAACTACCTTAAAGTTAAAAAATAACCAAAATATACCCTTAAAACTTAATAAATGCGCTAAAACTTTAAAATAGCGAAAAATAATTTTAAAAATGGTGTAAATTTGTATTTCTGTAAATGCAAAGATGACATGTCATCAAAATCCCCGCACTGCTCATCGCACTGACGAGGTTTTAATTATTATGAACAGAGCTGGTCATGAATAATTATTAGTTTTAACAATTAAAATATATCATGCGTTATTATTATTATTATTATTATTATTCATTCCAAAGTTTTGTACAGTATAACTAAATGGAAAATAAAATGCATTGGTATGTTAATGTTAATCACCTTAAGTATTATCCATAAATTTCCAAATACCGTTAAATTTATTTAAATTTATATTTTATAAAAGATATTATAAAATATTATTTTGTAAATCATTAAGTATTTAAAACACAACTGATATGAGGCTAAATTTGCTGAATGATAGCGAATGGCAACAGTGAAAGATCGCTCTTTACTGTAAAATGAACGTGATTAAATTGTTTAATTAGCTGTACTGTAGAGTGAGGCCTTTTCTGGTCCTCAGATAAGTGGACCTGACAAATATCTTTAATCTTGTTGATTCTATCTTATAATTTTTTTGTTTACGATGCTTTTCTTTGAATATGTGTTTTCGTTTTGCACTCAAAGGAGTGAACGAAAACTTTAATATGATTGACGCCCAGGAAATTAATGAAAGCATAATTTGTTATTCCACTCTACCAGGGTACCATGCTTATGGTTTTAACACCGCTGCAACTTTACTTTATGAACCAGAATTAAAGCAAGAGATAATTTATAAGAATGCTACACTTCTCAACTTTTTCAACGTTTCCACTTTCAACAGTTCATTGGCTACACTTAGTGCTATTTTCTGTGAGGAACTCCTAACATGGCCTTAGCCAGTGCAAAAGAATCTTCTCGAGAAATAATTTTTCTAAGAAATGCCTTACACACCATTTCAGACTTATCTTTCTATGTCACTTACTTTCTCTGTTCCTAGAACAGGTTTACTTTTCTCTAAAATTAAGAGTATAATCAAATTCGGCAGTGCATGCACCTGTAGTTTATGTTCTGTGATGAAAAATCAATTGCAGCTCTGCACAGCAGAAATACACAAAAGGATATCTTTCATCTATTATAGTTTTTACTTATGGTCTAAGTACTTACTAGTTAAGAAAATTAATTAGCAATAACAGATTCTGAAAGTTCTCCTGTCGCAATATTTTAGAACAACTTCATTCACCGTATAGATTACCTTTTCTCAAGCGAACTGAAGACAACTACCTTTCGCTTAAAGACAAAACCAGTGCTCATACATAGTCTCGACAATTTTAATGCATAGAAACTGACAAGTTTATGCAAATGTTCCCATATGCTATTTGCCATAAACACAAGATCTTAGATAAGTAACTACAATGCATCCTAATAATTTTTCCGTCTGCTTTTGATATTTTTTTCTCGTGTATTCCAAACGTTTCCAAAATAATTCGCTTTTGTCCCCGCACATGACCAAAGTCTGTGTAGCCATTCATCTATAGCAGAACGCACCGGAGACTGAAGGAGCCTCTTGAGATTCTTAGATGTCTTTTTGCAAAGCTTACACTTAGACGTTGACCACCTTTTGTATTCCAAGCGGTCCAGGTCTGGAGTGCTAGAAGGCGAAAACCAACAAATGCCAACATTTTTCTCTTGCTGGAAGCTCCAATGCCTTTTGCTGAACAAAGTCGTTTTCTTGTGCTTCGCCTCAGGTTCCAATTGAGTATTTTGTACTCTTTGCTCTTTGGCGGTTGTTTTCAATCCCTTTTGACAGAAAACGATACCATCAAAGCTCACTACCGACCAAACGATTGCTGAGGCAAGATATTGGTGGTTTCTCTGGACTTCGGGGCTTCTCACAGATTTCTGGTTACGTTCTACCATTTCATCGGTTGCACGCTCCTAGAATAATAATTCACTTTTCCTCAGTTAAAAGAACTTTCCAGTAGCCATTGATAGTGTAACACTGTAGCAAACCAAACACCCTCTGTTGCCACAAAAAGCCTTGAGTTCAAGGTATTGTCTAAGCACTCTGAACAAGAATCTCCTTATTATCAAAGAGCACTTTTATCTGCTTCCGAACTGCATTCCGTCGAGCACTTTGACAGCAATTGCAAACCTCACAGAGCTCAGGTGTCCGGATCTCGAGTGATCATCAACAGCACCGGGTTGAAAGTGTGGCACACAAAATTATCCGAATTATGTCCAGATTTTTAACGACCTGGGAAACTCTTGGTGCAGCAACACGCTTTTCGTAATCTTCCCATTCCATAGTAATGCACTCTCTCTCTCTCTCTCTCTCTCTCTCTCTCTCTCTCTCTCTCTCTGTTACACCTGAACTCAACAATATCTATAGCAAAACTGTAGCATGATCGCCAAAACACCTGGTAGAGTTCCTTTCAAATGTTTGTAACAGTGTTTATGACAAGACTAGATAATTATAAAATGTTTAAATCTACGTTTTTATATAATCAACTTAACTTATATACTCATATAAATAACGGATTTTTTACACAAACATTAATTAAAATCTGTTTTGAAACCGTTAAAATTGCTGGATAAATATGTGAAGAATGTTTAGCTTTGAAATAAAAGTATAAAAGTATGTTTTCGTCTAATACTAACGTAAAATGCTTTGTTTTCCTTAGAATAGCATATTAAATGTTAATGCATATGTCACATAGAAAAATTCAAGTCTCTGTTATTTTAAATAAAATGTGCTTTGTCATTACCACAAACAATTCTGTTATTACTGTTTTACTCTTACTTAACTGGATTTCCTCAAAATGTAACTTGTTTGAGTAATGAAGTAAATTTAGCTAAATAAGCTACCGAGCATATTTCTGGCACCTAAGGTTTGTTAACGTAAACGGCAGTCTGTTCAATGCGACATTTATATAAAATAAATTAATAAAAAAGTAAAATGTGCAACATACGTTAACTGTATAATCCAAAACTTAAAAAGACAACCAAAAGATATCTGCATCTGGAATATGAAGGTAGTTAACCAGTGGAGAGAATGTCTGAAAACAGGGGCGGCCCGTCCTCCCCCAAAGTAAATGCCGTAATTATTTACCATTTCTCTTCTACTGGTCAACTTTTAAAACAAAATTTGCGTGAAAACAGCGATGTACAACCGACTAGTTGTTAATTGTATCTTACGCAATAAGCGCATTTCCTTTCTACTGTAGTAGCGGCAGCATGCGGGTCCTCAGTCAGAGAGGGAAGCTCATGGGGCCAACCCAGAAAATGTTACACTTTAAACGTATACCTTCATGGCCCAGCAAAAATATACAAGTACTTATGTTTGTCTTTATGCAAGATGGGTATTCTCTCTTTTCTTAGGAAACAGATGCTGAGGGGTTACGGACACCACGCATAACTGACTTAGGGTTATTTTCTCACTTTGTTAGAAATTAAGTGGCTTCCTTGCTGTTTGCTATTGAAAAGTTGACTTTCACAGTGTTAGCTTTTAAGGTATACAAAAGGTGTCTGTTTTGTTGCAATATATTAAGTGGACATTTATTGAAGACTCCATTTTTGCTCATAAGTTAAAAAGTTACGTTTGAAATGAAATGATTTGGACCCCATCAACCGAAAGCTATAGGAGCTTACTCAGCAAGACGGCACAAAATTAAGAAGTTTTTCTTCTTTTTTCTTTATTTACGGTTTTAAAAAATATATTGGCTGACAGCATGTTAAGAGAAACATATCTTGTCCATAGGAATGAGATTAGAAATGAAATAGAGGGCAAATTTCGTTTCTGTACAGGCCGACGAAACGACAGATATTACATGCATGTCACAATTTGTTTTGATATATTAGTGGGGAGGTTAATCGGTTGAAAGTTTCATAAAACTATTCCTGTTTCTTAATTCACTGCAGAAGGCTTAAGACGTACTTTAACAGTTCTACATATACCAGAAGTTTATAACACAAACATACGATGTCGTGCAGTTATGAGAAAATGTCGGGGAAGCAATATGAGTCTTTTTAATTGAGACTTTCTCCACGCCATTTGGGTATGCCCCTGGCCCTGTCTTCTGCAGGAGCCACGAGCCTCCGCTGCCTGGAAATATCGCTAGATACGGAATAAAATTTATATGGATACCAGTGTAATTACATTCGCTTTACAGTATCAGTGAAAAACTGTGCTGGACGTTATACAACAGCGTGTATTCTGCTGACTATATATTACTTCGTGTGTTACAATCTCAAAACTGTGATGGAGGTTGTACAACAACGTGTATTCTGCTGACTATATACTTCGTCTGTTTCAATCTCAAAACTGTGATGGAGGTTATACAACAACGTGTATTCTGCTGACTATATACTTTGCCTGTTTCAATACCAAAACTGTGCTGGACGTTATACAACAATGTGTATTCTGCTGACTATATTATACTTCGTCTGTTACAATACCAAAACTGTGCTGGACGTTGTACAACAATGTGTATTCTGCTGACTATGTATTCTTCGTCTGTTACAATCCCAAAACTGTGCTGGACGTTATACAACAACGTGTATTCTGCTGACTATATTCTTCGTCTGTTACAATCCCAAAACTGTGCTGGACGTTATACAACAACGTGTATTCTGCTGACTATATACTTCGTCAGTTTCAATACCAAAACTTTGCTGGACGTTATACAACAACGTGTATTCTGCTGACTATATACTTCGTCTGTTTCAATCTCAAAACTGTGCTGGACGTTATACAACAACGTGTATTCTGCTGACTATATTCTTCGTCTGTTACAATCCCAAAACTGTGCTGGACGTTATACAACAACGTGTATTCTGCTGACTATATACTTCGTCAGTTTCAATACCAAAACTTTGCTGGACGTTATACAACAACGTGTATTCTGCTGACTATATACTTCGTCTGTTTCAATCTCAAAACTGTGCTGGACGTTATACAACAACGTGTATTCTGCTGACTATATTATACTTCGTCTGTTTCAATCTCAAAACTGTGCTGGACGTTATACAACAACGTGTATTCTGCTGACTATATTATACTTCGTCTGTTAGAATACCAAAACTATGCTGGACGTTATACAACAACGTGTATTCTGTTGACTATATATTCTTCGCCTGTTACAATCCAAAAATTGTGCTGGACGTTATACAACAACGTGTATTCTGCTGACTATATATACTTCGTCTGTTTCAATCCCAAAACTGTGATGGAGGTTGTACAACAACGTGTATTCTGCTGACTATATTATACTTCGTCTGTTACAAAACCTGCATTGCATTGACAGGCAGAAAAACTACAGTCCAAGGTGTATGTTAATGATCAATACAATCGTGAAATTAGAAACTATGTGCAGTAAAAAGCAATGTACAACATTGTATATATAAAGGACGAAACAACTTTTTAGGAAATGAAAGGAGAGTTCGCACGCTGTCCATGCGATGCTATACAATTTTCGGTACATTAAGCTGTGGCCAATTTTCAGTTAGCTCTACTTAGCGTTTCACAGCGGAACTCTGGGAGTTTCCCCGCCCCATGGGAAACAAATGAACTTGCCAGTCTGAAGTCCGCGCTGTCCTTGTGATTGTGAAAAATGGAATTCTTGATTGGACTTGACACGCCCAGCCTGGAGCAAAATGACCATCCAGTTCACAAGGTTAAGCCCGAAATAGCCCACCGCTATTGGCTTTACCAGTATGATGACCTAGCGCATTTTAATCTTCTTAGGGAGAAAAAAATGTCTGCGTTTCATACCATCTCGCGAAATTAGGGTTAGGAATTCTTTAATCATGTTGATCATTTCAGCAGTTGATCCTTCCTTCTCTTATTATTTATTTTTATTTATACTTATTCGCGGTTCTCCTTTTTGTACGTTTGTTTATAAATTTGAGGGGAAAAAAAAATAGCTCTCGAATACAGACTAAGCCTCGGAACTGTTTATAACCACGTACACCATCCCTCAACAGTTACCACCTTGCCAAGGTAACGTTGAAAACAATTCATTGCTACTAACTTTTCAGTTTGCACGTATATAACAATAGTACCATATTGGTGGGAAGCTCATACGTAAGTATTCTCAGAAAAAATATTATTTACGAAAAGTTTAGCAATAATTATTGTGCTTAGTATCTTGATTTTTATCGTTAGAGACTGTATTAAAAAGCATTACTCCTTTGTCATATTTAATTAGAGTGGATGCTTTTCTTGTAAATTAAATTTAGAACATGCTAATTTGCAGACACTGCACAAGAGCTCTACAACGTCGAATGCACTGAGGGTGTCGAGAACCCTATTGTTCCGTATTACGAGGTGAGCCAATGAGGTGTGTGAGACCTGTTTATTGATATTCAGTGCAGGTTAGATCTTGTAACGTTGTCAGTCTGGGGTCAGTATTTTAGTATTGTACAGGTTGTTAAACTCCTTAGAAACAACATTTTGGTGACATTCTGGTTTTTCAATTTACCGTTTACATGAGCTGCGCATTATTTTACTTCATGTTAATTTCTTCAAAAGTTTAGCTAGAAATTTTAAAAAAATTAGGGCCCAACGGTTGGCAGATACTGTATGGCATTTGTCAATGAGCTTTATGATAACCAATGAATATACAGATATATAAAATTATTAATAAAATTAAATAATATGACAAACACTTTGTATTAAAAATTAACAATATGACAGAAACAATTACTCAACTTTTCTTTCAGAGCACCTTCGGATGTCCTCTGTTATGGTGCAGACTTCATGTATTGTTTAATTGAAAATAAATACATAGAGCTCTGATAATATTATTAGTTTTATTTACCAGTCTTCTGTAAAAGTTCGTTTACTGCAATTGCAATTCTTTGCCTCAAGTTTTTTTCAACATTATAGAACCGCCATCATTCCCTTCTTCGCATAATTTTATGAGTCGCTATCTTCGTATTTGTGAAGCTTCAAATATTTGGAAAGTAAAATGATAGAAGAGTGTGATTTAAATCGTGTTTTGTCTTTTCAGTAAAACTACTGCTTTTGTTTTCTCAGTCGATACCTCATGATTTCAGGTATGTGCAAAGATAAAAGGCTTAACGGCTTGGTTAGCTACCAATGAAAAGGAAACTGAATCTTAACACATTTTTAGGACATACATACAGTAAGACAAAACTAAACAAGATATAGAGGGTAGCCTTGTTCTAACTCTTCTTTATACTTATTTAAGTAAATGGGTTTTGTTATTTACCTGTATGTATGCTTATTCATTCTATTAGCTAACAAACAAAATAGAAATGCCACTTTTTTTTTCGTTATTTGCAATAAATAAATAAATAAAAAAAATAAAATTCGTGTTAAATTAGGAAAAATCAGCCTGAAAATTCGGCCGGGATTCTAACCTTGGATCTTCAGTCTTTCATGCTAACACTCTAACCAACCGAGAATCAAGAAAATAGAATTAGAGACAGAGAGAGATAATAGAAACTAAAAATAGAATTAGATTAGAGATGTTCCTGGCACCATGCTTGGGGGAGGGCACAGTAGCTCAGTTGGTTAAAGCATTAGCACGGAAGGATGAAGTTCCGTAGTTTGAACCCCGGCCTTCATCCTAATTTTTGAAGCCTGATTCTTCCTCTCCAACTAATGTGCTACACACGGCTATGTGAAAGAACTGTTTCTATAACTTCTTACAGTTTATCACGAAGGAATGTTTGTATCTCAATTTTCAAACTCTAATGTTGCACGGGCTAATGTTAATAGTGTCATTCTGAGATATGGCAGATAGCAATTAACAAATCCACACTGGCACAAAAAGCAAATGAGTTCCAAGGGAAACCTTAAACTTAAACCAGTCATATGCTCATTGCACAAATCACGGGGAAGATGTAAGCGAGTGATTTAAAGGTATGCGAGACTGGCCTACCGAGTGTACTTTTTTTTATAACGAGACAATTTTTGCTGTAGAATAAAAACATTTTACATCCAAAACTGTGGAATTTATGCAAGAAATCGTGTGATGTTGCCATCATTTTACGTTTCAATATCCTTCAACTGTAATGGTTTAGACTGAGATCAGTTAGTATGTTCTTCAAGGGGTCATAATGAATGTTCAGAACCACAAGTCTCTTTACAAGGGAAATGAATGCGTCTTGTAGTAGAATAGCTTCATGGGACATTGTTAAAACGTCTCCGTATTTTGTCTCTAAGGAATATCAGCCCGTTCTTAGACCGCTCGACTACAACAAATTGAAAACAGGGTGTGTTCAAAGCCCCACACAATTTATGATGACTAAAAAAAAGAATGTGATAATTATTGTCCTTCCTATCATCATTGATACGTTAACATTAAGAATGACACACAGTGGGAACGAATTAGGATACTAGGTAATATTTCAAATATACTTTTAATTTGGGTCAATAGTAATCACATTCAGAACAAGGTAATTAGAGATATTACTAATTCCCATACTTATTACAAGAGAAACTATAATAGACCATTAAATTTTAATGATATTGTTCAACAATAACCAGTATATTAAGACATACATCCAGATCGTATTGATGAAGGCTGCAAAATTATAAAGTTCTGCGGGTTAATGCATTTTATAGTTTAGATGACATTTAAAAACATTCCTTTGAGATAGGAACTTTGGCTATTATCTTTTGAATTAGTTTATTTATTTTTTGTGACGATGTATAGAATCTGTGAACATTAGGGCACGTACAACTACTATTATTATAAGTAAAATTATGAGAGTTATGAATTTAGAAAGTGGAATTTTATTTAAACACAGGTAATCCTGCAGCACTTTTCACCGGATCAGAAAAAGAGAGGGGGGAAAGCATTATTGTAATGCGTCTTACAGAAATACAGTTGTTGATTTGGTTTATTTACGGACGCTCTTTAACACCTCAGGTCATCAGCGTCCCATTCAATTCAGGGCGTCAAACGGCTGACAAATTTTGCTCAGAGCCCTCTTCTTTTAGGCTTGAGGTTCCTTTACATGCCGTAAATCTACGACACGGGACTCACAGCTTTATTTCCCTTCCGAGGGAAGCCATACTTTGGATTTTTACACCCCCAAAAAATCCATCCATCCTGGCCGGGTTGTAACCCGCGATCTTGGGTTTAGGAGGCAGTAACACCACCAGGATCGACATAGAAATAGATATTTGGGATAGTATATAGTTAACTAGGCATTGAGACATAGTTATATCCAGCAGATAACATATTTACAGGATCTGTGTCTTCACTTCCCCCATCTTTGTCAATTAGCCCTGTATCTTTGGGCACGAATTCTGATTTCTTTGCTTAGGATTCTCGGCTGGATACAAGAAATTTACTTTGATTAAGAAAATATCATGCATGAGTGTTAAGCGTACTTGAGTATGTTTATCGATTATTTAATAACCAGTTTGCCCATTTCAGGAGTGCCTGAAGTCATAAGTTATTTAATAGTTAACTTGCCCTAACTTTTACTACAAACATTAGAAATAAATAAACAAAAACGGATAAAAGTTTTCAACGATAAATTACAATTTAATGTTGCTTTCATTTCCTTCCTGTTTCTTTCGTAAACATTCACTAAGGGTAATATCCCTTCAACATTTAAATGTAAATGCAATAAACGGTACTTATCACATTAGTAAAGTTTACATTGTTGTTTTTTAACAACTAGAAATTACCATATACTGATAGTGCTGTGTGCAGCTTAAACATTATATAAAGCAGTTGTTAATGATATGACAAGAAGTCGAAACAATTCTGAATGATTTTCTTTTTTCAAACTGTGTGTGTCTCTAATCAAAAGCTAAAACTGAAATCACCTCATTGAAGATGAAGACAAATAGCGATGTTCATTGGACGGAAAGGTATGAACCAAGAGCTCTAAGACAATGTACTACTAACTTTATGTGGTTAAACACGGATGTGTTGGTGAATGGCTTCAGCGACAGCCTATGGATTGGCACACTGTGGAGTTTCAGTATTTTGTAACATCATCCTTGCTCAGGTGTGTTGCGTCAGTTCTATTTTTTAGCTTCTCGAGGACATGGCGAGGTGTCTACATGTGGGAGAGAAGCCGCGCACTGCAGCGTTACGTAACGGCCTCGCCCACAACCTTCATGCTGCATTCTGCATTAGGTTCATCAAGATGATCAAATCGTTGTCCTGAAGTACACCAACAAGCTCTCTGAAAACAGAAGGGTCGTTTCATATTCCGCAGCTGATCCCAAAGAAATATTTCGTCATGTGTTACTTCTTACTTGGAATTAGTTTCTTGCTTTCATGAATTTTATTTGATCTGTGCGACCTGGCATTATGCTGTTGCATTTTGCATTTTGCACCAAATCAAAATCTACAAACTAAGATCCTTTCAAAGAAGAAATAAACTGGCAATTAACAAACCCAAACAAGGAGTCGCTTGCTGATCGTTCAACAAAAATGATCCGTTCTTCCAATAGCGTAGTCTTGTTGCTCTTTGTACTGCGAAATTAAACATCATATACAAAGTTTAGAATAATGTTTTCATTTTCATGACAAACGTTCATATACAAGAGAAGCATGTGCTGCTGTTGGTATAATAGACGCTTAATATAGGAACTGTGTAACAAAGCAAATAAAACCAGGTGTAAGATAAGGCTGCAGCTTGTCGTCGCTATTTTTTAATATTTATTTATATGAAAATATAGGATAATGACTAATACCACAATTTACTCTAGGAATTTTAATATAAAGATTTTCCTCTGACATTTATATTTGCTGACGATCAGTTTATTATTTATAACTCGGAGAATAATTTACATACTTGAAATTAATAAAATAGCAACGAAATACAACACAATAATATTAGGGAATAAAAGTAAATAAACAATAATATTAGTTAACCCCCCAGATCCAATATACATTAAAGGAAAAATCCAAGTTATGCAATTTAAAGTGAATGAAAGTGATAGACAATAAGGTAATAAAACACGTTGGGTAATTACAAATTTTAGAGTGTTAAATGTTGTACAAAAAGAAAATGGACCAAACAAAGGAAATGGAAAGGTTTAGTTGTATGAACGGCATTAGAATAAAATCACTACGAAATAAAGAAAGTATACTGTAATACTTTTTTATAAAATTATATCGGTGCCGAAATTGTTAAATGATAGTGAAATTTGAACAATGATAGAAAAATGTAACAAATACAGAGATACACTTTCTAAGAGAAATTTCTGGATATAAGGGGAAAAAACAAAAAGTTAATTAAGAAAAAGTCTAAACAATAAAGTCAAAGAATGCAAGACGAAGCCAGAAAGACTTCTCCCCTCTTCTCAAAGCCCGGGGTGATCCTCGGCCTGCCGGGCGACCTCCGTCTTAGGACTTCAATAATAAAGAGCAGCATTGCAGGTTGCCATGTGATCCCACCGGTCGCCTATCTCGCGGTTTTCGTGATCGAAGAACACAATACGTACAATTACAGCATTAAGTAACGCTTACAGCAACTGACCAATCATCTGCCCGCGTGAGAAAATTGGAAATCTTCATAATCTTGTTATATAGACAAATATTTTGTTTAAACGTGAAGTGTGCTATTCCAGTTAAGCATAAGTCAGCCAATTGATCTGGAGTTTAGAGCTGCAGATTTGTATTCTCGAGACCGCAGGATATTTCTCTAATGAGAGCCTAAGTAACATAATTTTAGGCTTACTTACGTTGAACTAAAGGACCCATATTCAGAATGCTTTCAGGTGATATCTGGGGAACCAAGTATTGCATCTCTCAAGTAAAGAACCTGACGTTTCATTGCACAGCGAGAATTCGATGTACGAGGAACTCAGTTGCTTGACTATCATGCACACTCACGCAGCTAATTACCACATTAATGAAGCGAAAGTAAACTGTAAATCATGTCAGTCTCCTATCCGTAGTTTGCAGTATATACAACCGATTGTTGCACGTGATATGTTTGTCTCCACTTCAAATATTCCGTAGATTTCTACGTGTAGAATTTGAAACTCCATTCACGAATAGGCAAGTTCTTCGTTTAATATCACCATTCTTGATGTGTAGCATTAGTAAATATATTGTATTCAGAAATAAGATATTTGAAATATTTCATGATTTACAGAGAGCACTACAAAGTTTGCTCATAAGATGTGCAGAATAAGAGTCCATTCCGATATTTCATCAAGAAATAACGGTAGCTTCAATCACTAACCAAGCTTCAATAGATACACGATTTTTCAAAAGAGTACCATGACAATTTTACTCTGGGTCGTGCGCCTATTTTCTGATTCCCGATCCATATGGCCCTCTTTGCTCCACGATTCGCAAGTTCAGTTCAGAAGTGAAATATCATATCTAAGATAATGCTACCTTCTCTTCTGTAAGAGACTGACAAATACTCCGAAGCGATTTGGAACATTGTAATATTGCTCACATCAGAATTTTTATTTGTAAAATGTTCCATTACATCATTTTTCAACTCGGGTATTCGATCTCCTGGAAGCAATAGTCCTATGAAACATGACTCAACATTACTCGTCACTTTCCTTAATGGCGACCAGCTGTTTGTGTGGGAGTGCAACACAGATATATTCCTTTCCTTGAGGTTCTTTGGTAAACCCAAAATATTGTTGCGATTACCTTCTCGGTGGACTGGGCGACCTTGAGCATTCTTGGCTGTGCTTTGCCTGATATGCGTCGCTTCAAGGACTTCCTTTTGGGAAGAAAATCATCAAAATGAGATAAGGCTTCGTCCTCGATGATTGTGGATACCTTGACGATGCTCTAACACTTGCTCGTCCTGAACTACAATAAAGAAATTGGAGCACTCCTCTTGCATTGACCTAAATGAAGTTTTGCCTAAATGATTCCAAAGATGGTTATAAGCCATCCTTGCTCAGATTTTTTGATCTTCAATGAATCGAAAAGAGAGAGTTTCTAACTCCATAGATCGATCACCATAAAGATCATCTTCTATGCGAAATTGTATTTGTCCTATATCTTCACAGTGGAATATGAAAGCGGGGTTCATTATTACACCAGGAAACATTTAGAACATATCTCGTACGTCAGCATGGATCTGATAATGTTCAGCTACAACTGGCATCGTCAAGAATGTTCCCACATCTTCAAGGAAAATGATTCTCCAAACGTTTATCACTTTCATTAGCTTTCCTCAAAGCTTCCTGGACTTCTGCTTGAGATGTTGTTGTGTAAAGAGTTGATTAAAACGGATAATTCCGCCAAACCAACTACTTCCACAAGCTATTGCAAAGCTTCGGATTTTGGAAATCATTCCATGTTTGAGTTTAAAAAAAAGTCTGTCATTGGCTTCAAGACATATCAACTATAGTTATCCTTGTCGAATCCTAAACTTTTTGCCTGTGGCCCTTCTGGCAATGGCGCCTTGAGGAGGGCACAAAGTAAAGATGGCTGAAAGCTTACAGTTGGACAAGCAGCTTATTTCGTGAAGATATTACCCACATTCAAGGCCCGAAAGCCTCATATCTTCAATGTGTAAAACAGTCTGGCCATTACATAGTAATTTTCGTTCTTTATAATGCCTGGTAACTGCAAACCCCCCTCTACCGCAGAGCGAAATGTTCCACTTCTTCACTAAAAACCAAAGCAATTATAAACTTTAAACTGTTAATATCATGTCCATTGTAAATACGGATATGTGACACGATTAGCGAGGTCGTTAAGGAGTACGAGGTCAGCTGCTGGAATGCCGGCAAAGCCGTTCTCTTGAGTTAGGTTTTCTCAGTTCTTATGTCGGCAAATGCCGGAGAAGTATTTTGAAAGCTTTCTTCCTGACAAAAACCCTTCCTTGATTTATCATGCCGCCTCAAGTATGCATCACACTATCCAGTGATTCTGGTGTGAGAGCAGTAAGAAGGGCATTAAACACTGTTGAAAAAGAATATCTTTCTATAATGTTTCGTTTATTAGCATTATAATGCCATTTTTATACTCTGACAGAAAGGTGTAAGTTTATTGTTATTTGCTTATGAAGCGCAATGCTCTAGCTAGCATTTAAAATTTAAAAATTTAAACAGTATAACACTGGGCGATTAAATCAAGCCCCTTGTTTATTTAATTGTTCTATTGTATTTTACGTCAATGTTCTGAAATTTGCGGAGGAAAGCATGATTTATGCTAACTGTAATCAACAGTAAATGTGTAAAGTTTATTTATTTGCATATTTATAAGTTTTATTTGAAGCTCTTTTGATGCTGAAAATTAGTTTGTACAATAACACCCAAAGAATGAATGAAAATAGACTTTTTAAATATAAAGAGAACTCGGCGGACGCAGATAGTTATCTTCTTCTTCTATAGGGTCTAAAACGGCACAGTAGACCATGACGATGATTAAGGTAGATGGCCGAATACTTAAATCATTCTCGTTGATATACATGAAACCATTCTTAATAATTTATAATTTTGTATTACTAACATTCCCAGTTTTGAAAAAGTGTGTGAATCGTCAAAATACTTCAGGGATTCATTATAAATTACTTTTCTGATAATTTTCTTTTTTATTATAAAAGCTCATATACACCTATATAAACTTTTCCAGTTAATTTCTTTTTGCTTTTCTTGAAAAGAAAATGTTATTTTAATATTAATAGTTAATATTAATAACTCCAAAGCTGTTTTGAATTTTATGAAGATGAACAACTATTTTGAAGCATATAACTAAAATGCATAAGAAAATATGTTATTATGACTATTCACCTTACAACATAAGTATTTAAAAAGGCACAAACCATAACTCTAAATGTTATAATAAACTATTAGAATAGCAAAATAATATCTAAATAATTACATGGGGTGCCCCAGAATCGTCCTATATTGTCCAAAATGGGCTACTTAAATTACGCCGTAATGGTTGGGTAAATGCAACAGTTGATTAAACAACTGTCAATACCTGCAGATAATTCGTACATATATTTTCTTTAACAACTGTTCTCTTCGTTCCTCTAACCGTCGTTGCGTAAATCCTGAAATTAAATTCTGTAGTTCACAATTATTAACAGATAAAGTAAAGCATACTTAATATAAATACATGTGCAGGAAAAAGTAAATATTTCTACATTAACTGCACATCCATTGAATGTTAATTTTGTAGTTAATTCGGTAATGAAAAAATTAGAGAAAATTAAAGGGAGGAAGCGTACATAACGTGAAAATGTGTATATCCCTAAAATCCCTGCAAATAATAGTATGCCTGCCATGAAAGTACACGAAGGTGTAAATAAAAAAAAAAAAAAAAAAAAAAATTACGGTGATTTTGGAAAACCGGTATATATTTATAAATAAATAAAACAGCTCTATTTAAACTTTTTGATTTTTCAGAACAAAACATTATTAGTTGAAAAAGTATCTTCAAGATATATAGGAATCAGATATTTCATGAACGTTTTGATGTATTAAAGGCAATAAATGATTGCTGAATGTAGAAGTATGTGAAATGGGTTATTTTTGTATTAAAGTAATACTGAAAATGTTTACATTATTAATGCAATATAAAATGTATTACAAAATGAATAAATTAAAAGTAAATTACAGCACCTGTTAATAGCCTACTTCCCCACTGTTATCTGATCCATTAACTTCTGTAGTTTGTATATTGGAAGTGTTTGTTCGTGAATCAATTTGTGAGATTTTCAAGCTTTCTGGTGACAATCGACTATGTAGCTTTCAGGTCCTGCATTTCTGACTCCTTGATCTTCAATGGTTTACTCTAAAGATGGGCAATTGGCAGTTCTTTGGATATTTATACCATTTATCTCCATGATTCGGAATAGCTGGCCATTATTCCTATATGCAGAGATTCTCGTGTCAATCCTACACATTCTCAGCTGCTTTAGCTTCTCTTGACATCTAAGTGTAGAACACGGGACTTACTGTTGCTAAGATGCTGAGAAAATGCACTGCATATGTTACAGTTAAAGTATAAACTAGCGATTGTGAACAATCACTAATAAATATAAACACTGTCCAGAGAGATTGGTAAATGTTGCAAGTTTTTAGTTTACCACTTCGGGAGGGAAATGTTGACAATTATCATTTCCTATTGCGAAATTTGGAAAAGTACTATCTTATATGTTCTCCCGCTGAGCAGCGTTATTGCATGGGAGCCGTTGATTTATGTGATTTTTTAGTTAGATGTGAATTTGTATAATTGTGCATTTTATTCAGCAATAATAATTGTTTATCAATGATTATAGTGCCTTTAAGAATTTATTAACTTATATTGCAACTCACAGTTGTGTTTGCTTGCTTATAAAATTTATTAAATTAACAATATAAATGTGTTCTTGTTTACAGCTAAGAAATTCCGTTGAATATCTTTCAGTGAGCTTTTGTTTGATGTTAGTTATCGTTTCTTGATGTTTTGAAACTGACAATCTCCTTGATTTGAACAGAAATATTTTCGAATTTCGTACTAATGTTTTGTATTATACTGTCATAACCCAAAAGGTATAGGCCAAAGGACATAGCAATTAAATATTCCACCGCTGCCCATAAAAGTGTGTATAATCGTATATTAATGTTTCAGCAGCTACCAAAGTATTTTACATAAAAACATAAATATGCAACAATAAACATTTGGGGGGAGGGGCTGATTCAATTAGATCTACCAACATAAAGATGTACATTTCACAGTAAATGTAAAGAATTGATGGTAAAAATGGGAAAGTATGCAATTATTTTTTTCTCCTGTCTACGTTTACCAAGCAAAAAGATAAATGTTTGCAATGTAATTGTAAACATCTACTGCAATTTCCACTTTGACCGTATAAAGTGACCTGGTGTTTAGAGCTGCAGATTTTATCCTCTCAACTCTCATGTCAGCTGACAAGGGTAATTTCTGTTGGATATCGAAAATGACAAAGGCTGTTTTTGCACAACTGATATCTTTCCTGACAGCTATTGCGCCTAACATGGATTGTGTTTTGTGTTTCAAATAGCATGTGCATCTACATAGGATAGTTTTCTAACTCAATTTCATTATTTTGTAATTATGTCGTTATGTAGCAAAACAAATATATTCACTTTCATGAAAAACAGGAGTGGTTACTCTCTACGGCAAATCTTTGTAGTTCATGAAAGTACAGAACACAAAGTCTGAACCAGAGACAATCTGTCATTAGAAGACAGAAAACTGCAACGAATACAACTTGATAAGTCCGTGTTGTGGAACACAAAGCATTAGTTGGTGTAAAATTCTTGTTGCCTGATACAACGTTCAATATGCAAACAAATGCCACTGTAAGTGACCCTTTAAAAAAATCTGACTTCATTAAAGAGGCATACTTTGTGTGTTTTATTAGAGGAAAGGTTGTGGTTTTTTTAGCTGACCAAAGAATAAGAGCAGCATAAGCCCCTTCTGCTCTGTTGTTTCAGCCCACAAACACAGGAGTCAAAGCTCAGGTTTTCTTTTATTTAGTGACTCCCGCATATATGTAGTAGATAATGTTCGCATTGAAATGCCATTATTAATGGACACAAAGCGCTTTATGGCACAATTTAGAGAATTAATGTCATTACTGCTGTGACAGGTTGATAGACAAATAAAGAAACGAGGAAGGAACCCCAAAGACAATAAGCGTAAAAGGAAAAAGCGGTCATAAATAATTTGCAGCTACGAGTTAGGGGAATGCGTTCTTTATGCGCTGCTAATGTTTTCACTGATAAGAACGGCTGACGTAATTGGCAGGAAGCACGACAAGCTCCGGTCCGCCGCATGCACCGGGAATCGAAAAAGGGTCTGAACACCAGCCGCTCTGCATATTGATCGCGCGATGCCCTGCAATGGCACCGATATTATAGTATGCGTTTTTCAGGTTAGCTCATTTGTTGTGCGAATGCATCAAATCCGCGAGGCAAGGCAATCTCCGATCTGCAGGCATTGTTTGTCCGGCCTCGAATGCATACACTGTGATTAGATAATGAAATGGGCCTCTCCGTTGCTGTAAAATTAGCTTTTATACCCCATTCTTGTACCATTTCCGGTTGGATAGCATCACTACTGCAGCAGCATCAATGCCAACGCAGCCCGTTTCGTGTCTTTGGCGTGATTTTATGTTACCTTTTACTGCATTTTAGGATTCTTTTGATGATGGATTGAAAATGGATTTTAGAGCTGCGTTCTGGTATTGGAACTTAGACTGTAATTGTGTGCAATTGAAAGCCTTCCTGCTGGCAAAACGAATTGCTAAACTTTATCTTAATGAAGCAATGGAGAAACAAAAATTGCAAAAATTTGCCAAAATGTTCCTAAAATGAGCAAAATAAACAAACAAATACATAAAAATAAAATTTCTTCAAAGAAACAGAAAGATTTTCGCCTATCGCTGAGGCAAAGAAATAATTTGCTAATAAATTCAATTCTTGTCCTGTAATACACGTTTGTTGGTGAACGAACAGAAATTTGTGTTTTTAAGAGGAAGAGGAACAATCAAAACCTCATATGTGGTGAGAGTATACAAAGATGCAGAAGGAGTTAGGGCTGCAAAGTAAACGTTTTTTTTTTTTTTTTTTGATTGGTTTATTTATGGACGCTCTTTAACATCTCAGGTTATCAGCGTCCCATTCAACTCAGGGCGTGAAACGGCCGACAAATTTTGCTCAGAGGCCTCTCTTTCAGGCTTGAGGTTCTTTTTCGTGCCGTAAATGTACGACACGGGACCCACGGCTTTACTTCCCTTCCGAAGGAAACCATACTTCGGATTTTTATGCCCGAAGCCGGGTTCGAACCCGCGTTTTGAGTGTAGGAGGCAAGTATGGTAACCACTACACCACCAAGACCGACTAAACGTTTTCAAATATTTAATTAAGTTTAGTTTTGCCAAGCTGGGGCTCACGCTAACCAATCGGGAGGTCCCTGGTCCAAATCCTTGGGGCCGGCCATACTGACTCTGGGTTTTTTTTCATAGGTTTCCTTGGTCATTTAGGTGAATGCTGTGATAAATATTTACATTTCATGAATTTTCCTGGTCTTCAGTCCCTCTGTTTCATTTCCTTGTCAGTCCTTTCAGGATTGCTAGACGACTAGTTGGTTGGCGGTGAGCGGTGTGCAGTCATGGAATTTGTTCACTGGAAATACTGCCCTGGCGTAATGAATGACAGCAATCCTTCATAGGGACTTGAATCAACAGAACATAGGGAACAGATCAACAAAAGAACAGGAATCTGGAAATATTAAGGATCCTATCCTACTGCTCCATAAATTTTACCCCCCACTCCTTCCTCCCTGAAGTTCAGAATTGTACAAAAGACCCTCGTTGAGCTTCCATGTCTAAAATCCCCCTCCGTCTCACCGAATACAAATATAACTCTAAAAAGTTGTTTATTCATTAAAATGCATACTGTGTACTAAAATGACAAAAACAGGGTAACTAAATTTGCACCAGAATTCTGATGAGATGTGATTCATTAAGGATTTAAATTTAGAGAAATACCAAATTATTTTAAAGGAGTAAACTTTTTTTTCATACATGTGCATTTAAAGAAACAAAAAATATGAGAGCTAATGATCGTAAAAATGTTTTGTTTTAATTAGAATGTTTAATTTATTTTTAATTAAATTTTAGATGTCATTACAACGTCGATTGTACTTTTTATGCGCAATTTTTCAAAATTAATAGCGCAAACTGAAACGGTTGAAAGGGTGCGATAATGGAAGCAAACAATTGCAGTAAACAAGCCGTGTGCGATATTTATCATTGCGAGTGTGTGGTCACAAGTCACCACTGACTTTACTCATTGTACACTTAGAAATGCTTCACGATGTGCTCGTTGTTTACAAAACTGAACATTTAACGCGGAGATTGGTCCAAGATGGATATACGAGGAGGGTCGTACCTCAGCCTCCATGATCACCTGATCTCATTCTTGGGAGTTTTCTGTCTGGGGTCCACTGAAAATTTTGCAGTGAATTTTGAGCCAATTTAGAGTGGAAATTAAAGAAAAAGTCTACTTTTCAAATTAAGTTGTACTAACTAGGACCATGTTTCTTAATACAGTCATCGTAGAGTTGAAACCAGATTTATTGCATAAACACAAAATGTAAGAGATAAACAGCTGCGAGACTTAAAGTGTAATCTTTTAGCAAATAAAAACTGCCTAAAAGAAATGAGGAATTGGTAAGGTGCAACAAGTTTCTTCCAAACAGCACAACTAATGAATAGTCACTTTATAAAATAAAAGATGAAACTCTATGTCACATAATGTGACTATTTTACAGTATTAGTGTAAGTTATTAACAGTTCTGAGTTATCAATAGATAGATTCTTAATGAGAACAAACTTCATATCTTTTTACACGAAAAAGTGTTTCATTGTGAAATAGTCGTATATATCGATTCCCTCTGGTTTTAAAATGTGCATCTTTTTAAATTTCTGTTTATATCATCTCAAGCTATAAATGAAAACACCTGTCTTTATGTGTACTTCCAAAACGTGTATGATGGTCACATTCGCTGTAAATTTTCTGAAAATAGAATACAAAAAGGGGGCGTTGAACTAGTGGTAATCATTAATCAAGGTAGTTTTCACAGTGACTATGCTTATTTTAACTTATTAAATATAAAAATAAGCTTATTTCGTGTTCTACCATAAGCAATGCTCATGATGATAGTACTGGGGAGAAACCTGGTTTTCTTGTACATGCGTTAATTAAACATTGAACGTATACTTGGTCCATCTGAAAGACCTAAAGATTACATGAAAAATGAACAAAAAATTAAGTGTCATGGTCATCACATGACTCCCGTTAGAATTATTTTCACTAATACAGCTATGTTACGTTGTTATGTACATTTTACTTGCTAACAAAGCTATTATCTGAATTACAGGGGGAAAAATCTGCAACATATTTCATGTCAGAACAATTTATATATTTGAAAATTTCTGCATTTAAGCATGTTTCAACTTCAAATGTTCAAACTCCCTTCTTGATCACATCTTCCATGTTTCCATGTAAACATAACTCTATGTGTTCCTTTGATTGTTCCCCTTATCAACATATTGTAACGTTATGTATTGTGTACTGAAAAACAAACAGAAAGAACATGTCTCTGGGCATTGGAATTTAACTTTAATACCTCATAAAATGATGAGGACATCTCATGTTTTGTTTATAATGTGAACTTTCCTTGTAAGAGGCTTAGAACTCAAGTGTAGGTTAGAAGTGATACCATTATATTCTAAAAACAAGTTTCTACGAGGAACATTCAAAAAGTTTTGCAAATGTCACATTAAAGTGCTCACACTTCTTCAAAGTACTCTCCATCTTTCTCCACACACAGTTGTAGACGGTGTGACCGCTTTTCAAATGTAGTATGGTACTCGGACGAGATATTATCAGAGCTGAATTTATAGCTTGAGGAAAGTCTTTCATTCGTTTAAAAAATTTACCAACAATGCAAGATTTCACTCGAGGAAACGACCAGAAGTCGCACGTTGTAAGGTCAGGGCTATTGGTGGATGGCCAAGCAACTGGACTTTGGCGAATTTCAGTTTCCTCAAATATACAATTATTCTGTGAGGAGATGCATTGTCGTGCAAAAGCAACAACCTTGAAGTTCCTGTCTTTGGATATCGCCGCCTCAGCTCTTCAAATAAATGATCCAAAATATGTGTCATAGTATTCTCCATTCATTGTCATTCCTTCTGAATTACAGTCAATCTGTTATAGTCCTTCATAGCTGAAGAAAACGGGGAACATTCACTTTCGAGAACGAAAATCTTAACGAAGAACAATGGTCTTGGTTCATTCTCATTTACCCTCACGCAGTTCTGAACTTTATTTGGGATGATACAGTAACAAAACCAACTTTCACCACCAGTGCACCATTTTATGGAAAAATGCACATCATTTTCCTTGCACATTCTTTTTCCTCTTCTTCTCTTCACTCATTAGGGAATGTGAAACTCATTTTGCACACATTTTTCGCAGTTTTAAATGTTCATGAAGTATACTGTCAATGCTGCCAACACTTCCATACTTAACATTTCAACAGTAATTAATCGATTTTTCTCCACCAAGTTCCTCACTCTTTCTTGTTCTTTCGTTCATAGCTTTCCGAGGCCAGAGCGAGGATTGTCTTTCAAAGTCTCTCACTCTTCTTCAAATGATCGGATCCATCTTTCAATGATATCAAATGAGCGCACTTAGTCACCATGAACAGTTACCAAGTTCACGTGAATTTTTTTCGTCCCTTCACCTCGCTTATAGCGTGTGAAAATGCAGAATCTAAAGTTGTCTTTAGAAATATTCATGATTTTTCACCAGCAATTGGCACTGGACGAACTCAACAGACTGTACGACGTGATTATGCATTTACTCACATTTTGATAGCATAAGGTCCCTTGTTGCTTCCTGTGTTAGTTACATTTTGTAGGCATTATTGTCCAACAATTGATAGGCTTAACATTTTGAATGCCCCACAGGCTTATCTGAAATAAAACCTTAGTGCGTTTTACTTTGAACGCATGTAATTATCGTTTTTACGGCATGTTTTGTTTTTTGTGTGTTTTATAAAACGATATAAATTTCACATATGTGGCGAAAGGAAGCAAATAAATAAACATTTAAATGGATTGTATTTTTTCAGTCTTTGCACATCAAATACTTCATAACGTGCTAAATTTTCTCGTCGATAAAGTATTTCGACCTTTGGCAACACTTGCGAGATAGGCTTGAACCTTTAAGATGTTGTAGACCATGCACACACCGCTCTATTTTATTGATTAACAAATTGCAATTTAATTACTTTCTAAACGCAAACTTTGAATGTGCAAATGTGTTTACACATCCTCCTACTTGGTGAAGGAAGACCACACAGATGCTTTGCTTGTTTCCTTTGTTTAGAACTCTGGAATGTTGTGCCATTCAGAAAATCGCATCTCTAACGAGCTCATTGATTTATGGTACAGGTAACGCTCCTCTTGCTAACTTGCTAAACAATAAACACTTGCCAAGTAGTCCCCTGCCTTTGAGTTATTATAGAAGTTCAACGACAAAGCAGTTAGGAAATATTTTTAGCTTCTGGTCAAAGCAAAAGTTGTAGTAGTTGTAGTGATTTCGAACACGGAGTTCAAAAAGCAATATTTTAATCGAAATAATTCAATAAAGCATGTTTAGTTAATTGGATTATTCCTCATTATTATTAATGGCAGTTGATAATAATTTATGAATTTTAGAAAAATATAATTAGCGGATATTATAAATAACAAAATGTATTCTTTTAGATAATGTGAATGAAATATTCATAGTCTATTGTGCTAGGCAAGATGAAAGCGTTTCCTCACCATAAACCTTGAGTATCATTAGCACTTCTCAATAAAGATCTTTCTCAACCTAGTCCCCATAGGAAGATGCAACGTACCACCTGGCGTTTATGCCAGTCTTCAAAGACGTGCTGGAAAACCATTTGACAGGTTCTGCACAGTCTCCACCACTGCTTCTGATGACGGAAAAGCTTCCCATGAAGATGTTTCTTCAATTTTAGGAAAGGAAAAAAAGGGAGAAAAAAAAACGCACACATTTGCGTACATTATCGTAGTGGAGCATCCAACTTGTTGCACGGAAATATAGCCTGTTGTGTGTGATATGGCCTCAGTTGCAGTTGTGTATGCAGTTGAAGATTATGTTTCAAAGGAAATCACTGATGATGCAATTTGGCTACATCGTTTCGATCAAACAGCAAAGCTTCGTGTAGAAATCCCCATAATAAAAGGAAAAGAAAGAAAGAAAGAAAGAAAGAAAGAAAGAAAGAAAGAAAGAAAGAAGAAGAAGTGGTTGTTTCTGCTGGGAAAGTTCTGAGTATCTCATTTTTCGTTATTTAAGGAATGGTTTATCAGCTCGCAAACGTTCTTCTACTCGGGAATCAGCAGTCTTAGAACCCACCGTGCGCAAGCACGTCTCATATGCAACTTTTCAGTTCCCAACGTGTGTATGGCACCCGTGAAGTTTTCAGAATTTCTGAAAGTGTTCTTAATGTTATTCGGCGATCCTCTTTCACAATAAAAATGTTTTCTTCCTTTAGAGCGCAAACTGGAGCTGATTGCCTCCTCTCTTTAAATATTTTAAACTATCTTTGAGCTGTGCTATGGGGAAGAACAAACTCTCCACAGGCCACCCTGTAACATTGCATAGGTCTCAGTTGAAGGTTTGTTGAGACGAAAGCAGAATTTTAGAGCAGCATATTGTTCGTCGCGAGACACCTCCATTTCCTGTAGGCAGCACTGAACATGTTATAACTTACACATCTCTCACAGACGAGAACCAGAAGTGACAACAAAGTATGATAATTATTTACTGAACAGTTCTCGTTTATGTAACAGCAACTGTTCTCGCTTCAAAAAGCGTACTTCTATTATTTGTTTTCATTTCTTTAGTTTTACACTACAGAAAAATCTTCCATTTCATTTATTACTTGGGACTTCACGGCAGCATGTTGTCCTGGTGAAAGAAAACCATTTTACTCTGGTTATTATTTTACTCTTTTTCAAATACTCAGTCAGGACCTTCCCTGCAGACAAAAGGGTCTATGATTTAAACCTATATTCATAAGTCCCTTTACTATCGTTTCCACTTAGATGTGCAACTTCACGGTCACGAAATTGGCGCCAAAGTACTGAGGACGTGATTAAACATCGTTAAACTGAACATTAAATTTCCCTTTCGCATTCATTTTTGGTCCATTGTTAACAGCCGCGATACAGCGCACAGATTGTTCAAATTTTTCTTGCAGGACGCATTCAGTTAAGCTTGTTTAGATTCTCAGGTGTGTCGGGAAGCATATGCACTCACGTTTAAACTGTATTTAAAAAAAAAAAAAAAAAAAAACAGCGTACGTGTACATTACCCGTAAAATCCATGCAGCTCAGCTATAGAATCTGTGTTATTAGTTTTATACAATCTATTGCTTAAAAATTATTCCTATTCTAACCTAAAATATTTACTTAAATAAAAATAAAGCCTTTTCCTGTTCATGTTCTAAGCTATAGAAAACAACAAACGAGAATACACTGTGCATCTGCAGATAGGTGGTTGACAAATTGTAATGATGTCTTCGGCTGTTACGGAAAGACAGCGACATCTGGCGGTTGAGTTGAGAGTAGCAGGAGGTGTGTTGTGACCATCCATTAACGCGCTACTTTTGTGTTTTATGAGTTAAGGTCTCATTCACAATGCAGCATTAAACATAAGCGTGACGGCATAAACATAACCGTAAAATTGGCGTGAAATGTTATCATTCCAATGAAAGGGTGCTAACCGGCTTCTGTTATTTCGTATGGCTCATCTTACGTGATTTACTCAGTGACATAAAGAACAAAAGCTTGCAAAGCTTCTCGGCCTTGTTTATGTGTACAGATTCTCATGCAATAAAGAGATCATACGGTTTACTTCCTTTTTGTTGTGATTGTGTCGATAACACTTATGTATATCCGTTACTATTATTGTTTACTTTTTCAAGTATAGTTTCTTTTCTGGCTAAACAATAAAGTCGTTAATAAACTCGGATTATGCTGGAGATTTTTACATTTTAATTAATACTCAGAGGAGAAATTATGCTAAGCTGTTATCATTGTTTATATGCAATAGAAAAGCAAAGCAATAGAAGATATCTATGCCTGTTTTCTTCAAGCAGAAATAACTCTCGTCAGCAGCAACGTTTACATTACTTTACCAGGTAATGTTTCAATTGGCTCCACGTTTCTCCAATGGCTGCCAAATAGCAGTCGGGTATATAGTGCCAATTTAAGGCGAAAAAGTGATAAGGAATATGTGTTTGACATGTTACAAAAGCGGAATCAAACAGCAGTCTCCAAGCATTGAGGATTAAACACCACCAGCAAAAAGAAGAGGGTGCCGAAGTACAGAGTTATTTATATACAACTAACACATTTATTTATTTATTTATTTATTTATTTATTTCAAAACGAATGATGCTAGCCTTATTTTACCTCTAATGTGGGAGATTATTAATCTCTATAGAAATTGTTGAAAATGTCCTTCCTCCTGTATAAGACGTAAATCAACATGTTATTGGCCGCTGGCTGAAGGGCTATTGTCAATACCATTCATCTCCTGTATAATGTTGTGCTTCAGATCGCCCTATGTCTGCGGGCATGTGGCATAAACTCTGTCTTTTAAGCAATCCCATAAAAACAAACCCGGTGTTGTCAAATCAAGAGATCTGTGTGTCACAAGTTCTTGGAGATTATCCGGTCGTCAAAGAAACTCTCAATCGACGCCATGGATTGGTTTGACGTATGGCATGTAGCGCCATCTTGTTGAGAGTATCCGTGAGCTCTACATCGTCCAGTTGTTCAACAAACTGCAGCAGCATTCTGTAGTGTTCACATCCTGGTTAAAAAAAATGAATGATATTTGCCTTTTTCACTCACTAAGAGGTCCAGTTGTTTCCAATTTGTTTATTAATGCCAGTGTTGTGCTTCTTTCAGGGAGAATGCGAACTCCAAATTCTCTCTGCCATGTTCTTCAAGTAGCTGTAATTGAATTCCTAATCCACAAGGAAGGGTCGGTCATTGATTTAATGTGCACTGCATTTTCACAGCGACTAAAACAAAATATTGAAAACAGCTGCCAAACATAAAAGCCAACAATAAGGAATAAAGAATAAACATCTGTGCATCTCGTGACAGGGTCAAATGTCCCGCTTAATTTGACGCTAAAGTCGGGACATTGGGTGAATTTCCAGTCGAATAAATAAAGCAAGAAATGTGTTAGTTCTATAGAAATCACTCGTATTAGAAAACAAATATTCGCTTCTCTTTGCTCAAAAAGGTCCTGTAAATGCAGCAAGAGATATTAAACACGTCCAAGGTCAAAACGTAACTTTTCGTGTTGTATCATGAAAACTCTTGCGCAACAATAGTGGCGCATCCTCTTTGCCGTTCACGCTTTACCCCCTGTGACTTTCTTCATATAGTGAAGGCAATGTACATGTTTAGACAGTAAGGTAGAAGTGATGTGGTGGTAACATTTTTCCAAACGACTCGTGAGAAGGAACAAATGTACAAGTGTATGTGTGTGTATGTGTGTGTGTGTGAGAGAGAGAGAGAGAGAGAGAGAGAGAAAGAGAGACTTTTTTCTGGAAATAGCGTAAAACGTTCACTATGCCTGTTGTGTTGTGTTGATTTAGAAAATTCTTGTAGAAATATCTGCTGTATTAGCTATATACCTTAAATGTCCTATTTTTACTTGAATTTGTACGTTCTTGGTTTAGCTGAGCAATTGAAGCTATTTGTCATAAAAGAAATATACAACTGTATTTCAATGCCTATAGGAATTTAAAAAATACATGGCATAAATTCAGGAATAAGTTCATGTGCGGACAAAAATAATTTATATCTACTAATACGGTTTTAATTATTTTTAAATATATATATATATATATATATATATATATATATATATATATATATATATATAAACCGTAAAGACAGTAGGATTAAATTTTACAAAGCCATTGGCTGCACTAATATTACTACATAGCAGCGAATGTTGAATTTCGACACGTTAAGCAAGAAATCGAATATAAAGTGCAGAAAAGAAAACGTTAAAAAGAAACCTAAGTTTGAATTAGTAGAATAAGATAAGACTTATTTTTATATAAACTACATACATCCGTTACATTTTACATTCATCGCTTGGGTCCAGAGACCGTACATGCTACTATACAACGCCGAATAAATATGAAACCCAAATTTATATTATAGCATAGGTAATAATACAGAAATTATATATTACGTAAACACACACTCACATACACATCCACAGACAACCCTTCTCTCACTCACTCTCTCTCCCTCCACCCATTATAAGTCTTTAGATGCACTCGAAGTCCTTCATATTTGCATATTGCTTACACACACACAGAGCTAATAACGCCCACTTTACAAAAAAAAAAAAAAAAAATACACCTAACTTAGGCCAGTTCTCTTCCAGCATGCTAACCTGCCCCTATTATTGTGAACTTATTTCTTAAATTCACTCGCTATTATTCTGTGTTGGGCAATGTGACAAAATATCTTGCCAAAGACATATAAATCGAATTGAAAATAAAAAACTGCCAAAGAAAAAAAGTAAGCGTTGGAAAACCGTTAGCCAAATGGAAAGATTTTTTGTGTAGTCGAAACGGGCTAAACCAATTCGTAAATTGGTAATGATGATGACGATGAATTAAAAAAAAAAAAAACCCTTAGTTTCCGAAAATTTAAAAGCTAGAGCAATCAGCTTCTTATATTATATTAAAGTTACTTTCTATTAAAGCGCCAAACACCTTAGATGTTCTTGCAAAAAAGCGCCACTGCTTGTAACGATATTATATGACATCATGGTAATTATAGAGGACACCTGGTATGAAGTACCGAGTGTCTAATAATGCACAATATTGTTAATGAATGTAGGTACACTTTTATAAATAATGGTAACACTAGCTCGCATTTTAAGTATAATTTAACCTCTGATTCGTTCATTGCAAAACAGTTCAGAATCCAGTCCCCCAATACCAGAAATAAAAACAGTTCAGAACAAAACACAATCTACTGTTTCCAAACGAATTTCCTTTGCAATTCATGTTTTTCTCTAGACAGTCTTTCCCATAACATCGACAACATATTGAGAAACATAATGTTCTGTAGAACATACTTTCAGATACAAAACATCACATTTTTGCAAAAGCTAAACTGGCAACAAGACTAAACCTGAACGAACAAGGAAGCAAAATGTTTTACACAAAATTGCGTAACTGATTATATCACACATCTGCTTGTAGCGTCAGTCACATATAAATGACAGTATAACCGATATAGTAAAAGAAAGAAAAAACTGCAAAGAGACTCAAATACTGCGAGTATTTGAAAGTGCGTTCCAGTGATTTTTTAAATATTTTTTTTTTTTATTTTCTAAAAAACATTAATAGAAATCTTTTTTTTTTTTTCCCACCTTGGGTGTCTAATTTAATGTAATTTACTAATTTTTTCATTCTTCTGTTGCTAATACCGCATGTAACTAGTGTTAAAGTTTGGTGCCAATACCATGTTTCCAGTACGTTTGAGAAAGGAACCGGCAGGCAACTTGCCAGTAGGGAGCTGAACCAGAGCCCACAAGCAAAAACTTTTAGTAAACAAACTTTTTTTTGCTCTGCTATACAGTCGTGGTACACAGAATGGCAGATGCAACAGCTGTGTTACAAATTTCTAGAACATAATGAAGAGACAAGGGCATAGAAGCTTCTTCTAAAATAGCTTGTAAACGTTCATATATTAAAACCTTTTCAAAAAAGATGTAAATAAAAGTGAAGCTGTGATGTTACCTATCTAATATGTATAATGGAATATCATAAAAAGAAATACATGTTTTAGAAACACAAACACTTTTAAGATTGTAAAATATACCTCCTCCATTTGCTATTTCAATGGTGACATGCTACCAACCACGTTGAAGAGGGATAAAATTGTAGGACGCTGTTGGTTGCAGTGTTTTATCTTTTCTCACTTTCCAGAAAATGTTTACAGCGTTGTTTGGATGAGTGGCTGTTAATGTAAACATTAGCACTTAAGACCAATGAACGAAGGCTCCAACAAAAGAAAAAGAAGTTTATAACAAACAACATTTGATGTTTCATGCGTGTAGAGAGAGTTCTGTCACTTCAGTCCGAATAGTCTCACTAACACATTGTTCAGGGTTTTACAACTTCTGTTGCAGAAGCGATCTAGATTAGTGATAAATAAAACTTTGCAAAGTAGTTTGTTGCCGGTCTTAATAATTAGAGCCAAATAATGGGATAGTTTGTTTGTGGCCCCACGTTGGCGCCAAAATATGAAGCTATTTAGAAGGCTCCGGCCATATGCCCCAGATTGGGCACCCATTTTGAAGCGATTTGTAGTCGACATTGAGTGGCCTCACGTTGTAATATTAATTTTGAAGTGGTTTCGTAGATTAATTATTGGTCGCTTAGATGTTGTTGCCCACTCTTAAAAGACAACAATTTCTCAGGGTGAATTCCACTATTTTGTTGACTCATACTCAACAGGTCTGGGAGCGGATTTCAACAGAGTAAATGAACACGCGATGATTTTTTTTTTTTGATTGATTGATTTATTTATGGATGTTCTTTAACATCTCAGGTCATCAGTGTCCCATTCAACTCAGGGCGTGAAACGGCCGACAAATTTTGCTCAGAGGCCTCTCTTTCAGGCTTGAGGTTCTTTTTCGTGCCGTAAATGTACGACACGGGACCCACGGCTTTACTTCCCTTCCGAAGGAAGCCATACTTAGGATACACGCGATGCGACATAATATATATATTACTATGGTCAAAATCTTTCGCGCCCTTTAGTGTTTTGCATGCTATAGACTTAGCTACACCATACAACCTTAATCGCCGCATGTGAAACTTAGAAATGAGTGACGCGGTGCGTGAAACTGAAAACTGCCTCTCAACTAAATAACAACTGAAAAACTGCCTAACTGTTGTATCAGATCTGCACGCTTGCTTGTTATCTGCGTCTGAGAATTGTGAACTGAGTTGCGTCTCGCCGCGTGTAAAACTTCAAATTGAGTAAAACTGTGTGTATCTCTCCTCCGTATGTAGAACTTAAAACCGGGTGCCTCAGCAACGTCGAGTTTACTATTGCTTTCTGAACAGTGAGCAAATGAGCGCCCCAGCCGAGCAAACGCTCCCTTATATATAAAATTCAAACCAACAAATGGTTGGTTTAACGATTGCCAGGGGTCACACAGGCACGCGCAGTCTTCGCGCCTATCTTGAAAAGTTCAAACATACGTTTCCATTGAGTGTTTAAGTTCACCTACTACATGTGCCATTTTTTTATTTTGGAAAATTTAAAACATTGTGTTGACATTGACTAGTTTAAAGGCTAACAGTGCAACAGCCGGTGAGGATCAAAATCCCCAAACTGATTTGAAAGTCCTTCAGTTTATTAACCCTCCAAATGGCAGTCCTTTTAAAAATTGGCATTTACACTCGATCCTCGGCCATTGTATAAGTTTCATGACCTTGTTGAGTTTCCAAGCTACCAGAACGGAAACGGCTTCCTCTTTTGTACAATTCTTACATCCAAGTCATTATGACACACACACACACACACACACACACACACACACACACACACGTACATGCACACATATTTACATAATATTTATATTACTAATTACAATGCCGAAATATGATGAGATTGGGCTAGTTGTATTTTAGTGTGGGTGGATCGGAGGAACTGTTACAAATTGTCTCCAAACGTGTTACCATACGAGGTGCAGTCCAGGCCATTCATTTACTTGGAGAAGTTAATTCTTGTGTATGTTCAAAATTGAATACAAAGTCACTATTTGAAGTTTCCACTTCATATACCTTTGTGAAGGAGTGTTCCTTTTGACAGAGAGATCCTTGAATGACGCACGTGAGACAGGCCAATGGGATTGTTGACACAAAAAAACATCTCCCTTAAGAAGGAAATTGTAAGTGATGGGCTGGTATGCTGCAAGAACACCATTTCCATACGCACAAGATGTGTGTCGTGAATTCTTTCAGCAGTTTAAATACAAATGTGTCTGGAATGTTGTCAAATTTTTTTGAATCTTTGCCATGGTAACGAGAGGACAGTCGTCACAAGGAACGAAAGAAACTACGCTCCTCTACTATGACCCTCTTTCAGAAGGAAGGCCAAGGTTCCACAGTTCACAAAGATCATGGTGACAAATTTTTGGAACTGCAAAAGAATTCTAATGACAAACTTTAAAGAAAGGAACAGAACGGTGACTTATGCTGGATTACTGTATCAGTTACGCAATGCCATCAAGGAAAACAGGCATGGAATGCTGAGTCAGAGGGATCATCTGCTGCACCACAACGCACAGGTTCACACGGCTGCTGTGAACACGTGTGCTTCCAGGACATGGATCATCTATCGTGTAGTCCAGAAGTAGAAAATACTTTACAAAGAGCATAATCAGCAGACTGCAATAAAAGTAGCTACCTAGGCTGCAATGTCGATACAATGCAGATTATTTTATAAAAGGTGAGGTAGATGCTAGTAAATAGGAAAATTGGTTTCCCTTCTTCTACAGTTCAAAGCAATCGTGTAACTCCCAATATTTATTTGCTTGCAACCTTTCGGCTGCATGCAGTTTCACACTCTAAATCAATAAATTACATATATTGTTTAAAATATTCCTAGTTTCAGCAATACATTTTGCTCTCTCTTTTATTTTTTATTATTTATTAATTTTTTATGTTCTCTCTGTAGATCTAAATATTCACTTTGTGTGTGAAATTGCACTCATATATTTATGTATGCTGAAAATACTTCTATAATATTAAATATCGACCAAAACACACCCAAGTGTTTAAAAATTATCAACTAATAAATGGATTTCTAAATATATATATTTTTTTATGTTGCTGGGAGAAGAGTTAAGGGAAGTGTGCAATAGTGCCACAGTTAATAATAATATTTTTAAATAATTAAAGAGCTTAATTTAAAGATTTCCATAAAAAAGTTTTCTTCCGTTATGCTTTTTATATGATGGTGTGTATTTGCTTTCTTAATTAAGAGGTAACTTCAAAAGATTTCTGGCCTGATCAACATTTTGAGGGGACAGAATTAAAGGAACTGGCATTTCCAATATGGTCTCTATTCACTTTAAAACACTTTTCAGATTTATGAATTAACAATTCAATGTCTTTCAAACAGTATTCGGGACTTTTATCTGCAAAATGTTCCATTATGGCACTTGTCACACCATCATCATTAAGCACAAGTCGGTCCTGGCGCTGTAGTGGCTACCATACTTGCCTCCTAAACCCAAGATCGCGGGTTCGAACTCGGCTAGGACCGATGGATTTTTTCGGACGTAAAAATCCTAAGTATGGCTTCCTTCGGAAGGGAAGTAAAGCCGTGTCGTACATTTACGGTACGAAAAAGAACCTCAAGCCTGAGAGAGAGGCCTCTGAGCAAAATTTGTCGACCGTTTCACGCCCTGAATTGAATGGGACGCTGATGACCTGAGATGTTTAAGAGCGTCCATAAATAAATCAATAAAAAAAATCAATAAGCACCGCCAGGGGTGGCCGAAGTCGTTAAGGCGCGGACTCGTGAGCGGGAGGTCTGGGGTTCGAATCCCACCAGGACGTCCTCCCTGATTGAGGTTTTTTCCAGGTTTTCCTCATAACTTACTACTGTGATGCCTCAGTAGTAAAAACGGGCGTTAAACACAAATAAAAAAACCATCATTACATTTATGTACTGAAATGTTTTCCTTTAGTTTAGGGCAGAAGTAATAGATTAGACCTGGGCTCTTCGATTTTCTGGGACCTGGAGTCCTTTATATCAGTCTTCGCAATAGACTAAAGCCTTGAAGTAGGCAGGAGCGGGCATACCAGTCACACTACGACGTAAAAGCACAGCAGCGAAGGATTGCAATACATTATAGATCGAGGTATGACGGCTCTGGAATGATGTTCGCTGCTTAGAAATGAAGGGGGCAAACCTTTAGTTTAGCCCGGCGATGTGGACCGAGCACTTTGCTCCTTTTCCCTTGTCTTTTATGCAATGCGAAACTTAAACACTCTGCATTCCTTGAAGTCAATCCCAAAAAATTGCTACTCTCATCTTCTTAGTCGATTGGGCGATCTTTAATTTTCTCGCCAATGCTTCCCATGCCGCACCATGGGAAGGTTGTAATAAACAGTCATGATTTCATCCCCAAACAATGGATTTCAACACTTTTTATAATATCTTTGCAAATCTCTAAAAACTTTCGGAAACAGGTTCCATGATGCTCCGTCTGAAATGTGAAAAGACATCGGGGCACTCACGTTGCACTGACCTTCGTTTGTGCATTTTCTCGTAAACGATTGTAACAGAAATAGCCTAACATTGTTGCGATTTCTTTCAGTTTCTGCCGTTTATCACTGAGTAGTTAAGAGAAACTTCCTAGTCGTAAGTTTTAATGCTGAAGTATGAAGGCCAAGCTCACCACCATCCATTGCTTTTGAGATCACTTTGGAATAAACTTCTATGGTGAAGAACTTTATTGCACTGTTGTATGGAACATTTAATATTGTAATATTAAAATTCGGAAATTAAGTATAGATTTTGTTGAATATTGGTATTGTTCTTAATGATATATGCTTATCAAACGTTACATTCAACATGAACACCATTCACATGTGGTACGAAAAACATTCTGGAGCTTCGTGGTGTTATGGCTGCAGCGGCTTATCTAACTCGGTCTCAGAGCTCCGTCAATGCAGTAATGCGTTGGCGGAACAAATTTCCCTTGATAAATCCCCACACTTATGTAAGGTCAGGATTATGCGCTGGCCAGATCCTGCACACCCACTCCATCTTCAGAAAACACGCCATTCAAAAAAAGATGAACATCTATGGCATAATGACATGGTGTTCCATCCTGCTGGAAGTAGACAGTGTTCGCATGTTCATCCTGGACAAACACCATATCCGGTTTACCCTTAATGGTATTTTTGGAAATAAAGGTGAACAAAAATTCCCTAAATAAATTTTCTTCAGTTGTACAATTTCCTAAAACTGCTAGCTGTGCCCCAAGAATTCTTCCGGAATTATCCAAATTTGTACTCTTTCGGGGTCAACTTTTGAGTTTTTGAAGGCTCAAAAACTACTTAAGATCATCATCGGGGAAGGGGAGGGGCAGAGCCTAATGTAATCGTTATTTCAAACTACCACCGAAACATAACAAGCTCTTTGCATCTCCATGATACAGCCGACCAAGTTCCTTGAAAGAAATGAGTTTGGTCGGCAGACGTTCGCCAGTCTTTCATTAAAATGGGCGATTCTTAAGTTTGATTTTATTGCTTAAAATGTTTTTAATTTCTTTGCATGTTTCAGTTCATAGATTATTTTAAACAAAATCTAACCGTAGAGTGTGAAACAAATGCATATATTTTATTTCAGATGGTTACATATTATATTCTTATTACTGTATTTTAATTTGTGTCTTTATAATACACACCATGAACAGACCGCCACGGGTGGCCGATGCCGTTAAGGCGCAGACTCGTGAGCGCTAGATCTGGGGTTCGAATTCCTCCAGGACCATCCTCCCTGACTGAGGTTTTTTCCAGGTTTTCCTCAGTCCTCATAAATGGCAAGTGCCGGGAAGGTATCCTAAACTTAGGCCTGGAACGTTTCCTTCTTCAAAAAATCCTTTCCAAATTTATCATTTCATCTCATGTATCACCAGTGTCCACCGCCTGTGATACCTCAGCAGTAAAAATGGGCGTTAAACACTTTTAATATATATATTTATTTATTACTTACAGTAGGGTGAACCTTTACAAATTTTGTTGGTGAGAAACAGGAAATGTTCATAGTTTCTGATCAGATATTAGCTGGTATCTGTTGTTAGTGTGTTACTGTTTGGACGAAATGCACTCGGAACTCTACGGGATGGGACGAGGTTTGTCCGGTAAAATTTGTTATGTACCTGTCATAAGACATAAAGACCAGCCGCTTACAGTTGAAGTCAGTATGCATTTGCTTTATGCACACTTGCAAGCAACATCTAGCCATGAGTTTTGGAGAACATTTTCAGTCCCTTTTTGTATGCACTCAACATAGTTTTGTTTGCGCTTTCATAAACGCGTTAAAAATACTTTTTTACCACACTTAACACTTCTTGAAGAGGATTTTGCACCGAGATCGCTGATTGGCCTTTGTACATACGCCTCCAAGGGGGCATCTCCGGGATGAGGAGATTGAGATGGAAGATATATCGGGCGGTCAGGAATTCATGGGCGATGTATGGGCGTAGGCGGGGTACTCAACGTTTCCATAAATGATATGTACCAGACGCCGGCCGGCCCGCGAGACCACCAAGGTCCCATTTGAGAGTGTTCCCTTCCGGCAGGCCCCGAGATAGAAACCATCAGACGCTACGACAGGAATGTTTTCAAGCCATGGCTACGGCACTCGCCTGACCCTTCGATCCTGTAACTGATGCCATGGGAGAGCGGAAAGACCTTTATCAGCATTAGTCTAAGCGACCGAGGGAAACCACGAAAATAACCCAAAGTCAGGATAGCCGGCCCAAAGGAAATTGAATTCGGGACCTCTCAAATGCGCTACCATTTGAAGCACAGCATCTTTGACTTATAGCCCACATGAATGTTTCATTTATTATTTTAGCACCGTTGCAGCTTCTTTCATTCATAACCTTAACAAAGCTTTTTCTTTATTTTCCTTTGGGGTATTTACTGGTGAAATTTGGTCAAACTTTTTGGAAAAAGTCCCTTCTTTATTATTAAAGTTTAAAAATTATATTGTATACATAGTTTTTCACTGATAAATTTTAACCGTTTGTTAAGAGGCGTTGTAAACTTTATAATATATTTTTGAAATTAATTTTTTCTACGTAGTTTTACATTGAAAATGTACCACAGAATGCAGTTTTCTTCAGATTTTCAACATTTTATGAGAAAACTAAGTAAATTGTAATGTGATTTTCAAAATAGTTTTATATTGCTTAAGATATACAATAATTAATTTGATCATTTTGAAGAAATGTTTGACAGTTTTAATATTACAAAGTGTAGATTTTTTTTTCTGATACAACCAGGGCAGTACAAAACATTTTATGCGGGAGTTTGCTTTCTACATATTAAATTCCAATATCAATATTTTATTTGGTGATCATTATAAATTGCACATATTGTAGAGCATTAGTGCATTAGTATGTAAAATAAACAAACAATTGTAACAGAACTTTAGAGCTATCATCATGGAAATTTGACCATGTGTAGTCTGTGATGTAATTAGAAGAGATTTAGAAACTGCACCTGTTGATTTTCTTAAGCGAGATTAAATACAACATTGATAACTCCATTCTAATACCTGCCACCTGTAGGGTAACCATTAAATTAGATATTCTGTCCCTCTGCAGTTTTACTCTAAAAGTGTATTTTTGTATAAAAAGTAAATGTTCGTCTGATTTCTTCTAGAACTGCTCAAAGGATAAAAATGGAATATTTATTCTTAACTCAAAAGCGGCAACAAAGCAACACTTTTAATGGTTATTTTCTAATCGATCGACTTCCATATTCGCAACAGGGGAGAAAAAACCGACAAAATTTGTGGAACAGTTTGCTAGAAAGTGAGATATAGATTAAACAGTGCATGACTCTGAACACCACATTTTTTTTTTTATTTGCCACCGATTACCTGCAAATTATTCTATTTAATTTTACTCCTAGAAGAACGGCTCTCATTTCCAAGACCAAAGTGTGAGTCTATGAGACATAAGAGACAGAAAATATCCCACCTACATATCACGACTTGCACTCGCGACCTATCGACTTATGCCCTCCCGCAATTCATACCATCCATTTCGACCCACTTTGTAACCGTACGTGCACGATTCTTGATGGTATCGTAAGTAAAGACGCTCCCTCTGCCGTTTTTACTTTTTATGTAGTGGTGAAATTTCCATCATCTGTATTCTCTGGTCGCAGGTTTACTTCCTTTTGTTCTTAAGAAATCGTGGTATGTAAGGAGTTGAAGATCATTCGAAAAATGTTAATTTCAGTCGAGTATCCACAGTATTAATGTTAAGCCTAACGGGGTTAACATATATAAATAAAAATAATGTAACACTATTAACAATGTAATTGAAATAACAGTAACTAGAAAAGCAGAAAAGGATAAAACACTAAGAAAAAGTCGCTATATGTGGAACTGCTAGAGTTCTTCTATGGCAAGAAGACGAGTGAAGGGGATAAAAATAAATATGGAATATCGAAGGTAACGTTATGCATGGAAACAGATGAAGAAAGCAACAAGAGTGTGTGGGAGAAAAAATTAATATGTAAGATTTAAATCAGGCGGTATCGCGCTTTATGTAAAAATATAGCTGTCATTTCTCTATCTGTAAGTGAACAATATATATAAAATATATATTATATATTATAGCATTTCAGGTGATTTACAGCTTCTTTACATGCTACTTGACTTTTTGGTTTATTAGTTTGCAAGTTCCCGAAAGATGTCCGTTCATATTTAACAAAAATAAAGCGGCAACACAAACAAATAAAATGCTCTTGTGAGCGATACCAAAACCGACTACATTTACCAGACCCCAATGTAGGTATCGATAATAGACAAAATGTGGTCCGTGTTGTTAATTACATGACTTTGTTAATTTGTTTTGTTGCAGTTACCTGGTTTATTACAGTGGTTTATAGTTGGAAGTAAATAAACAGTAGCGTGTTACTTTTTTATTAAGTGAATATTGATATGATTTGATTTGATGAAATCACACCAGAAATTTGTGTAATAAAAAGTGTTTAGAACAACATGCCTTAATTATGGCAATCTACTACATAATACCATATTTACGTTTCCTAAATAGAAGTTATTAAAGAAGTAGTGGATAAGAGTATGGATGGTGTAAATTTTGCAGTTAATGGTGAAACTGTAGTGTGCAGTGTGCAGTGTATATTTATCAAAATTGCGGTTAGGGAGGACATTTTCCTTGAGTAATTTTCCGTAATCTACCATCATACGAGGTGACAGTGGGCGTTAGCAATGAAAAGAAAGATCGGAAAGAACTTTGCAGGGGTTTTAGTGAGATGAAAAGAGTTTTAATGAATGGTGTGAGCAGGATGTTATGTTTTGACTCCATTTCAAGTGAGGTTAAGACAAGACTATGTCCTTTTCATTAAAATAGACGGTGATAAATATAATGGTGTCCCATCTATGTCGATTAGTTTTAAGATGTTCAGCAATTTTGAAGTTAGTGTATTTTATAAATATTTTTGCCGATCTGTGAAGCAGTTTGTAATATATATTATTTTATATTTCGTTTACATGTGAGAAATGCTGTATGTAAATAATTTCAGACTACTAAAAATAATCGAAATATTTTATAATGATAAATAACGTCATCTGTAAATATAATGCTGCGCCAAGGTTTCGTTTTTGCTATTGGGAGTAATAGGTTAACTTCGGCCACCATTTTTTCCGTATTGGGGTCTGGTAAATGTAGTTAGTCTTGGCGATACACAATGACACCTAATCTTACCTATTGATCGAGTAGTTACCACCTCTTGAACTAGATTTGTCACATGTTACGGTTTTCTCGGAAAGTCCGCGATTTTACGGTGAATGAAAAAGTCCGGACCAAAATGTTAAAAGTCCGCCATATTTGCAAGATTTGAAGTATCTAAAATTTCCGCCAAGAAAGCACCTGGATGCTATTTCTTTGCCGTCACTACAATGTTCCTTTAAACCAAGGAATACAGAATAGCTTATGAGATGTCGATAAGTCAACTTTGATAATATATGATAATCAATATGTATTACTCTCAAGTCTCTGGCAAATACTTCCGTCATTTCGTTTCCTTTCACTGATTGTTCAGTGGTCAGGTAAAAAACAGCTAATGCAATGTTGCAAGTACGTATAATAAGAAAATGAAAGTTGGGGTGAATTTCATAAATTGATTGAGAATCATACCACGTTTTTAAGGCCCTGGGAAATATTTTTAGTTTAAAAATGCTTAAAGAATAGTAGTAACCAAATACTCATTAATAAATTTAGTACACAATAATTTTATTTTCTTGGTAATAAATGCTTTCTTTCAAGCTCTGCACCTTTATTCAAATACGCATTTCTCCTTCTTAAGTGCTTCTTAATCCGTTTCCTTAGATCGGTTGTACTAATGGTAAGTTACGTTCTATAGGTGAACTCTCGGATTATGGTACCCCTGTCAATGATAAGGATATTTAGATAATGAGATCTAATTATGATACTAAAAATAAGCATAAGATGAAAGTATACGAGTATAGTTGCTCACGGGAAATCCCGGAAATCCTGTTTAATACTTCACGGTTTCCTTGGTCGGTTGAGAGAATGTGGGGATGAATCTTTCCTTTCCATGAATTTTTCGCTCGCTTTTAGTTCATTTCATTTCGTTGGTTAGTTGCGGAAGTGAAAGTGCCAGGTGAGGTGAACTGCTGCTGTGTGCGGTGTGGCGGTGACTTTGCATTTTGGAAATGTTTTTGCCCCGTCTTCTGATGTGGAAGTGATTCTTCTGAGGGGCTCGAATTTCTTAGAGAGGGTTCCGCTGATGACGGAGTGCTCTGTCTAGAAATAATTATAAGAACTGCATCTACATCCGTGCCTTCCGTCACCTGGTATTTTCTGGCCTCCCGGCCTCTCCACCTCATTCCTTACGCCCGAAGGCGCATGAATTAGTCTTTGGGTACAAAGTACCGAACTACCGAATATTCTTCCTCTGTCCCCACCAGTGCAATCAAGATAAAATCAACAAAGATCACACATAAGAATGTAAGGCGATCTTTTGCATAGTTTTATCCTGAAACTACTGGTCAGTAAGCGATTCCGTTTTATGTAACGGTCCACTGGGTACGTGCAATGGAGGCAAGCAAATGCATCTATGATGTAATCATTATAAATCAAATTGTTATTTCTTCCATTTGTTAATGATTTTTTTGTTTCTAATTTTCTCTTTAATACCATTTAAAATAATTATTTATAAATTTGCCTGTGATAATTTACATTAATTTGTTTTGATTATAAATACTCTTTGTTCCTCGTAATATTAATAAATAATTACCTCAATTATTTTTTCAGACATTTATTAATTATTAATTTTTGTTTCTAATTTCCTCTTTAATACCATTTAAAGATATTATATTTAATTGCCTGTGGTAATTTACATTACATTGTTTTATTACAATTTTTTGTACTTCATAATATTAGTAAATAATTAACTAAATTATTTTTTCATGACATTTATCTGTGGCATTTAACAAATTTCTCCTGATAATTGTCGGTTTTGGTGGTCTAATGGTAACCGGACTTACCTCCTAAACTCAAGATCGCGGGTTCAATCCCGGCCAGGTTGATGGACTTTTTCGGGCGTAAAAATCTTAAGTATGGCTTTTTTCGGAAGGGAGGTAAAGCTGTGGGTCCCCTGTCGTAGATTTACGGTACCTAAAAAAAACCTCAAGCCTGAAAGAATAGACCTCTGGACAAAATTTGTCGGCCCTTCCACGTCCTGAATTGAATGGGACGCTGATGATCTGAGATGTTAAAGAGCATTCGTAAATAAAACAATCAACAAATGTTAATTATCTTTAAGAGTTCGGTTTGATTTTATAATTGAAGGAAATGTGTTAGATAGTGATATATTACTATTAGACTCTCAGAAACAGGACAGTGTGAAAGTGAACAAGGGCTTTAGGAACCTAAAACCTAAATTTATTATTTCTATGAAGTGCTTTCTTCTATGGTCAATATAGACTTTTTTGTTCTAGGAGTTAATAAACTATACATAATTAAACCTAGTTTGATTGTGGGGGGGGGGGATAAACAGAATACTCCTTCAGCACTACGCAGGACAGTATGTGCTCACAGTGCTTTACGAACTCTTGAGCGTACAGCACTGATCAAACGCTAAGTGATGTTTACCTCTTTCAGCTCTTAAAGAAACCTCTGCAGTTTCCAGTGACAATGACTTCAAGACACTGGCTGAACTCATAGGACACTTGAGCTCTATGAGAAGGGCATCGATAAACCAATCTCGCTCTTAGATAAATCCTTAAATCGTCATCATTGAATAATATGATGGAACGAAGTGCACATCGTAATTAAAGTTAGTTGTGCAGGGAGAAATGTGTTCTGTTTTGGTACCATCCTCGCATAAGATGTGTGATTTTGCAAATTCCAAATTGAGTTCAGCTGTTACAATTAAACAACCGAGCTGAATTTCGTACAAGTTTAACCTGGCACTCCCCCATTAATATCACAGCAAACAATATATTCGTAAAGTTAACTGCCAATATTTGACCTATAAAATGTAAATTGCCTTCTGAACGGAAGTAAGAGAAATTTTAACAACTAAATTTTGATTTATTTTAGCAATTTAATAAATAGCATGAAAAAATTTTCGAAAATTTCACCTCTAAAACATCTTAAGGAAATCGCTAAAATATTGCAGAATTCAATACTTTATATATTGAAAATTAACCACAGTGAAACACTTCAATTAAAAATAAATAAATAAATAAATAAATTAATGAAAACCTCCCCAATGCATTGCTAATAAAGTACAATATAATTAATGTGTTGATATTACCTTTGAATTGGAATTCTCATGAAAAGCCAATTTAATAAAGAATTTCCGGTTCAGAATGTCAAGAAATAAACATGTATTTTTCAATTCATGTCCGAACTAAACATTACCACTATCATATACATAATAATTGCAAATATATATATATATATATATATATATATATATATATATATAATGTTTGTATATTGTCCGGCATAACCAGATTACCTGACTAATTGAATGAAACTGGGGTTGGCCTCAGTCTAACAAATTATGAGGTAACTGCAGGCAGGAGGGCCATTGACAAAAACTGACTATGCTAGCCCCGCTATGTAGGTACTTTGTCAAAACGAACTACCTTCCTCGGGGTCCCAGAACCAACTCGAGCTAGCAATGAAAACACAGCGGGTTTATAACACAGGATGGTTGTCACGATCAAGAATCACTATCCCTACTTTTTACGACCAAAAGGCAAAGACCACGCACGGCCTTGGCAAATAGCGGCTAGTGAACGTATTGAGGAAGAAAGGAGGAAAAGAAATAGAAAGGTGAAATTCGTAAGTAGAAATACCTGACAAATGTCGGTACAGTAGAAAGCACGAAGACAATTGTATTTAATATATTTAAGGGTTAAATACAACATAAGCTACTGCTTATAAACATTCGACTGTAATTCTACATTGTTTAATAAGTATAATATGTGAAACCAAAGGTACATTTTAAATTTTCTTTATTTCTTAATTTCTCTTTTAATTTTAACAAATGTGCATACTTTTCTATTTCAGAATTGAATACATGTACTTGAATGGTGTTCTCTAATCTGTGAACTTTAACTTTTAAATCTAGCAACTCTTTAATTTATATTTTTACCGAATTCCGACACTTCCCCATAGCAGTCATTTCTGTACAACTTTTGTTAGAAGCTTCAGGACACATAGACCTTCAAAAGGCCGGTTTTTATTTTTGAGTAAGAAAATAATATCTTAATAGCAGCAGTAGCCAGGGTTAGTGAACGCAACTTGAGTCTCTTACTGATAACAGCGATAATGATAGCGATTGGAGGTTGTTGGCCGTGCTTTGACCTCTGGGAAATTGCTTGCCTTTGTAGTTGAGTATGTAACTGTTATGGAGCAAAGAGACAGTTTTCCTTCTGCTAAACACTTTTCTAATTTTTTATAATTACTGATCTTTGTCGTATTAAATTCTTTATTCGTTCACTTCCAGGTACAAAGATTCAGTGCTGTAATTGTGTATGTCAATGCCTGAAGAGTCCACTTAACACATTCATAAATGTCAAAATCGTTTATCCCATATTATGAACATAATTTATAAGCCTAAATACAAAATAAGTTATTGAAATATAATCCCAGCTTGTCATCGCAAACATGGGGAAAAAAGGAAATAAAATGTAATTCAATTTAAAAAAAAAAAGTGAAATAAAATACACTCTGCTTTCAGATAATTATAAATCAGAAATTAAACGTAGCGTGTAATAATAAAAAGAGAAGTACATTAATTTCAGATATAAATACATATTAGATAACATTTATCAATAACATATTCTAGGAAATACATAATAAACAAATATACCAAAATTAATAAAAACATTACAGGCTGTAAAAAAGTAATATTCCAAAGTGCCTGAAGGTCTGATATTTTTGCTGATTGAAAACATCATGTGAATTAAAACTAGCATACAAATTAAATTTTGATGTGTAAATTCAGAATTAAATTGACTGCATTACTTTTCAAATAGTGTCTTACCCCTGCCTCGATACAAAAGCTCCTCCCCCCCATGTTTTTAGTTACCTATCTGCTTATATTTTTAAAGCAGCATTAATTCAATTCTGTTCTATTAAAATGAATAGCTAGAAGGATTGTTTATTTGTTTTTTTTTTTAAATATATGAAGGCTATCAAGGCCATTTTACACTAACGTGATCAATAAGTCACGTATTTATTTAATATAAGTTGTATCTCTCTACCTTATTAACTGAGAAAATGAAATAAAATAGTTGGTAGTTGATTTAATGAGATGGATTAGTTGTCAGTTGTGCAACAAATAAATGTTTCCTAACTTCGTGAACGTGCTCAACAAATATTTTTACAGAAATCCGTTTCTTTGTGGTCTCAATTATACAGCTGGTTAGTTATTCGTTTTAATTTAATTTTTCACTCTTTCCCGGACTAATGCTTGGTTTTACTAAATATAAGTTTAATCTAGATTTTGGAGGACAACAAAGGCAGACTTCGAGGACTGCTGCCGGTCACGGACCACAGTTTGAGGTACGCTAGCGTAGAGCATTTTCTAGTCGCACATTACGCTGAGTGGTTACTGTAAAGAATGGCAAGAAAATCAAACTTATGGCATTTTAGAGCCGCAGTATTGCAAACAAATCTCCGTTCACCAAACAGTAGTAAATTAAACCATCTTTACAAATAGTATAAGCATGTAATGTGTGAGATTACTGCAAAATAATTTCTATTAATATGTTAAAAATAGTTTGTTAAACACGCATCTAATATTTATTCACCTACGTATAATTTATGAGTTACCGGGCCTTGTTGCACCACAACCGCATGCATGAAATCACATTTCACATGGATTAACGAAGCCTCGGTTACAATTACTCAGCTCTCTGCATTGAAATACTCAAGTGTTCAGGGCAATATAGATTCGCTGTTTGGTCTGCCGTAGCTTAGACCAGGGGTTCTCAACCAATGGTACGTGTACCATAGATGGTACATGAATTACTACCGCAAGTTACGCAAAACTGTTAACAAATAAGATAAATTAACACTTGTTTTAGAAATAACAAATATTTGACACATCTGCTGTAACTATACGGAAACAATAGATTTTACAGTATGATACTGTATAGAGTAATACAGAAGTTGAGTTTAATTCCACGACAATGACAGAACGCAACTCGACTATATATGATCATACAACAATGTGATACATTTTGTCGTTTGCTTAGCTGCAAGACCCGTTTACAGTTGAGAAAGCAGTGGAGCTACAGTATTGTTGTTGAATGAGAGTTTTTGTTTGCTAAATTGTCACATTTATATGTAGATTGTGTCAATTTCAGAACAAGGATAAGTGGTTAATTAAACAATTCTGCTGTAAAAGCTCAAAGGGAGAAATGAGAGGTGAGGTAAATAATTCCAATCTGCCAGAAATCACTATTTCTAATACTAAGCATCCAACAAAGGCCATCATTGTACAAGAAAGCAACAAAAAGCCCCCTTCACAAGCAATAGGCAAGTACAATATAAGCTATTTATCATAGGGTTTCACATAAATTGGAGATGGAGAGGAAACCATCTCAATTCCGCAGTGTGTGATTTGCCATGAAACACTTTCAAATCATTCGATGAAACATTTCCTTTTGAAATGTCGTTTTGACACCAAGCAGGGTGATTTGAAACACAAACCGATAGAATATTTTCAGAGAGAACTATCAGATTTGTCAGCAACAAATAACCTCATTGGCAGGATCTGACATGAAGGTTCTGGAGGCAGCTTATGAAGTCAGTTTAAAAATAGCTAAGGTAGGAAAACCTTACACGATCGGAGTGTCATTATAATACCAGCAGCTATAGATATGGTTAAAATAATGTTGGGGGACAAGACAGCAAAACTACTTGAAGTGATTCCATTAACCAATGACACAATATCCCGAAGGGTTTTAAATTAGTCTGCAAAAGTTAAGCAGCAGTTAACAAATAAACATTCGCTCTAGTCAATATTTTTCATACAATTGGATGAAAGTACTAGACATGAACACCATCTTACTTACGTAGATTTATAGATAGGGAAACAGCGATGGAAGAATTTTTGTTTTGTGAATCATTGTCTGCTCGAACAACCTCAAATGAAATATTTTCATAATTAGACAAATTTATGAAAATTAATAGTTTAAAATGGAATAAATGCTTTGGTGTTTGTTCTAATGAAGCACGTGCAACGACTGGGAAACACAGTGGCATTGTTGCAGGGATTAAAGAAGCAGCCCCAGAGGTAAAATTTGTACATTGGAATATTCATTGGCAATAACGATGTCTGTTGCTCTAAAGACAGTGAAAGTTGTCAAGTCCAGAGCTATACATTCATGATTGTTTTCCATTTCGTGTAATGGAAAGGGTGCTGAACATGATTCTGTTTTACTTCATACTGAAGTTAGGTGGCTGTCGAGGGAAATGTCTCTGAAGTGCAAATTTTTCTCTGCGATTCATCCTCAGACTTCAACTATTTAACTGATGAGTTCTGACTTGCCCCGTTGGCTTACTTGGCAGATGTATTTTGCCGCCTCAGTCAGCGAACAAGGGTGCGCTTACTTCCATATTCTTGTTACAGAATAAATTGCGGCTCTTAAGAAAACACTAAGCTTCATGATAACAGAAATCAATATTGTAAACACATCTTCCATTGTTGAATGTTTTCTTAAATGAAAATGAAATTCTTCTTTGTTGTGAGCTAGCGGTAAATATTAAGAAGCACCTTGGGAGTCTCATGTCAAATTGCAATGTATACTTCCCTGAAAACTAGGTTCAGAATTTCGGATTAGAGACCCGTTTTCTATTGCTGACACCTTATCAGAAAACTTAACTCATTCCGAGAAAGACGCATTGATCAAGTCATCATGTCACGGAAATTTCAGGAAATTGATTCAGAAGATGAATTAAACAGACTTCTGGCTGGCAAAAATGAATGAATAAATAAATAAATAAATAAAACGAATATCCACTGATCTCAGAAAAAAGCTATAAAATGTTTGTTGGTGTTCGTAACTAACTTACCTTTGTAAATGTGAATTTTCTTTTCTAATTTATACAAAAAATAAGTAAAGATATAATTTGAATGTTGGCCCCAATTTAAGACTAAAATTAAATCAGTTGAAGCCAAACTATAAAGACCTGTGTTTAACCAAACAAACGCAGTTTTCGCACTGAAACAAAAGTGTGTCACAGATTACTTAAATCTGTAAAGTTAATGTACTGTTGTAAATCTGAGTATCAGGAATATATGTTTGTCAAAGTTTCTTTGTGTATTCACTCACCATATGACCTTAGCAAAATAAATTTTAAGACGTTTCACCATCAATCCATTGGATAGAAATAAATTGAGCAGTTTTGCTCCAATAAATACCTAATTCCAAATACTACATAAAGAAATAACTAAATAAATCACTAGGTTGTAAATGTATAGAAATGCTTAGTTTGACCCATGCACCTCAAAATCATGCATTTTTCGCGTAAAATTTGCTTACTGGTGCATCTAATATCCTGCGTTGAATGTAAAGGCACGTTAGTGGAAAAGGTTGAGAAAAGATCATCGGTACAATAAGCCAAAAATCCGCTGTGATCTCGAATTTTTCCAATTTGACTCTGACTCCATGCCTTAGTCTAAATCAAATTTCAATATCTGCAATTTATGTTTTGATTTTGAGCCATTTTATATTTCCAATTTATGTTCAATTTTACGTACATGCATGAAAAGAAACAAAAAAAAAAGCATCACTTTATGTTTTAATACTGGAACTGTCAAGTAAAGTGCAATTTTCTCAATAAATAACAAATGTTTCAAATAACACTGTAGAAAATAATCGTCCTAAAGGTCCAAATACAATGTTTGTAATTTGAGCATCAATTTTTTTTAAATATTGTTTAACGCCCATTTTAACTACTGCGGCATCACAGGCAATGGATACTGATGATACAATGAGGTGACATGATAAAATGGGAAAGGATTTTTTTTATCCCGGGATTTGCTGGGATTGAGGATTGAGGAAAACCTGGATAAAACCTCAGTCAGGAAAGACGGTCCTGGTGAAAATTGAACCCCAGATATACCGCTACCAGTCCGCGACTTAACGACGTTGACTGCGAGCATCTATTTAATAACCCCTTATACAGATAAGATGTCAATTGCCATGGGAAAAGATGCGAATGGTTCAACTTGAAGGTTTCAAGTAAAGAAGTGTACAGTGCAGAAATATTGATTATCTTTCCTATTCGAAGACGGACCAATTATATGGCACAGACTTAAATTATATCAATACATTTATTCTACATTATCTGGAACACACACATACTTACCTCTATAGTATCGTTTTTTCTACTTGGCCTCTATCCTGCACGAGTTGAAAAGTGGCGGTAGTCATCATGCAACGCTTGGTGGGAGGAGAAGGGAAAATATGCTGCGTTACTGCAACCATTGCAATGGTAAACATTAACTTGCCTGCAGAGCCTGTGAACAGCAATACCTATTTCGTTATCTGAATGAGATAGTCTGGTCAGAATCATTGCGCAGTGTGTTGACACCAGCCACGAAGGGGGAAAAAAATTATACTACCTTCATTTCTAGTCAACTTTTAAGCTCCACACGAGTCCAAATTCCCTTTCACGGTAACTTTCCGTCCAAAAGCGGTGAAGTATTTCATAACAGCAGTTTGCAACGAGTCAGTTCAGCGATTTCAAAATCACGATTCCACGATCTTCCTTTGTCAAACCTTCAACAATGAAGCAATGACACCAAGTCCTTGCGCAGTCTCTGTATCATAAGTCCCATTCTTTCAGCTTGAAATTTGTAGCATCTCTCTCTCTCTCTCACACACACACACACACACACACACACACACACACCCCACCCTTTCAACTTATACACCCTGAGCACAAATACTTTCTAACCTCCATTGAACTAAATGTGGTTTACTCTGCAAAGATCTGATAATTGCATAACAATTGCGTAACGACTACTCCTTACTTCGACCTATCGATAGACAATGACATAGTTCATTCTCATACAACGTGCATCTATACACCAGCCTCGTACAATTTACTTGAAAATATTTCAAATTTACTCAAGAATAAGTTTCAAATTAACTTTCAACTTGTTATAAATATTACATTTCATTTATGATGTAATGTATGCATTCCAATATTATATTTAAGTTAACTAATTTCAAAACTCACAAAGCACACATTTTTTAAGGAAGAGCAAAAGCTGTTGTGCTTTAAACTTGAACTTTTGTGTTAGTATTTTCAGAGATGCATACAATTGTATTTCTATAAGAAATTTAAATAGACATATAATATAAACTGAGAAAAAGAACGATAAAAAATGTATCTGGAATGTTTTGCAACAGGAACGAAATTTTGCCGAGTTTTTGAAAAGTATATTTTGGATTTAAATAAGTTTATTGCAATTTATTTTGGAAATTTGAGTTTCATAGTGAAATGTTAGACATATTTATTGAAGCATCTATGGAAAATAATAATTTATAATAATACAGACAAGTGTCAAGTAGTACAAATGTTTTACATGCATTTTATGAACTTTTATTTTACACAATTTCTATATACATAATTTTTGTTTACATAACAAAAGCACCTTCACGAACCAAAACATTATTCCCATTCTCATCTTCATTACTCCAGAATCCAAATCAGTCGAGACTGTGAATTTGGACAGTTTCGTTCCAGAGGCCATTTTTACATGCTTATTTTGACAAAATATTAGTGGATTAGGAATATAACATTACTTCTTCATGCAGGGGAGAAACTGTGGAACAAGATGGCATTAACATCTCGTTTTCCATCATTTTGGAATTGAATAACCCATTTAATACATTATCATCATTGCCATATCTTCGTTAAGGTACTTGTACTAATACACTGGGCTGTCGTCACAGAAATTATCTTTAAGATTTCACATCACCACAACTATAGCTGTGAGCCGGTTTTGCATTAACCAATCTACCAAATCAATACTTTTACTTCCATCCTTTCTTGCTTCTAGTACCTTCTCGAATCGTGGCATAGGAACGATCCGAACGATCCCATGGCGAAAGGGGTTGCTCATGGCTAACAGGGAGCAAGCCTTCCCACGTAACGACAAGAGTCACCTTCTAGCTTTCTTTCTGAACAGACACAGTCAAGACGCTCCGGTGTGGGGCCAATCTTTCGGTCTAATAACTAGAACTTACAAGGAACCTCTTGGCTGGGTAGCTAGTGACCCAGGTATTTAAGCATTTAACCAATTTTACTAGTATTTTATATTATTATTATTATTATTATTATTATTATTTTAGTTGCTTTATACGCCATTAAACATTGTTTCAGAATGCTCTTGTCTTAATAGTATTGTATAGTCACTTTTCACTTTTTTAGATTGTTTGTTCTTTGAGATATGAAGGAAGGTATGTCATAGTCCATCAAGGATTATTGTTTTGCCTGAAGTTTAATACTCCTTTTGTTTTAGGTGCTCATAAGAACCTTGTTTAAATCTTTTAATGTAAATATTTCATAATTTAGTACTGCTATTGTTGCTCTTGGGCGTATAGTTCACGTCTCACCAATATTTATGCTGCAATTTTTGATATTTCTTTGGGTATTTCAAATAATTATGTATAATTAATTGTATTTAAAATTACTCTTGAATTTTATTAAGTTATCCACTTCTTCCTCATTATTAAGTCCCCTTTCCGGGGCACTTGACAACTATAAACACCAATGGTAAGATTTTGTAAATGTTAATAATTGCTAGTGGAAGTAGATTTTGCAGCAAGTGGTAGTACAACAATATAAATGGCGTTTATTATCTTCTGATAGCTAGAAGAACAGCCAGCTCGTGATTTCCTGAGGAATTTTTTTCTGTTTCCTTTATGATACTTTCCTCAATAATTTTCTTTTTGGGCTATTTGTAAGTTCGGCAGCCGTTTATATTTTTATGTTGCTCTAGAGAATGAACTAGAATGTCTTGAAAGTGTGTTTGCGTGTTAGTAATTACAGTACGGCCATGCAAATAGACTCTAACAGTATTTACCCTGTAGTAACAACCTATTTAAAAAATGAAGGACTTTGATTGTCCACACACTAATTTCATAAAATAAATGATTACTCAAGCTAAGGGCAACCATTCCACCTGTTTTCCAATTATGATTGCATTTTTAATGGAAAATATGCATATTAGATCTTAGCTAACAGGAGAAGAATGTTATCCATCACATATTTTGAACAAATGTTTTAGGATTACTTTGAATTAACACAATAAAGTTGGAGAAAATTTCACACTTTAATCTTATGAATTACAGCATACTTGCCTGTGAGAATGGGAAAAGAGATACGGACAATCTTCAATATACTAACATCTTATGGCTTTTAGCTACGTTAATCGTGTTTTGAAAACTGTCAAGTTGGCTACAAATGCGTTCACAAAATTACTTCATATCCCAACGTACACATGTTGTCCCTTTAATTTAAATGCATTGCACGAAGCATGGCTATTTGCTTGCTAAAGCATTACCGTTACAAATGAACAGCATACAACTTTGTTCAAATAAACCTTGCCCTTCATGAGCTGCAGTATAAACCATATCAAGAGTGTACAGGAACTGTCCTTGTATTGCTAGCATTGCTGTTATAATTTTGCATATATGTGTAATTGTGAAATTAGTGCTGAGCAATGTAATTTCAGAATACATTTGCAAAATTAGACAATTTCTAATAGTTAGTTATTCCTTGAATTGTCTGTAAATTAGTTAAATATATTGCTCCAGAGGTATTGTCTAAAAATGTGTATGAATAATCCATCAGTTTACCAGAACCTCATTATTTTATTTACAAATGCCTCCGGCGATTCCTTGTTGTAAAGTTCGAGCGTATTGGTTAAACTCTGAACCATTTTCGTGGGTGCATAACGCTGTTATTTAAAAATGACCCACTGTAATAAATTTAAGGGTTTTTGTGACGCTGTTAATGAAGTTTTTCACATTTCTCTATTACTAAATGACGGGTTTGTTTCCTTACAATTTCAGTCAGATTACATGATACATGGGCTCCTTTACATTTTCCCCCTTGCAGATGTCTTGAAAAAGATCATATAGAAATGAGCTATGGTGGATGGTTCAAAGGCACTTAAACAAACTTTGCAAATAATGACAAAACTTATTCATCATCAGCTAAGTCGGTCCTGGTGTTGTAGTGGTAACCATACTTGCCTTCTAAACCCAAGGTCGCGGGTTCAAACCCGGCCAGGATCTATGAATTTTTTCGAGCGTAAAAAATCCTAAGTATGACTTCCTTCGGAAAGGAAATAAAGCCGTGGGTCCCGTGTCGTACATTTACGGCACGAAAAAGAACCTCAAGCCTGAAAGAAGAGGCCACTGAGCAAAATTTATCGCCTGTTTCATGCCCTGAATAAAATGGGACGCTGATGACTTGAGATGTTACAGAGCGTCCTTAAATAAACAAGTCAAAAAAAATCATCAGCTAACACTGCTCTTCAGTAATTTTGCTACCAACCTAAATTGATCACAGATCTAGTCAGTTTTTTCGTTCACGTAGCAATTTAAAAATATTAATATTTGTTTCAACAGATAAGCTTCCATAGGTACAATTGCCTATGCTACTAATTACTTACTGGTACACATAAATCTGATTTTAGGTACGTGCCAATAATCAAGGAGTACATTTTGGTGTTAGGTAACATACGTATTTTTTTATTGATTGTTTCCGCCAAGGTGATACTGTGCTATCAACACGGCAAAGAAATGAAATACTACTGTTTTCTGTTTTATAACACGGTTAGGTAAGTAAATATGAAATACATATTTAATGTTAATGTTTTAATGTTGTTACTACCAAGACAAAGTATTGACATTTAGTAATATGGTTATGAAGCTCATGCATTAAAATTAGATTCTTTATTGCTTTCATAGATTTCAATGCCCATTTAGTTTCAGAATTTAATGAATTTCTTCTAACAATTTTTGTTTCACTTTATGGCTAGTACTTGGATCATATCAGAATCTGGATTGTCATTTCTTCCCTCCGTGTGTGATGAACAGTTTGCCTGAGTACGATGACTACGGCGATCAACTACAAGCAAAGAGTTTACAGGGTGTGAATAAATGTTTCCTTTATATGTGCCAAAACATTAATTTGTTTCACAAAGTGTTCGTGTTTACTGAACTTTTAGATTTGTATTGATTGACTATAGTTCCATAATTCCAAAAACTAATGCACTAAAACAAATCTGACTTCACATGTGTGTGGTCAGTGCACCAATAGCATTCTCTCTTTTCTAGGCCTGTATAGCTAGTCAATACTGTAAAAGCATCCCCCTTAAGGTCTAAGGGAGAATATACTATGAAGTTTAAAGCATTTAAAACTTAAAAATTCAAGAAGAGCATGTTCGAGAACGGAAATGAAATATTTCAAACCTTCAATTAGAGCAATATTTCCAGAATGTAAGCACTCAAAACTCACCAGATGGGTTTTGATATAACTTTGAGGAATCTGTAAGAAAGGTATCACGAAATCCTCGTGCGCGTGCGCGCGCGACACATACAGGAGGAAAAGCACTCCATTGCGGGTAAACACATACTTTTTACCTGTCATAAACAATTGAAAAATGTATTGCCATTTAGGTATGTGGTTAACTAAGATTGATATTCCATTTTTTGTGTAAATATTTCATATTTGAGTACAGAATCAATTAATTACATTCTGAGGGAATTTGTGATACCACGTCTAAGTACTATAAACAAAAAAGAAACTATTATAATTGGATTTTTAGTTTGTTTCTGTTTCATAAGTAGTTACTTCAAGTTTGCTGGTAACATTTCTATAATGTGAATTTTCAAAGAGATCAAGTCAAATAAAGCCTAAAACAGTGATAAAATAATTATTTTTGAAAGAAACGTGCGAAAGAAGCGGTCTGTGGCAATGAGGGGTCATTGTTGTTCTATACTATCATAAAAATTTAGAGAGAAAGAATGGAGTTCAAAGAGGAATGTCGCAATGGAAGTATCTGTGACTCTCCAGGAAAGGAGAATTGTCAAAAATAGATTTCTTATAATGCGTCTTTCGTTATTTGGGTGTTTTGCTAAATGGATTTCTAAATACCTGAACGTTCATCAGAAACGACAGGTAGTGATACATTTCAATGTTGTCAATCCTTGGTTTATATAGTAAACACAAGCGAAACATGAATTTACTGTTACGATCCAGAAACAAAAGATCATTAAAAATATCCTTCCAAAAATTGCATGAAGAAAAATGGGCAGGAAATGTTCTTGTCAGTTTTTTTTTTCTGGGCAAAGGTGGAATGTTATAACATACTACTTTAAGAAAAATAAAAATGTGAAAGAATTTTAAGATAAAATTTCAAATAGATGTGCTCTTCTTGCAGGACTATGCACCCTCTCACATTGCGTTGTACAAAATTGCTTTTATTCATTATTCCTCATTTTGCCAAGCTGTAATCAAACATTAAACTTTCATCGAATTAAGCAGAAAAAATATTGTGGATAAACGGTTTGCTTAAAGTTAAACGTGTGGAACTAAAAGATGATAAATGTTAAATAAATGTCTGGAATCAAAGTGAGATAGGGAAAATCGATAGGACGGCTGAGATCCGAATCAGGGAATTCGACTTACCGTACCTATGCTCTTACCCTACAGAGTAGCTGCCAATCTCTCCCATCTATTATACCCTGGAGACCTCTTAAAGATCTCACTGCATTAGCCCTAAAAGATATCTCAAAACATTTGAGTACTTATGACCCAGATTTATTTGTCAACCGCACTATTAGGGATTATTTATATTACATGTGAGATTACCTCAGAAGTTACACAAATTCAGATGAAGAGATTGGCTGCAGAGTCGGCAGGGCGTAGCTCAGATGGTAAGAACATCAGTACGGTAAACAGAATATCCGTGATTCTTGGCATGCTCTCGAGTTTTTCCTTTTTAATTTTGATTCCAAACCTTTGCCTAATACACGGTTTGAGTGAAAAATCACATGCGACATAAATGAAAATTTCAAATAGAATTATACCTCATTTGAACAATTGCAGACACTTCTTTGAGGCTTGGGTGGAAGTTTTGTGAGTTACCTAAAGTAGGTGTGTAACTGGGCACTGAAAAATAAACAGAATATATTGCCGAGTTATTAGAAATAGACTGCGATGTAATGATATATTGATAATGAATGGCATGTCATGTTAAAAGACTCGACATGTAATAATTTAAGTATTTCTCATGAACTAAATTTGTGTTCCCCATGTCTTCCACCATGAGACTTTTTGGACACGTTTCTTTTCGAAGATTTCGAAAATTTTTAACATATTTAAAAGAATAATTTGCCATTTACTGTTATATGTGAACGGTTAGAAACGTTTAATATTTGGAAGGCAAAGCAACTATCTACCTTTTTTTTTTTGGATCACTAAATGATAAGAGAGAAGGAAAACTGCCAACGTGCTCTACGAATAGATAACAAACTATGTGGAATTTTACTCCTTTAAACCTAAAAAATATTGCGTTGTGTAACCAAATGTTTCAAGTTAATGTATTTTAAAACCCTGTTCTTTATAGGCAGAGTTTTTCAACAGTCAATACTATGAACACTGAAACGAGAATTTATTTTCGATTGTGAATGTGAAAATTATACATTGATAAAAATTTAATTATGTCTTATTTTTTATATCATCTGAAAGAAAATATCTAAATGTGTACCCATAGGATATCTGAATCGTTTGACTGAATTTTGCATTTCAATGGTTAATTTTTTTTAAACAGATGTCATCACAAGACATAATATTGTTGCGAATAAAATTCTATACTTCAACGTTCCAAGTGCTCAGTAAATAAACTAATTTTATCGAGTTGAAATTATAATTATTATGTGTTCAAAAAGTTTCACATTTACAATAATGACTAGCAAACCTCTCTTGCTTTCAATTATTATTACGCTGCTGATTTTGCATCACCATATATCATTATTAGAATCTCGGTCCACTATTTTTTTCTTATGAACTTTATTTTGTAACATTTTAACATACAATTCTTTGCTTGACATAGCACCGAGCAAGTAGTGTCAGTTCTGCGTGTTTATGAACCTCATTATAGGTACATTAAATGAGGTATTCGAATGTGGAGTTGACACATGCTCATTAGCCGAAGTCTAGTATTCTGCAAGGCTGCCAGACCATACGACATACTCCAGGGCTACATCGGGAGTTCATGCGACGGGAGTTGTTGGATATACCATGCTAACACAGAACATTTCATATGAATTCTGTTTTCCATACTTCTGTTTTTGATGTAGGAAAAGGGCTCTAGCAAGGAAATAAAGCAATTCCGGACCCATGTTTATATTATATTTTTTATTCGTGAGGAATGTTTCCCCAAAGTTTTAACATAGTTTTTTTTTACAGTTTGTATGTAATAGAATTGCATTTAAAATATCTATAACCACCTAAATTGCACATTATGATATTTCAAAAGTTCAACTTTTACAAAAAAAAAAAAAAAAAAAAAAAGTATTTCACAGTATGACATATCAATAATTTTCTCAAGGAATGTTTAATTTAGTTTTAACTGAAATTATACATTGTTTATGAAAAGTCGTGTACATGCGTTAGACGTAAATGGGACACAGCCGAAACATACAGGGAAGTCGCGCAGCCCAGCTGACACAAAAACGGCATGTGCTCTGTAAATCAGAGCTGTGTACTGGCCACTTTACCGTAGTGCACTCGTACTGAATGACGTCATTGCACGCTGTACGCAGTTTATAGCAGCAGGGTGAGATTTCAAATAGAATGGATCATCACCCAACACCTTCCACTTGAAGCCACTACTCTGCAGGTAATGTTAAAATACACCAGAGAGAAGGTTGGAGTCATTTTAACCCACGTTTTGTTGTCTCGGTTTACTGTATGCTCTGGTACGCATAACTGCCCGTGAAGGGGATTTGGAATAGGCGCCAATGGTATATTTGATCGGCAAGATCCTTGGGGGGGGGGGGCAGTAGGAAAATTTATCCCTCTCCATATTTTTCATAGTTTCGAATTTTTCTTACTATTATCATTATCTGCAGCTAAAATGGAAGATGTTCAATGGCTTCGTAATATAAGAATACATAACCTTATACTCAAAATTGTCTTTCAATTGAAGGACAATAATTTAAAAAGCAGAAATATGAAAAGATAAGAACAGTCGAGCGAACGTGGATAAACAAAGATAGGCAAAGAAAAATATCAATAACTAAACTATAAATAAAACAGAAGCCTAGAACGGGCAAGTGCAGCCTAGATAAACAAGAACACAAATATAAATAAACAAATGTGCTAGAGAAGCCAAGAAATATATATGCTAAAATATAAAAGAAGAGTCAAAATTATCGTTACAACCTGATACCGTCAAGAAAATATATAAACTGAAGTTAGAAGAGAAACCAAGAACAGGCCGGAACTAAGATGGGCAAGCAGGAATAGGACAGTTAAACCTATAGGTACAAGGAAAGTGAAGAATAAATAAGTACAGCATGGATCAACTAAGATAGGTGCAAAATAAGTGTTACTTATGAGAGAAGTCAAGAACAGGTAAATAGAAACTGATGAACTTATAATAGGCAATCAAGAACACAAAAATGTATATTTCTACGTAAATAATGAAATATATAAAGCACTCTTAAGAATAGTATACACACAAGGTACATTAAAAGGTTGTTAAATACACGTACAAACAGTAACAACGAAAATTCACACGACGTTTCGAATGTTCTTCTCCGCAGTGTACAGAACACTTCTTTAATACCTGACAAAAGCTAACATGGCTGCTGCCAGGACTTTATTTACATGTCAAGACAGCAGCTTCTCATTCAATTCAGGTCAATAAATTTTGCTCATAAGTCTCTTCTTTCAGGTTCCAGGATCTACAACATGGGACCCACGGCTTTACTTCCCTTCCTAAGGGAGCCATACTTAGGACTTTTACGCCTGAAAAAATCCATCGACCCAGGCCGGGATTAAACCCGCAATCTTGTAATAAACAGAACCGACACACGCCGGGATTAGTGAGTGTGGACAGGAGGTGGGGGGGGGGGGGGGCTAGATGGCAGAGCTCTAGCAAAAAGTGTGAGTGTTTATTTACATACTAAACTACAGTTAAGTACAGGAATGTACAAGTTGGGCAAGCAGAACAGAAAAATCAGCATATAAATTTACTAAATTAAAGATAAGAAAGGGATCAAGAAAGACAGGTAATCAGGAACTCAGAAAACAAAGTTACCGCAGAAGCCAAGAGCGCAACTAAGATAAAGGGGGAGGGGGCCTATAGTGAAATACTTGTCCCGTTCTCTTCACATACCAAGCGCATATCCTGGTGACTTCAGTGTGAGATACGATAAACTATGCACCATGTCTAACGCTCTTGGAAATGTGGAGATCTGCAGTAATCAAAAATTGGAGTATTATAACTACGTTTTACAGATAAACATAAATTGAATTTAATGTTCATGCAGGCGGTGCATGCCCTCTGGGCTAGATTTAGTTTCTCTCGCAGACGACTTCAGGAAAGGCGAAACGTCTAGAGATAGGGTGGCCAAACTACACGCTCTTCTCTCTCTTACTAAAGGCCATTTATCAATGTCACATTGCTACACAGAAGTGTGCCGAAAGTCCAAGCCCCGCCATTTTGAATATATTTTTATTTTTTTCCGGTATAAGATAAACATTTAATTATTCATCTTTAACTTTATACAGTTTATTATTTTTTTCTCAAAACCTAAGGCATAATTAAGATTAAGTAATATTTAGCCAACACAGCTTAATATTTCAAAATTGTCAGACTGGAATCCTTTTGCATTCTCGCAAAACTTTGAGAGTATTTCTGGGGATATTATATACACTGCAAGAAAGTTCGTAAAATACCCATATTAGGAAAATAGACATTTTATACGTGCCAAATTGCTAGAAAGCTTGAATTAATTGCTTCTATATTCAAACAACATAAAGCAAACAAAAGTGTAAGAATAATGTCAACAAGAATACTGACAGTATCTCCTTGTCAAACTGCAAACTAAAGATCATCTTTACTATGCACTCAGAACGCTTCAAAACAAACTTATCATGACTTCAGCACTAGGATTTCCAGCTTTAAATCTAAAGTAATCTATCTGTTCTGAATACCAAGTCATAGTTTCAAATAATTCAATCAATACAACTTTCTAAAACATACGTATTGTAAATAGGTCATAAAATGGATCAAATTGATATCGTACAATGATAAAATATTTTGTAAAAATAAAGGAAAATTCACATAAAATTTATAACATTTTGTGAAGAGGCTTCATTTACAAAGTTTAAAAAAATGGGTTGCTGGAATTAAATAGTTCCATTATTGAAGAAGACCACGCAAAAAAAAAAAAAAAAAAAAAAAAACACATCCAAAAAGTGCACAACAGCAGAATTCATTGAACGTGTAGATTACATTTTTCATGAAGAATTTGCATGTGGAAAAGCTTTGCGCAATACTTACTATCAGCAGATTAAAAATTCATTCTTATGAAAATATCAGTTTGGAGCGTTTTAACAATAGCGTAACTGATTTTGTATGTCGACTCAATACTAGAGAAGAGACTTGGATCCACCATCACACACCAAAATCGAAACGGCAGTAAAACAGTTGGCAGATTTAGGTTTTCAGCGCCAAAGAAGACAAAATTAATTCCATATGCAGGAAAGCATGTGGCATCAGACTATGGAATGTTACAATTTTATCACTTTCAAAAGGATACAACAATATCCACAGAGTAATTTTCCGAACTAAATAAAAATCGTCAGAATAGACATGGTTTGCAGAAGAACATTCTTTCATCAACACAGTGCACCTACGGACAAACGTGTTTTAATGGTGGGGAAACGGAGAACTTTGAGGCATGAGTTATTTGAGCATCCAACCTACTTCCTAGATTTAACTCCATATGACTTCCATGTTTCCTTAAGCTCAAACTCTTCTTCGCTTGTCAGGATTTTCATCAAATCAGGAGTCGCTTGCAGCTGTGGACGAATATTTTGCAGACCATTCGAAAAACACTTTAGAACAGGTAATGATGTTGCAGCATCTCTAGAAGAAGCATTTAATAGAGATTGTGTTGAAAAATAAAAAAACAATATAAAGTTAAAACTCGTTCCTTCTTCGTAGAAGTTTTCTCGGTAGATCAGCCAGGTGAGCAAAGAGAAAATGTCCTCCTGCTGGTTGATTTCAGGAGAAAACCTCTGCGAATAATCCCGCCCTGAAAGCTAAGCCTCGTTTCTTCGTTGTTAGGCTGGTAACTATTTAAAGCACCATTATAAGAGTTTTAAATACAGTGTATCATTTTTTTTATCCTGAGGGCACGGTATATAAAGAGTGATTCTCTCGCTAGAGATCCCGTACTAACAGGTTCCGGGGCCTCTAGTGAGAGAATTGCCCGATAATATATGTATACCAAGTGAATCCGCAAATATTTCTGAAATGGGAGGTGTTATTGATGAGTATTTCTTGAAAAAAGTACACTGACATGCCTATTGACATTAATAAAATAAAACAAGAGGAAATTAGAATGCCAATGGTGTTATTTGCACGATTCCAGTGCAAATTATTTACGAGCTATCGTAATATGAAACTTTTAAACAGTCTGCTCCATTTAGCTGCTTAGTTACCAGGATACGAGTTTATCTATTTGTTTACTTTACACTCACCATTGCTAAGTAATTTATGATAGTTGTTAAAACAGGACGTGCTTGAAGATGGCATTAAAGTCGACATGCTTGGTGTATGGAGAATGTAGGGAAAATGCTGTTCTTTCTTGTAATGCGTAAACTGAAAGATACCTCAATTGTCTTAAAATTGTTGGATTTGACGAAGGGGGCCTGTACATTGGCCATCCCCTTCATCAGATTTGACCCCTTTAGACATTTTTCTAAGACCTTGTAGACAGTGTAGACACACTGTCTACAAGATCTTATCGACTACACCAGACGTATTTATAGTTGCCTGTTCTGCAACTTCTGCTGAAATGTTACATTTGCCCCAATCTTTACTTAACAGAATAGCAGCTTATTTTGCTGCTGGTAATCCTCATTCTGAACGCAACCTGTTTTCTCTTTCTTCTTCAGAATTCACAGATTTTGTTTATTCACTTTTTTATTTCTTAAGAGAGTGGACACATGGCACAGTAAAACACATCCGTACAAAATATAGTATGTATGTGGAAATTCAGAAAGAATGAAAGAAAAACACACACCCACACTAAATAAGAAAAGTAAACATAGGAACATCAAACCTGGTAACTAGCAGTTAAATGGAGCAGACAACTGTGGGTAAGTAAAGGTTTCGTGCTATAATCGTGGAAAAAAACACCATTGACATTCTAATATCTTCTTTTTCTGTTTTCTTGTTGTCAATAGGCATTGTTCCATTGAAAAAAGTAACTTTTTTTTTTCAAGAAATACATATTCTTATAATTATTAACATCTGTGTAGAAACTGCAATATTGAGCCCTTGTGTAAACGTTATTTCTGTGAAAGCAGCATTTCTATTTCAGAAATATTTGCGGTGTAAGTTTTAGGTTAGTATTTGTATGGCAGTTACTGAGAACACTCACAATTTAGTCATTAATAACTGATATTGTGCACATATGGAATGGCAGTTAGCGACTTCTGCTAACAATCGCACTCTTCCCACTCGCCAAGCGCTGTAGAGTTATATATTAGTCTGCAGGAGTTGAATCAAACAAAGTTTTACACAGCATTAAGCTCAGGCGTACCGACTTTGGCTATTCACTCACTGCTGTACTGCCTGTTTCTTACCAGATGCAATTTGAAAAAGAAATGTGTATCAAATCCGCATAACAGTACATTTTTCTATTCGAAAACACTACAAATAAAGACTCCCTTTCACCAGATGGTTCACAATCCACTGAAAGCTGTAAGAGTTAGCAAACTGGAAAAGAACAAGGCTAGTGCAATGCGTCCATAGCGGAGTCACATTTCTGCATGTGGTTTGCAACGACACACCAGTCGGGATATAAAGCCATGCAAAAGGTCGTCTTTTCTTCCGCCTTTCCAGCTCAGACCTTTGAAAACATAACGCCTTGCTGCGTGCAGAGTTGCAGGTGAGCTGATGCCCACCATTAGCTTCTGGAATATTTAATTGTTCTTTGTGTGCATAACTTACATCCTCTGCGTTTAAGGGCATTTTCTCACAGTCCCAAACAGATATGGACGCAGAAGTAAAGGCAGTGTAATGTGAATTGCCGCTGTCAGTTCTACTTAATGCATTGTGATTAATTTGTCTACTTCTTATTTTCCTGTACCCCAAAACGCATGTCTTTACTAAGTAGCTCATTTGCATTCAGTAGAAAGAAGCTCATTATCCGGTCTAAACCGGACTGGAAATAGATTTAATAATTGAAAATTTCGGATGGTGGAAAACGGTTTCTGTACGGTAAAGAAAATAGAATAGGAAAGTAATTGATAATTAATGATATGGTTTCTATAGACACCAAATTTTCTTTTTTTCCCTCTAGTCATTTTATCCACCTATCATTCTATCCACCGATTAATTCATTTGTATTTCCATGTACATTAGCAGTATTATGACAAAAATAACAGCAATAAAACCACTGTAGAATGTAATTAAATTTGGTTAGGGAAATGATTAATCGCGTCGTGCCTTAAATAAATAAATAAATATATATATATATATATATATATATATAAACGGCTGAATAATTTAATTTTTTTTCCCTGAGTTATTTTCCTGCCACTTTATTATATTTCTGTCTAAAGTCACGCAAGCAACCATCGACAAAACAAATACCTGCAATGTCGATTAGTTAGCAGATGGTTGAATGGAATGCACGGTGTATAAGTGTGTAAAATGTGTTTGTTCATATTTATAGTGAGTGTAGCGTTATATGAAGTAAACTGTGTATTTTCTTTAGTTTTTCTATATCGCATTACAAGTTCTGTGCTGTGAAAGAAAAAATATGTTTAAATTTCTTACGAAAAGTTGAGGGGAGGGAATATATAACAGTTTCCTTAATTAACAAATTATCAAATAAGCCGTTTCATTATTACGAACTTAAGGTGAATTATAAGTCTTAGATAACGCAGTTGTAAATTAGTTCAAAGTAATGAATATACCTAGTCTTAGGAATACGTTCATATGCATTAATTACTCATCTACATGCGGTTTACATATTTCTGCAATTGAGAAATTATTGCACAAGGTGCCACTAACACCGATAGCTATTTTTGGCCTATGCCCACAGCTGAGTGCAGCGCGTGCTGAGCTAAGATCACGCTAAGCCTGTCATATGCATGTGGACAACAAATCGCCGTTTACTCTTAGCAGAGCAGATATCATTTTTGTGTTTATATTATTACTTGTTACAACAGGCTATTTGTGTGCCAATGTTATTATTACCATGTAAGTGAAGTAAATTTTACTGAAGTACGTTGTATTGAAATGTTACCACTAGAACAGAGAGAGAGAGAGAGAGAGAGAGAGAGAGGAAAAAACAAGGACTATAGCAATATAGGATAGGAAGAAATTGAAAAATTTGCATAAACGGAGATATTGCCAATGAATAAAAATGGCATTAAAAGATGTCAAATGCAGATGGGTATCACTTATAATACAGAATAGACTCTTTGGAAATAAAAATAATATTTGATCAAAGTTGTATGAACAGAAATACGAGAAAAGGTTGTACAGTGACAGACGCATCCTTGGCACCGCACGGCTTCAGTTTATCTGCGAACGCACTCTACAAATAACTCTGCATATTAAGCAATAAACATGTAAACACCCTTTTATTGTATAACACTTAAAGCTATTCTCAATGCACGTGTAATGTATTTTCATTTTGATGAGAATGTCTTTTTGATTGGCATTACAAGCAATATTTTATTTATATATTTATTAATTTTGCAATATGTTGCCATTTCATTACTTCAACTGTAATTTTAGAATTAGGTGACTGAATGAATTAATCGTGGCACAAACGTACAAAATGTTGGAATCTGGAAAATGAGAGAAAATAGGACTTAATAAAAATGCCAAAAATATTCTAAATGGGAATCGAATACGGCACTCTTGGAATCGTGGAAGACCAAAATATTTTTATTTTTTCCAGAAAAGAAAATCGAATAGTTGCTTCTTTGATTTGGAGTCAATCTCTTGATCAACCACTGTATCTTTAAGCCTGAACTATAGGTAATATTTAGAAAACAGGGTAAAAACAAACAAACAAACAAACAAAAAAAAACCGCAGTGCCATTTTCAATGTCGAAGGTAAGGGGCGGTTGATTTCTACCTCGGAATTATAGAACTACTGGGGCTAAAGACAAAGCAACCACCGTGTAAAACGCTTAAGCGAAGTTCCTTTTGCAATTAATAACCGGCCGGACAAGAGCGTCATGTTTGAGTAACGTCCGGATGACAACAAAAGCGTTCAGATGACCAACCCACACTCGTCTCGCAAATTTCCCATTTCCTGGCAGAACCTCCAGCGTCATTATAGTGGGTGCGGAGGAGCGATATCTCTTAAGAGAATACTGAGTGAATCACTGTCTTCTGGCCCACATCCACCAGACACAGGAAACGTCGTATTAACACACACGCACACACACCACGACGCACTGTGGAATAGCCGCAGGCTTTTTTCGGCGTTCGCTCGCTGAAATGCATTTGTAAACAAACAGCGCGACGGCGTTAAAATGCTCTTTTGTTTTTCTTATCTTTTTCCTTAACCTAGCGATTCCATATTAGCTTTTCGCGACGTGAAAGCGTACTGAAAACGTAAGAAAATGAATCAATAAACAAAATGTAAACAACGGGTTTATTAATTTTTCAGTATAGTATTATCATATCTTTGAGTTCAAGATATTTTATTTAATTTTAATGTCGATGCTTTTATTTATTTATTCATTTTAAAACTTCCAATTTAGAAATCCTTAGCTATAACCTATTAGTGATAGGAACGTTATTCACACTAGCAAAACTCTGTGGTTTTGGTTATAGGCTGTTTACACCTCTGAATTCAATGATATTAGATTTTCTGCAAAACGGATTCTCACTAGAAACTACGTTTATTTGCACTTTGGGTTCGAAGAAAAGAATAATCGCACCTAATTAGTTCTTCTTCTCCTTGGCGCTACAGCCCGGGGTGAACCTTGACCTGCCTCAGTGACCTCTGCTTCCTCTAACTCCGTCTTACAACTTCGTTGATAGAGGGCAGTATTCCGAAACCCCGCCGGTCGGTTGTCTCGCGGCTTTCGTGATCGAAGAATGCCACCTCTCCATCAGGTAGCTTTCCAATTGTCCTCATGAGACTGAGTTGACCCCTTCCAGAATTCCCTAAAACTCCTAAGTAGGTACCGGGAAACGTAATTGAGTTATATGTTATTTAATTACCTTTCAATTCAATGGTGATAATTGGTTTTCTGTCAAACTCTTTGTTGTTCAACAGAGAGCTCCCTTGAATCTCCCTTCCCTTGGTTTCGAACAAAATAATCGCATCAAAATTCAGTTATACTCATATGTCATTTACTTACCTCTCACTTCAATAATAACATTATTCGTTTTTCTGTAAAACGCTCAAGTTAGAGAGCTCCGATTAATCCCTCCTCATCTCAATTCGAAAAAATTAAAGAAAATGTGGTTATAAGTTCTTTATTTACCTCTGAATTCAATGTTAATATTATTTTTTTCTGTAAAACGACGCAGATGCGCACCACGGGCTGCGTTACTAGTCCTTCTCTCGTCTTCTGCTGTCCAGTCGAAATTGTCGGATGCTTTGGAGTGACGCTCGTCCTCAGAGATGGCCAACTGGGGCATTTTGTATCATTCACTTCAAGGCCTATAACTGAATTTTGGGGCGTTCTTTCTCTCTCTCTCTCTCTCTCTCTCTCTCTCTCTCTCTCTCTCTCTCTGTCTCTCACTTCCGAACCCGGGAGTTTTTCTTGTTGGTAAAAAAATCTGGATAAATAATTTTGCTTTTAGAATACCTAAGAAATAATTTGCTAACGACTAATATAACACTGTACAGCACTGTCACTATGATATTTATAACTTTATAGCAGGACAGAACAAGGACAGCGAAAGAAAATAGTTGGCATTATTCAAGGGCATTGTTCAATCAAATTGCATTTTATTTTCACTGTAAAACATGACTCACTTTGTAAAATACAGGGGTGTTTTATTGACTCTTTACGAAGTTCCTAGTATAATATCAAATGTTCTAGCAGTAGAAACTTTAAATTAGATATTTTATTAGGTATCATATTTGTAACTATTATGTTTTCAGACCAATGGTTTTAAGAATGACTAAACTGAAAATGGTTAGGAGTTCTTAAAACCTAAGATGATACCGCCTCTTCATCATTTCCATCGCGAAATACCTAGTTGTTTGTTACAGTCACCATGTGGCAAAAAGTAGCTACACTGATTTATTGCAGCGCACACACACACAAACATACTTCATCTCAGGAACGGAGGAAGAACAATATTTCTTAATTAATTTAAGAAAGAATTGAGGGAAAGGAGGAAAGCAGAAAAGAATAACAAACATGTGCTTTATCTTATATGTTGCTCCCTTTTACCTGCTTTCTTCTTACTGCTATTTCTTATAGTTCTTATTTCTCTCTCTCTCTCTCTCTCTCTCTCTCTCTCTCTCTCTCTCTCTCTCTCTCAGAATGTTTATTCTTTTCTTTATGGTCCTTTGTTGCTGTTGTTGTTGTTTCCGGGATTGTGAGTGCGCTAATCTAGCAATCTAATTTCGGCACTGCTGCAAAAAAGGGAGCGCCTTCTTCGTCTGCTAGACAGAGGTCTTCCATGACAGAATAAGTAAATCAACGAAAAGTTATTTTCGGCCGGCTTCCGCAGCTGAGCGCAGCGTGTGCTAGGTCAAGGTCACGCCAGTCATAACAAACACTTGCCGCGCAGATAGCTTTACGTGAACAACAGTTGCAGTTTCCTGTTGAGAGAGAGAAAGAACACTGTTTTTAACTGTGTGATATTACAGTGAATGAAACCCAATTTTTTAAAATTGTATGTTGTGAACTAAGTTTTACTGTAGTGTTTTGTGTAGAAAAGATAAAATATTAATCTACAGGCATAATCCCATACTAGAGATAAACTATAGGGGCAAATATTTTGGGGATTACGAAATCAAAGTGGTTGTGGCTGCACTCAAGTTCAGGACTGTGTGACTGCAAATGGACCCGCTTCGAGAACTGTTTGATACTTAATATGGTATAAAACAAATGCTTATTACCAAGCTGTAAGAGTAAAATTTGAGGGAGATTTGTCAATCGAGTGAGTCGGTGACTGGCGTGACCTTGACAGCTTGCGTTTTTGTGCATACGCAGGCCAAAAATAACTCTCTGTATATATTCTTTCGTAGCGATTTTACTAATGATTCGTTTCATAAATACTGCACTTTTGTAAACAAATAGATAATTAGGTAGAATATAAATATTCCATTCTTAAAGAACACTTATTTATATTTTATTCTAATGCAGTATCCACATGCAAACACTTTTCTGATACAAAACCAAAATTAACAAACAATAAGTTCTAAATGATAAGTATTAACAAGTTAAAAAAAACCACAAGAAAAATAGTTTCAAAACTCACAGATCCTTCAGGATTGGAAAATATTGTTAAAAGGACTAAAAATTACAACCAAAATCAGAACGAATAAGTTTATAGAAATAACTGAAAAAACGTAATGAGATACCCAGGGTTGCAGTATACTAGTTTATAACAACTATTATTTTCATTTGAACAAACATTTCTGAAAAGTGGTTGAAATTCAACAATTCAGCTTATTTTATTGATTTAGAAAAAGGTTTAACAGATTGTGTTAGATCATAAGCAATGAGACCTTTAGCAGATAAACGACGAGGTTTGACCGTAAAAGTCATTGCGATAGAAATGTATAGCTACGTCCGGCTACTCGGTTAAAATGTGGCGATACAATTCATTAAATTTGTTATACATGACAGCTATTTGAAATTTGAAACTCCCATAAATAAGAAGCTGGTTCGATTAAATTGATATTAAGTTAGTTTGGTAATGGTTGATGAACGAAGAGGTATTCTAGTTCCTCTCTGTAAGACAGTGAAATAAAATATGTGATATCAAACACTTTGGCCCAACTCAGTAATAGCCGCTGAAGAGCGACATGGTTACATCTGATGAAAAAGTATTGGTGACGCTTATGTCATATAAAATCTAAAACGTCCGCACATTGTTATTAAAGTTTCTTGGATTAGCCGGATATCGCCGCGTTGTAACTAATTTCCCTGTTTCTTCCTTTAGAGCTGCTTGCTCAAGCTCATGTTGAATCGTCTTGCTTTTTAATTTTTTATAACTCAATTTTTCAAAACTATGCCTCAGGGAAAATAAGATTATTGTTATATTATATCATTATATGAAAATTTAAAATATAAATTAGTAAAATAATAGCACACCTGTCTATGATTCCAACGGTTTGTATTTTGACCTATAGATTAGGCTTTTCTATTTCATGATACAGTGTGAAAATCACTGTATTTTGGAAAACAAATATAAAACGTGAATGTGCTTTTTATTCCAACCGAGTCTAGGTTTGATTCTTCGTTAATTTGTATTTGGTTCAATCTTTTTTTGTAGCTACAGATTTTCAAGGTTTACATGTAGTTATACCTTTCTTTTTATGCTAACAGTGACAAGAATAAAAGTGTACAGAACGAGTTTTTGTAGATAAAAAACATATCTACAGCTACAATTTCAATATTATTACAATATAAATATTTCTAAGATATGAATTAACAGACAAAATTATATCTGTTAAACAACACCCTTAACATATAAAATTAAAAGTTACAACCGTTCTTATACTACGAAATGAGAGATGTAGCAGTGTGTTTGTATATGTCATTTACAATAGGCGGAAAATAGCATTTAGTAGATTATTAGATAGAACAAAATGTTTTCTTTCTTCTTGTGGAAGAAAAACTCTTATTTTCAAATGGTGGATAAGGATCAGATGTCTTGGATAGTTTATCGAAGTGATAAAGCCCAAGTTTTCTACATATTTCTGTGGCATGTTCCCTTGCTCTGAAACGTCACGAGGTTTCCAGATGTCTGTTTAGGCAAGCCAGCTGCAAGCTCTTCAGTACTGAACATCTGTATATTCTTGTTTTTGCTCTATGTTATAGCAATGCAGTAGCGTACTCTTATTCTCCCCCCCCCCCCGTGCAAAATAATACTTCGATATGAGGTTTTTTTGAAGGTTCAAAAACGTAATAAGAGAGAGCGGGGCTTTCTTTAAATAATTAACTTTTGAATGCTTTTAAGTTTGTTGTACTAGGAACATATAAACCTTTGAATAAAAAGAGCAACATCTGCATTTAATGTTTGTCAGAGCTTTAGGCGCAACACTTTGCGATTTGCATGAAATACTCACCATCTGGTGAACATTAGTACAGTTTTAACATAGGATGTAATGTAATGAGGTCTCCAATATTTAAGAACTACTGCGATCTGTTCTATGCTAACGACTTTTTCGTTCCATATGCCAGAACAGAACTACTTATAATTTCTCTTTTGTATACCGCTTCTCTTAAGGCAAAGGCACGTCCCCGCTCCCTAAATTTCACGTCTTCAAGCTGTTTTACCTTTTCAAAGCGGACTTGAAATACGGTTATGTGCTGTACTTTCCCACTTCTAGTCTTCTCGGAACCATATGAAATATATTAATTTAAAATCAGCATGCTTTATTATGACAGCCTTATACCCACCTGAGAGTGCATCAAATTTGTTTGGATTCGGGTTAACAGGGACAGATGAGAAAATGTAAGGTTATAATGAGGTTGCAACTATATTTGTTTACTTTATATCATTAATCTTCATTAATCTTGAGGTATTTCATTCTAGAGGTATCCGTTGAGCCTCAAATTAATAAAAACTAAAACTTCATTTGGTTTCTTCGGTTAATCAGTAATGAATGTCATTGGATTTTCTAAAAATTTTTACTTATTGAAAATCTATAATAATTTTATTAATGTTATATTACTTTTAATGTAAACATAAAATACCCAATCTAAGTACTAAATAAAAACAAAAACAAAAACATTTCTATGCAGTCATCGAATTAACACTGAAACAGAAACAGAAACAGAAACAGGAGTTGTTTCTGGACAGGACAGGACAGGATTTTGGGTCAAAAATGCATTTTTGTCTTTATGCATACTATGAAACTAGTTTGCAGATTACATCTGTACATAGTTGTGTGTTTGCGGCATATAAATGGATTTAAATATGGCGGCCTGGCTGCCACATCCTATTTTTCACTTTCATATTTTGGGTCAAAAATCGACTTTTTGTTTTCTGTAATATATGAAGTTACATAGTTCGCAGATTATATACTTCTTGTTTGTTTGAGGAATTTAATGTAAAATAGAGTTATAAATTCTATTGTACATATGCAAAACATATTGCTGCTTACAGTTGGTGAAAGTTCTTAACATGCATGAGTTCTGAAATATATATATATATTGGTTTAAAATTTGAATAAAGTAATGGCACTATTGCTAATATTTTAAAAATTGAACGTTTGCTTTAAATGACATATTATTTCATCAGTAATGTTAAGAAACGTGTTTTCAAATTGATTTTAAAATCTGAGGATTCTGAGATTAACAGTTTATGGGAAAATTGCATCTAAAGCAGTAAAAGTGATAAAGACTTCTTTTTATGGTTTAAATTACAAAATAATAACAGTAAAGGTTAGTAAACATTTTTAAAAAGTTTATAATTTAAAAATAAATGCTTAATAATTGGCAAAGGTTTCATTTGGATAGACGGTATAGTTTTTCAGAAAACTCAGCTTGTATTCTGTTGAAGTTTAGCACGAAAGTTTCCTTTTTGTCTCTACTAAGCGTTGTTTCCTTTTTGTCTCTACTAAGCGTAGTTTACGCTTTTCCAAAAGATGAGTCCCAAAAATCAAACCCGCTGCTCCATCTTGTGCCCTAGGTCTGGAAACATTCCCTGAGAATCATGTTAGTAAATGAGTAAATAGATTGCAGATAGACCTGTTACATAGGTATATGTCTTTATATGTAAGCAAAATAATTAACATCTCCGCCCAAAATATCTTGAAAACGCAAGTAGACACTGCATATTGTTATTGCAAGGGTCGTTCGAAAACCCCAGTAAATGTCCACGAAATTCCTCAAAAAATCGTTAAGCGGGTTCATTTTTGGTCTATGGTAGTTTCAGTAAGAGCGATATTTAGTTAGCATACAATAGCCACCTCTCATAAAAATAAGAAACCCCCCCCCCAAATCTGTTCAGTTATTAAAACTTATTTACAATGCAAATGTTAAAAATGGCATTTTTATTTTGAATTTCAAATGGCACCCCAATGGTACTTAAATTTTAAAGAGGATTCAATTGTTATACAACTTGTGTTTTCATTGCCTGGCAATCTGTATTGTTATTTCAGTATGACCAGAATAAGTTGTTGGATGAAAGCACAATTTTGGGGAAAATCGCAATAATCAGCTTACATTCTGTTCTTTCTTGTGAAACAATTTATTACGAAGACACAACTCCTTTTTTAAATACCTAACATTTTTTTTCTGCACAAATTCAAATTATAATCCAGATTTCCAGACAATGATAGAAAACAAAAGATGTTTTAAAAGTTGTACCATAGGTACGAGTTTTGTCATAATTGCAAAGTGACTGGGAGATTTTGATCAACTTTGGTTTTAAACTTGAGGTGTTATCTGTTGTGGTTTGAATTTGGGCACAATAAAAAGTAATTCAGGTAGTTGAAGGGTAATTTCTTGTACGGTGTACACAATTTTTAAACAATTAATTACATAAACGTAACTATCAGAAGCTTTTATTGCATTATTCTGTCCAAATTCAAACAACAGTCCAAATTCCAGGATAATATATATATATATATATATATATATATATATATATATATATATATATATATATATATATATATATATAACAACTGCATTATTTTAAAAAATAAGTATCATGACGTAGGGGTGCCATTTCAAATTTCAAATAGGGTGACTGGGTGGGAAGGAAAACCAAAATGTAATGAACATTAGTTTAAAACTTTGCGGTTGTTTAAATTAAAATTATTTTAAATGGGCAATTATTCATACTATAAAGTTTTGAAATAAACGCATATAAAGGCATATTGCAACATATTGCTTGACCCACTGAGTTCTCAACTACTCATCTTCTCATTTTGCATTTTTCTATTCGTGAATGCGACAACACATTTTCGGACGTTAGCTGGTCGACGTTGTCCATAGAATGACCTGCATGAAACCTTGACCTCGTGCCATGCAATTTCTTTCGTTAGGAATGGGCAGATGTGGAGGTTTATGGCACCAAACCACAAGGGGTGGACTTACTGGAGGGAAGCAAGGATTCTCGCCTTCACACTCCCTGCTGAAATTAGTCTCGCAGTTATTTCAGGACGATTACAGAGAGTGGTGGTCAATTATGTATGTTCAGTTTTAACCTCACGGACATATTTAAACATTGTTTGCTCCAAATTAAAATTTGATTCACTACAGTCGACCAGTATTAAAGTTACTTTTCATTTGCAGTATATAATCTGTAAATTTATCTTAAAATGATTACCTATTAATTTCATTATATTGGACTGTAAAGAATGAAGGAGAATTTTTCGGTATTCAAACTTTTTCAGAAATTGGCATTTTGTGTTTAGGGCCCTAGTGGGGGCACCTTCGGGAGGGTCGGTCCTGGTTACCATACTTGCCTCCTATACCCAAAACGCGGGTTCGAACCCGGCCAGGACCGATGGATTTTTTCGGGCGTAAAAATCCTAAGTATGGCTTCCTTCGGAAGGGAAGTAAAGCCGTGGGTCCCGTGTCGTACATTTGCGGCACGAAAAAGAACCTCAAGCCTGAATGAGAGGCCTCTGAGCAAAATTTGTCGGCCGTTTCACGCCCTGAGTTGAATGGGACGCTGATGACCTGAGCTGTTAAAGAGCGTCCTTAAATAAATCAATCAAAAAAAAAAAAAAACCTTCGGGAGGAAGGGATGAATGAGGGTACAGGATCCACTGGCGGTGAGGTACGGATTAGACGGAGTTTCTAACACTGTTTCCAAGAGTTCGAGCGCCTCTGCAAGGATTCTTCCATGGCAGAAATCTTTCCAAAGAGCAAGAACCAACGGAATAAAATGATATGAAATGGGAGAACGAAACTTAATGGAAAATAAAGATTCCCCTCAGCATTAGTCTCAGCGGCAAGGGGAAACCACGAAAAAAAACCAAGGTCAGGATGACACGCCCCAAGGGATTTGAATCCGGGACCTCCACAACGCAAGTCCCTGAGCTATCTCGCTTGTTAATGTCAAGGGTTGCTATGGATTTCAGAATGACAAAATAATGAAACTATAATTCTTGATGAAATTTGTGATATGCAATTAATTTATATATATTTTAACATTTTTAATTTTAATCAGAAAGAAGATACGTTCGCTAATATTACTTTCTGTACAGGGTAAAACGCAAGCCTGTGACTGGAAACATTTGAATAATGTTCCTGGATGTCTCCTGCCCACTGCACCATAAGTTATTTAGTTGATATGGGACATGCCGTATTTCAATGTGAACCGAGGCATTTAGTGTAATACAAAGACAAACTCCTGTTACACAAAACATCTATTTAAAAATCCAAAAGTGTGTTTAAATCTGATGTAATGAACAAAGGCATATCATTCTTGCACCAAATTTGAGTGAAATTGACTTTTTCCTAGAACCCCTACCCAGGATTACTTAACCCCGCCACCTTGCAAAGGGGGGGGGGGGAACTTTGCCATAGGGCTTCAATAGGCTTCAATAACGCTAGAGAAGGGAACGAAAGTGTTACGTCATCAGTCGGCACACACAGCAGTTTCGCATACTTGCCGATACGCATGGTCGGTTTACCATATTGAAACACCAAGGAATCACATACCTTGCACAATAAGTTTTCCTGAAAAACGATAGATAAAAAACTAAATATTCTCCACTAAAACAAGAAATAATGGAAACTTGACACCAAAAGAAAGTAACAACAGTACCAATCACCATCTCAGCCTTTGGACTTAGGCATTGCAAGGACTCCTTGCTACATATATCTCTATAATACTTAAGTCTGAGATTTATTAAATAGTGATATCCGTAAAGGTTTAAGATATTAATTATCAGTAAAAACATTTATTGCTATGAAAGTTTTGAGATTGGGGAAAGTGAACATTGACACACTGAAAAGGAATGTGGCACATACTATCCCCGTTCTATACGAGTAAAACGGTACCAGGTAGCGACCCTCCCCACTCCCTCATTTCAGAATGTTAGGGTAACTAGCCCCTCCCGTATACAGGCAGCCAGTCGTTAAGATGGAGAGAGAGCATTTTCGCGCTATGGTTCTTTATGATTTCAAGAGTGGTTTAAATGAGTCCAAAACTTTAAGCTCTTTTCCTACATGAATGCTCCATTTAGGGCAACAATTTTTCTCTGGTTTGCGGGGCCGAATTTCACTGCAAGATTAGAAAGAAGTGGGTATCCGGTAAAGGTAGTGACTAAGGAAAACACTAAGCAGTGGAAATAATGGTACGCGAAAACAACGGCGTAACATTTTAGAACATCGAGGCAGCCTTCAGATTGGATCGCCAGCAGTATAAAAAATCCTGCACGATATCTTCTTGTCAAGAAGGTTTCCTCCCGTTAGGTGCCCCACACTTTGACAGAGACACAAAAGCGCACCTGCGTCGAATGGTGTGAACAAATGCTACAGATGTCCGAGATTCAAGGCGTGCGGATGATGGCACATGGATTTACCAATTTCAGCTGCAGACCAAGCAACAGTCGGCAATTTGGATCATTCCAGATGACGATCCACCAATGAAGATGAAGATGGGCCGAATTGTTGGGAAGAAAAGTGGCCATGCGGCCACAGTTTCTCTGGAGAAGCAAAGGACGGTTACTGCTTAGTAGTACATCACAGTCTGCCGGAAGTTTTCGACAAGCTCTGAGAGCCTTGTCCTCGGAAAGGACTGAGGGAGACCCTGCTTCACTACGATATCACCTTCATCCAAGCGCCTAACTTCAAAATCCGTTCCTGGAGTGCACAGAGGTCAGACTCATAAATCATCCTCCCTACAGTCCTGAACTGGCCCCATGCGATTATTTTCTCTTCCCAGTGGTAAAAAAGTGCATGCAAGGAAAGCGATTTTTCAGCCCTGAAGAGGTTGTGGCTGCGTATGAAAATGAAATTTTCACCCTTGAGGAAAATGAGTGGCATTGGTTTTTGAGAATAACAATGTATATAGAGTGTGGTGGAGAGTACTTTGAACATATGTAACGGTGGAGTGAGGCTGTCCATTCCCAATGTGATGTGTCTGAAAACTTCCGTAGTGATCCTCATAAGAGTTCACACATTAAAAGGCTGTAACCAACCGAATCTTCAGTATCCGTTCTTAAAATCCTAAGTTATTTTACTAATTGTCCGTTTCATTAATGGCGGTGACATGACTTAGCATCAGACTGCTGTTCCTCCAGAAAAATATCACGGCCATAAGTGGGAGTTTCTTTCTGCGCCATTCAACAGCATACGTCTCTATATTTTTGTGATTTGTCATGATACAATTCGCCACAGAATGTGCGATGGGGTCCCTTTCTGCCAGATCTGTCGAAGTTAGCATATACTTGGATCATGTTTTCATCTCTTAATATAATCAAAATAATAAGTAGCATATTTTAATATTATAAATAGTACGCGGAAGAAAAATTCTTGAGATTTGAGTATGAACACTGGTTAGCTCAGGCAGTAACTAACACTTTAGACTCCATTTTTAAAGAGTGTTTCTCTATTACGGATTCACTTTCCATTTCATCATTCATTTTCATTCCAAATGAACAGTGAGGTTACTTGAGCTACGGACCGGCAAAGCGCGGTTGCGAACTGGGAGATGCCAGTCGTCAAGGCCATGTGTGTTGGTCCTGGAGGTATAGTGGTAACCATACTTGCCTCGTAGACCGAAGATCGCGTGTTCATTCCCGGCCAGGGTCGATGGATTTTTTTCGATCGTAAAAATCCTATACATGGCATCCTTCGGAAGGAAAGTAAAGCCGTAGGTCCCGTGTCGTACATTTACAGCACGATAAAGAACTTCTAACCTGAAAGAAGAGTCCCCGAGCAAAATTTATCTGCCGTTTCACACCCTGAATTGAATGGGACGCTGATGACCGTAGATGTTAAAGAGCGTCCATAAATAAAACAAATCAACAAAGGCCACGTGCATGTGTAGGTATCAGCTTGTAGTTCGTTTGAGGGCAGCTCAGTCCATAAGTATTTGTGCTTTCATTGTGTGCTAATTTACTCTCGTTAGGTACGCGTATACCACTACATAAATGCTATCTTGAAGAAAGGATTCTTGCAGATAAGTGATTAGGCGATCCGCAAGAAAACGTGTTCTAGGTAGAGAATCTTCGGCAACTTTGCTAAAAAGTTACTAGAGACAGGATCTCTCAATGACAAGAAAGGTACTCCGAACCCTGTGTTCTTTCGGAAAGAAAAGTTACATAAAATACAGAAATTCATCATGCAGATGGCGGCAATGTATTGTCGCTAAGGTGCATCATTTTCAACATCTGTTATAACAGAGTTAGTACTTCAGTATTATGCTTTCAATAAAAATAAAATATAATGAAATAAAAATACCAACTTTATGCGCTATGATTCTACCTTTTTTCGGTTTAGCGGCAGCTGCACTTTCCCAGTTAGCAAAGGTGCTAAAGCAGCCCGCAATTCAAATAATCTCACTTTACAAGTTAGTAAAGCACAACCCATATTGGAGTTCTACAAATAATTTGCTTTCAGAAATATGGCTTTTTACGTAATGAGAGAACAACTTAATTTTATTACAGACTACATTTCATTGATCGACAAGCGCAACAAATTCTAATGCAAAGTTCTAAGTTTCGGTTTCAATATTCTCTTTTGAACACCTGGTTATCTAATATTGGCGAACTTAGTACTGTTTCGGAAATGTTTATATACAACAAATGCTTTTAGCTATGTTCCATGCAGGAGGTAAAAATCGTTTTATACATAAAAATGTGCCTAGATTACACAATATGAACAATTTATATGATTATATACCTTGGAATATATATTGCCTTACTTTAAGAACAGGTTTAACTTTTGAAGCATATATCAGTTATTTGGAAACGTCCTTCCATTGACGTCTGCAAGTATTTTCTTTTGAAACGTGCCGAAGGAACCCCCCCCCCCCAAGATGAAAACATCACTCAACAATACGGAAGAAAAATGACAACTAATAAGGTTCAGCAATAGCTATTTAAATATAATTAGCTAAACAACCCAAATCACATGCAAAAATATTTGAAATTCAAAATAATAAAGTATAAAAGCAGCATATCAATTATTTAGCATACAGTAAAAGAAAACATTGAAGCGGGTCGATATTCCCCAGCAATTAGAGCCTAATTATGAGACTATTTGTTTGTGGCCCGACGTTGGCGCCAAATTATAAAGCTGTTTAGTAGGCTCCGGCTATGTACTCAGGTTGGGCACCCATTTTGAAGCGATTTATTAACGGCCTCGTTTGGCCTCACGTAGAGATGTCAATTTTTTGGTGGGTTTGTAGATTGATTATTGGTCGTTTCGGTGTTGTTGCCCACGCTTCAATGACAACAATTTCTCAGGGTGAATTCTGCTATTTTGTTGACTCGTACCCAACAGAATCGGGAAAGCAGTTTAAATAAGCACTCTATGTGACATAACATATTAGCACTTTATTATGTCCATATCTTTCGCATCCTTCGGTGTTTTGCGTATGCCGATACAAACTTAGTTGTCGTGTGTGAACCTTACAAAGAGTACTGAGGAGCTGAAACTGAAAACTGCTTAACTGATGTATCGGAACTGCATAACTGATAACTGCTTCTCAGCTGATTGTTGCTTGCCGCGTGTAAATCTTATAACTGCATGTCCCTACAATGTCGAATATACAAGTGGTTCTGCCGCGTGTAAAACTTAAACTGCTTGCCTCAGTCGAGCAACCGCTCAAGTCAAGTAATAGTTGACTCACGATTGTTACGGGGTTTCAAAGGCACGCGCAATTTTCGTACTTAATCTTTAAAGGTTCAAACATACATTTTCCATTGGCTGATTTAAGCTCACCTGCAACGCGTGCCATTCGATATTTATTTTAAAGTTTATAACTTTTGTTAACATTGAGTAGTTTAAAGGCTAACAGTACAGCAGCCGGTCTGGGTGAAAGCCCCAAAAAGTTTTAAACTTCCTTATATTCATTAATCTTGCAAGGAGAGTCCTTTTAAAAAATGATATTCATACTCGACCCTGGGTATAGTTTTATGACCCTGGTGACTTTCCAAGCTACCGTAACGTAAAACGCCAGTCTCTTTCTCTTTTGTATAATTCTTACATAAGTTAAAGCTTATGACACACTTATATTTATATTACTAATTACAATTGCAAAATATGATGATTGAGCTTACATAAATATACATTGTAATTGTATTTCAGTGGGGGTGGATCGGAGGAAGTGTTAAAACATATCAGCAATAATACATTGAACATTTACAATATTATTAAGCTTTCTAAACGCAAATCATAAAAGACAAAGGCTCACATAACATATAATAAAAAATAGTTCCCCAATTCAGCTAGCAATGTACATATTTACATTGCACTAGAATTGAATACACTCTTTCAATTTAAAGAAGTAACAGTTTAAACCCTGACCAAAATTTCGCGCCTTTACAATATTGTCTTAACAGTGCATATTTCTTGGCAGTACAATATACAAACGAACCTGAAGTAACCTGACAAAAAAATTCAATTAAAACAACCTTTGTTAATCCAAAATACCAAATACGCGCATTGAAGAAGCTCCCAACAAAATTTCTAATTAAAAAAACTGAAAGATACCCAACCCCCTTAAGTTCTTGGCTGCGTTTTTACTGAAGAGAAGAAAGAAATGGTCTTAAGAACTAACCACTTAGCCCAGCAGTCCCTTAATTCTGATACTGAACAATGCGCTATAGCCAATAGGCGAACATTCTCAAGATTGGTTACGGCTACGAGATAGCTGAAGTAGGGAAGAAGAAAGAGATAAGGAGAAGAAACATAGCTTCAAATATTGTAGACAACGTATAAGCACAAAAAACGAAAACCTGCTCTTTCTTGAATTACATCATGTAACTTTAAAAATATATTTTAAAAAGAAACGAGGAATATTCAAACCATTTTAAATATAGAACATAATGATAATTGAAAATTTTCTTTGTATATATGGTGACAACAACTTTGAGGTATGAGCATCCTGGACAATTGATGACAATAAAATAAAGTATTGTAAAATATTCCAAATGGGATGCCAGGATGGTATGAAAGAATGATTTAAATTACAACACTAAATTAAAAAAAAAAAAAAAAAACAATAAAAGAAATGAACTCTGAACATCTAAAGTTACAAAGTTGCGTAAAATATCAATTTTACAAAGTTCATTAAATCTGTGCTAAAACACAAAATAAATGTTAACGTTTGTGATCAACGATGTAGAGTATAAAATACTAAATGTTTGTCTTTCACTAATAAATAAATGAATAATATGACAGCATTGCATTTAAACTTTGGTGGTATCTAAACATTCTTAAGTTAAAACCCTACACACTCCACTGGGAGTGACAGACACACCGGAAGTTTCAGTTGTACAGCACCTGGCAAGTTCCCTACATGCGCAATACCGAAAATTTCGCCTGCACACAACAAACACCTGCCTTCCCTTTCCACACGGTTGCCTCCCAACTCTGCGACAGGAAATTCTGTTTGTTGCCTGCATAAACAAGTGCTGCCCATAGTGCGTGTTAAAACTCCGTCATAGAGCGCAGGCTGCTCGTCCACCTTGTGCTAGTGAAACTTGCACGGGTGGCAGTATGGGCGAGATGGCCACTAGCAATCTTACTATTCATCGATAGCAAGCTAATTAACTTTCGTCTTGCTTCAAAAATCTATAGTAGGTAGCTTCCCACAGGGACAGAGGAGTTATTTTGAACACGTTAAGTAAGGGGAAATGAAACTTTAACCACCAGAAATTTAAAATCGCATATGCAAGAATATGAAATAAAGGTTGCAGGATGGTGAAACCACCGGAAAGTATCGGCTGACAAGGTAATTTAAAATAAAACTGAATACTATATAAAGAGAGAAAAATGCAATGTGCAAAAGAGACGGAGAGCAAAAAGAAAAAACGTATGAATTTCGAAAAACGTGTAATAGGAATTCCATTTTACCATTAATATACTCGAATTTGGAGAAATCCTAACTTAAAATTGCCCTTGTTAAAGTGATTTTTACTGTATATACGAAAATTAACTAACATATAACTATGTTTTTTGTTTTACTCTTCTTTTCACATTCAATTTTTGAGTGTCTATCAGGCTGATTGCTGAATTTTAAAGATTTCACAATCTATCGCTGTGTTGGGTTCAAAAGTAATGCATGCAATGAACAAGAGGGTGCAGACAATAGTAAAAACAAATGACAAGCACAGTCTGAATCTCACTCCCCTTTCGGTCATAACAACAATTGTGATTCATTTATAACTATTAATTAATCCTGGCAACGAAGGATAATACATTTTATTTATTACGCTTCTTAAATAAAACTGCATGAGTGAAGCCAATTTATCCGTAGAAAATACTGAATTAATCAGGTTTTTATTCTAAAAATGAAACCTTGAATGTAATAAAATGGTTTTCTCGTTTAATTAATACGTGTGGAAAACTACAGCGACGGCGAAACGATAAAAAACAAAAACAAAAACAAAAACCAAAACAAAAAACAAACAAATAAAACAGAGAGGTCACTAAATAACACGGACTTTTATGATTTTTTTTTACAAGAGCACTTATATAAATTGTGATTATTTTTTAACATAATCAACCTGCTTTGCAACAGACGCAGTTTTCTTTCAAAGGAACAAACAAATGAAAATTCAATGACAGCAAGTGTTCAAAATGACAGATTTCACATCTTCTAGGGCAGTGGCTTTTCACTTGCGAACCCTTCATAAAGAGTTGAACTGAGCGAACTCCTTGTTAACATACCAAACGTTTAGCTTAAAGTGGCTGCAGTTACAGTAAGATATCCCATAAAATGATATAATATCGCTTAAAATATTGAAAATACATAGGTTCAAATAACATTTATTGCCTGTTTAAAAACGAAACACGCGAAATTAAATAAATTAATAATGCAGTACATGTTTCCCTATCTTTAAAGGCATATGTTTACATTTTAATTGCTTTTTTCATAGTACTGAACTATTTTGTGTACTGACAGATTTCCTTGCTGGCTTAAGTTACACAATCATAAAACAGTTTAAATAATTTAATAAAAACGTGCATCCTTCTCACTGAATTTTAAGTGGAGAGACAAATAAATAACTTAGGTGTTTGGATGGTACGGAGCTTTAATAAACTGAAAGACATTATTTAACTTCATCTCCCGGCACGCATCTCCCTGTCCATAATCAGTCTTCGCTTTACGGTGACTCTTGCAAGATTTCGGCATCCCAGTAGCACAGAACCGTATGGAGAGCATTTTCCTGTCTCATACTCAACTCTGTGGCTTAGCTGGGAAAATGAATGTGGTAACATAATCTGCTTCTGCCAGCAATTGCAGAAAACGTGTCACCAGTTGTCAGAAGTTGTTTGATGCCACGGTTATGTGACACTGCCGTACGCGCCCATTTTCTCTTGCAATTTTTCATGTATATCATGCATTCGTCTTGTGGATTCGTCTTGTACTCTACTGGGAAGTGACGAAGAACGGGGACTACAGATATGCTTGCATGGACCTTCCAGCGCACAGAATATCTTCTCGCTTTCTGCATTTTCAGGAAATGCCACCTTTAGGCGAAAACATGGCATTATATCCCCTATTGGAAGTATAAATTAAGTTTTCAGAAACCAGTCTCACTGTACAAGTAATTTAAAGATGACGCGTATGTTATTTTTAAAGTAGCAGAGAGTTCTTTTAATTATCCTGAGCTTGGTTATATTATTTTTTTATAGTTCTGTAACGCGTTTCAATGATAATAGTTGTTTTTCCTTATAATACGCCAAGTTATGTTGTTACTCTAGAGTTTGCAATTGTTTTGTGGTGGAATGTTGCAGTATTGGTAATAAGGTTCATGTTTCAACTTTGTTCTTCGTAGAAGATGCCCCCTGAATATAGTGCAGTGTCCTAGTATACACAGAGAATGAATACGCAAAGCGACAATGGTCAGAGAGGTCGAACGTTATTTATAGTGGATGGTTACAAGTGCTGACTTCGCAAGAACTTAAAAGGGAGATGTTCAACAAAGGAAATGCTACATTACCCCATATAAGTGTTTCCTTAATATACATTTAAGTTGAAAATCCCCAATATGACAGTCATAAAAAACCAAATTAATAGAATAAAGGAGCACATTTCTAACCGAACAATTAAATTTATATACACGGAGCTGAAATAGGTTATGTTCCCATTTGACTATTGGTGATAACGGCACAAGTAAAACGAAGCATTCGAAACGTTTGCTCTGCTATTTATCCCGCTCTTCTCAAATCGCTTTCAGAATTACATGAGCACAATCAAAAATCAACATTCAAAGTAATATGCATGAACAGTTTATTTTGTTAATGAAATTGATGTAAATACAGTAGTGTTTTCAGCCGTATACAACGAAATTTTGTGCCAAAGGCCTACATTTTATGTAGATGACACTTTGAAACATTGACCTAAATTTATCATACATGTTTTGGTTATTAACACGCTCTTAATGTTGTTAATGTCCAACTTTAATTATTTACTTTTCAACATTAAGTTGCATATTTCAAAGTATTCTAAAACTGAATTACCGTAGCATCACAATTCGGTTTATAGTCTGAAACGTGCATTGTGCTTTACATATCGCCACACTGTTAGTCTGGCCTTCAGCAAGCTTGAGGAGATGCTGTTTTCCCTTGGGCCAAAAGTTTGACTAATGAACAAACAGGAAGCAAGAGTTATATATTGGGTGATAATAGTGATCTTGTCCTTTCATGCAAGTGTTCAGTGAGTCACAAGGTGATCATTAGCAAGAATGAAATCGGTAAATATATTTCTCAATGATTACTAATGAAAATAACATTTCTGTATGCACATTAGAATTTTGTAAATAATCGTACTTTTGCGGCCGGTGTTTTTACAGCGATCTTCAGCTGTCCCGCTTTTACGTAATTAAAGGACAGCCATGTCACACTTATGTAGTGCTCGCTTGCAGTGCGCTCGACATGAATGAAGTGCAAATCACTGCAACAGTAAATCATAGCCGTGTCCCATGTATCTCTGATTAACAGCTACACTCGCTTGTTGACGATTAGACTGCACTAAGGATTGATAACATTCTGTAGGAAAATGTGCAATATAGCTTAACCAGGTAACTTTAAACAGCCTTCAGGAACCACAATTTAAATCAGTTTATAGGTTTGCCTACATAAATATTTCAAAATAATTCTTATATAAAGATCTTCAAAATATATAATATTTTAGGTATGTGTTTCAACATATAAAATAAAGTATTTTGTCTATGCTTTAATATTTTTAATGGTGTTTAACGCCCGTTTATACTACTGAGGCATCACAGGGGGTGAACACTGGTGATACATGAGATGAAATGAGAAAGGATTTTTTTAAGGAAGGAAGTGTTCCAGACCTATGTTTAGGGTACCTGCCGGCATTTGTCATTTATGAGGACTCAGGAAAACTGGGAAAAAACATATCAGGGAGGACGGTCCTAGTGAGAATCGAACCTCAGACCTCCCGTTCATGAGTTCGCGCCATGATCTCAGCCACCCCTGGCGGTTTTTATTTACTAAACATAACATAAAAAGAAGCAATTAAAAATGGGCGGTCTTTATTCGAGGTCGTTTTATATTCAGGTAAATACGATAACTAAAAGAGTCAAGTATTAGTAAACTTTCTTCACAATAGGCATCTGTTAGTCAGCATACAAAATAAGCCCCCCAGAGTGTAAAGTTTGCTGCATTGCACATTAGTATCGAAGTTTTATTCTATGCCTTTTATAGGTGAAACATTAATATGCTCTGTATGGAGTTTAATAACCAAGAACAGAACAACGGAATTGATGGCGAGAGCGAATTTATAGCCACTGTTGTGATATCCCATTTTCGGGCAATTGGAAGTGTTGGATATCTCTCGCAAGCTTCTAAACAATCTGTGACGTTACAGAGAAGGGATGCGAACAATGGTAGAGTAGGACGGCCGGCGCAGAAAGCAGATTAGTTACGCATTGTTTCATAGCGGCATGCACTAATACACTTAATGGCAAATGATACACTTAGCTTGCCCTTTGGGGTGGCTTCATATAATCTCAAGTATCTCAAACTGATGCAATACAGCAGTCATGTGCAAATGATGGAATTTCAGATGGGAAGTATCTGCATATATACACTATGAGCATTCAAGACTCTAATATTATCATTCGCTCCTTTAAAAGTCTAGGTCTTTATCACACCTTTCATGCATCATCAAAGACGTAGACAAGTCCATGCATATATAAATATAATTGCCGTTCGTCTATTCTCTTTACCGCAGTAGAGGCCGTGAGGTATTTTCCTGATACTTAATAACACATACGCCCCTCGGGTGAATATCTACTACTAACGCTTCCTATATTGACCGACAACGAACAAATAAAGCCGTACCAAAATTCTGTTATAGGCCATTTACTTACCTCTGAATTCACGATACTCGTTTTTCTGTAAAACGCCACATTGATCAACAGAAGTCAATTATTATGTCGAAGCTTAAAGAGCAGATCTGTATGAAAATATTTACGCAGAGTTGTTGATATGTAAGGGCTTTCTATAAAATGATCAAAGCTCATCTTCATTGCGCACCGTATGTCATACTTTCATCTCGACCAATCTCAATACACTAAATGAGTTGATTATCATCGTCGAGCTATTTTGACTTCTCTTAAATATATATTTATAGATAAGATAAACGTGGCATGCGATACAGGAACCTGCACGATCTCGACTGGCGTAGCAAAAAAGGGTGACTGAGTGGAACCCTATAGTGAACAACTCCGGCGTTTTACAGGGGTAAAAAAAAAAAAAAAACCGAATATAACCATAACTATATATAACTAAAATTTTGTTTGCTCGTATCCGAGGGTGTTCATGTTTATATTTAGTCTGCTTCCCTCTCTGCATCCTTACCTTAATAATATCGATCAGTTGGTATATCTATCTGTCTGTCAGTTCGATGCTATGGACAAAAGTCTACTTTGACTATTTGCCTACATATGTATGCAATATAACAAGTTAGATGAAAAAAGGGGGGGGGGATCTGGAGAGATGTCTACTTAGAGGAAAGTGCTGATTACGCAATGTGTCAGAGGAGAGCATTGTTCACGTGTAACGTACGTACCGTAAACAGAGCCTGTGTTTGTGCTAAGATGCGTATAGAAAACATTGATAGGCTGAAGTTAATGAATTAATAACATATACTTGAACAAATTCATAGACTTCATTTCAGGTCGCTACATATCATAAACCTGTTGGTTTATATCAATTTGTGCTGTGGTTTATATCGCTGAGTGTGTATTTACAAATATCACAAAGGGAGGTTACCCTTAACAGGAGTCGGCGCCTATGTTAACGAGTGAGGGAAGAAAATGTAAGAAGTAATTTCACCGCTAACATTTTTTCCTTATGCATCTCTATCGATATGTAGAGCTTAAATTTTCTAATGTCTCTTGGCGATCGAGGAATGCTATTTGGCAGCCATAATTTCATCTCTTCTTTTATAGCATATTTCAAAAAGGGTTTGTTTTCCCGAATATTGCGGAGCATTGTGCCTAACTACAACACTCTCCACTGGGAGGTTGGGAAGAGGCTGATTTTTAATCCAAAGCTCAAAGTTTCTGAAATTTTTGACCATGATAATCTCCCCAGCTTTTTCCCGCTTGAAAAATTAGTAATGAACTCTTCATAAACACCATTTTGGATCCTATATGGACAGTTACCGAAATTCGACCTGCTCAATACTCCTTGTTAACTTTCCTTTTGCCAGCATTTCCTAATTGTTAAATAATTATCCACCCAAGTTTCATAAATATATATAAATAAATATATATAAATATATATAAATAATTAAAATGAAAAATAAACTCTCTTGGAACAATGTAGCTAAAATACAAGAACTAGAAAAATAGAAATATATATATATATATATATATATATATATATCGTATATCTTGCCATTTATGTTTGACTTTTCAATTAATATTTTCCTTTAATTTTGCCTCTTTTTCCATTTGTAGCACATTTCTTTGAGAAATTATCTCAGAGAGTGAACCCTTAAAGAAATGCAATTTTTCTCTCATATACAAACTTTGGGCATGTAGGAACTTCCTTTCTCACTAAATAAAATTCGTCTCTGCAGCAGCGTATCCCATTCTTGTCAAAAACATTCAAATTCAGTTTGGTACGCTCCTGTCTGTTTCGTGGAATACTCGCCGGCTTCAAACCTTCTCTTCTTACCCTGGTTCTCACTGGAACACCGGCATGGTGGGATACATGTAAGTTTGATTGTTTTAATATAAATTTTTAGTCTCGACTCATCATGCGCAGCTATCAATATTCTCAATTCCTCCAGCTTTACTATGTATAATTTTTCTCTTTCTTTCGTTGTTGTGGTACATCCATTGTTTATATGTATATATAATTAGTAGGCCAATATATATGTAACACTACACACTAATAATTAACTAAACATGCAATTTTAAACCTCCAACTGTTCATTATTAATATTCTGCTTTTGTTAACGCAAAGAGATGAACAGACCCTTTAAGTATTTGAATAGATGATACACGTGCAGTGCGTAAGGTTTTACTTGGCAGATAAAGCCCTTCTCTCCCCACATAAGTCGCTGGCCATCTCTCCAGCTCCCAGCAGTAACTCTGCATACCCTGAAAGAACTGAAACAAAATATCCGCCAGCAAATAGCCAGCATTACTCAATGAGAACTATAGCGAGTGATAGATAGTTTTTAAAGCAGTGCTATAATATATGGATAATAGTGGTGACTTGCTTCAATACCTACTTTCATGAAGTTGGTAAAATAGGTTTATGACAGTTAAGAAAACTTTGTATGGTTGTGCCAGCGCCACAAACGACAAACGAGCGCTGCTCCGTCTACAGGCAAAACATTACAAGTTCGTTCATAGTTCATTGGTTCGATCAGTGTAAGCGATTCGTTTAAAAAGTAAGATGCAATATTGCTAAATGACTTGTTTGAAACTGCCATAAGCAGAACTTTAAGGATAACGTAGAAGCTTTAATTTCAAGTTGTTCTGCAAATGAAATGTTTACTTTGGAACAACTAATGGGGTTCTAATGAAACTTAATCTTAAAGCTCTAATTCTTGTTATATGATCAGAGCGTTAAAGGACTCTATCGTCAATGTGGATGCAATGATTGCATCGCGCGCGATACATATCAATATATCGCCGAAGCGAAACGCAGAGAGAAGTGAAGGCATTATGAAGATGAAACACTATGCAGGGACAATATGGAGAACAAATTCATTGAAACTGTAAGATTTGTACAACCGTTAAAAAAATGGGCAGAAATTAGTCAATCATGAAAACTGTATTCATCCGCCCCATTACTTTGCTTCTTAGTAAACCGCTGGATAGATTTATCTTTTCTTTTTGTTTTTGTTGAAAATCCTAGATCTATGTACACAACACCAGTGTTGATGTTTATTTCTCTCTTACTTACATGTGATCCTTGGAGAGATCACATCAGTTATTCTTCATTTGTACGAAAACTAAATCAATTAACGTTCAATTTTTTCGAAATGCAAGACATAGGGATAGTAAAGGTATTGAAAATAAAGTACACAAATGTAAGGACAACAGTTTTCTCTTTTATGAAGAAAATTTTCACGATATAAGAAAAACTCCGTCGCTCTCTGATAGTGTTCTCATTTTGGTAAAGTGGGGTAGTTTACGTGGCAACACCATGTAAGAAGGGCCAGTTGGTTTAGAAGGGCTCCTATTTATTTCTCAAGAGAACCAATATCAACAGCAAACAAATACTGAGATCAATTATAAAGAGTCTTAATAAGTTTCTCTTTCAAAAAGGTGAGAGCAATGTTACCCCTCAAACATACTAAGAGACTCAAGCTAGCTCAGAACAAACGTTTGACTTCACCTCAGTAAGCCCGATGATCAAAATTGGAGAACAGAATGTGTTTAAACCTGCATATAAATTTTCCCTTTGCTATTGATGACTATCAAATATTGGCAAGACTCTGTACTTCAAGGAATCTGTCTTGTAAAAAGTGATTTTTCCTTCGCTGGGCCGCTCCACGCTTAACGGCCGGTCGGCCAGTTCAAGCTCAATGGTAGCCAGAGAGTCCGTAGCTATGATTGTCACGTAACTAACATTTAAAAAGTTCATTTACTGAAGCAAGAAGGTGCTGGAACTGACTCTTTTCATTTCCCACACATTTCTGGCATCGGCTTATGAAATTAACCATTACACTCTGAAAAATGGAAGATATTTCTTGACGGATGTTATTTTTCAGTTCATCTAATGTGTATTAGGTGATCGATTTGTCTTTCTTGTACACTTTTCCCTTTAAAACTCCCCACATATAAAAATCTTAGGGCGTTATATCGGAGAACCGAGGGGGGCCCATGTTGTTGTAATGACTTTACCGGGGAATATTTCTAGAAATGCACGCAAGGAGATATGAGCTGTGAGTCATTGCAGAGTCCTGGAAAGTCCCTTACAGCCAAATGACGGAAAAATGATTGCAAAATACTCTACACATACTCATCGCTATTATAGGACATCCCTCACTGCTAATGGCAACAACGTTATGCACTGTATTCAGGGGGCATCTTCTACGAAGAAAAAAGTTGAAACATGAACCTTATTACCAACACTGCAACATTCCACCACAAAACAATCGCAAACTCTAGAGTACCAACATAACTTGGCGTATTATAAGGAAAAACAACTATTAACATTGAACGGCGTTACAGGATTACAAAAAAATAATGTAACCAAGCTCAGGATAATTAAAAGAACTCTCTGCTACTTTAAAAATAAGATACGCGCCATCTTTAAATTACTTGTACAGTAAGACTGGTTTCTGAAAACTTAATTTATACTTCCAATAGGGGATATAATGCCAAGTTTTCGCCTAAAGGTGGCATTTCCTGAAAATGCAGAAGGGGAGAAGATATTCTGTGCGCTGAAAGGTCCATGCAAGCATATCTGTAGTCCCCGTTCTTCATCACTTCCCAGTAGAGTACAGACGAATCCACAAATCACTCTGTGCATGATATACATGAAAAATTGCAAGAGAAAATGGGCGCGTACGGCAATGTCACATAACCGTGGCATCAAACAACTTCTGACAACTGGTGACACGTTTTCTGCAATTGCTGGCAGAAGCAGATTATGTTACCACACTGATTTTCCCAGCTAAGCCACAGAGTTGAGTATGAGACAGGAAAATGCTCTCCATACGGTTCTGTGCTACTGGGATGCCGAAATCTTGCAAGAGTCACCGTAAAGCGAAGACTGATTATGGACAGGGAGATGCGTGCCGGGGAATGGAAGTTAAATAATGTCTTTCAGTTTATTAAAGCTCCGTAACATCCAAACACCTAAGTTATTTATTTGTCTCTCCACTTAAAATTCAGTGAGAAGGATGCAAGTTTTTATTAAATTATTTAAACTGTTTTATGATTGTGTAACTTAAGCCAGCAAGGAAATCTGCCAGTACACAAAATAGTTCAGTACTATGAAAAAAGCAATTAAAATGTAAACATATGACTTTAAAGATAGGGAAACATGTACTGCATTATTAACTTATTTAATTTCGCGTGTTTCGTTTTTAAACAGGCAATAAATGTTATTTGAACCTATGTATTTTCAATATTTTAAGCGATGTTACATCATTTTATGGGATATCTTACTGTAACTGCAGCCACTTTAAGCTAAACGTTTGGTATGTTAACAAGGAGTTCGCTCAGTTCAACTCTTTATGAAGGGTTCGCAAGTGAAAAGCCACTGCCCTAGAAGATGTGAAATCTGTCATTTTGAACACTTGCTGTCATTGAATTTTCATTTGTTTGTTCCTTTGAAAGAAAACTGCGTCTGTTGCAAAGCAGGTTGATTATGTTAAAAAATAATCACAATTTATATAAGTGCTCTTGTAAAAAAAATTATAAAAGTCCTTGTTATTTAGTGACCTCTCTGTATTATAATACTCTACACATAATTATCGCTATTATAGGGCATCCCTCGCTGCTAATGGCAAACACGTTCTATCTTTTGATCATGCAGGGAGGCAGGTCAGGTTTTTCTGAGCTCCAGTGTCGATTGTTTGGTGAATTAACTTACCCACTTAGGTTAAAGAATATTCATCCGTAATATTAGGATCAATTTCTCCGACATACACACTATTGAAAATCCATTCACAAAATCTGCTCCTGTATGCAGGTTCGCCCTGTTTCAGTTCTTGCACTACAATAATTTTTTAACTTCAGTAGCTTTGTAGCCGTTCGAATAAAGGAATAGGAAATTCCCGTTTTCTGAGAAAGACGTCGAAGTGATTTTAGGAAAACGTTCCGGAGCAAGTTTCTTCTGTGAGTTCTATTCATGGCTGTGTACGCTTTCTAATAAGAATATTTCCCATTTCCTTGAATCTAACTTCGATTTGGAAATTGAATACCACGGAATCTATCTTGAAACAATCTTTGTACATCATGACTCGATTTGTACGCATGTACGAATCGTAGATAAATACTTGAGCCACATTAACGTAATTGATACACTGTACAATGCATAATTGTAATTGATAATAATTGATACACTGTACAATATCGAATACTTAATGTGCTGTCACACAACACATAAGAACATGTGCATATGCTTCTACGTATTGACCTCCCCTTCGCCTCCTCAGCCGGCTTTCGAGCGTGGGAATGGGACGAGAACGGCAGATCTTCGTCGACTGCGCTGTGAGCGTTCATGAAAAGTCACCCAATATTACAACATATATACCTTGTGTGTATTAAAGTTGTATCACTACAATAAAAGAAAGATTTTCACTTATTTATGTAGCGTGAGTCTACATACGAAATATTAATAATTGTTACAGGCCATGCGGAATTCGACATTCGTTGACAGTTCTGATACGCATAAGCCAAATATTTGTCTTAAATTGCGTATTGCGTGTGTCTCCAGTTTGTATAATTTATCAAGAATTCCTTAACCAAAAGTTTTCCTCTACACAAAAGAGGAGTTTTATTTTGTAACAAAAGAGGCAACACTTAAGAAAGGAATGTTACCTTTCTGCTAATGACTTTCACGTAAGCTGTTTGGCCATTCCAAAGTTAATGTAGCTACAACGAAAGTGGTGCTATCTGATAGTAAAATCCCATTATTCCTAGCAGTAATTCGAAGCAAACATAAACATAAGTCAACATCGTGAGGTGAATATCGTGGTTTCTAATAATTTCCTAAAGAATTTCAATCCTTAAAATTTGTACATTTTCATTTAAATTTAAGTTAAATCTTAAGTTCTTTTATATCGAATATATTCTTCAGTTCCTTATTAGCATCCTTATGGAACATACTCAAACTAAATTGTTTTCTTTTAAAGAAACGCTCAGCAATGTTTAAATTTGAGTGGTAGGTGCTTAATGGAAGAAGCGTTCCCGAATTTTAAGGGAACATAATTATACTTTACTGAGATATGACCAAAAATATTATGATATAAAAATACAATAATTGGAAGAAAGTATGCCAATACATCTGTACTGCCACAATATTTTTTTCTAGAACCCTATGCATGTTTCAGCATACGACTGCCATATTCATCACCTCTTGTCAGTAACCAGCAGCCATACTGTTTTTATGAGGTCAGCGTACGAGCGCCCTACAGCCCAAAGGTGTGTTTCCCTTGTATGAAAACGTCTTCCTGTGAGTAGTTCCACTAATTCGGGGAGGAGATCGAAGTCCCAGGAGCTGAAGCTCTGTAACAGCTACAATAAGTGCGTCGAATGATTTGCCTTTCCTATACCAACACTAGCAGTGGAAATCGTACACTTGTTGTAGTGCAATGCAGCGAATAGGCTGCTTTACTTTTTTCCAGTCCTTTTGTATTTAATTTGCAGTAATCCTCAAGAGACATTAAGATTTAAAACCTAAAATTATTGGGCACATCGACTCTGTTTACAATTAGTATTAATTGCTGTACCTTCCCCCCCAAATAATAATAATAATAATAATAATAATAATAATAATAATAATAATAATAGTGCAGTTGTAAAGTTAATTGAAGTTTTTTTATTATTATTATAGAACTCTACTGCACTAATACAAGTTTATCCTCGAACAACATCCAACCTCCTCCTTCTAATCTTTGGTGTATACACTCTGCTTCATCTGCTTTACTTGCTGTTTGTAAATTTAATTTTTGAGCGCAGTTTAGAACTTGGAATTAGAGCAAACCACTATTACCTTCCGCGTTTGTGAAATGTTGTTATTATATTGTTTCGGATATGATAATTCCAAATATTTGGAATGTCATACCACGCACTTTCTTCGACGATGGTTTTTCGTTGTCATATGTCAACTTCTTCTCTGAAGAGATATAAAAGAGAGATTGGACTATTCAAAAATTAAGATAGGGAAGAACAGATGAACCAGGCATGTTGTCCTAAGTCCTGTGTAGGACATGATGATAACATTTTTCATTTCCTTTAAACCAAAGTAAGAATAATACTTTTATACTACTCCATATTTAGGCTATTTTTTTTTCAAACGTTTTGATGGGTGTTTCCCCTTCCTTTAGACTTGCAGTTTGTTGTTATAGTAGATAATCTCGTGATGTCAATTTACTTTTGTATTTTATCATTTAGGTGAAATGTGTTCAACTTCATTTAAATGGGAAATAAAAGAACACAAATGTAAATTGACCTCCAGGAAATAAAAATATGTGTAACGATTTTAATTCACTAATGGTTATTCAAGAAAGTAAAAATAATTAAGTAAAAATTACAAAAGTAAGCTCAAGATTAAAGTGAAATTAAAATGAAAAATCAATGGAAATCTTACTGAAAGATCAAATTAGTCTTGAGTAATGAAGTGCGTGCTAGAACAATTTGGAAATTTTCATTTTTTTGGTTGTAACGTGGTCTTACTGTACCATTTTCTTTTTCTTCCCCCCCTTTCTTGTTTATGAGATCCACCTTTCTAGTTCTTTCTCGAACACAGTGTCTATCGTTAATTGGTTACAGCATGTAGCGGTGTTTTCTCATTGGTCTGAAAGGGTGGCCTCTGTTCATTAACATTCAGAATTGACCATGAACAGTCTTGGGGTCAGAAACATCTTTCGGCTTCTGGCCAGATATTCGGATGAGCCTTCCTGAGATCTTTGCCTCAAAATTATCTTTCTTTATCAATGGCAAACTCCTCCTTACTTGTGTCAATGACCAGATGTCTTTTTATTAATTTGTTTGTGGAATTCTTTCTCACTGTAGATAAAACAGCGCAATTTCTGTGTTTGTTATTTTTAACCTAAATACTATTTTGAATAAATTGGATAAAGAATGCATTATTGTTGATAAAACTATCGAATTTTGTCAACTTCTGTGATTTTAGGTATTCTTTTATAGTTATTTTTAATTGTTTGGGAGGAATTTTTATTCTTATTGTAGGTAAAATCATGGAAAATTTTCTTTAACTTGTTCATTATGTTTTTATAAAGTAAATAAGAGATTCACCTTCTTTCACTGTAGGTAGAACATTTTTACTTATTTCCTTAAGTTTAGGCGTTTTTATAATTATTTTGTATCAAGTCTTGCGGTAAATTGATTGTAATTGTAAGCTGTTTGCTATGGGGCAATTGAGTTGTTGAATTTATCTTAGCTTTTTTTTTTATAACAACAAATGTCTAAAGAGAGACGATGAATGAATGTTTGATGACATTAATGTGTAAATGAGCCAGAGTTTCAGAAAAACCTTACCCAGGCAATTGAATTTACCCAGCATCTCCAAAGTTTATAGGCAGACATGCAAACCAAAGACCACGGAGACAATTCTTATTTTTGTTTTAATGTATAAATTTTAAATGTTTTAAGGGAAAATACCTCATGCCTTTTCTTGTTGTAATCACATATTTATATGCACTGCTTCGGAGTTATCATTCATCATGATGAATGAAATCCATTTATTGGAGAAATGTAATTTTGTTAAAGTGCTAACGTTTTAATTTGTTTTAATCAACTGTAGGGCAACATGGCAGAAACTTTGTTTCCTGCTCCTGTGTCGTATGGTACAAATGTCTTCCATGACTAAATCCTGGGGATTTCATCACAGGAAAGAATTTGCGCAGGACTATCGGGAGAATGCCGATAATACAGCGTGTTCGTCTTAAAAGTTTGAAAAACAAAAAGTTATTACTGCAAAAATACTGAAAATGCCCCCACGTGGTCGTAAGAACTCACGGGTCCACATACTAGTGTCCATGGAATCTGATCATTCGATGTAATGATGTCATCGCCGACACCTGTTCCTTTTCTAACTTTAACGAATTTCGGAACATCTCCAGAAACTAAAGATACAAAGGACGGTTCATGCTGGACACCTGCATGCACTTAGTTTTTGTCACAACAGAGATACCCATTGCTCGATTCCATTACCAGTTAGTGAGAGCGCAAAAGATTACAATAGGCAGCCTTTTCCCTATCGTCAAAGAGGCATCGTTCAGTAACCATGAATACTTATTCGTGATCATGAACTGTTCCTGCTTGTTACTACAGGCTATGTAATATTTAATTATTATTATTATTATTATTATTATTATTATTATTATTATTATTATTATTATTATTATTATTATTATTATTATTATTATTATTATTATTATTATTATTTAAATTATCTAAATACATTCACTCTCGAACATGCGTGGGTGTGAAGACCTGTCACAAAGTAAGGCGGGGTACAAAATTTGAAAAATTACTTAAAGATAAGTATCGTGACATTCTTTCAAAATAGGTCTGATGCTCTCAATTCCAAGCACATAAGTAGTAACAAGGTTAATGAAGTTCTTATTGGAACTTTTAGGTTCGCATTGGAAAGTTTTGTGCGCTGGGTTGAAACGGGTTTCTAACAGATAGGAAAGAAAGAAGGGTATTTTTGATCTTGGAACTTTTGAGTTAGGTTTTTAATATAGGTATCAAGAGTTGAAAAGTTGTTACAAAGACGGTAGTCGCGGATGAAAAGAGAAAAACAAATAGATTTTTTGGTATGCAGAGAATGATAACTATCAAAATAAAGATATCTCCTATAAATTGGTGAGCTTATTATGCATGGATTTAACAAAAAAGTAATTGCATAAAGAGATATCAATCTATATGAATCTAGTACCATTGGGAGAGACAGAAGAAGTGAACTTAACTGAAAAAATGGAGTTAAGATTAGTAAGGAACTGCTCGAGAGATTCTGAGCCATGAGTTCAAAATAACAATATATCATCAATATATCTCAGCCATAATAAGGGTACCAGAGGTTCTGACCAGAAATTCCTCCTCTAAGCCAGCCATATAAAGATTGGCATAGGACGGTGCCATTCGGGTGCCCATCGCAGTGCCTTTAATTTGTAGATAATATTTATTATGAAAACTAAACGCATTGCGAGTGAGAACCAAATAAGCAAGACTAGAGATGAAATCTATTTATGGGGTATGAGGAAGTGCTCGAGAGTCCGAGGAAAGTGGAACAGCTGCTAATCCTCCATGGTGGGGAATATTACGTCACATCGATAGTGGCCAGAAGTACATTAGAATGTGCCAAAGGGTCAAATTCTTAAGCAAACTCAAAAAATGGGAGGAATCTTTAATATAGAATGGCCTAGGTGTAAAGTTGACTGTAACCAAAAATCTCCTAGGACAGAAATACTTTCGATGGGGGAATCGAAACTGTCAACCGTTGGGCGGCATGAACAGTTATTTTTATGAATATTAGGGAGAAAATATGTTGAGGGAAGTACAAGGGGGTATTAGAAGTAAGATTTGGGGACTAAGTCTTCTGCAATACCAGAAGAAGCGACAAACAAAGCTATAGCTTGATTAAACTTTGTACAGTCAGAAGACAATAAGTGACATCATCAAGCTGTCGGTAAGCTTCAGCATTGTAAGAGGGCATGTCCTGAAATAATACTGAGAATCCTTTAACGGGATGAAGAATAATTACATGGGATTATTTTAGTGCTGATTTCTCGCGCAGTTGTCACTTGTATTCTGCCTTCGAAAAAGATCACGAGTTGTTCGACATATAGCGAAAAGTGTGTGACTATATAAGTGTTATATCTATTTCTACTTATATATATATATATATATATATATATATATATATATATATACTGCAAACAGACATATAGCTTGGAAAATTGCTCACTATAACTATTTCTGTGTAACTATGAATAGAATATTTAACGAAAAAGTAACAACAGCCTCGCAACTGAAACCTTATGCAACAATAATAATACCAACCGTCTAAGTAAAATATGCACATTAAAATGGCTCGAATCATGAAAGAAGAATTTATGCAGCTGAGATGTGATTTCTACTAACAGGTATATCTACATGCATAGATCACAAACGTAATTCAGATATCAGAACTGAACTGAATATTGCTAATATTAGTATTCCAAAATAATGGAATACAGATAAAATTTACTGACACCTAGAGATGTTGCAATACAATAGAATACCTAAACAAATTAGGCACTATAAACCACCAGGCATGTGAGTAACAGAAAAACAAAAAATGTTGGTGTGATAAACAATAAGGAACTGGCAGAGACAGTTGGAGATGCTTAAGCGACTAATTCTCGCAATCATATTGTTTACTGAAACACTCATCATTATATTTCGTTTTACTAACAACCATGTCTAAAATAATATATAGTCATTAATGGACAACATAAAATTTAAATGTTCTGTACTGAAAAATTGGGTTTCAATGTAATTTTTAAACTAACACGTTTACAATTAATAAAAATTAATTTATTAGTTTTTAGTTCACAAAATATCACAATTTCCTCAAGGTTTACACATAATGGTCTGTTCCTGCTCAGTTTATTGTTGTTCGAGATCCTCTCGTCTTCATTGTCCGCTGGTAACATTTTATAATGCTACATTTATATTGGAGAGACGGAATTAGGTGTGTCAAATGGCGTGAGGGTGGAAATACTTTAAAGCGTCAATGGCCATATCTGGTAACTAATTTGCATTAGATATATGTGGCAAACGTCGTGATGAAGTGCAGGTTTACTAGATCAATAATCATTACGGAATTCTAAAAATGTCATTTCCTATAACTAGCATAATTTGTTTATGCGAAGTTGGTTAGTCTCTTTTTTCTCTTCCATCTTGCGAAAACAGATAATCAATTGCAGCACTTGCATAAGAGATTCCACAACCAGGTCATTTTATGTTATTAGCTTGACCACTTGGCTACTTGGACTAAATAAAGCTAACTTAATCCTTCTAATGAACTCATTTTCTTAGCTCAAAACTTTTTGAATAAATGTATATTGGACATTAGAATATTACCACAAGCAAGTGTAACATAACTTTAAATTCTATACAGCAGTGTTTGTGCTAATATAGATGGATTTCAAAAAGTCTTAGAGGCATATGTGAATAATGTTCTTGGCACCCTCCCTTTCTAGCTCAGAAAGGTTTTTCTCTTCTTTTGGAAGCTTCGACTTATGGGAAATCCAGTCGATAAAACCGCACAATGCATATTGGCTCCCGTAACTTTAATTTATGGACTCAAGATGCTCTATCGCCTCCCTTTATGACGAGCCTAGTTGTGCCGCCTAAAAGCAGGGATCTTTCCTCCGTGGAAAATGTTTGCTGGCGCCAGTAACTTCTTGTGTGATAATAAATTATTCCTTCAGTTGTTAAAATGCACCATATGGGCTATTTTGGGGACAGCCGATTCAGTCTTGGGAACAAATATCTTATTGGTAGTGCTAAAGACGCTAGAAATGATCTGCAAAATGATTTAAAACAGTTTATTTTTAATTTAGAAATTGTTTTATATTTTCCTTTTTAGCATATATTTTTTAGTAATAAATTAAATTTCAGAGTCTTCTGATTATAAAGCATGCTACTTTTGCAGCGCCACATGACACACTGTTGTGCTATGTAATGTTTTAGTATTTAATTTCAACTGTTTGTTTATTTTTGAATGTGAAACTAACGACGTCAGTTTGTAAGATGTCAAGTTTAGCAGTACATATTTGTCTTGAAATGTTGTTATTTATGGTGAAACGCATCTTAGCGGACACGAATCTATCAAGAAAATTTCCCAAACAGAAAAGCGTAGTGTCCTAGCTGTTTGTGTAAGTATTTGTGAATAGCTTCATTACATAACCTGCTCTCAAAATTATGTTATGTTCAGAGCCCGGAAGTTCAGGCATTTATTTTGGTTAAAATAGATAGGCAAAAAGGTGCTTAAAATATTGAAAATAGGCAATAATATAATTAAACTAGTTATTTATTAAAAGAGAAAGCAGAGTAATATCATTGAAAATATGTATTAAAATAATTTATTTATCACATAATTAAAGTATTTAAGCTTACTTTTCTGGTTACAAGTAACAACAATATTTTTTTTTCAAGGTATCAACTGTCATAGTCAGCCACTTAAAAGAACATTTTCCATCATAGAAAAAGAACGTTCACTTCCACTGAAGTGATTGGAGCATATTTAAAACGAGCTATTTGGAAGGACTCGTACCAGTTACAACAGAACATTCGCCTTTCAGGACATTACGGAAATGTGGATCAGGACAAAGTAAAGTAGTTTTTAAGAGTCCTGGTGAACGAGCAAAAGATGTGCAATAGTTTTGGTAGAGTTCATTTTCTATTTATGCGTTTACAGGGGAACCAGGTTAGTGTCTCTCTTACTTCCGTACTGAATGCATTGTAGGAATGATTTATTGCACAGCTGTACCGCTCGCATCTTTCTCTCTTGCACTTGTTTGATACATTTATACAGCTGAGAAGTTATCTAATCACAAATTTCCTAGAATTGTCTCTCGCAGATCGATACAAGGTCTATCGCCAGTACTATTCAAAACTACAGTACTTCCATCATCCACTCTATTTCATTGTATTCGTATACCAGAGGTAACCGTGCTTTCCTTTTCACTAATGAAGGTTCTGCTATTTAAAGAGCTTAAGTGAATGGGTTGAGGAGAAAGTTTTAGACTGCTTGAAAATAATAAACGTATAACAAGAATCTCAATAGATAATTTTTGTGAGGTGAATATGTCATTCAATTTTTATAACTCTTTTCACTTCGATATATTGAATTTTTCTGTGTTTTTTTAAATGCGTAAATAATCTTTAACGATAAAAAAAGTTTAAACTTTAAAATAGGCACAAAAGTAAATAAAAACAGGCATTATCGACTCCATGTATAAAACGTGTTCATTTCCATCTGACTCTTAAATTTATTCTTCCATATTGAAAAGACATTTTGCCTAATTTCCGTGCTCTGGCTGATGTCTTATTTTCTTTGTGATTAGTCCCTTAATGTTTATCGTACAACATTTCGTTCAATGTTACCGCAGTTGCAGAAGCCAAGGAATTAACAGAAAGTGTAGGGTTATTGAACTATGGCTGCCGCATACCGGCATATGCGTTCTGGAGGAACGTCACTGCATTCGATAATCCACATATCCATGCATAATCTTAATATCCCCCATAAAAATGACGCATGCCCCATGAAACGGAAATCCATATACAGTACATACAGCGAAGTTATTTGAGTTAGGGGCCGGCTGAGTATTGGGAGAAGTCAGTGGTCAAGGCCGTATAATGCATGTTCAGGTAGCTTCTTGTAGTTATTTTGGGAGGCTTTGTCGGAGAATGATTGTGCTTTTGGGTGTGTGAATTGTGTTCGTTGGTTATGCCACTATATATATATATATATATATATATATATATATATATATATATGAAAAGGAAATGTTTCAAACTGCTGTTTTCTTACGGAAGAAAAGTTAAATTAACTACAAGCATTTTCTACGCAGATAGAGGCGCTGAGAGCATATTTGTCACAGCGTTTATATCAATGTTAGTGCTTACTATCCTCAGTTTGCACCATATTTCTGAAAGCATAAAATGATATGCTTTCAGAAAAATATAAATAGTAACTTTACGCATGGCGACACTATCGTTGTTTCGGTTGCGACAACTGCAATGCACCAATAAGCACCGCGCTCAGGCTGCCCGTAACTCATATAATTAATTCACTGTACTAGCGTAATAAAGCTATTTCTGTGGTGACACGTGTGTCTAAAATGGTAACGTATTTGACTGTGAAAGAATCAATCTTTCTTTGTAAAAATTACTTTAGAAACCGTTCTGTTGGCAGTGCTTAAAGACAGTGTATTGAGACTAAGAATAAGATCTGAGCAATCAGTAGCTAAACTTGCATAACAGACAAACGTTCCTCCATCTTCTGCAAGAAATGCAAAGATATTGAAAACATGCAGGTTCATGCTTAGCCAGAAGGTGAGCCGGCTTAAAGAGTGAATTACTGCAATTAAGCAGGATTTCAGTTGATGAGCGTAAGGAGTGAGTAAACTCACACTCTCTCCCGCTTACTCTTAAGTTAAGATTCATAATCCAGTTTTACTTCCGACGTTATAGCAAAATGTTAACGTCTGATGCTCGAGCTGTCACCCGCTTTATATATTAATGACCTTGTAGTGGATTGAAACAAAAACCAAAATATCATGATCTTTCTGAAATTAATAAGTCTGGTCATCTGTCACTAAGTTACGAAAAAGAAAAAGTGACAACATGACGCCAAATTATTACTTTTTCAATAGTGTTTAACAGACATTTAACTACAATAGCGGTGGATTCTGATGGTCCACAAAATAAAATAAAAGTATCGTACCGTTAAGGGGCACCCCTCCTCATTTTCCTTTTATGAGGACTGAATAAAACCTCAAAAAGTCCCCAATCAAAGAGTATATACTGCAACCTTAACATCCATGCCGGTGCCAAAGTGGAAAAAAAAAAAAAAAAAATAATATTTATCTCCTCTTCCCCATTAGTTTCCTTATTTTGTTTACCCTACTCTTTCTCTTTTCTTTTCCTGTTTCTTCCTTCTCCTTATTTTACTTTTCTTGCTGTTATTAATTGTAACGTCCTTCTGATCTCTTTCCTTATATTTCAATAATATTGCACTCTAATCCTCTAATATTTTCTTTTACCTTTTACTTCTTCTTGTTTCCGAATGTTTTAGAAGCCTTTGAAAACTATTGCTAAATGAAAGAACTTAAATTTATTTAAATGCAAACATCAATCAAAGACGAGCGCGTCAATTGTTGTGATTCAGGAAGTAAATAGTTTAGGTCAACCTGATTTGACGAGTTATCTTAAAATGGATTGTTCATATGTAGGCAATAAAATAGTTTAAATCAACGTTGATCTGGAAATATTATTTGGAACTTAAGCGTTATCTGTGACGCTCATGTTATTTTAAAGTGTAAATATCTAACTTCAGTCTGAGTACAGGTCTCACTTCGATGTCTGTTGTCTCGCGAAATCCTTAGCATATGACCAGCCGCGATTTTATTGCAAGGAATTTCAACATGCCGTGAAGATGAACACAGATGCTTTTAAAGCCCCTTCAAGTAGAAATCCAGTGGGGTGAAATAAAACTTGGAGGCTAGGTAATTTGTTGACCTGTAGTAGGAAACTTTCAAATTGGATACTTGAGGTGTGTCTAATGACGAAAATGTTTAGATAACAGTTCCAGCATTTGCTGCCAGTCCACCTTTGTTGCATCAGATGAATTTGGGATAGGTTGTTGGAGTTGGTTCTTTATCCTGAGTTTTTGAAGTTCATTATTTGGGCAACTTTTAAAATAAATGGACAACTGCGTTTACTAGGCAAGTACTGGTAAATACAAAAGAAGATGAAAATAGGGCCCTATTCCACAAAAGTATGGTCTAATACAATATAAGTGTATTAGCAGAGTCCTTGTAAAGTATGAAGTTGTAACTTTCTGTTCCACCAAAGAAGTACAACACTTGTAAAGCATTCGTAAAAAGTTACAAGTGACGTCATATAAGAACAAGTTGGAGGAACAAGTGTTTGCCACTCTGAATTAGGCTGTCCACTGTAATGAATCCCTATTGTTATTATACCAAACGAAAGTATTCTAATGCCTGCTATTTTTTCAGAAATAATGGCTACTATTTTTACTGTGCTTTTGTCAATACTACTTTGAGGTATAACCGTATATTTTCATGCTACGTTGTAGTACCAATTCTAGTCGAGAGATGACACAAAAATCGAGCTTCCCGAATACTCGGGATCATTTATGCTTTTAGTCATTTTCAACATTTAAGTTTAAATACATTTGTTGGTATTTTTGGCAATCGCATTTGCATTTCAAGTAAACATTGTGAACATACTAAACAATTTATTTTAAAAGAGAATGAAGCAAGAAAGAAACTATTTTCACGGTATTTAGCGGGATCCTTAAAAACAGTATTAGGGTGCTAGTCAGCATAAGCCGTACTTTCATTGCAGTTGACCTACACATTTGACTGTACTCAAATATTGAATTATCCTCCCTAGTCTCATCACTTTCGGTAATATCTCGCACATTTAGGTCAATTATTAGAAAGATAATAAAAATTGCACTAGTATTGGAAGTTACGCTTGTAAAGAGCGCATGACTAGTACTAATACTTCTGTGCAACAAAACAATAAAAGATTGCTTGTGCACTTGTAAGTATGGAGTTGTCAAGTTCTACTAACAACTACAAGCTACAAGTCATATACTTGTAATGCATTAACCTATACTTTCATAGAATCGAACCTTGTCGTCTGTGTTTGATTTGACAAAAGTGTTTGAACAGGAAATTTCAAATAATTCTAATTAATTCAAGAGTTGAGAACTATAATCGCATTTTCCTTGTAGTTCTGTGACAGATACGAACTTTTTGGCATATCAAAATCTGTCAATATTATCCACAACAGGGTTATTAAGATTGTAATGAAAATAGTCCGTTTCCTGTCAACAAGACAGATTCTCTTTGTTCTTTCAATCCCAGCCTCTTGGAAAGCTATTGGGAGTGTAGACTTGGACCTCCAAATATTTAAACGGAATAGGAAATCGCCTTCTATCGAAATATTTCGAGTAACGGATATGCTTCCTTGTGAATAAATACGTGTTGGCTTTAGACGGGGGTTTCAAAGCTGTGTAGCGAAATAGGTCAATATATGTTCACGATATTTACTCTCCGTTACCGCAAAACGTTGGTTTAACATCAAAGACGCTATATTGTAAGGTTAACATAAAAAGTAGCCCCATAGCTTTTTCGTAATTTATTTGACCTTGGGGCTTTTGAGAATGCGGGCGCCACTATATGAGGAAAATGTTAATTAAACTGGAGAGGAAGAGTCTCGTGCCCCCTCCCCCCACTTCATTTAGCGCCGTTTCTTGGCATGGTCACAAGTCCGAGCAACTCCCTTCTTCCTGTCAATGAATTCCGCTCTAGCTATCCGAGGCGATAATGTTCTACAAATTCCATTACGTCCACTCCACTCGCGCCAGGCAGTCCATCAGCAAGAAGGCGCATTATCCCGTCTGTGTGTGTGTGATAACGAGATAGTATACACGTGGGACAACAATGCCTCCCCCTAAACGCATACATACGGCGATAGAAATATCACGCACCGGCTGGTGGATATCGGCCATTTGCGAAATTTTCTTGGCCCTTATCCAGTAGAGGAGGAAGTTACGGATGCAAGGGGAAAAAGAAAGGCAATGCAGACAAGAAGACCTAAAGATGAGTCCTGTTATAATGAAACTCGAAGTGCGGGACTTGGCAACTGTTACACGAAGTAAGGAATTATCAGTTTCTTTTTTGACAACATGCCTTTTTTTTTATTAATATTATTTTTCTGAAAGTAGTCCCCGTAGGATTCAATGCACCTGTCCTAGTGTTTTGCTAATCTTTAAAGATAGTTGGAAATCATTTTTGACCTTCACCACTGCTTCTGTTCACGGAAAATGCTTCCCTCAAAGGGGAAAAGGAAAATACCACACGGGTCTAAATCTGGAATATAAGATGGTGAGCAATACTGAACCTGTCTAAACCGGATATGTCAATAAAAACGACTACCCGTGTATATTACACATTAGTTAAGAAAATAGTGTAAAGTTAAATTGTAGCACTAGAAAGTACGCCTGTAATAAATTAATATGTTTATTGAACAGATAATTCCAGAAATCTCCTTGCCACGTGACGCTCTTTGTCCTCGCAGTATGAGTTGTGCAGAATGCGAAATGGCGGTCATGTTGAGTACTAGGTGCTGGAAATTAATAAATAAATAAAAGATATAAAAAATCTTAACTTTCGTAAACAACTAATAAATCTGATTGTTTCTTGCATAATGGTTTTACACCGCAAACGGCCATTCTTTAGGCAGCCGAGTACATTATCAAATGGAAACATTCGTGAAAATATGTATGCCGTGTGGATTTGTACAGGATTCACTTCTTAGTTGACTTCATTAAGTATACGATAGTGACAAAGCATGGGAAAAAGAACTTCGATTTTCGGTCATTAAGTTCTTGTAAACTGAACTACTTGCAACGTCTAGAAATGCGATAGGAGCTGATGTGAAGAACACAAATCGCTGTATGTAACCCCAGGCATATTCTCCCTTGAACAAACGAGTGATGAAATACAACCTGAATTCTTATCAAGAACACATTTTACTTTTCCTGGTGCCAAAAGGCTAATGTCAGCACGGACATTTTTAACTCGGCTTTGGTTGTTGAATCGGTTTAGTATGGCCCCCCAGCAATTAGAGGTTAATTATGAGACGGTTTGTATGTAGCCCACCGTTGACGTCAAATTATGAAGCTGTTTAGTAGGCTCCACTATGTGCCCCAGATTGGGCACCAAATTTGAAGCTCTCTGTTGTCGACGTCGAGTTATGTTGAAGCGGTTTGATAAATTGACGGATGATCGTTTCGGTGTTGTTGCCTACGCTTCGATGACACACTTTCTCAGGGTGAATTCTGCTATTTGTGGACTCGTACTCAACAGGATTGAGAGAGGATTTCAATAGTGTAAATAAGCACGCGATGCCATGTAATATGTATATATACATATATATTTAAGAGTATATGCTTATTTAACGTTCCAAAAGCATTAAATAAGCGTAAATGCATGCCGTACATAAATATGAAAACAAAAGAAACTGACCTAATAATAATAATAATAATAATAATAATAATAATAATAATAATAATAATAATAATAATAATAATAATAATAATAATAATACAGTCCCAAAATGACAAAATAATGGCCAAAAACTGCTTAATAAATTAGCGTTCCTATAATCCTGAGGATATGTTAGAGATTTGTACACTAGTTACCCCTGTCTATGATGCACCAGTTAAAAGATGGCATCATCGAAATCCGAGTCATGTTCATAAGTTGAAGACAACGTCATAGATGTTCCTCTTGATCTTGTATCCGGTTTCACGGGTAGTTTATCAATACAAAAATAACGATTAAACTCGTTAAGCTGGAAAGTTTAATGGTTATACACCACATGTTACATAATGCGACGAAGCAATGCCTCGTTCGTTATTTTCCATTTTATGTTTATGCATTTGATTTGCAAAACAAGCACACAGTACTTCGGCTGTACGCAGTGAAGAAAGGGCAATAAAACCTCGCAAGTGAAAAGTCAGCAAATGCACTACATTCATCTAGCAATGCGATAAATGTCCGTATGCGTGTATTGGTGCTCCGGTTTTATTGCTCCGTAATTCCTTTGTTCACAGTTCCGTTACTGCAACATAGGATGTTCCTTTAAACGAGCGTCTCTCCAGGTAGCAATGAAAGCCTATAGACGACTTTTCCCTTGCTTCTCTCCTGAAGCAGGAGTCGCACTAAAAAGTAATTATTTATGCAGAGTCGTAATACTTTTCCCCAAAATTATCCAAAAAAAAAAAAAAAAAAAAAGGCTGTGATTAAAGTTAAGAGCGTTCATGTGCTTGTTGTACGTTCTTGTGCTTTCATCGATCGATAGATGTAGTGTTTGTGTTCCCGCTGCTATATATGCTTGGCCTCATCGCTAGATCGTCGGTTCTGGTGGTGTAGTGGTAACCATACTTGCCTTCTAAACCCAAGATCGCGGGTTCAAACCCGGCCAGGATTGATGGATTTTTTCGGGCGTAAAAATCCTAAGTATGGCTTCCTTCGGATGGGAAGTAAAACCGTGGGTCCCATGTCGTACATTTACGGCACGAAAAATAACCTCAAGCCTGAAAGAAGAGGCCTCTGAGCAAAATTTGTCGGCCGTTTCACGCCCTGAATTGAATGGGACGATTATGACCTGAGATGTTAAAGAACGTCCGCAAATAAACAAATGAACAACAAAAATAGCAAGATCGCTTCCTACTGGTTACAGCGCACCCTGTGTTAATAGCTGTGCAGCGCAATGAGATCCTTGACAGTACTTGACTTTTTTCCGAAAGACGCAGTAAGGAAACCCCAGCATAGGTGAGGGGTTCATTTTCGGCTTTATAATTGAAAACATTCAGCTGGTGCTTTTTCACTGTCTCCACCCAGTGACCCAGGTATTAGGAAACGGGTTTGTTTGTAAAGGGTTTACTTAATTTCTGTCTGGCTTAAGACACATTTTGTAATGCTTTTGCCAAGTAATGTACATTGCTATGTAAAAGTGTTAAAGCCATGATAATTTTGGCAAGGCTTTAAAACGTTTGCTTCTTATAAATTGGAAGATTTGGTATTTGTACTTTTTTGGGTATCAACCATTAATTCATTGCTACCTGTTAATGAAAAGTTTCAAGATGTATCTTGAGGTTTAATGATTTAAAGTTTGATTTTAAATGCTTTAATAATGCTGTAAAGACTCAGTGCACTATTGCTGTTGTACATTTTCTCAATTGCACGATAAATAAATTTAGTTTGCTTTTTTCAGTTATTTATCATTCAAAATGCAAAATTATTTAACATATGTTATGCACTAATTTTAATGTTCGGAAAATTATAGAGAAATATTTATTGCTAAATATTGTGAATTATCACTTCATTTCTCCTGTACTACTGAAGCACCTTTCTCAAGAACTTGCCATCATTACTGGAGATATTGCTCTCAAGGCACTTGAATATGGTGCAAGTCAACTAATTGCGAGCATAAACAAACTTCTGTATTAGTGTTTAAGCAGGTGTTCTTAACAACCCGTGACCAATTTCATATTATGTCTTATTTAAAAAATTAGTCATTTCCGAGATATGTTTATATAAACTTTCTCTTTTTCTTATTTAGCTATGCAGAACTTGTCGCTTCTGTTTGTACAAGTATTTTAGTTACACTCTGTATATAAATGTGGTTTCATTAAAAAAGTTTTTTTAACTCGTGGATAATCAGCACATTACACCTCTTGTAGTGCTGGATATTTCCCTCTTATGTTTATTACTTTATAGATTAACACGTTAGTTCCAAACGAGATTTAAAAATAGCATTACTTCACCAAATGTTACAAGGCTATAATAAATTTTCGGTTTGTTTTAATAAAATGATATGAATTTCGCCTAAGATTTACAACTAGGAAAATACTTTGTACCTGTCGCTGGGCACTACATCACATGCAACACAGTGTGGTAGTCACAGTGAAATTTATAGCAGATTGCAGCTTTTTCATACACGGTGCAGAACAAATTTTGTATAATGCGTTAATTAAAAACCACTTAATTATTAGGTTGCCTGGTTTTTTTGCTCCCTACTGATTTGTCTTCAAATAAATAGACAATGAACGATTTATTTTTTAGTTATTGACACTGCTATTTTGAAGAAAATTTTTATTTGTAAAAATGTCTATTATATTATATGAATAAAAGCCTAACATATCCATTAAGGTCAAAGGGCTTCTATATCAGGTAGGAATGTCTCTAATTTGATTCACTTGGTGAGCCAGTCCAAGTGGTGGTAAGCTTGGCTTAAACACTAACTATATACTTCAGTCTTTATATCTCCACACAGTTCTATTTCTGACTACTCTTGTCCATAGGCTAGCTGCCATGATCTCCAAGAAATCTCCATCGAAGTCGGAACCAGCCTCTTCTTCTCCTTCCCGTGTAAGGGTCCCACATATGGCTGCTTATGCCCAACTGTCTCGCGACATGGCCACCCCGTCTGTATTTGAGAGAGTGAATTTCCTGCAAGTCTTTCAAGCCCGTTTGTTATCTCGGGTCAACGTTCCCCTTTTTCTCCACACTCTGGCACACTCGAATTGCTTACATGGTCTTGATTGTTAGGCACTATACTCCTATCCAGCTACAGTATACATTCACTGGGAACGCACACTACTTTAGATTGAAGGTCTCGTCCTATAGGATGCAGTTCAGCCCCCAGAATTTTCTCCAACCAAGAGTCACTCTTCTTTTTATTGCCTCCTTGCTTCTTTGTGAAAAGTTTACATTTTGACTCAGATAAACATACAACATTTCTCCATCCGCTCAGATCTATGTGTCTTTGATCTTACAGAGTTCATTTTCAAGCCAACTCGTTAGCTTTCTGCAGAGAGTTTTATACTGTGCGATCAGTTTTGTTTTCCTCCGGGGTGTTTTGCCTATGGATTAGCCTGCCAGCAGGGTTTCGATGATTAGCAAGGTAAAACAATAAAATAAACCAATGATACAACACACAAACCAATTTAATAGGCTTACTGTTTATCAAATTATCAAATGAGATCTTGAAACGGCCAGCCTTCATTCTCTACATATTTTTGGCATCTCTTCAGGAATTTATTCTCACTTCCTGTAGTTCATTTTGAGAAATCTGCGTTATTTCCTGGCGAACATTGTCTTTGAGCTCTTGTACGGTGCGCGGATCGTCTTGTACACGGTATGGTTTAATTTACCCCAGAGATAATAATCATAGGCTCTTAAATCGGTGTACCAAGGGGATCACTAATCTCTACTAATAGCTCTGTCTTGTGGAAACGCATTATGAATGCTCTCATGCAATTATTTGCAGCGTGAAGAGTGGTAGAGTCCTGTTGAAAAAATATTCATGATCACGATCCCTGTCGGTTAATTTTCTGAAAAAAAGGATTAATATGGTATTCACTTAAGTAACAGAATCAACTGTATACTCAAAAAAAATTGGTCCTGCGATTTTTTTACCACTGAACTAGCACATATGAATCGTACATACAGACATGCTGTACTACTTAAACACACGAAGCATAATAAGTTTTGTGCATACTGTCGAATTAAGAAACAAACAACAAAACACATACCCGGAAACAGCTGCGCTGCTACAGTCAACAAGGTCAACAAATAAGCAAGCAGACTTGCTATCCCCTTCCAGGGCGTGACAAACGAGTGGAGACTCGCTCATAGGAAAAACATGCTGATCGCACTGTATTTTATATACTGCATTAGTTCTCAAAAATCTATCAAGAATATGCAATTATCAAATCACAATTCACATACTATAGATTCATCTGGAGAAAAAGTTTGAGTGGGAAGTGGATGTCTGTTGGTACGTTAGGCTGGTCCATTTTCAAAATTTAATGTCGACAGTACCCGGCTTAAAAAAAATGCTATTCTGCAGTAAGGCATTGATCCTTGCCTGTCGAGTAAAATTTATCCAACATACCTAGTTCTGACTCTGTGCTTTCCGAGTAATTTTTTTCTTCTTTTTTTCTCCATCTTTGGCAACATTTCTTCGTGGAAAACGGTTTGATAATGGAAGATGTCACAAATTGATTTCAAGGATTTTGCCTCCAAATTTAAGAATTCATCAAATTGAGATACTGGCAGAAAAATGAGTAAAATCAACGAATATATTACCTTTATCATAAGATTAACAATTTGTTGTTTTGTCATAAAATATCAGTTAAAAACTCTTTTCAATCAACTTGGTATATCGAAAAAATCAAATAAACTGGATGCTTATTTAATATCGAAAACAGGCTGAAACGGAAATTTTACGAAAAATAACGAATACATATAAACTCAAAATTTCCTCCAAAAAAATAATTGAACAGGATTCAACCTTTAAATATCTAGACAGCAGATTATCACTGAACAGTAAGAATGAAATGTTTAGTACATGTTTGCACCCTTTAAAAGAACAAGATGCCTAATGCAAGAAATAATAGTGAATTATGTTTTTGTTAAGCGATACCATTATCTTATATACTGCCTGGTAGCAAAAGAAGTAGATATACTTAATTTGAAAGCAGCAAAATTGAGACCCCTAAGATTTATAGTGTTCTGTTCAATTTTGGATGAGTAAACGTTGAAATAAGAAAAAGTTTTAATGTAAACATGTGGCGTGAGTAAATAGTGAAATGATTGGCTCAGAGAAACAATCCCTCAATAATATTGGATAATAAATCTACTGGAAGTCGGTGAATTAGAGGGAAGCACTATATGAACCGAATGAGGTGAGTCCTTGCAGATATTGATGATATAAAAAATTACATTTGATCTCAGCCTGAAGTTTTGGCCATCTTTAGTATTGCATGTTAAGTGGAATGAAATTTAGAATCGGTACCACTACTTTCCCTAAACTAACTCCTGGTTTGATGGATTCCTTTCTGTAGACTGGTAGTCAGATATACTGCTTGCAATTTCACGACATTCTCAGGGAGAAGGTCATCAAGATCATGTTTCCATGGCTGCTGAACACATTTCTGACATGAAATGTAGTAGAAAAACTGAAGCATGTGTTTGGAATGGCAAAGACTGATGCTGATATAATTTTTCAAAAGATAAGTCTGTTCTGTGTGACTTTGATGAGAAATGAAATTGCTTCAAACTTCTAATTTTTTTCATGTACCTTTAGGACAGTACTACATACTATATAGAAGGCTATTTCCTCTCATTTAACTACAAGAACGGCAGCTCATCTAAGACCTGCGTGTGTTTTTTGTTCCTGTCATCATTTTGATCTCGGTTGTGGCCTATCCTGTCTCTAGTATTTGACTGAAAATGGCCCGTCTAACACATAAAAGGCGTCCAATACGTTTGCTAATGACAGGTAATTATAGAGTAAAACGCTGATGAACACGTCGATTTCATCCTTTGAAAGGTTTGCATATTTTTGTAGTCTTTCAATGGTATCTGTTATCTTCATAATTTTCAACTCCTGTTTTGTTCAGACAATTTATATCAAGAGTAAGACATAAAATGCTTCGTACATCCCCCTTCGTGTCTACTACTTTTGTAACAATCATGGGAAGTTCACTCGCTTGTCTAATTCATAGTTTCACCTCATCACCAAATTTACATGTGGCCAAATCTCCTCATATGGGACGGTTCAATATGGGTTGTTATTAAAAATGTTTCAGTGATAAATTAATAATATAAAAATATACCTTCTCTATCACTGTTATAAAAACAACAAATACCAAATTATAAAGCCACAAATACCTCTGTCTCAAAACTATCCAGCCATTCAATTCAACTGCCTCATTGCGTTCTCCTTTATCTCGCCCATGTCCTTTCTGTCAGTGGCAAATAATCATAATTTGCGAGGAACCTGGGAGCTAAAAGATCTGAGTTAAGTACACTGCCAAAAATCTCTGCACACACTTGAAGAGTAGGAGGTATATAAGAATGGGCATGTTGGGGAGATACTACCGGATCTTGAGATTTCAAAATGGTTAAGTAATTTCCGGACAAATCTCGTACATGCTTCCAGGTTGTGTACAGTCAGTAGAAAACGTGAAAAGTATCCAGTTCCCTACTTTACTTTACTGGGTAATTATTTTGATTGTAAGGGTTTCCCAAGTGATCTAAGAGCAAAGTAGCACAATTTGTATATTTCGTTAAAGTTGTTGGGTACGATAATTCTATAAGTAAATTCTGCAAAAAGAAGTATAATAATGGCAGCTACAGGTGCCACAAAAGTATGTAGACATATACATCTACTCAGGAGGTGTTCCAATAAGTAGACCATTTTATCATGAAAAGGTTATTTTGTACTGTGTACAAAATGTAACAAAATTTTGTCAAAACTATAGAGGCATATTCTTATCGTGTAGGGGTTGAACACGGACTTCTATTTCCTCGTTTACAGCTCTTTTACTATAGGGTGAGCAATGCTTGATGCAACCGCGGGACCGGCCGGCAGCGCTATGTCGGCGGAGGCGGGGAAATTGGGAGTATATTTGCTCTCCACTGCGCGAGGCTTCAATGTTAGTTGAAATCTTGCGCAAGTAGCACACCGCCGACACACAGCCAGCCTTGCCGACCGGCCGCACGCCGCGAAACCGGTTGCGTTCATTCTGCACAACTCTACTTACATTATATGATGCGGTACATTATCACAATGAAATCTTGTTCGCATGAAAATTAGCTGATGACAGTCCCTGCACGTTCTATAAATGGTATAGATACAACAGGTGCTCACGAAACATAGGCACACAGCTGTTGTTACTTTTCTTATGCTGATACTGGGTTTGTCTTCACTCGCATGAAGTGTAGCAACCTCCAGTTGTGCTGTTCTCGTCCTTCTATATCTCCCCCAGTCGTGAGTACGTTCCCTGATCCATAAGACGACGATCAATTGTTTGAAATGTCCACCTGTCCAGCATCATCGTTCTGTACAAATGCTGAGCGGCACTGTCAATTCCGCATACCTAAAACCAAGTCCGTTATGAACACAGTTGACATTGCGCACACAGTAAAGTAATGAAATGTGTCGCGAGTAGTGCAGCACTGGCGGTGAACCTGAGACCTACGAGCTCCTATTTGACATTCGAACCAGAGGTAAACAAGAGCTCTCCTGGCACGTTGGCTGTTGTGTTACATGTTGGCTATGATCCCATTCCACATAAAAACTGAAAAATAGCTCGCGAATCATGCATGTAGCAAAGGAACAAAGCATTTATGTTCATATAACACATTTTATTCCTCTACAGAAGGGAATTATGTTTTGACTACATTTTTGTTACACTTTGTATACTTTGAACTTATTTCATCTTCTTCCACTATGTGGTAGTAATGCAGTTCCTAAAAAATGTACTCATAGGTTATAAATATATAACAGCAAACGAGAAAATGAAACTATCACACCACATCCATAGGCTTTTAAGAAATGTGTGGTTTGTCACCTTGAGAAGAACGTCAATGCATACATGGTACACTGCATTCACAGGTTGCAACATCCTTATACCGGACGATCGGTGAATAACAAGCATGGTATAACTATAGGCAGTGTGTATATTAGTAAGGATATTCAACGATTTCTGCTAAATGAGGTTGTTACGAGTCTTAGGGTCGATTGTATAGAGAGTTAACTTAAGTTTAGGGCATAAAATTAACCATCAGTTTATAGTTAACTTGGAATTTTGTTTGTATAAACATTAGTCTAAGAGTATTTCGCCTTAGCCTCAAATTAAGTCTAACTTGCGAAATTTCACAATTTAAAGCACTAACTACAGTTTAGTAATTGTAAATAAAATATTTCCGAGAGTACAGAGGCATGATAACTTCATTTATAAGTACAATGACGAATCCTGGTAGGTGAAGTTTCTTCCACTTTTCATTTTCACTTAATAACAACAGACAGAGCTGCGTTCAGTTGAAGTTTTATTAGGTTAACCTTACAAGGGTTTAGGCATCTGATTATTCCGACATCTCACCGTGCTTCTCGTGTATTTCATGACAAATAATTCGTTCCTAGAACTGAGCGGCAAACAGTTCAAAATGCGATTTTGAATAGCATGAAATGTTGTCGAAGAACTGGACCAGATTTGATCTCCCCGATTACAATCACAAACTAAGCGAAATCATTCTTTGAACTCGATGTTCATGATGCTACTAATTTTAAGGTTCTATGCGACAGGGCATTTCCAAATAGTTATTGGAGATATATTCAAAGTGGAGAAAAGAATGGCCAGCAGAGGGTGATGTATGGAAAACAACGCTAGGCTCCTATTATATTCGCAATTTGCATACACATACCCACTATATCGCCTGAGAGTAACAATGCAGAAGTCTCCAGAATAGAACTTGGCAATTTTCTTCCATGTTTGTTCTTTATCCTTATGAGATCTAATGAGTTTTTTTTTTTCTCCCCCAATCATTCCCCTTATATTTTAGCTACCGGTCAATAATAATATCCTTCTTCCGTATTTGATAAAGTTTTCCGCTCGCAATCGCTGGCTTTTCCTTATTCATGTTTAAATACACATTAAGAAAAAGTACCTACATATAGGAGGCGGGAAAACTGAATAATTATTGACTTTCTCAGATTGAACATTCGTTCCAAACACGAATTTCTCTACTATTTCGTGATGTTGTCATAGGTTTGACGGTTATTACAAACTCGACGTTACATAGTCTGAGGTTATTTTTATGCAACAGAAATGATGAACAACCTCTTGTTACTTTTTAAATTGTACTTAAAAGTAATCTCCAGTTAGCAACTTTTATACAACTGGGCCTTAGGGCCTTAAGGGACTATTTCGTGTAATGAGAGATGAACATGCGTCATCTAAGAGTAAAATGCCAAAAGACAAGTGGCATCACAAAAGTTCTCAAAAACGAAAGTTCACGACATTATCCTCAGGTGATAAAAGCATAGCCAAAGTACATGCAGAACTCTTCGATAGTTGACAGTTGTTTCCGGTGCAGAAATTTAGGCATAGTGCTTCACGACATTCCAAATCTAGGAACCCAAGGAAAAATCGATAGACATTCTTCCTCGCCCATCCTTAAGCCTTCCATACCTTTGGTCCTTTAAAAGATACAATCCGCTGAAGAAGATTTTACGATGTCATAGCTTCATTACGAATATGGCTGAGAGAGAAACCTGCAATGACGCTCTGATAACTTGATAGCGCAAAGCAAGGACAGCACTGTGTGCCCAAAGAATTGAGATACCATCCAGTATGTTTGAAACTGAGTTACAACAAATCCTTTGCGTTACTTGTCGAATGCTCTTCGTATACATTAGAGATTAAGTGTGAAAAATAACAGAGGAACTTCACTTGTTGTTGCTTTATCTGCAGAGTATGCATATCCCAGATTTATCTTCCTGTCTGCTCGTATTTGATGCAAATTTGGTTCATTCTAAAGTAGCAGATATTGAAGAAAATTACTTGGATGAAGATTTGAAATTTCCGTAAGAGGACGGAACCACGCAGCGAACCGAACTTAAATTCTTTGACAAACTTTCATTTTAATAAAATTGTTTATTTCCTAAAATAATATGTACCTTTTTGTAGACATATTAAAACAAAGGAAAAGATACAGTCTCATCAAAATGTTAAGTGTGAGGAGAAACTTGGAATAAAATAAAAAAAAATTTAAGTCCCAAGAATCTCTCCTCGATATAATTGAGAAATATAAAAATGAACACTGCTAATGTTTGGAATTTGGAGAACGTAGCATTCCGCAAATATCATCATCTGGTAGTTGTAGCAAACGGAAGTTGTAGTTGACGGAACAAACTATGAAGAATTATGAACTATTTTAATGGAATATGTTTAACAGCATGCGCTTTCTAGAATTTATTCTCAAATTCTGTTTAATATTAGACCTACACTAACTACACTAACTGTTTTATAATTCGATTTTGCTCCTCTAACTTTTCGCCATCTTCTTCGGTGTATAGTTTGTTGATTTCTTAACATTTAGTATCACAGTAGCATTTACCGCCACGGGTGGCCGAGGACTCGGATTCGGACTCGTGAGCGGGAGGTCTGGGTCCGAATACCGCCAGGACCGTCCTTCCTGACTAAGGTTTTTTCCAGGTTTTCCTCAGTCCTCATAAATGGCAAATGCCGGGGAGGTACCCTAAACTTAGGCCTGGAACGATTCCTTCCATAAAATCCTTTCCCAGTATATCATTTCATCTCATGAATCATCAGTGTCCATCGCCTGTGGTGCCTCTGTAGCAAAAACGGGCGTTAAACACCATTCATTCATTCATTCACAGTAGCATTTACATGCTCTATGGATTTGTGTCTCTCATTCGACCGTAAGAACGAAAGTTTCAACCTTAATTGCTTTGTATTTCTCCCTAAGCTCACTATATTGTGAAAATCTGAAGTTAATTGGTAATGTTGCCGAAAGGGCTTAAAACAATATCATGATAGCAATACTTTGTAAATAAAAGCGGCGCCGTAGCCGAGTGGGGTTACACTGCTCGCCTTATACCATGGAGACCCAGGCTCAGTCCCAGAGGCTTTTCTTGGAGTTTGTGCCGGATGAAACTGCGTCGGGACGCGTTTCCTCCCGCCATTGCTCCATCTTCACACTCATCTAGCGTAATGCAGTGCGCCCGTTTCTCAGTACGCACATTCAAATGGACTACTGCCATCTGACAGCGAATAAAGGAAATTTAATTGGATCTATGCTTTCCAAGTAGTAAAGTTGTTTTAAATTTTTTTATGATATTTTAAATAAAATAACAGTAATGTCAAAAAAGCACTCCGAGTTTCAAATCACTGTATTCCGCCTAACACTGACATTGCAGTTTGTAATACACACACACAAGGGCTCATATTTCGCCTTAATTCACAGGTTACAATATTACTTCATTATTACAAATATTGTGTTGCTCAATGTTCGCTATAAGAAATGAAATCCGATTTTATTACACCACATATTAGCATTATAATAATAAAACATTTTCATGTAATGTCATAGATAATAAATGTATGTTTTATATTAGCCAAATAAGTACCACAATATTATCTATAAACATAAGAGGGTTGTTTAGTATTTCTTCTGACATTAAACAATGGTATTAAAAACGGCAGGTACCTAAATGTTAAGTCCCAATATTTATATAATTCCTTCATTTCCTCATGACTAAGATTTAAGTTGGAATTAATCCCATTTTAATCCCAGATATGGAAAATGTCCGTTTAGTATTTCTCTACCATAGGTCCTTCTTCCATTTCATCGTTCGTCTTCAATGTCTGTTTCTATATATGTGTGTCTTTACGTCTTTCTGTGTTTGTGATGTCTTAGAGGCGGCCCTGACTTTGGACTGACCACCCATTCAGGGAGCCCCTCAGTATATGTGTGTCCAGAGATAATTTAATCCCTGACAGGAGATATCCGAACGTAGATCTGTCACAACAAGATAACAACAACAAAATAATAATAATAATAATAATAATAATAATAATAATATATTTAGATTTTGTTGAAGTATTTCTCTATAAAAGTGTTGCGTATAATATGCTTAGACAACTAATTTTTGGGGGCACTGGATTTCCATAAATTAACTGCAACAGAAAATAATAATTTGTTTGTTTTATAACATTTTCTTCGAAACTAAAAACAACATGAAGATGCGATTAGCACAAGGAAAATGTAATTAATAAATCTGTCCTGATTTTTAACTGTATAAAAACAAAGTTAATTGATAAATTTCAAATGTGCGTCTACAATAGATACTGGAAGGAAGGAAGAAGAGATCTTTTTTCCCCCTCTTTTTGACCCAAGAATGGTTTCATGGACCCATTCGCTACGTGAGAAACGCTGGATCAATCTTCTTTTCTTTAATTACCTGTTTCCTTCCAGAATGATTTACGCTGATGGCTGAGGAAGCAGTGAAATTTGTTCTAGAGGCTCTCATTGCAGTTGATCAGCTTACTCGAGGTTTGGCTCACTTCTGTTTATGCTCGGTTTGTACAGGATGAACTCCATTAGTCGGTCCTGGTGGTGTAGTGGTTACCATACTTGCCTCCTAAACCCAAGATCGCGGGTTCAAACCCGGCCAGGATCGATGGATTTTTTCGGGCGTACAAATCCTAAGGATGGCTTCATTCGGAAGGAAACTAGAACCATGGGTCCCGTGTCGTACATTTACGGCTCGAAAAAGAACCTCAAGCCTGAAAGAGAGGCCTCTGAGCAAAATTAGTCGGCCGTTTCATGCCCTGAGTTGAATGGGACGCTGATGACCTGAGATGTTAAAAAGCGTTCATAAATCAATCAATCAATCAATCAATCAACTCCAGAACTTGTGGTGTAAGGAAGGAGAATACATGGTTGCTTACTCATTAAAGTTCACTGATTGTAACAAAATGAGAATGAACTTGTAGGTTGCGTCTAGGATGACTTACAACATCCTTATTCATGCTCATAATTTTATTGATTTTTCTCAAAGCAATTTCTATTGGGTACAATGCACTTGCCAGTGCAGAAATGCTGGAAACCATTTAATGATAGGTCCTTCTGAACCATCTCCACAGCCTTCAGATGATGTTTCTCTCTCGTGTTTCTCACGAAGGAAAGGGAAAAACTTACACTGGCTAAATCTTGACTATAAGGAGACACAATCTACATTGATTTTTGGAGATATTCAGCAACGACTATTTTTAGTAGTGTTTAACGCCCGTTTTTACAGCACCCAGTTGTTGTATGGAAATGTGGCCTTTTCCGTGTGATATGGCCTTGCAGAGATTTCAGAATATCTCTGTAGTATTGCCCAGTTACAGTTGTGTGGTCAGGTACGACATGCTGGTAATCTATTCCTTGAATATAAAAAAATGATATGATCATAGCTTTCCCAGTAGAAGCTGCAACTTTAGCGTTTTTTTGTGTGTGTGTTGATGATAATGGAGATTTCCACACACAGCTTTGCTGTTGGGTCTCAGGATCGAAAGGATGTATTCAAGTTTCACCAGCAGTGATTACCTTTGAAAGAAACTCCGCATCTTCCTGTAAGATCACCCACATACAAATTACATGAACTTCCTTTTGTTCAGGAATCAGCAGACTTGGAACCCACCGTGCACAAACACGTCTCACATGCAACTTTTCAGTACTCCCAGTAAAATGTTCAGAATCTCTGAACACCTTAACACCTTAATGTTATTCGACAATCTTCTCTCACAACGATAGCAATGTGTCATGTTTTCTTCCGTTAGTACACAAACTGGAGCGTCTGGTCCACATTTCTTTGAAATTGACTGCCTTTCCTCTAAACCATCTTCGAGTTATGTTACAAGGAATAAGTTCTCCATAAGCCCCCTGTAACGTTGCATAGGCCTCAGCTGAGAGACGAAAGCAGAATTTCAGAGCATCAGGCCACCTCAGTAAGCGTAACTGAGCATGTCTCAACTTGCACATCTCTCACTTCCGGTTCCCGGAAGTGACAACAATGAAACTAATGCCGTATGTACATTATGCATTAGTCTAACAATGTATTTTAAATTTATATTTTAGTGTAAGAAATTATGCCTATAAAATATTTTTATTATTTATAAACAGACATAACCTGGGTGATGTTGCGAGCTTAACGGGATGAAGGTATTGACGTTTCATCCAAATATGAAGGATTGTCATTCAGCTAAGATGGATGATGTTTGGTAAAAATTTAATCGAGACAAAAAAATTAAACGTCCATTTTCAATAAAATACGGAAAAGAATTAAACAGTAGTAAGTCACACAGCAAAAATTTACATACGATAACTAATTTGTAGCGAAACTTGTTGAACAATAGCCCACGATCCGAGGTGCTCGTGTGCCAGTAACGGTTTTTTACGGAAACAGAAAGTTCTTGGCGCCGGTCCAGCGATTGCAATCTTCTCTTAATAACTGGCATTAGAGTGTTTTGAGATCTGCACTAGTTTCCTGAACCTAGATATTAAATCGTCAACGTGTTTCTTAAACCTTGAACCTTGAACTAAACATACAGGGACACTTGATTTATTTAAGCCTTATTTATATTGTTTTGTACATTCACAAAATGATATTGTTAGATTTAAACTAAAACTCTGTGAAAACGTTTGCCTCATAAATGAGATATTTCGAGTTCAAATTCAATTTGGAGTTCCGTAAATACGCAACTCGAAATTGCATTCTAGTGAAAACCATTTATCTGTCTGTGTACATTCAGTATTTCTCCAGAGAAATTTAACACTATTAAATTTTTCCAATCGTAATTTTAATATGAACCTTTTATGATATTTATACCTGTACAGGACATTTTAGTCTGATTTTTCAGTAACTTAGGTTCGATATAAGCTATAGATGAAAACACATTGTATTTCATATGAATGTATTTTAAATCAAGATGAAGGTGGATTATTAAAGCACAATTTATGTTCAAGTGCAATACAGTACAGATAGTGTGATCTTGTAATTTGGATGAGTTGGAACAGTGAACTACAATCTCTTAAAATGGCAGGAAGCCAAGTTTATAACAAGCTTCAGTTAATCCATTTGTTGATTTGTTTTGTTTACGCACTTAACATCACAGGTCATCAGCGTCCCATTCAATTCAGGGCGTGAAACGGCCGATAAATTTTGCTCAGAAGCCCCTTGTTTCAGGCTTGAGGTTCTTTCGCTTACCGTAAATCGGGATCCATCTTCCCTTCCGAAGAAAACCATAGTTAGGCTTGTCAACCCTGAACGAAACTGAACCCACGATCTTGAGTCTACGAGGCAATCATTTAATTCAACCTTACAAAGTTCTTTAATATGTTTTTACAGATATAGACCTGCCTACACATTTTCTCTACTTTGTATATATAATAAAATCTCTCTAGACATGCTTTCATAAAAGCGATTTTGTTATTCACAAACTTGTAAGAAACATTAATTAGGAATGAACTTTCTGATATTAAATTTCCAAAATCGTCAATAAAATACATTTAGCTATTAATTGTTGTCATATCAAACAGTCTTCTAGCAATTTTATAATATATTGTTGTAAATTACTGAAAACTTGAATAAAAATACATTGCATTAACCGTGCATGCGAATACTCTTCTAATTTTCAACCCCTATTTAGTTGAGTGTAGCACTATATATTACATTTTGGGCCAAAATAAAAAAATATATAATTTACTTTGAACTACATTATTAACAGCGATATTGGTCATTTTAATATAAAATATATTCCTTTAAAATGTGGTATGTTTACAATGAGAATGGTAAAACCAATAATTGCTATGTATGTGACATCTTCTTTATTTATCACTTTTTGCAATGTTAAATAAAATCTCATGCGCACTTATTTTCAGTAGATATTCTTCAGCCTGCTTAACCATTCCAATCTCCATTTTCCAGTCCTTTTCCCTCACAAACGCTTACAATTACGTTACCCATGTTAAATGGGTCGTCAACTTCTTCTGCTATCCAGTGGAGTGCATTCCATTGTTTCTTTTTCTGGATATCTTTTTACATCCTTTATACATGTCCGTACCATTTTTACTTTTTTTTTTTTTTTTTTTTTTTTTTTTTGATAAAATCTACTATTGAATTTTGAACCTTCATCTTTTCTCTTCTTATTATTATATTTCTTCCAGAAACTTTCTGAGTATAGCCAGAAATATATATGTAGAAAGTAATTTTGGTTTTGTTGTTGATTTTAATTCCCAGCTTAGTAAGTTGTTGCACTTCTTGAAATTTTGTTACAAATTGCATATTTTTGTTTTAAATTTAAATTCATGAATTATTATACACATTTTAATTTTGATTTTGTTGATCTTTCCTTAGTTATTAACTTCAAGCTTACAAAGTCCATGCTTCCAAAATTTTGTCGTAAGTTTATATTTACACAATGTCATTTTTGTTTTAACTTTAATTTCTACCATTCAAAACCCAAAGTTTTACTCATTTTACAATCGTGTATTTTGGATATTCATACGTTATTTTTTGCCAGAAAGTTTGTTGCCTATAGTGGAAGCAGGTTGTTTAGTGATACAGAATGCAAATATGAAACATCTGTTCCCCCAAATAGAGGATTCGTCTCCTTGTTCGCGGCAAAAGGTGCTAAATATCCCCGCAAGTAAATACAGGACATGTTTAATAGACAATAAAACACTTCAGTTCCCAAATAATGGAAATACATGAAAATAGGGAGGGAAAAAAAGTTTTTACGTTATAGAAAATGGCACAAGAATATAAAACAAATGCAGCGAAGATGTGTGCGAGTTTCTGACCAGTAGCAGTAACAAACCAGAACATAAACTGCAACCAAAAGAAGGGGTGGGAAACCTACAGTTTGTTTCCCGAGCGAGGAAACTGGTCCGTTACCATCAACTTGGCAACGTGGATGACTGTCCCTCCCCACCCCACCACCCTGCAGCATCCTTCACATGTTCCAACAACAGAAACTTGCGAGCCGGACCTTCTTCCCTTGCCATAACAGCGGGAGAGGTGGGTAGGCTTAGGTTGGAAATTTCTAAAGCAACTTGTCAAGTGTCAGAACTGTGGAAGAGGAGGAGGTGGAGGTGAAATTCAGGTATAGAACTGTGCAGCCCAGGTAGTAGCAGCCGCCAAGGATATTAAAAAAGAAAGAAAGAGAGGGAAAGGAAAAAAAAAAAGGCTGCTTGGATGGCAAGACCGACCCAAGTTATACAATGGAGTTGGAAGACCTGCAGTGAGCCAGTTAAATCTCCCTTCGGCCATTGTACATATATGCAGGACCAGTTCTTTCCCGAAAAAAAAAAAATAATGGAATGAAGAGTATCTTCGTTGTCTTTTTTTAATGCCGCTTTTCTTCCAATTCAGGAATTAAAAAACCAAAAAAACAGAAGCAGCGGTGATTTTTTTCTTATTTCCAGTTATTCTTGCACAGACTAAATCTTTAACATGCCTCATGAAAGGTTTCTTGTATTTTCTTTTGAAATGCTAAGTCTGAAAAATGTGTTTGAAAGAGAGAAAAAGTTATTCACAAGAAAAAAACAAAGTAAAAATTATAGAAATTTAGCTATTGTTAATTTTAATATTTTACATGCAAAAATACTCAAGTGCTTCGGAAGGGGGGGGGCGAAGGTTTTTAGTAAGTATTGTTTTCAAATAATTATTTTTTATTGAAAATTAAGAATAAAGAGTTTCAATTCTAATTATTAGGTTCATTAATTATGTAACTGCAGACTGTGTCATTAATAAACTACAAAGTTACGAAATTACAAACGACAACTTTTATAGCTCTAGCAAAAGTTGACTTTTATTAATACGAAATAGCGAACTTAGTCAGTTCTACCTTGTTGAATTGAAACTGCAAAGATTTGTCAACTGGTAACGTGAACTAAATTAATCTCTTCTATAGCATATGGATATTGAATAGTCTCCGTTAATCCCGTGTTCTAGATTTACGACACGCAAAAGAATCTCAAGCCTGAAAGAAGAGACCTCTGAGCAAAATTATTAATATTATTAACAACAGTTCAAAGAATCCAAGAAAAGGCGGAAAAAACAAATATTATCCTGGCTAAAAAGAAGAAAAACTCATGGGGGAATGTGAGGAATGTTCTGAAGCATGGAGTTCAACTAGAGAGAATTTTGAAGAGTTCCGGGAACAAAGGAAAAGAACTGCTAAGACTTTTAGAAATGTTCAATTTGAACGGGATCAACTGTAAAAGATGGAAGAGAATTTCAGGAAGAGCAACACTAGAGATTTCTATCAAACTTTTAAACCAAATGTTCGAAGTTGCTATTCTCCCAATACCTGCTTTAAAAATGATCTAAGTAAACGTTTTAGCAACAAGAAAAATTGTGAACATCTGGCCATTTACTTCAAAGATTTACTTAACCACCTGAATAAATATCTCTTCAGAACCACATTAAACTAGTATGAAAAAGAAGACTGGCGTCGAAGGAATAACTTGCGAAAGAGAAGGAAGTTGTGAATAGTTGACTGAAATAATTTTAAAAATTAAAAAATAAAATGATAATAACAATTTAACAGGAGTTTATACAATAGCTCGTTTTTTACGTGCTGTAAATGCAAACTGTTATTTGTAGATGGTCGTTTGTTAGGTATGATGGTGACTAAAGATACATTTGAAAAAATGTTAAATCATTAAATTTAATAATAAAAAAATGAACTAGATGTATTAAATTTGTAAAGAGTATAAAATTTAAGTGTTATAAAAAATTAAAATAGTATTTACAATTCAAAATTGAGAAGTTGTATTATAGCATTTGAAAACAAAACAAGTTGTAAATTTTATCAATATTTGGCGACAAAATCAATTGATAGAAAATAGAAATGCCTATACTTAATTCCCTTTTAGATTATGATAAATTAAGAAAGTGGAGTGGAATGAACTATATAAAAAAATGTAACGATAACAAAACTTCAAAATTTACTAATATGAATCAAGAAATCGTGGAACTAATAATGCGAGACAAAACAGTTACGAAGATCGGAATTCCTAAAAAAGAAATATGAAATTATATAGTGACCACGGGAAGATATAATAACCAACCGCTGAATTATTGTTCAGATCTGAAATATGGTTGACGCATAGTGTCCTAAATAACTGCGTCACGCTACTAACCATTAATGGATGAAATTTCAGCTAAATGCAAAATATTTTATAACTATTCAGAACTCATAAAGAGGAATTAGTTAATTAAAATTACAAATCAATCTATGGCTAGGAAATGTTTGCAACGTTTACCCAATGCAACATTCACTGGAAAGTTCAACCCCCCTTTAGACAAGCTACATGTTTTTGTCAAATGGTTTCCTTAGTCTGTAAAGAGCGTTAATAAAACTCACAGTAACATTAGTTAATTTCATTAATTTCCAAAACACTTGGCAAGTGACATAGACGATCAAGAGCTATAAAATGTGCTGAAGTGTGCATTTCTTGAGTCGTGTAAAAGTCATTAGTCGCGATGTGATTTGGAGGAATTAATATAACTCCTAGACTAGAAGTTTATTGATATTGGCCTATATTTACATAAATGAACAAACAAAGTACTCATCTTTTATATACGTTTCATGAAGTCACCTGGGTGTTGCTGGAGGATGTACAAACACTCTACAAAACAAGTGTTTTCTGAACAATTGCGATTCGATTTGCTAATACTTCACTCTTTCTTAACAGATGAAACCTTTTATACAGTCTGAAACCGGAAAAACTAATAAACAACACCTTTCCTGAATGCAAACCTGTCGCTACCAATATCAATACCAACTTCAAAACTTTTACCATGTATATATACATACACACACATACAAGTGCGCGCGCGCGCACACACGCATACACACACATATACACACACATCAGCACCTACCCGAGGTCATTAAGAAGCAGACTCGTGAGCGGGAGATCTGGGGTTCGAATCCCGCCAGGACCATCCTCCCTGACTGAGGTTTTTTCCAGGTTTTCCTCAGTCCTCATAAATGGCAAATGCCGGGAAGGTACGCTAAACTTAGGCCTGGAACGCTTCCTTCCTTAAAAATAAATCCTTTCCCAATATATCATTTCATATCATGAATCATCAGTGTCCATCGCCTGTGATGCCTCTGTAGTAAAAACGGAAGTTAAACACTATTCATTTTTCACATCTCTATATACAGGGGTTATATTTTACAAGGATTATCCAGATGCCGAATTTTTGCACATACACCCGAGATTTCAAAACCTCCTGTGACAAACTCCAGAAGGATGAGGCCGGAGCCCTTCGTTAGGTGAAACAGAAGCTACAACTTTAAAGGTTGGAATATTTCAGTTTTCAAAATGTTCTGCTCATCGTTGCGGTTAGTTAGATATTTTTTAATTTAAAGATGCTTAGATATTAGCGTCCTGATCAATTGAGGACGTTAAATGGTCGATACATTTTGCTGGAAGTTCTTTCAGGCTTGAGGTTGTTTTATTGCCATAAATCTACGACACAGGAACAACGTCTTTACTTCCCTTCCTAAGGAAACCATACCTAGGATTTTTACGCCTTAAAAAAAGCATGGACCCTGATCGGGTTTGAGCTTGCGTCCTTGGGCTTATGAGGCAAGTGTGGTTACCTTGTTCCTGCTCTTTGCTGCAAGCATTACAATTCTAGTACCTCCATCAATCGACAGTCTGTGCTCCTTGTCAAGAACCAGTGTTATTGCGCGACATTATGCAGTAAATATACTCTTTCATTAATCTCGGCCGCCATTATCCCTTTCGTTCTGAATTCGTTTGTCGATTCATAACTCATTTCTTTGTCAGGAAACAATCCTGTGGTCCTAGACTTCAGAGTCATTCTGTAGATTCCAGTTATAAACCAACGGGACATAGGGATCTTGGTAATCAAGAAAGGGATCTTTCTTTTACAGCTTAATGGCCTAGGAAGTGATACTTGAGTGTGAAATAGTTTCTGATATGCATTTCATCAAACAAGAATAAATTTCTGTAACATACCCTGTGATGCGCTCTCCCAAATTTCTAAAATTTATATATATATATATATATATATATATATATATTATAAAAGAAAAAGAAAAATAAAGTAACACTATTAACAATATAACAAATTAACAGTAATTATAATAGTAGAAAAGGATAAAACACTAAGAAAAAGTCACACTTGAGATCGCTATATTTCGGACTCGTGGAGTCCCTCTACGGCAAGAAGACATAGGACTCCACGTGTCCGAAATATAGCGATCTTAAGTGTGGCTTTTTCTTAGTGTTTTATCCTTTTCTATATAGTGTAAAGGTTCATTTTGTTACAAAACAGTAAATTCGTTATATATATATATATATATATATATATATATATATATATATATATATATATATATGATTGGCTGCGACATTAGCGATTTTTCCCCCCATAGCAACTTTTAATTTTAACCATTTGCTGATTTTCGGGCTACTCTCTGCATACTGCTAAATTTTTTCACTGTTCAGAAAAAATTGTTTAAAACATATAAACACAGAAAATTTGACAGCCCCAGTATTTTTGTCTACACCTGTTCTTGTAGTTGTATGTTGGTGATCGCTTTAAGTATCATGGCAGTCAAGCCCACAGCCTTCTCGAAAGGTACCCCGGCCATATTGTGAATTTTTTATGTACATGTCAATGCTCTAAATATGAGTGCCAAATGCAAACACGTACCGGGTCTTTCATGGTTTCATCGCCTATTTCACATCAACTGGCGGGTCGGCAGTTAAAGCTGTAACTTCCGGGGAAGTGAATGTAGTATCCGCGCAACGTATTCACTTTCTCGCAATTAAAGCTATTGACATACGTTATGCTAGTAGTGCTAGAAATGTCATCCTCCAATCTGTACAGTTCCGGCGTTTGTTTACAAAATATTCCTTCACTCGCATTAATTCATCTTCCGAAATTAAGTCAGTTTAAACTCGCAAGCACACAAGGTTTACGAATTGCAGATATGGGCAGATTTCTGTAACTTGATGCTATAGAGTAATAATTGATACACTCTTAATATTATATACTAATGAAGCTTGGATGGTTTCATATACTCTATTTTCTCGTCATGCAAAGGAGTATCCTGAAAAAATCGGGGTTTTTGTACTTCTATATCGTTTATTTTGTGTCGAAACATAATCACAAATGTGGAAATATGTAGGAAATAGGCAACAAAACCACGTAAGACCCAGTACTTATTGTATCCCTTTTGTGTGGCGTCGTTTTCTCACATTGGCATGTCGGTGTTTTAAGAAAGTGTCAGTTAAAATTGTCACAGATTATAACGAAGTTTAGTAATACAAAGTTGAAAATGTAACCAAGTGCAACTTCTATTTTTAAATGCTCTGATTTTCCATTCATGATTTTCCATTCATGATTTCAGAGATATTTTCATTTTTTAGCAAAAAGTAGTTTTAAAAAATCATACTACGTAATTAAAAGCACTTACAGTTTGAAATTTTCAATAAACGATATACAAAATTAAGCAGAAAATCAAAATAATTATGAGAAACCAAAGATTAAAATTTGATTTTTTTTTTTTTTTTCAAAATTTGACCTCTGATCTTACTTAAATAATAATTCTGTTTAGAAAACATTTAAAAGAAGGGTTTAATAAACAAAAAGATCAATTGCAATTCCATTCATCTTCTCTATCATGTTTATAGACTTTTGTTAACACAATTCTCCTTTTGTATAGCAAGTCTCTGGGGGTCATCTACAAATAATAATTATATTAACAATAATAGCTTAACCACGGAGCCCGTCAAGCGCATACTGGAATTAGCACTAGGGAAGGGACGGGCTATTTTTCTGAGCTCTGAAAGACAGGTTAATAAAAGTTGCCCGGGTGGTCTTTTCCCTTCGTAGACCACGGGACCCAAGGTGAGCTTCAGCGAGCCGGAATATCCTCGGCTCATTCAGCACAGGACAGGAGGAGGACCTTTCTCTATCCGGACTCAAATATTCTTTTTTCTTCTTTTTCATGCAGGAGGATATTTGATGATTTGTGCCGACGCCTTTTCTGTCTTTTTTCCCCCTCCTTTTTCGTACAAAGGGGACCGGAAGTGAGAAAATCCCTACCGTAGAGAGCTTGGCCTATGCAAAGAAAACACTTAGCGCTGTCTACGTGAAATGTTACACCGTTTTACTCTTCTACACTTGCAATCCGCTTAATGCTTACATACGCAATGAAAGTACAAAATGAATGCAAATACTTTTTCTTCCCCAATTTTTGCCTGATTCATACAGATTTAGTCTTTAAAATATCATACTGTGTGATAAATAGTTACTCCTTATTTGTTGTAAATTTTAGAGGGTGGAATTTTAAAAGGGAAGAAAGAGGATAAAAAGCGAATATCAAATTGGAAGACATCTTTCTGTAGCCACTACAGAAAACATCCATTTATTCATGATATGATTTTCGAAGATTTGCTCAAGTATTACGTCGTACAACAAATGAACAATCAAAAGAATTGAAATGTTCTCGTTTTTCTCCTTGCAAGGAAGAAGGAGCAGATTTCGTAACAGATAATGAAGCAATTATAAAAGACTCCTAAGAACAAAATACAGATTTAACTGAGCATATTAATTGCCATTATCATCTTAGCTACTGACAGAAACTTCATGGTAAACTTTCTAAATGTTGATTTTCGTGCAAGATTCAAACATTAGCTATTGCATTGCATTGAAAATCATTGATTTAATTTATCAGCTTCTTAATTCACATGTTACGCCTTTAGATTTTCATCTGTTTTAAAAAGTTGAAAGGAAAGAAGTTTAAAAAAAAAAAAATAAATAAAATGGAAGAAGGTACAGCGCAGAGTGCCAAAGACAATTTTGTTTGTTTGTTTACTGTTTGGAATTTCTGTATAACCGTTGTACAGTTAAACGGTGCTTACATTGAAAATATAATTCGTATTTTTATACCCTTATAAAGTGCAGAAACCCCTGTCTTTCTAAAATATCTGCATATGAAATTCCTAGCTTCCCTCTTGAGAAAATCTAAATGTACATTTTAAAGACCTGAATTATTTAAAATCATAGTCTGCTGTCCATGTAGATAATCCATAGGTTTTCGGTCAGCAATAAAATCTGTAACTGGTGTCTGGTGTGTGTTTTTTAAGTGTGAGTTGGCCTTAAATGTGTAGTTAGCTTTATTACCTAATTTCATTTCTGTTGTACTTCATTGTGAAAAGGTGTTTGTTTTACTTAAGGGAAAACCCAGCCCTAAACGTACCAAATGAAAGGCTCATTAATTATTGTAATCATATCAATAATAACAATTGCGGATTTTGTTTTACCTTTTGGAGTTTGACTTTTCCACCTGTTTGTAGTTGTAATACTCTACTCTTTCTCTACTTCCTCCTTATGATCTGTAAAGAATCTGCTGTGTTTAGCAGTCGAGTACTTCGCAATGTTTCAGAAAATTTTTGAATATATTCTTTACTTTCAATGTTGCTGATATTTAATATTCTGGTTGGGCACTGAAGTCATTTTCTTCTAGCTCTCGAACAGTTGGCTATCAAGGTTTGTTCTTGATCAACTTGTGTTGCAGTGATTACTGAGATACATCTTGGCGAAGATTGAAATGTGCAAGTCAGTCATTCCAATAGACAGTTTACATTTTGAGAATGCTGTTTTATAACATGGGACACCCAAACTTGTTTTGAGTTATGATATCACATTTCTGATTATCTACTCTGCTTTTATTCTACAATGCTTTTTTCATTGTTTCTTATGTTTAACACACAAGTCACGGGGATTTTTTAAGCTGGTGTGTAATTAAAAGTGGCCAGAATGTCTGTTAGCGCATTACCAACAACTCACAAAGGAATCCATTGAGGAACGACATATTTATCGAAATTAAATAATATTAACTTTCAATGACAACTCAATATTTTTAATTTATTCTAGGAATAATCTCCAAAATTTTTAAACTAACAATCTTTTGTGATTTAAAATACATTTTTGTCACATTTCCCCTTTATATCCAAGCCTTGTCGGATACATTCATCTATAGATATAAATTTGACATTGAAATATATATCGTTAATTTTTTATAATTTTATTATCCAACTGGAGCAGCTGATTATATTGCACTTCGATTTTCAATAAAGTTTATAGATATAATTTACCATAACCACTGCTTGCCTCTTAAATGTATTACCACAGAAGATGTCAAAGACTGCCACACCTTAGGAGCATTTTATAAGACATTATTTAATTACATTAGAAATAATATATTACCTTAGATTTAGAGTCGGTCCTGGTGGTGTAGTGGTTACCATACTTGCCTCCTATACCCAAAAAGCGGGTTCGAACCCGGCCAGGACCGATGGATTTTTTCGGGCGTAAAAATCCTAAGTATGGCTTCCTTCGGAAGGGAAGTAAAGCCGTGGGTCCCGTGTCGTACATTTGCGGCACGAAAAAGAACCTCAAGCCTGAAAGAGAGGCCTCTGAGCAAAATTTGTCGGCCGTTTCACGCCCTGAGTTGAATGGGACGCTGATGATCTGAGCTGTTAAAGAGCGTCCTTAAATAAATCAATCAAAAAAAAATCTTAGATTTAGATTCTTTATGTTCCAAAACAGATCTTTATTTTATGTATAATTTATCATATTATTTTTATTTCTTTTTTATTATACATTGCTTTTCTTATCCTGTCCATGATAACATTAATGTTTTATATTATTTTGTTTTAATATTTCATGATTTACATATGATTTTATGCCTCTAATAGTATTTATTACTGCTTGTACTATTATAGATATTAGTATTATTAAGTTAATATCTTTCATTATTCGTGTTTTTACTACAGCATTTATTCGCATTCTTTTTGATGTTTTATATAGATTTGTTTTTGTATTGTTCCTCTTACTGCGCATACTATTATTGCACAGTTTAATTATTGTTAGATGTAGAACGGAAGAAGAAAAGGCCTTACGGCCTTAGCTTTGCCACATAAATAAATAAATAATCCAGGTTATCAGCTAAATAATACTTTCTTTTATAAAACATATTGATAAAATGTTCGATAAGACCTATACACTGTCGTTTGGAAAAAGAACATCTAAATATATTGAGGAAGTCAGGAGCTATGAAAGCATAGCCTTCTAGCCCGGAAACTAGATTCTACTCCGGCCATCATGTTTACATTCGTAGTTTAAAAAGAAATAAAAATGTCAAAAACACCAGTTTCCTAAATCAGGTTGCTATGGGCTTCACCATAACTGAGCAACACATGACAAAGCAAATTGTCTAGTGATTTGTAACGAGAAAAATGAATATACAAAACTCAAGAAGATGAAATTTATCGCATAACGCAAATTTATTAGACATAACACAAGGGGAGGGAAGAGATAAAATGATCGAATCCGAGCTGGAATGTTTTTCCAACGCAGCATTCAGCAACTATCGCCAATGAGCAGTGTAAATACCAATAGGCTAATACTTTTGGAAGCCAGCAACTACAAGGGTCTGTACATAGGCGCTTTACTTTGCATTGATGATGGCTAATTGAAGAACAGCTCGCCTTCGCAGAATGAGAATAAGACTCGGTAAAACTGGCAACAAAACGACGCGTCATTAAGTTCAGCCCTTGAAATAATGAAAGTAACTTTTATTTTTAGACCACAACACGGCATTGCGTGCGGTTTAATAACCCTCTACCTATACAACGGAACAAGTGTACAGTGTCTGACGATGACAGTTGTAAACAAAATTATGGTTGTAACAGATGATGATCTGAGTTTATTAGGGCTTTGTCATTTTTTGTTTGCTTAAAAGTACGGAAATTAAGTTATACTGGCACAAGAACCAGTTTATAGTCCACTTTCTACAAAGATGATATAATTTTCTGCAATTATGACATGACCACAATATGGTACTTTCATTATTATTTTGTTTAATAACCATGACACTGCGACCGTAAGATCTGTTGAAGTAAATGCAGGATGATAATTCAGTTGAACGAGTTCTGAGGACCTTATGACCTAAGTTTCCCAGGTATTCACCTAAAGAAGTAAAGGGAAAATAAACAAATAAACAAAACCTAAGAACTCTTAGTCAGGAGACCAACCCAAAGGAACATCGAATCTGCATCCGCCGCATTGAAAGCAAAAATGCTATAGCTAGACTTTTTAAAACTAGCTATCCCAATTTCTTTAATAAGAACTCAATTAAACGTTTCCTCCTTGTTCAACAAAATTTATTTTTCATAATTTCTAATTTTTAGAAATCTCAATCATGCAGAAAACGCTCATCTAATACGATAAATTTATAGCCTAACTATTACAATGGGATAAAATTAAAAGAATTAAAATATTTAATTACGTAATTTCATTTTCAGCATTAGATGCTACCGTGCATTAAAGTTACCTACAAAATTTGTCATATTATCCTCCTAACAAACAAAATTGTAATTTTTGCAATTTCTAACACTTTTATGGTCATTAAAGGTAAAATGCGGTAACTATTCTTTCTTTTGCCTATAAGCAATGCTAAAAATTACTAGATACATTAAAAATTAACCAATCCTTACTTAACAGGCTGCTTTTGCCACGTCCGCTGCTCAAAGTGTGGCATCTTCCTATATATTTTCTGCATGATACTGGAAATAGGGTGAAGTCCAAAAACAATTCAAAGAACAGTACAGGCTTCAATTGCAACCACTATAAAATGGTACATACATCTTTGACACTTAAGAATTTGTATGTTTTTGCACATTTACTTTTATCTTTTTATAATAGCCTTTACAATTATATTTTGTATTCTTAAAATTTAAAAATACTTTTTATTATTAAATAAAATATCTTCTTTTATGTTATGAAATTTTGAAATAATCAATTCTCAAAATATTAAAAGTTTAATTTGCACCAAAAGGCATTTATAAACTTATTTAAAAATTTTGGATTTTTTTTTCTGAAAAATTCTCTGTTTCCTTACTATAAGGTAATGTAAAAATCTAGGAAACTCCCTGGTTTAAATGTTTACAGTGCAAACGGAGGGAACAATTATTTTGTTAATTTTTAATTTATGCAAACTTTTAAAACAATGCACTTTTCTATTTAGCATGAGATAAAGGCTGAGATTTAGATTGTTGACCTCAGTAAGAAGATGTACATACAAGTATCTTGAAAATTATAGAAGTCATGATGCAAAGAGTTTTGGAAAATACCCTTTTGAGATACTGGCAAGAAGCTTACAGACTACTTTAATGTAGTTGCAATCCTAATATGCAGTTTTCAGTTTGTTTTTTTTCCGCAGTACTTTTACTATATTGGTTTACTTTAAATTCATGTTTGTATTACACCTTTATTTTATCCATGATTAGTCACTCTTCACACACGCACATAATCTTGTCACTCTGGGCTTTAAATCTTAAAACCAACGAAAATACTATAACACCATATTGCCAGTGCGTTACAGGCTTATCACACTCCTAACAGATTCGCGACAACAATAGAGGAAACATACTCAGCGACAGCACGGAATTTAAAAAAAATAAATTATAAATTATATGAAAAGTTCTAAATTACGGAAATGATCATAGCTAAAGTTCATTTAAGGGCCCAACTCTGATCACATGCTAGAAACCTTTTAATCCATAGCTTGTTCAATTTTGACTCCCTCGAGGAAATTTATCGTGAACATCGCAGAATCGTTCTAGACACAAAGGTGAAACTTTTAGGAGTAGTTCATACCTCTCCCTGCATTTGTTACAATGAGGTATACCACATATCTGATTAAGTTGCTTTTCTGAATTAGAACCTATTTGTTTTCCAATTTTCATGAGATAAACAGGAGCAAATTCTGTGAGAATGTAACTGGCTGGTTTGACTGATAAAATAAACTTCTTAAAGGAGAATTCTCTTCTTTCTCGAAAATTCCGCTTGTGTAGATCAAAGCGGCTTACAAATTGTTTTTTCTATAACAAGAAATGCGACCATGAACTAGATTTGTTAATGATTGATTGATTGATTTTATTTAAGGACGCTCTTTAACATCTCAGGTCATCAGTGTCCCATTCAACTCAGGGCGTGAAACGGCCGATAGATTTTGCTCAGAGGCCTCTCTTTCAGACTTGAGGTTCTCTTTCGTGCCGTAAATGTACGACACGGGACCTACGGCTTTACTTCCCTTCAGAAGGAAGCCATACTTAGGATTTTTACGTCCGAAAAAATCCATCGATCCTGGCCGGGTTCGAACCCGCGTTCTTGGGTGTAGGAGGCAAGTATGGCAACCACTACACCACCAGGACCGACAGATTTGTTAGTGCTACAGAAATAAAGCTCATCAGCGTCTATTGAACAATATCAAACAAATAGCGTTTAAGTTAAACAAAACTTGTCACTGGATTGAGAAACTAAGAATAAAATTCGCCACATCCATAAGAAATATGTGTGTTTTATATTACAACATTTTGGTAATTTTTGTATTATAACTAGGGAGAAATGCCTGAGAACGATCATAGATGGCGCAGGCAGCATTTCGGTTGAAAACTGCAACCATACAAAGTTACAGTTTGAGGATACAGTAACAGAAACGATGGAGTACTCTCAGTTACTAAATATTCATTTAAATATGTATTATGCATAGTAAACGTGACGCATGTAATTATGGCTATTCAGTATACCTTTTAGCATTAAATTAATCAATATTTTTCCTGCCAATGTTATTCTTGTAATTTTTCTTAAAAAATTGGAAAGTCTACCTTGAAGTGAAGATAACTAAAGAACTAGTAACCTTTGGAAATTTGAACAGAAACCGTACTTTGTTGTTCTGGTGTTCACAGCAAACTGTCTGAACTTAATCTATTCACCGAACTATCTTTGTTGACTTATCTTCTTCTGATGGACATCACTGAAGGCGATTTGTGGTTCTATAAGTATTTCGCGCATACTCTAAATTAAATACAGCAAGATACAAAAGATGGTTCAAACTACACCTCCCTTTCTTGAAGATGCCAAGAGTTTAGCAGATTCGGGTGCATCAGTCATAAACTCCAATATTATTTTTTTCCTCACAGCGCTCCAAGCACCCAGCAAGTTACAGCCTGTTGTTTACAATAATATATTGATCTCCATTGGTTTTGGATTCGCATATGTTACCGTTATTTAAACTATTTTCTATCTCAGACAAGTGTTAATGCATGCAGTGCAATAAATCACATTAAAATCGAGAAAAATTAACTCCATTGTTATCATTATAAGTATGGACTGGAAAAATAAGTAAAAATGTTCAGTTTGCTTTGTCAATAAGTGCATTATGCTTTAAATTAAGGTAGAATAGATTTACTGTGATCAAGATTTTTCAATTATATTTTCATTTTATAAATGGTGTATACCGAAGTTTGTTGTGAAAGAACAAATTATTGGTTTCGCTAGAGCGATTTTTAAATTTTGGGTTTCAGAATAAATCCCCATTCATAATGGCTCGATTTCCCTGATTTTCAAGAGTTATTTTGCTTATTTTATTTAAATGTATATACCGTGTTTCGTTGCAAGAAACAAATACTGGTTCCGCTAGAACGATTTTTAAATTTGGGTGTCAGGTAACCACCACTTCTAATAATTTGACTTCACTGATTTTCAGAAACAATTTTTCTTATTTTATCTCAATGGTCTATACAGAATTTTCTTAAATATTTTTAAATTTTGGGCTTTAGAACGATTTTTAAATTTCACATTAACCCCACTCTTTAAATTTCGGTTTTCAGATATACTGCCCCCCTCTTAATAACCGATTTCCCTGATTTCAATACTATTATTCTTATTTTATTAAATGCCATATACCGAGTTTCCTTACAAAAAAAAAAATGGCACCGCTAGAGTAATTTTTAAATTTTGGGTTTCAGATGAATCCCACACTGCTAATAGTCTGATTTCGCTGATAACCGGAAATTATTTTTATTGATTTATCTTAATGGCATATACGAAGTTTCGTTGATAAAAAAAATCCGGCCGCTAGAACGATTTTTAAATTTTTGCTTTGGATTAACCCCTGCACCCAATGGTCCAAATATGCTGATTAAAAAACTCGATGAATCTTGTTAATTGATGATTATATGCCGGGTTTCGTTGAAAAAAACAAAAATTGCTGCCGCTACAGCGTTAAGACTTATACGAGAGTAGGTCCGTAAGTTTCCGACCTAACCATTTTCTAGGTATGATAAACACAAATACTATATTTCACATTTCAATATAGTTACTCTTTATTGCAATACACTTCTCACATCTGTGAATTAACATTTCAACCCCCCCCCCCCAAATAGTCAAAGTCTTGTCTGCAAAATGGGCATAAACAGCATCCATCATTTCTTCGTCATACTTAACTTTCCTTCCTCGAAGTTGCTTCTTGAGTTTTGAGAAGAGGAAATAGTCCTGGGACCTAGATCTGGGCGATAGCGCGGATGCTCTATCTTCACAGCTTCCTTTGAAACAAGAGGCTGTGTGCCCAGGCATGTTGTCATGAAGAAGGTGCCCAACACCATTCAGCTTTCCTCGCCTTTTCTCTTTGATGGAAGCACGTAGTCTGTGCAGTAGACCAGCATAGTACTCTCCATTTACTGTGGTGTTCCTCTCCTTGAAGTCAATGAAGAGTATTCCTTCACAATCCCAAAAGATTGTGACCATGATCTTCTTGGTTGACTGAATGACCTTGGCCTTAGAGGCGGTGCTTCGCCAGGTTTACGCCACTCCATTGATTCTCTTTTGGACAAGGGATCATAGTAGAGGATCACAGTTTCCTCTCCTGTAACAATGCTTTTTTTTTCTCTCTCTCTCTCATTGCCACGGCAGAGCTCCAAAATGTCTGACAACAGATGACTCGTTGCTACTTTTGGACTGAGGAAAGAAGCTTTTTTTTTTTGATTGATTTATTTATGGACGCTCTTTAACATCTCAGGTCATGAGAGTCCCATTCAACTCAGGGCGTGAAACGACCGACTAATTTTGCTCAGAGGCCTCTCTTTCAGGCTTGAGGTCATTTATCGTGCCGTAAATGTACGACACGGGACCCACGGCTTTACTTCCCTTCCGAAGGAAGCCATACTTAGGATTTTTACGCCCGAAAAAATCCATCGGTCCTGGCCGGGTTCGAACCCGCGATCTTGGGTTGAGGAGGCAAGTATGGTAACCACTACACCAACAGGGCCGACGGAAAGAAGCTGAGGCACTCATCTTGCACTAACCTTATTCATGTTTAAATGTTGATGAATAATTCAAAGGACTTTTAAAATGGCCCAATCTTGCTGCCATTTCTGTAACTTTGAGCCGCCGGTCTTCCATAATTTCTCTTTCCACAAGAGCGATGTTTTCAGGAGTCAGCACCTCCAAGGGTCGACCTGCACGCTCTTCATCTTCAATGCTTTCTCAATCCACTCGAAAAAGTTTGGCCCATTCTTTTACGTTAGAATATGAGGAGGATGCTTCTCCATATACACGGTTCAATCGCTGTTTAATTTCATTTGGAGTACGTCGTTGTGAAGGACTTTATAACAGCTCCAAACTCCATTTTGAACATTCACAATCTTCTACACATGGCCTTCTTTATGAAACTATATCTGAACTACTGAACACAGCGGAGCGGAAGTTACAGCTGCAATTATTTACTTAACAGATGATGTATGATACCATATAAAGATTTTGTGAAGGCGATAATCCTTGTCGGCGAGGTCGAAAACTTATGGACCCACTACCCTCGTATATGGTTGATTCCTTCGAACACTTCATTCAAATGGGGCATCCATATTTTTCATCTGCATCTATAGAACGTGTATGTGTATATATTTTTTCATTGTCATTTTCGGCGCCTCGTAGGTAGGATCGATGGAGATTTGAAGAAAAATATTAAAAAAATTTCATGAATACAACCACATTACATTTTTTCATAATTCGCTAAAAACTACAACGTAAAGTAAACAAAATTTGAAATCGTAAGGCAAAGTTGGAAAGAAGAAAACTAAGCATTGTGAAAGAGGTACAAATATTGTAGCTTAAGAAATCAATGTGAGCAAATGCAAGTTTTCTATAAAAGGATATGTTCGCAAATAAAACAAAATCTCAAGATGAGGTCAGAGGCAATGTTGCAGATAGGACGCACTGCCTAGAGGCTATGAAAACCCGCTCTAACGAAATGTTATCTCACCATCACTACCGCCGAGCGACGTAACTAGACTTGGACAGACAGGCGGTAGCCGGCCTAAGGCCTACAGGTGGCGCATACTGGGGCATAAGAAAACTGACAGTTATTTCTCCTTTCCTGCCCTTATTTCTTGACCACCTGCAGTGTAAACCGGGGAAGCCAGCAGGGTTTAATAAAATTACTTTCTAGAAGCTTTTGTAAAAACAAAGTGCCGTAAATATTCATAAATTGTCCTCAAAGCATTAAAACCAGAAAAAGAAGAAAATGAAAGTATATAAAGCACGAAGAAAGATGCCACAACAACAGTAGGGAACAGGAGGGGAAAAAATGAAAATTACCTAGACAAAGACATGGACAACCGAAGTTGATGGAAAAGTGAAAATGCGCCAGTCAACTTGTTTAGTACGGTTAGACAAAGACCATACATTAAATATCTAATGATTCCAGCTCCCTCTTGCTTAAAAAGGAATTGCTTTCACCTCTGTATGCGCTCGTTACAAACATCGGCGGGTTGTTCTCGTGGTAGTAGACGCGAATGCTAGGAACATTCAGTCTTTATTAGCATGCCAGTTTCTGAAAAATGAAAAATGTGCGTCGATTTCAAACTAAGTAACGTAGGTTGTTAGAAATTGCTAAATAGAGCATTTCCTCTCGAATTGTATCCAAAATCCCGGTTGTGTCTAAAATGTAGTTTGAAAATATTTGTAATATATACTTTGTAATTAATGCTAGTAGTAATTGTTTCAGTTATAAACTGTGAAAGTTTACTCTGTAACATTGCAAGCTGCAAAACATGATACTCAGATCTCATCTATCAACAACAATGAAGAATTTGCACGAAGCCTCCACCAGAGGATTGATCAACATTTACGTACCTCTTGATGTATCATGCATGAATGTAAGTTAGGATTAGATGTGATGGAAAACTCAACGTTTAAAAATATTTTCATATGTATTTGCCACTTGCCTGTGATTTTCTGATGTTATGAAAATAATTCAAACGCAAAACATTACCACAAACTTAAGCAGACCTTTTGTTACAAAATCGCAACCGTATTGACTGGTGTCAATTTAATTTTTATAGGTGAAAGTCGATAAACTAAACAGTCACGAGTTTACGAACAGTGTCGGAACAATCCCCCGTCCCATCTGTTACTTAAAGGAAAAAGTCACCAACCGTTTCACTTGAAAAAGAACCGCGAAATGCCACAAAAGACTTATCTTCCATGCATCTTTAAAAAAAGAAAGGGCAGTACTGAAGACCAAAAAATGGGAGATCTTGTATACCAGAAAACGCTTCCGTCCTCACTGTTCTCTTCCCCCGACTTGATTCCCTTGGCTTTTCATTCTGCAGCAAGCGAAAGAAAAGTTGCTGAACGCCGAAGTCAAGTTACTATGAAGTCATTGGGATAGATTTGAGGTTCTTAACCAGATCAAAGGAAAAGGTCAGCGGAAGTTTTTCCTACGAGAGAGAACTCCTGTCTGTCATGATCGTCACTATTTGGGTAGATCAACTAACTGCTCATAGAGTAGAAGTGAAATTAGACCCCCAAGAATAGCGATATCTTTATGGTGAATCTCTTAGAAAAAAGAGCATTCAATAAAAGCTGAACACTTTGGCATAAAAAAGAGGTGTAATGTGGCATATTACCTGCACGAAGATACTGCAGTTACTTGTGAGTTCTTTCAGGAGCCCGAATTATAGTAAAAGAGGAAGAGTTTGTAGAAAGGTGACACTAATAGTTATCTTAGTTATAAACTAGCCATTGGAATTTTGCATGTTTTAAGCTCGAAGGACTCCCTAAACATTCTGACCACATCTTTCGAGACAGTTTCGTCCAATATTAAGCATCGTTGTATTTGGATTTGTATCTAAATGCTGGTCCAGCTTAACTAATTAATCGCTTTTAATTTGATTTCGTTGTTAATGTGGAAGTTTTCTCTGGTTTTTCACTGCCCTTGCTTCGACACTAGTTCCGTACTGGCACAAGTTGGCTAGGTGACGTGTTAAGCGGAAAATGTCAACTATAAGCGCTGATGGATTTGATCCTCATCTGCGATATCATTCATTACGTAATTTTTATCTTACTTGAGGTTCAGAAGATCAAAATTCTTGATTTATGGTTTCATTCCAGTTTAGAGACAAAAGCTTGTGGTATGTCAGTCATGCGCGTCAGGGAACGTGCAGCTTATTAAGTAATTGGAAAACTGTAAACACCACAGAGGTTTTCATAAATAAATGAAAGCTCCTCAGTGTTGGTCGCCAACAACATTTCTGCTAGAAGAGCTAGGTAGACCCATAAAGGGGGTATCTCCATGTCCACTATTGCGTAACGCGATCTGCAAAAGGTGCAGTTAAACGTGAGCACTAACCATATATGGAACCTCTCATAATTGACACACTTCATTTCCACAGTCGACATGTGAAAGCCTCAACCAATGCAAATTAAACCGTTCTGAGAAGCAGAAAAACTAAAACGACGTTTCCAATGTTGTAGAAAAGGCACGATATGTTGTTGTTTTTTTAAATGTTTAAGGGCCGGTTGTATGAAGACTTAACTTGAGTTTAGGGCATAAAATAAACTATCAGCTATACTTAACTTGGAATTTTTTGTTATGTAAACATTAATCTTAGATTATGTTGTCTTAACCTCAAATTATCTATTTCGCGAGATTTCACGAGTTAAAACACTAACTAGACTTTAGCAATTGTAAAATAATACATTTCCCAGAGTACAAAAGCATAACAACTTCGCTTATAAATAAAATAAAACGTTTATTTTAATTTCATGTATACAAAGTTTTTCAATACTTCACTTCGTTCAATTGTAGGCTATGTTAGGTTAACCGTACAAACGGTAGGTTGTACAGATTTTTTATTATTCCGATAATGAATTTTACCGTGCTCCTCGTGTATTTCACGAGAGAAATAATCCGTTGCAGAAACTGAATGGAAAATAATTCAAAATGCGATTTCGCTTAGCAAAAGATGTCAAAAAACTGGAACAGGTGTTACATCCCCGATTACAATCACAAACTAACCGAAACCATGCTTTGAATTCATGAGACTAATAACTAAAGATTCTATGGGACAAGGAGCTTCCAAATAGTCATTGATATATATTAAAGTGAGGAAAGAACCATCCATAAAGTTGAGAGCGATTGCAGCTCTGAGAAGTCAATTTAAATGCCAACTAAAAGGGAGGATGTAAAGAAAGTGACGCCAGGCCTACATAAAATTCGCAACTTTCCTGGAGTTTTGCGTGCTATAGACTGCACACACATGGGGGTAATAATGCAGAAATCTTAAGAATAGAATTATACTCTTTGACAATCCCCCCCCCCCATGTACGTTTTTTGGTGAACATCATAGCTCTAAATAGAAATGTCATTATTTCGCGATGTTTCAATAAGTTTGACGGTTATTGCAAACTCGAAGTTAAGTGGTCTGGGGCTATTTTTATGCAACAGAAATGATAAATAATCTCTGGTTACTTTTTAAATTACAGTTAAAAGTAATCTCCAGTTAGCAACTTTTATACAGCTGGGTCTAAGAACAACCATGTCATTGGACGATATTAAGTAAGCACCAGAGTTAGAAAATTTAAAATAATCCAGTTGTCACCACTGTAAAAGACTTTTCTCATAAACTCGGAACTTTTTAAATAAGTGCTGTTTTAACCCTTATTTTGATTATTTGGCATAAAACTAATAAGGGCAGGCTTTTTAATATAAAAGCGCATGCATGTCACTTCGTCTTAGCGCACTGGTTGTTACGAAACCTGCAGCTCCTGAAACCCTTAGCAGTTCTACATTGCGTCTTTGCTATAACATCCTTGGCAGTTCCCCAGCTCACAAGCAGTGTGACAAGATTCTCCTTTTACTTTTATTTCGTAACCGGTTAATTTTTCTTTTGCATATCAGAGCAACAGTTGTTTGGCATTCACGTGTAAGCCTCTACAGCGAAGTGCCATTGCAGTTAAACATTCAAACAGGATATAAATTGTCAAGTATACGTTCGTAATGCAATAGTTTAGTACCTTTTCACTTTAAATCACAGTGTCCAGTTTTGTAATTCCATATTTTTCTGAGTCCTTCGGATTTGGTTTGTAGTATAGTTTTACGTTTATTATTTTGTTCATATAGTGTATTGTTCTGTTAAAAGAATTAGACTAGTGGCTGTCAAACTCTCCTTGACCGCAGACTCCCTCTAAGTCTAAGAGAAACTAAAAAGTATTGTATTGTCTCTGTATGCACTTCTATATGGGCTCCGTTAGTAGCTCTCAAAAAGTCCAGTCCATGTGTTAGGTAGTGGAGATGACAAAGATCACGTGCAGGTATAGCGTTGATCATGTGCCCCACAGGAAGAGATCGCGGTAGCCAAGCAGTCGTCCATCTGTGGAAATCTCAATTGCAAACTTTTGGCTTTGGGCTTTGGCGACTGAACGAGTTGAATTTTAAAGGCCTACTAATGCTCCTTGTGAACTGTTGAGCTCTAGTGACGTTGTACGAAGTGCCATTGTCGGTTAACACTCTCCTCTTATCAAACCATGCGTTAATTTATATCTGGTAGCTCCCGTTCCGAAGTTCGTCTGAAATTCATGTGGACGGTGATTTTATTTCAGCGCACCACACCACGCAGTGAGCTCTCTCTTTGCTTTTGTCACCTTTGAGGCAACATTTTGAGTTGCTCTTCTGACAGTGCCAACCCCAAAACTCTAGAAATAATAGTTTCCTTACAATCTAAATTTGAAATGAGGGATATTTGATGTGGACACCCTGTATTCCACTTAAAAGGACATAACATATCCCTTTTTAATTTCTGAATGAGAGGAACGATGCTCCATTTCACTTACAAACCTGATATATTGCACTTATTGGGAAAAGTTTGCACTGTACTTGTTTTTAGATCAACAAATGCAACGAATGATCGTTCAGCCTGGTCCATGATTGAAAAAGCCCTTCGAAACAAGGAGTGGCCTTTAATTTGATTCTAATTTACTCTACCTCAATAAATACATGTTGCATCTCTGGTTTTCTCGTAGTTCATTCATTGTGTTTATGTTCCAAGAATAAATGCTGTTTATAGTACTCGGTGCTTTTAAGACCTCGTGGCTGAATTAGACCATGGTGTTCGATATTCTTTTCTCGCTTATTTTGATAGTCTCTGCAGATGCATACTTTGAATACTTTGAGTTTTCCACTTATATTAATACCAGCATGTTCTTTTATTTACATTAATATTTGTAGTTCATTTTTAAACGTGTCGCCTGTCTAGTACATAGTAATCAGCACCATTTCCACCGCCACGGGTGGCAGAAGTCGTTAAGGCGCGGACTCGTGAGCGGGAGGTTTGGGGTTCGAATCCTACCCGGGTCGTCCTCCCTGACTGAGGCTTTTTCCAGGTTTTCCTTAGTGAATGACAAATGCTGGGGAGGTACTCTAAACTTAGGCCTGGAACATTTTCTTCCTTAAAAAACCCTTTTCCAATATATCATTTCATTTCATGTATCACCAGTGTTCACCGCCTGTGGTGGCACAGTAGTAAAAACGGGCGTTAAACACTACTCAAAAAAAAAGCACTATTTCCATCTCGTGCGAATGACGAAGATGATGCATAATAAACCGGCAATGCATGTGAAAGCTTCCATTCCACATTAAATTTTAATTTCATCATCCACATCTAGATTTATACGAAATTTTGGAAATAGAAAAGCTAGTTCGCATACATTTCTGTAATAAAAGTGAACTTTACACCACTACTAAAGAAACTAATTTCACAGAAGTGAGCAACCATGCCAGATTTTAAAATCTGTCACACCTAAGTTTGGATCAAAAGTGGAAAGAGGGACTTTAAAATTTCCCCCAAGTTGGATTTTACCTATCCCTGTCTCTAGGGTTAGTTCGCATTTTACATTTTAGAATGATATTCGACATGAGCTCGCAAGTTACGTACTACGCGTCAGTCTGATAAATCTTTTGTTGTCCTCCATCACTCTCTTACCTTTGCTCAAAAGCAAACGTTTGTATTCAAATGTGTTCGAAAATTGTTTTGGAGAAATTTGGACAGTTAATATATATTTGATGTACAAAAAATATAAAAAGGAACATTAATTAGAGTTATAATAGGGGCAAAAACTCGACAGTCATATAAGTGTTTATTCAGAACGTTTCAAATGCCATTTTAGCCTGTCAAACATCATTTCATCATTCAACATAACAGCAAAAATGTCGTTACTAATGCGTTAAATGCACGTAAAAAGAATTTCCATACACCGTAACCAAACCTGTATTATCAAAAAGCAGAACGTTATAGGGAAATAAAATGTTTGAATAATTTTCTCTTCGTGTACACTTAAGAAGACAGCACACCCGGAAATTAAGAAGGTAGATAATATCTCACATCTTCTATTCTGTATATAAATTTTATTGTGTAATTATAATGCAACTCTTTGTAAATGTTTAGATTTAGGATTCAAGATTTATAATATTCATTAAATGTAAATTTACATGATTTATAGTCAAGGCGAATTCAACGAAATGCATATAAATATCTCATAACATTCCCCTCCGTGCTTTTCGCATTTCCTAATAATATCATAAAAACTCTAAAAACATTATTAAGCATATAATATATTTATAATTACCTATTATGAAATAATCCAAACTTCTTACTTATTCTAGTATTTAGTCATATAATACGATTATCAGCTTCTATCGAAGTATCCTGTTTTATTGCAGAGAAACGCTATATTGTTTTTTAAGCTATATATAGCTTTAGTTATAAATCTTGACCGTTCAGGCGATGTTTCAAGTTTCGTCCATAGCTAAACGTAGAGTTTAACTCCGCTCCCCCTTTTGACATATTCTTGAACAACATTTCACGAACCTAATATTTACCAGTCTCACTGCAGCACACATTCATAGTAACACAATTGGCTATGGAAGAATGCAATTTTGTGTATAAAGTATTTTAAATAAGGAGGTTGACATTTGCTTGCGGCATACTCAGAAATTTCCAATCAATTGTTTTCTTACAGATCAGCATTTCACGACACCATGCATACATTTTAATTTATTGGTTAAAACGTACAGTTTTAAGAAAGGAAACTAGAGGACATTTACGCATATCTTGAACGTTTTGCAACAAACCATTTCAGAAATTGGCACGAGTGTAAATGTCTGGAATGTAAAGGAAAACATTAACAACTTAATTGTGTTATTGTTTAACTGAGAGAGGGCGACAGTTCCAACTTCTTTTATATAGATTGGGTATAGGAAATAGAATTGCAGGATAGGCGTCACTGCTGCAGCACGCTTAGTCGCAAGAGCGGACAAGTTTTATATCTGAAGGCCAGTATATATTTATTTATGCTTATTTAGCATTGCTTTGACACATTTGTCTATTGGTAGCTGGTCATGCATGATCTGTACTAGCATTCAATTCACTCTTTGTTGGAGAGATAGCCATAGTAATACTGCCATCTTCTTGCACCATCTGCTAATCTGTGGTTCTCTAGCGTAGTTTCGCCTTCCCATAGCATCCATTAAGTTGTAATTGCTTTTTAATGATGAAGGTTTAGGGCTGTGCATTTGCCTTACGAAGGCATTATATCTTTAGACGTTAACCTGGAGCTAATTGGCCCGTTTCTGACCTACGAGGACTCATCAATAAATGACAACATCTTATAAGTTTGATCATTTTTCTCTAAGTTGTCACAGTTGGATGCAATGCATCTGTCCCAGCGTTTCTGCCAGTCCTCAAAGATGTGCTGGCAACCATTTTAACAGGTTCGTCGGACTTCACCACCACTTCTGATGATGTTTACCGCCCGTTTTTACTACTGAGGCACCACAGGCGATGAACATGGTGATACATGAAATGAAATATTGGGAAAGGATTCTTTAAGGAAGGAAACGTTCCAGGCCTAAGTTTAGGGTACCTCTCCGGCATTTGTCAGTTATGAGGACTGAGGAAAACCTGGAAAAAACCTCAGTCAGGGAGGACGGTCCTGGCGGGATTCGAACCGCGCCTTAACGACCTCGGCCACCCGTGGTGGTGCTTCTGAAGATGGAAAATGCCCCCAAATACGAAGGCGTATCTTCAATTTGAGGAAGAGGGGAAAATCACACAAGCTAAATCTGAACTATAGGAAGAATAAGAAACACACTTCACGTTGATTTTCGCAGATACATTTGCGACGTGTGGCCGTGCATTATCAGCTTGTTGCACGGAAACGTAGCCTTTTGCTTTGCAGAATTTTCAGATAACGAGTTACAAGCATGTGCAAGTACGACATTCCTTGCACATCGAAAAATGAGATGACAGAAGCAATGAATTTTGCAGTTTTTGGTGTTGTTGATGATGGAGATTTCAACACAAAGCTCTCAGGATGGAAATGACGTGACCAAGTTTCACCAGCAGTGATTATCTGAAAGAAACTTTCTGATCTTCCTGTATCCTCTTCAACTGCATGCAAATCCGCACGCGAGCGATCTTTTGTTTAGGAATGAACAATCTTGGAACACACTGTACATATACACGTCTCATGTGCAACTTTTCAGTTGCCAATTTGTGAGTGGCACCCAGTGAATTTTTCAGAATTTCTTCGACCATCCTCTTTCACAATGGCAGCAGCGGTGTTAACGTTTTCTTCTGTTAGACCACAAACTGGAGCGTTGGGCCCACCTTCCTTTGAAATTGCCTTTACTTTAAACCATCTTCCAGCTGTGCTATAAGGAAGAACAAACTCTCCATGGGTATCCTGTAATATTACAAAGACCTCAGTTCAAGATTTCTTGAGAGGAATGCATAATTTCTGAGCTGCATATCACCCCCATTTTGCTGTGGGCGGAACTGAACATATCTAAACTTGCACACCTCTCACAGGCGGGAGTGGGGAGGTACAGCAATGAAACTAGTACCACGTGTACATTACTCATTAAATTATCAAAATATTGTGAAGTTACATTTTGCACAAGAATGTAAGTCTGTAAAATTTACGATCATTATATTTTGAAGATACGAATGCTTTATGGGCTGTATGTTTGGCGTCCATTAAATAGAAACTTATAAAAATGTAGTCATAAAAGCTGAAGAAGGATAAGACGGTAAAAATTATCGAGGATAGTGATGGAAATAAAGTCTGTGGAGTCCACCTCGTTAAGTTACCAGAATGCTCGATTTTTAAGGGAAAGATATCTGATGGCATATAATTCCCTTTCATAGAAACATTATTTTGTTTTTTGACACCAGAAGGGCACCAGCTTTCCTTAAATGTTAGGAAATTCCTTAAACTCTAATTATATTGCACGACACTTAGCAGCCTTACTTTCAGGTCGTGTAGAGTATGCAGAAGAATTCCCACAGTAGTTCTGGAACAGAAAGTTACTGTTGCAATTCTTCCATACATAACGGCAACAAAAAAATATTTCTCTTAGGTACAAGGTAAAGACCGCTTACACCTGACGAGAATAAAAAATTTGAACAAATGCCCACTTTTAAGTGATTTCCCAAACAGTTTCTCAGTAGTTCTTTTACCAGTTGATGAATGTAGATAAGGGTTTCATTTCATGCTTCCGTAATTCTGCCAACCTAGCAAGTGTGGTATAATAGGCGGCGGTTTGCATAATAACTTGCAAACTGTTCGTCCTTAGTAATAACACACTTGTAGTTTTGTAACCCTTTAATTTTCGAAGCATGAGATAACATTCTTTCATAGGAATGGACTTGTATCTTTAAATCACAGTGAAATCGTTTAGTCGCTAGAAAAATATTGCAATTAGAGATTATTTTAAAACGTAATTCCTTCCTACCAGAGTTGAGTATTAAGAGTTGAGATCTTAACATTAAGTAAAATGTTTTTAATGCTAATCTTTATACTTTTGAATGACCTTTTTCAGGTCACAAGTATGAAAACGGATAAAATCTCAATGCACCCAAACAATTTTTGGGCATATCATCCCTTTTAAAAACGTGTACGTCCTTGCATTTTCTAAAAATTGTTCTGATCTTTTCCTCTTCTTTATAACGTGTATGTCTAGTTTTCATTTGAGAATAAAAAGTTTAAACCGAAGGGAAATTAACAGAGCAATTCTTAGTTTAACATTTTGGTATGCCCTGTGTTCATTTTGTACATTTATTATCTATTATCTGGCAATAAATATTATGATCGAAGTATCAGGCAATCCAATTATCTGATAACTGAAGAGACAGTAAATATCGTTCAAGACCAGACCCAAGGTCGCGGGTTCAATCCCGGCCATAGTCAAAGGATTTTTCGGGCGTAAAAATCGTAAGTAAAGCCTAAGTAAATCCTTGGGTCCCGTGTCGTAGATTTACAATACGTCAAAAAACTTCAAGCCTAAATGAAGAGGCCTCTGAGCAAAATCTATCGGCCTTTTCACTCCCTGCATTGAATGGGACGCTGATGACCTGAGATGTTAAAGAGCGTCCGTAAAGACCAGTCAAATCACACAAGTGCGTACTGGTGGATGGGATTTACTGAACTACTACATTGGCCCTGAGTCTCAGTGTCGTTTGAATACTGAAAGAAACAACTGCCAGTGGTGCTAAGAAAACTGGTGATAAATAATAGGCCTAATTATTTTATTCCATATGATTAGACGTCCCTACCGCATATTATCAAGAGATTATTTGACTAAACATTCTCAGAGTATTAAGTTCTAAGTCGTAATGCAATTCATTGATTAGTTAATACATTTCACGATACGAAAAGTGTTCAAGATAAGCGGCAAACGCACGTGCTCACAGAAAAATTACATTGGACGTCTCCTAAAATTTTTCGCTAAAATTCCCTTAGTCGTCTTTCTCAGCAAATGGGCGTTTCTTACGGTTCCAAATTACACTATCGTTAAGAAACCAGTTGAATTACGTAAATGGAAATTTCATAAGCAGATGCCTGAAATATGTGAAAAATGAAAGCGGGCATTTCCAGCACCTCTGCATTACATGGATGAATACACAAACATTTAAGTGTGTTAGAATTGATCACAGTCACTTTAGTGCTGCTCTTGTGTTGGCCTCCAGTCCGTCCGGGTTAGCCGTCAACAGTGGCTTATCAACCGATGCAATCCCCGCCGGTGTTTCGGTCATCGGTAGTTGGATGAGCCGGTATGTTTAATGTATTATGAGTTATATATGATTAAAATGTGCATTAGTGATATAGGAACAAAATGAACAAATCCCGTAAACTATTACTAAAAGCAAAATCAATAAAAGTAAATATTAAAATTATTGAGCTTTTGGATCGATAGTTTACTGTGTGTGCAGGCGTTTAGAGCGTGAGTAAACCAATATTTCAAGCTATTTTGGTTTCTTGACCAGGGAAAACAAGTTCCAGCCGCCACGAATTCCAAGGGTTTTTCCCTCGAAAGGGGGCTTCCCTGGAACTATTTTTGAAGGCAGGAGAATGCTAAAAGTGGCTGAAATATTGTTATTCTTCCATGGAACATTTTTTGAACATTTAGCCACTGGAAAAATTCATATCCAATTTTTTTTTAAATGAGTGGCTAGAGTATGCTTTAAAATTGCATGATAGGTGAATATTAAAAGGTGATATTGTTAAAAAGTAATCAATTTTTAATTTAAAACTACATTATTATTATTATTATTATTATTATTATTATTATTATTATTATTATTATTATTATTTTACCCATAAATGCCCCTAAGCGACTACGAGATGGAAGGCTGAATGATTACATAAATCTGTGTAATTTTAGAATGTAATTTTTACTTCAAGGAAGCTTTCTGATATGCAGAAAATATATTTGTAATTAAACAAAAAATTTAAGAACAGATTTAAATAAAAAAAAAAAGGTAGCAAATTAACACCGCTCAAGAGCATCTGCTTAGTAAAGATAATTGCAGACTATTATGGATTTTATGAATAGCTCACACAGTTATAATATCGTTAAGTTATTAAACAGCTATAATGTATTTCATCAATAAACGTCAATGTATACTCAGGGAAAATACAGAAATGTAATATAAATAAATAAATACGAAGGCAATTATGTGATTTATCAATATTATTTAGTGACTAAGCATTAGCGAATATACATACCAAGGACAACAGATTTCCTTCCAGGATAAAATGGAAAAAGAAGTGCAAAGAAGATTCTCATTAAACTGGAGAGGATTTTGGGCCCTTACGTTTATACTGTTTGATCAAACACTAACTAAGAAAACCACATTCCAGACACTCGAAACCTGTGTATACCTTGTATTACTATATGGGTACCAGATATGGTCACTAACAGAAAAACAAAAGAACAAAATTCAAATATGCCAAAGAAAAATGTAACGCAAGATCCTGGAAATAAGTTTGAAGTACTAAATACCTACAGCAGAAATAAACCAGCTATTTCGGACAACAGACATCGCACAAATAGCTACCAGAATCAAACGGCAATGGGGAGCCACGTCGCAAGAATGTAGGTCTTGTGGACTTACAAGATATCATGTGGGATCCCGGGATAGGAAAAAGGACACAAGGCAGACCCAGAAAAAGATGGGGCAGACCTCTTCAAGGAACATGCAGATCCAGATTGGTCAAGAGTAGCAAGAGGAAGAGGAAAATGGAAATCTCTCGAGAAGCAACTAGTGCAGTGAGAAATGGAGTAACCAAAGAACAAATCAGTCAGAGTGTCTTAAACAACTGGAGCGGAATAGCTCACCACGTTAGGAAAAAGCGAGTTACCCGTACTTGTTAGGAGGCCTTTGCCTTTAAGGGACACAATAGACTATCTTTATGTAACAATAGAACGTTTAATAATATATGGTTTATTTTCTTATAAGGGAAAAAATTAATAACAACGTCTTTGTATATGATAAACTTTTAATGCAAAAATGGAAAATTTTAAATATTTTCTAAAACTATAAGAATATAACCCGGGCAAGGTTATGATCGAATCCATAATGATTATAATTATGACAGATTTCCCTGAAAAAAATTTCCAGCAATATTACTTAATAACAGGAAAAGGACATAACAAAAAACAATAAGTTCCGCAACACGTGTGAGATAACGAAGAGAATATTACAAATAAAACAAAAAGAGGAACTAAAGTGAAATTCTGAAAGGATCACGGTAATGCATATGAGAGCGAAAAACAGGCAACCTCAAAATAAAAACAACAGAATTGAATGAGAAGAACTAGAAGCTGTAAAACTGATAGTGAAGAAATGAGAAATACTCTCCATATACAAGATGTACGAAAAATACACTCAAGAAGAACAGGTTACTCGGTGATTTGCTTTGTTACGATGTTTTGTTAATTGTAAGCATTTAAATAAATTAATAACAATGATGTTAAGTTCTTACTGGAAACACTGTGCTATGTAGTTCTGTACCTTGCACAGCAGCGGTATATGCTCGTATTTTATTTTTATTTTAATGATTAAGGAGTGGAAAAATTGTGCATGTTTTATACTTCATGGAAAAGATATAACAAATCGCTGAGAATGCTGAAGTGCACCTCTATCATTAATGCACTGTGAGCATTTTGGAATTTAATCATTTTCTTTACGCAATATCCCCCCTCTCTTTTTCTCTCTTGCAAAAACTTTCTTCACAAATATGATCTATAAGTTTTTGTGTCTTATTATAAGGTTAATTAATTCATTTTGCCTTCACATACTCTGAAGTTGTAATAATTTCTTCATTCATTTCATGATATATTTCCTTTCTTTTAAATTAATTCTAAACATGTTCCTGCACATTCTTATTTTACTCGCTATTTTCATCTATAAGATGATTAAAATGTTTTGTCGCTTTCAGACCAGAACATTTCAAAGCCTCATATTCTGAACTATATTTTATTTAATATTAAATTAGTTAACAAAGCTCTCGAGGACCTTGTGCAAACCGATGGAAGACTGTGAATTCCATTGTGATAGAAGTTCTTAGGACAGGAGGCAAAAAAGCCACCCAGTGCACTTTTTCAGATCGGCAAAGTTTCGGAATTTCTGTCCTTGGAGATGATAATCATAGAAAAGAAAAATATAATAGTCTTATAGTGCAATGTCTGGAGAATGTGGAGGGTTCACTAGAGTTCATGCAAAACCTTTGCGATTCCTTTTTCAGCTTTTTATGGACCTGTTCCAGCTTGTTAGGGTACACAATAGCGTTGATTGGCCAGTTGGCAAGATACCCCGCGCGGTCCGCCAAACGGAGAGAATAGTGCAATGGTATTAAAGTTATTTGGGAATATATTCATTATGTATTTCGTATCATATTTTCAGCAACATGTCAAGATAGAGTTTCTTTTGCGACATGACAAAAATACATAAACAGTCATTCGTTAGCTCGTGCCATCTTCTAAGCCATTGTCAACTCAGGTGGAACAAATGAGTTATATCTTCTTCCTAGCTGGTGAGGATGGAGCCTGTGGTTTTTGTCTGACGTTGAATTGCTGAGCCACGTCCTCAAGTCTGGCTTTTGTCGCCTCAATAGTCACTAAGAGTTGTTGATCTTCCTGTTATGTCCATGGCTCATTCTTGAGAGTTTAATGGCGAACTATCTTTCGCCAGCATCAAAGGCCTAGAATATTTTCCGCGCCGCTGCAGTTGCATTATTTCCTAGTTTAACTTCGTGGAGAATACAAGCTCGTTTAATCATCTTCAGATTGCTCATGTTTGACCGCTTCTCGGAGTAATGAAAAAGAAGAAGAAGAACCAACCAGCTCAACAACCTAACTTGTCAGTAACAACTCGTTCCAGCTTTTACTTTATTTAATTGTTGCTAATAATCAAATTTGAGCATCACAATAACTGTTTTGTGTATAAATAATAGACATTGCAAAAAGAGTCGGCAAACTGAAGTGGGAATGGGGAGGTCACATAGCAAGGATGCAGGACGACAGATGGACGTATAAGACTACCATGTGGGATACGCTTAGCAAACGACACAGAGGCAGGAAAGACTTCTACGTGGCACAGGAGGTCAACAATGGTCCAGAATAGTAAGAAGCAGGACTTCGCAACGAGTGAAATCTGATGAACAAAAGTGTAATAAAGTGTAGCATACAGGGTAATACTACCGTACACTCTTATTCCAATTGCAGACAAATGGTTTCAGAAGGTTTTCTTATTTCGCGGTTAACATAGCTGTAGTTAAGAATGCCATCTTTTTAATTCCTTTTTGATTAAATTTTTATTGACACCTGTAAGTGGATATACGAGGGCAGTTTCAAACTTTCTACCCACTGTGCTTATGCGGCCAGTAAAAAGATGCAGTCGTTCTAATTTCGCTACAACTGTAAGCCTGACTATCATTGCGACTTTTGTCTATAGCTTTCAAGACGAAGTTATCCCTACTCTATAAAACATAACTTGAAATGTTTGGATCTTGCGCAGTGACTGCCAATGTTATATCAGTAAATCAACATTGCAAGGAAAATAGCTTGCAGTCCGTCATAAGCCTATCTAGCTATCACTCGTAATCAAAATACACTTCATTAAGCATTATAGTCATGTCTAATGAGAAAACTCAAGTAGTTAAATACAAAATTATCGAAGCCTTTCTCACAGGAATAAAAGACCTACCCAGCGTTGTACTATTGTGATACAGTCGGTCCTGGTGGTGTAGTGGTTACCATACCTGCCTTCTAAACCTAAGATTGCGGTTCAATCCCGGCCCGTATCGATGGAATTTTTCGGACGTAAAAATTATAAGTATGGCTTCCTTCAGAAGGAAAGTAAAGTCGTGGGTCCCATGTCATAAATTTACGGCACCAAAAAGAACCTCAAGCCTGAAAGAAGAGGCCTCTGAGCAAAATTTGTCCCCCGTTTCACGCTTCCGTTTGAATGGGTAGCTGATGACCTGAGACGTTAAAGAGCGTCCGTAAATAAATAAATAAAAAAAATTGATACAGAAAAATGAAGAAGGCTTTGTAAGCATGTAAATGACAATGATAATAAATTCCATTCTTACTTTGACCTTAATCTTTTTTTTTTTAAATGCTATAACTTCCTAGCGCCATTACGTTCAGTATTTTATTAATTTGTTAATATTTTATCTATCTCTTAGCTTCTCATTTAAAACTCTTTAGTATAGTTTCAACATAGAAGCATTATTCAAATGATAATAGTCAAAAGCTTATTCAAATTACGTCAGCACAACATCTTCCAGTCATATCTGTGAACCAATCAACTTCCTAAAAGTGCAACAAATCTGTACTGTACTGTACGGTACACGCTGGGGCACTTTTAATTTGAATTAGAAAAATGTAATCTTTGACGGGGTGGGGTCGCGTGTTGTTATGAAGTTGTAAGAGCAGCTAGATGTAGAATGGATTGTTAAAGAACTTTTACAGAGGCAGGTTCGTTTTTATTTGTCGCTTCATCCTCACCTCAATGTATTCTTTCCTTATCTCATGCCTCATGACTTGGCTAAAGCAAACAGGAAAGATTCTTACATTGAAAGTGATACATGAAATAACGGTTTGCACGTGAAGCTGCTATTGGTGTTCCGAACTTAATTGGAATTTTACACCTTAGTTAAGTATTTTACAAACCTGTCATTAATATTTCAAACAGGCACTTTACATTATAGGAATGTTTAAATAGTTGTGGCGCTATATACAAATTAGTAGTTGCCGAAAACACACTTTTCGTTCTCTTCTCGCAGTCGTATTAACGATCGAGGTGCGTCAAATAACAGTCTCCCTGGATATAATTAGTGGACAGTGAGGTTTATGCATGACTCTCGAGACGGAAGTGATACGAACATTTAAAAAATAGTGAACCTAGCCTCTATTGTAGATTTATACTTTAAAAATACGCGAAAGAATATGAACTTGACTGTTAGGATTTTAACTTGAAAAATATACAGAATGCTTGATAGATTAGATCTAATATACTAGTACAATAGTGCCTATACAGGTTGTACTTAAACGCTGCCCAATAACGACAGGCTGTGATAAATTGAAATGAGAATAGGAGTCAAGCCTCTAACTCGCAATTTTTATCCATAGTCAAATGGGGCAAATAACTTAAGGTAGTTTTAGGCGGCCAGCTATATTTACCCTTGAAATGCCTTGAAAGGAGCCCCAATATGTCTTACCTCATAGTTAAGTTGATAACAGTGACATGTTTTGTACTTAACACATGACAGCGGGCTTGTATAGCCCGCGGTCCACAGTAAAGGAACTGGATTAAAAAAAAAAAGTCAACCTGCCATTAATGAACCAAATTGAATGGTAGGGTCAAGTCACCCGACCGACCGTTGGCAGTATTTGAAAGCGTCTACATATCATTTACGCATGTTTATACAGTTTAGTAAAATACTGTGGCATGTATCATAATTTGGGCGGAATGAGTAATATTTCCAACCTAGTATGCTGTCCTCCGAGTCGCCATGAGTTTGAACGGCTGAACAGATGCATGGTCATCCCCACCCTCAAATCATGGTCACTCATGTTAGTTGGAGAAGAGAGCGCTGACAATGATCACGGAGGAAAATATTTACGTTAGATTGCGCGAACCCTTCAAATGCATCCATCTTTTCCATGGTATTTAGTGCGAGGATTATCTATACCTGTACAGGACAGTTCATTTCCTTATGTGGGTCATCGTCCGCTACGCAGAAAACACTTGCTAAAAAGAATATTGTGATCCGTTGAGGCCATATTTACAAAGGATGGTTGTTTAACTCCCACAGCTCTCGTGTGAATCCACAAACTGGTGACTAAATTTGTTGGAGGATAAATATTTGGCATGGCTCCTGAAAGGTTAAAACATAAGGCCCTATCTGTACATCTGAATGCCAGAAGCTTAGGGAAATCTAAACGTCATCCTTATATGGAGTACTTATATAAATCCAGAATGACGGTAGACAGGTCGAGGAGATCCCCCAAGGTCTGGATCTCTTGGACTAGTAGCTATGGGGTAACCTCCAAGAATTGATGTACAGGACTGTACCAGTGGGCGAAGAACACCTCTTCGCTCGCCTACTTGCGCCAGTTGTTTGTTATAAGAGAACAGCACGTTGATACCCAGGATGTTTTGCATTGAGTGAGGCGATGTCTTGAGAGATGATGGAGCTACTGATGGGGTAAAGCCGGTTGTTGTGCATTGTATGCTACATAATTCAATTAAAACATTATTATGCTCTTTCGTAGATTTAGGCAATATGCACGCAAGGATTTGAATAAGAAAATTCAGTTGATGATGGTCGCTGGTGTTGGAGGAGGTAAAGTTTTGTATTCCAGTTCATTCGCTTATTGAGTGTTCTTTGCCAGAGTGTGACCGAGCATTATCTTGAAGAAGAATAGGCCCTTTTCTGTTCACTAGTGCTGACCTTTTTCTTACAGCATCTGGTGAATATGTTCAATTTCTTGACACTTCCACAAAGTTATTATTTCACTACGATTGCGTGTTAAATTAACCTCAGACCAGCACACACTCGCCATAATCTTTCATAATTTTGATTTTGGTATTTCCATTGGCCTTCAGCCATTGTTCCGATCTTTTCATCATAGATCACAATACGATCCAAAAAGCAATCATTTCAACATTTCATAGTTTAGAGATAATAGGATAAAAACGGATTTTATTTTCCGAATGATTAAATATTTAACATATGGTCACCTACACCATTTCTGTAGACATAACAACGGTTCCCCAATACACTGGAAAGAGAGCAACAATACAGATTGTTCATTTGTTTCATTCCTGTTAGTTAAACACTTCGAGTTTTGCTATAAAGGATAGCATTAGAAGATAACCCTGAAAGATGAAGATATTTTGAGATGCAATGAGAAATTAGATACAGAAATGCAGGTTATGGTTCATTTTAAAACAATCAAACCATAATTTAATTGTAGGCCAATTTGAAAGTAAGGCACCGTGAATGAAACCGGCAGCAAATAAAAGTCATAAACCAATGGAGGCTATTATATTTCATAGAATAAATGTTAATACATTTATCGTTTTAATTTTTTCTGCTAAAAACAAAGAATTGAGAACAGATTGTTATTTGATGAAGCTGAGCAAGTATGCACTTTACTTCCTATGGCTAAAATTGTTAAGAGCCTTTAGCAACTTTACTTGAGAAAATAAATATTTAATACACCATTCTTGGTGTTCATGAAAATTAGCAATGTCAAAACTCTCATTCAAAAATACTGTGACGGATTTATGCAAGAAACAAAATTCAGGAAAATGGAGAGCTGAACTGAAAAAATATAATTACAACTGGAGAAATACAACACTTCTAGTCACAAACCCCTGAAGATGTTACAGATACAAAAAGCAATGCGCGGAGTCAAGGAAAGTACGAGATTAAGGAAGTAAATAACTTAGAAACAGATGTCAAAGAGATTGCAAATAAAATAAATCAATATTCAATTAAAACACATACTGCAAATAAATTTAATTCCGCAAGACATATGGGTAAGCAATTATAAACACTTTTAAACGCAGGGCATTGTACACTCATTCAGTTGAGATACCTGTATTTTCAGCTAAATCGCACACTTTCATTCGCCATTACTATATTTCAATAACATCCTTCGTGTAGACCTTAATTGTGCATCGCATTTCACTTTCGGTGTACGTACGGCTACGTTCAAATTCATTTATTCAGAAATACAGTCTTCAACCTGGAGTACACCTCCCTCAAAATTCACGCAGTACGCAAATATTTGATCTTCCCGACTGTCTACTTCAGAAAATAAAATTTTTAATCATGGTATGGAACGCCATCGTCAGATGTCATTTATTGAATTTTCACACCATTGCATAGATTTTACCAGAATTTTATAACAATTTTCATAAATACAAACACAATTCCATAATCAATGAATAATCGTCTTGGGATGCATGTTAATCAAATTCAGGGACCCAAAATATACTCATCGATAAATAATTTTGTTTAAATTTGTACAATAAATTGACAATACATTTTGTAAAATTTACAAGTTTATGTCATTGCTTTTGCATTCGCTACAGACCCTTAATGCACCTTTAGATTAATGGAGGATATTAACATTGTGAATTAAATTTATTTTTGCCCTAATATATAATAGTTAAAACTGTTGAAACCGCTGAAAATTAAGAAGGCTTTGTTCACATTTTATGAACATTTTTAAACAATAAAACAGTGAGGTTATTTGAGTTATGGTTCATTGAGTGCTACTGCTTACTGAGAAAGTGCAACCGTCGCAAATGGAAAAAAAGAGATACATTAAGTTAGTATTTTCATTTTATTATTTATATTTGTACTGAAAGCAAATTGTATTTAAAACTAATAATAATAATAATAATAATAATAATAATAATAATAATAATAATAATAATCCCTAAACTGTGTTATGAGATATGTTGAAAATGATGCCCCTCAGCGGCAGTACATTGCCAGCATTTATTCCTGTATTTCACCTAATCTTGCTTCTGAAGAACATATATTTCTTGTCATTGAGAGATTCCTGTCTCTCTTAACTTTTTAACAAGTTGGCAAACAGTTTCTCTACCTAGAACATAATTGCCGGGATATTTTCTTCCAATTCGCCTTACAACTTCTCTGCAAGAGTCCGTTTTCACATACAAACCCAACACTATAGTTGTGCATTGACATAAATAATAAAGAACAATGAAGGTGGTGATTATCATATGACCGCACAAACCACCCTGACGATGCCATTCTCAAACTAAATACAAGCTGCCACCTGAACATGCAGTATACGACTACACTACTGGCTATTGTCAATACATACCCGAGCTCTGCCGGCCGCTAACTCAAATATTCTCTCTGTATTTTAATCCTTGGCTGCCAGCAAAAATATTGTACTAATCTTCCCATTTTCCCACTTTTTCAACAATGGCAAACCTATGTCAGTTTGTACGTGGGTGAGATGATTATTTGTTCTATTTTAGCATCGGCAGTTTACATTACAAAAGCTTAGAATGCAAATATTTCATTGGAAATTTCGGTCTTTTGTTGCCCCATGTTAGCACACATGTTGTGGCACGTTCTAGAGGACGTAAGGAGACGTCCTGGTCTCCATACATTTTCAGTAAATGTCATTTACAACTTCATTTGTGTCCCCAATGCTGAGATAATATCGAGCGGCTGCAAAAGGTTTTGAAAACCGGGAAGCGAAGACGGTGCCGGGCGTCAGTTGTTCTATATTCAAGATAAAAGGATGCTAGTTCTAACATTAGGATCTTGAACCCACATTTGTTAACTTCCCCTCCGCGAGTAATATATTGCAGCTGCAAGGTTTTTGTCTTCCTTTCTTAAATTTGCTAAGGGCGCTGTTTATGTTGGCAGCCTTCCCCCTCTCGCCAACTCCATCTTGTGTTGTGTTGGTATGTGTGTAAAGGAGTTGGGAATTCGGAATTTTAGACTATTCAAACACTTTAAAACATTTTAAAAGACATTCTATTTTCATATTACCATTGTATGCAACACCTCAAATGTTTTATATAAGCGTATGCTACTATGATGACAAACAAAATTTTGATAAATTTAATTAGACTAAAGTATGAAGAAATAATGTAATCATTTTTGGAGAATTCAAATTGATGAGAAGAATATGGTAACAATAAACGCATATAAATGGAATGCAGACAAATTTTACTAATATTAACTAGAAAATATACAAAAAAATAAATAAATGAATAAATAAAATTGGGCTTCATCTAGACTATTGACAGATTGCAAATGGAAGACGTTTTAAACACTTAATATTTAACGTTTAAAATAAAATAAAACTAGTTACTTTCTGAAATGTTTGTTTTTGTACAAGATAGTAAAAGTAGTTATACTGAGTTTAAAAAATATTTTGCAAAAATTTGTGTTACGTGGCTGTTTTGATCAAGGAATTAAATGGACATACATTTGAAAATATTCACTTTTAGATTATATACGGAACTTTCGTTTCAAAATTCAGAATTACCCAGCATGAAGAACTACTTAATTAATATAAATGTAATATAAAAAGAATTTGACAATTTATATACTGAGAGGAACATTTAAAACCGATAAGGATCACCTATTAAGTTTTACTCCCTCACTGCCAACTACCCCAACTTTTAGATGGCATCTCTATCTTATGACTTTTAAAATTTAAAAAGGATGTTATTGTTACGACATTTTGTATTTTCTATCATTGCTTGGCAGCCTTCATTAATAATAATCTTTTTTGATTTTGGAGAGAGTGAAAGCATACAAAAGTTGTAGGATGAAAACACGTTTTATTTGGGGTAAAATTACAATTTTACTAATCTGAATGATCAAAATGTACTTATTTGTTGGCTAGACACTAGTGCAGCCTATTTTAGAACTGTTTTACATTGTATGCTAAATAGTTTTTAAGTTTTATTCTGCCCAAATTCAAACAACAACCCAGGTTGCCATATAACGATAGAAAAATAATATGATAATAGGTGAATACTCTTTAAAAATATAGCGTAGAGATGCGATTTAAAATTTCAAAGTGGTATGGCTGGTTGTGAGGGTCTAAATCCTTAAATGCAATAAAAATGTAATCTAATATACATTTTATTTATATTGACTGTGTTTTAAATATGTAATTTTCAAACTGATAAGATTGAAATGAAAATCGTGCATAAAGAAGAAGAATTTAAAATGTTAGTGATAACCTACGCTTTCAGGAATCTCCAAAAGGACAAGAACAACAGATAAGGTAGAAACGTGGTGCCCATTTTATAGACGCTCTCCTCCAAATCCATCATGATGGACTGGAGTCTGTGCGTTAAGAAAGCTTGGTACCTTCTTCGGTTTTGAAAGCATCAAGTAAACTTAACTAGTTGAAATTTTAGGCAGTCTTTGTGTGTCTTTTGCACATTTCAGCTTTTGTTTTGTTAGTGACATTTTATTTGAATATGGACGTAGATAAGCTCATAATATTAATGAGAAGTCGAATGAAGTAAAGTGTAAAGAATTGAAAGTGACAAGCAAGAAGCTAGTTTAGGCTCAAGGATAAAAAACGCTTATCATTTCTTTTCATATCAGTGGGTTGATACTGAATTCCCCCCCCCTCGCTTTCTTCCTTCAGCAAACATTTCCTTGCAGTGAATTAGCCTCTTCTTGTGATATATTCAGTATGAAATATATCACGTCTTCATTTGGCTTGGTTAGGCTGCTCAAGTATTAATGCGCAGGAACGTTGTCTTGCATGAAGGATTTACGCTGTTCCCCAATTTCTGTCAGTTGTTTCGCGATGCTCAAATTTCAAGCTTTGGCGACAAGTAAAGTAAGGCAGAAACGCATCGTTGCCGAGAGTCAAGGCTGTTAGACCGGTAAGTTAAAGGTTTCTTACTGTTAGCCAATATTTCGGAATTCGAAGATGATTATCACGAGCTTGTATGCTGTTAATGAACGAACGGTCCAAAGCTGGTTTGCGAAGTTCGCTCTAAGTGAGAACGTGGCCCAGCAATTCAACGTCAGTTCAGAAGTCACACGGCTCCATCTCCATCCTGGGTTCCATAAGCTGTTTTTCATTGATGTCATATCAGCGGAAGGATCCTTCCTTGATTGGCTGCTGACATGGTATGAGAAGTGGATTTTCTCTGATCTGCCAAGATGCCGTTATCACTCGGCAGCCCATGAATCTATTTCCACACAGTCGAAACCAAATGAAGGTAATGCTCTGTGTTTGACGGACTGTGCATTGTGAACGGCTGCCAGCCCGCCATATAGTCAACGAGCTGATGTCGCGGTGTCGGGGGAGTTGTCTGCGGAGGCCGAGCGGTAGCCAAGAGATGTTGGATGTGAGGATAAGCTGGTCACTTAAGCTTTGAAACCCAACACTGACTTCTTTCTGATAAGAGTTTATTTACACAAGAACAATGAAAAAGAAAAAACGAGTTGTAAGGCAAATGAGAAACTTGGCTGAGAAATTTCTGACAAAAGTCCCAAGGAGAGGATTAAGGATGTGCATCAAAATAATACGGGGACAAGGGAACACGTACCGTCTTAATTACTGTATTGTGTTGTTACCCTGGGGTCTTACACAGTCCTTTCTAGCAACGACTCAAAGCAGAAATATAAATATTAAGAGTGCCTGGCTGTACTTGCCAAACGCTCATAAATTGGAAGACAGTAATTGGATCTGGACATTAACGTGTAGCTGTGTGAGAATGGTTCAATTATCCTTCCAAAATAAATATATCAATTAACTTAGTAATTTCTGTTTATTGTAAGATCGACCCAGAGGACATGGTGGTCAGATCTCGTCTCTGTTTCCTTCTGAAACACTTGAAGTCGTAAATATACCTTATGGAGCAATAAAAGTATACTGCAATAATAAATATGCGAGAAATTTGGATAAAAAGAAAATGTATAAAACGTGGAGAAGTTAAAGGTTACTTAAAAACATGCTCTGGGGTTTTGAGGGAAATTGGATAGAAGACATGTACAAAATATTGTTTCTTCTACTTTATTCAAAACATTGCTTGGATGAAGCAGTGGTGTCAGGACGTATGGTTTATACAACACTATGCGTTGTCGAGAAGAACTCAAAACTAACGCACCTGCACTTGTTAATCGTTTGCAGTATACATAACATTATGAAACCATTATCCGTCTTGGCTGGGAGAGTCTAATGCACTTACTATATTCTCATACATTGCACCATCACATCATATCTTTGGGCAATCATCTCCAAGGAAACCAATTTCGAACCACTGCCGATTTGGAAAATTTTGCTTACCGTCCTGAGGAGATCTACCACGATGGAATTCCCAAACTTCCATAATGTAGGCAAAAATGTTTCGATAGCGATAGTGGCTATAATTAGTAAATATATTTTGTTCAGGATATGATGGTTTGAAATATCTGGTCTGAAGCCGCCAGGACTTTTTGGTCACCTTCGGTATTTTCGAAGAACAATCCAATAACTTGCCGCATATCACAGCATACCATTATGTCCGTCACTAGAGAATCGTGAAGGTTCCCTCGAAATAACCATTCATTCACTTCTCCACCTCGTCAGAACAGAACATATCTTTCAGTCGATGTTAGCGCCGGTTTTCAACCGTAACCGAAAATCGATTGTTTACGTGACGCATTTTACAATCATACTTCCTTTCAGGGAAACCAGTTTGAAAATCTGAGGGCACATCAGTATCAAAAATCGAGGTCGTTAAGGCATCAACTCTTGAGCGGTTCATTTCTGTCAAGACGTTCTTTCTGAGCTTCCCCCCCTCCTTCTTCAGGTTTTCCTCTGTGTTCTTACTGGCAAATGCCGGAGAGGTGTCCAAAACATAAGCCTGGATTGCTTTCTTTGCAAAAATTGCTTTTCTAATTTATCATTTTATCCACAGTGTTTATTTACTTTTAAAATAATGCTCCAAATATTAATACCTGCTTACCTGGTTGCCAGCACAGAGGGATCATGTATACATACGAATAACTGCAAATCAGAAAACCTTAACGTTCACTTTTCTGACCGGAAGTATTTCCCCAAGTGTGGGTGAACACATTTACACTGTAATTTGCTGCTCAGAAGTATAGGGAATTGAAACCGATACCTCTGGATCAGTAAATTGAGCACTAAATTATGCAGGTATGTAAATTTCAATTAAGGCAAAATTTTATATTTCGTATTAATATCAATCATTAATTCTTAATTAATTCTTAAGATTTAAAGGGTTGCCTTTGGTTTTCAAAACAACAGAACATGTTTTAAGATACCTAATATATTACTGAAATGTCCAAATATTTCCATTTTGAGTGGAAAGTTCTAAAATTTGCTAATATGTTATAACTGCTATGTTAAAGTTTAATTGTGTAATTTCTGGAAATGTTGGTTTATTTCTTATTACTTCTTATAAATACTTGGTATATTTCAGCTGCTATATTAGCCATTTTATAATGTAAATGTTACCCTCAATATCTTATATAAATATTGCAAAAATACCATTTTCATAATCTGTTATTTCATTCTTTAAATATGCACGCATATAAACACGATTGTATTTAAAAATGAACTACTCATTACTCAATTTACGTGCTATGGCTCAAGTATCCCCCAATCAACAACTCATTCTCATTCTGCTAAACAATCTGAAATTAATTTTGTTGACGGAAAGTTGCAGCGTAAAGGCTTCATAACATGTCGAAAAAAATCATGTCGCGCTGTCGGAACTCTCATCGTGTGTATTTTTTGTTGCTTTCGTTATTTATTAGTAGCAAATAGAATTTAATGTTACCATTAAAGTGGTTGCTCTGAGACATGTGACACATGCCTGAATTCTTTTAAAATGTTTTGAGACACTCGCCACATTTTTATCCTCCCGAATACTGTAAATGCCTTCCTTGATCTTTTGTTTTTGTGCTCCCACGGGTTTTAATTTTATACGGAAGAAGATGCAGCAGCTGAGTGACTTTATTCGCACTGCCGACACTAATTTGCTAGACTAAACTAGACGTTTATAATTGATAGTCTATTTCATCAAGTTTCTTGTCATTGTTTGGTTTAGTCTTCTTGTCAATGAATACACTTTGGGTTCTCCCATCTGAATACTAACTTCCCGATAATGGTACTTCTGGAAATTTAGTAGGAAGTTTTTTCCTACAGCACTGGCACAGTTTCTTTTGCATACATTATTTCTTCTGGCTTATATCTCACTTTCTGATACTCCACAGTACATAGTAGAAAGTCTAACATTCAGAAATACAACTGAAACAGTTGGCGTGAGAAACACGACTGAGCAAGTTAAATTCCCTCCGTCAGCGGAACTTTAACCCCAGTCTTAACTCCAATCACACGTCTACTGAAGGTCAACCAGTTTCCGCTGTGTATACAAACTACAATGCATAATGCAATGAGGGCACGGGATAACATATTTGTGCATTTTAAAACGTTTGGCAAATTTGCAGTATATCAATAATAATAATAATAATAATAATAATAATAATAATAATAATAATAATAATAATAATAATAATAATAATGCTAAAAATCGCAACTTTTTAAGTTCAGCGGATGTTTGAGGGGTTGAGGTTGAAGATTTGAACCATATTAACTGAATTTTGTTGTTTGCCTAATTCGTCATCTGTTTATACTACAGTACCATATTCTAGAGTTGATAATGAAAACAGATTGTGATTGGCGTAGCATTAATAATGTTTGTTTTTAAATTCTAGGAACATCTGGATAAACTTAAATTAAAAGCTTATTTAAAACTTTTTGTTGCTCATTTCTGCTTCAAGGAATATGTGGCGCGTTACGAAGACTAAAAGGTAAAAATGAGAAAAGAAAAGCAGCTAAGGTTTTCCTTTTGTTTTGTTACGTGGAAGTTAAAGCTGGGTCATTAGGAATAAAGGTGGAGTAAAATACAAGCAACGAAAATGAGGTTCTTAAGAGAAATGAAAATGCGTAAGACAGAACATTTGAACAGTGACAAAATTACGAACGAATTGGGGAAATAGCTACTTAGAGCGTATGTCCCAGAAAAGAACAATTTTAGAAACTCTTCCTATAAACGCTGTTAATAACACAACAGAACTATATCGAAATTACCAATGATTTGGAAACAAGCTTATTTTTAACCAATATATACCATTATTATTTAGATTTTTTCCCTATAAATGTTTATAGAAAACCACGTAACTTGTTGCGCTATGAAATTAGAAATCAATGAATTTCAGTATAGGCTTTCAATAAGCAACATGACTTTTCCCTTTGGAAGTATGTCAAATATTAATACATACTAACTTTTGGTAGAAGCCCATTTTATTTTAAAACCTAAATAATTATCACAAGTAACACCACTAGAGGGTCCGAGATTAGCAAACATAGTAAGTGAATTTATCTGGAAAGCTCACATCAGCGAATGATATTTATTAGGACTAATTCAGGAATAAAACAAGAATTTAATATAATTCCTCTAAACTTGACTTATAAAATTGTAATAATTGTATATTTGTACTTAACCTTTTCAAGCAATCTTGCGACAGAAGAATGCCGATTGTCAATAATGCCAATATAGAAGAGCAAAATACAGGCTTGGGACTATTTCATTAACAAAATAAGAGTAAAACTTATATATATATATATGAAATATTTGAAATTTGCGCAGAGAACATTAACACTTGTTATACTTATGAATATCTATTCTATTCAGAAAACGTGAAACTGAAATGGACAAAAGTCAACTATTACAATCGCTACCATTCGATTTTCTAATACTAACTAAGGGGGGAGGGTTACATAGTGTCTTTATTTTTCTTTGTATTCTGTGGTTTGGAATTCCTAATGATAAGATCAATTTGCACATTTAATATCATAAAAATGCTCTGAAGAACTCTCCATTTTACGTTATGATTGTCGATGGTCCATGTTTTTGTTGCTGTCAATAGCTCCCCACCGCCTCTAGCAAAAGTGATCAGTGATGCGTGTTCAGGAATTATATAGTGGAGGTATAGAGTTGGCTACACTGACCACAAGACAAATGAACGTCGCGTGATAAAAGGAATTTGATATTTTTTTTTCGATAATTTCACTCCATAATCCAGCTGTGATAGGTCGAAATTCAAAATTTTGTTTCGTTTCATTGGTCGATTTTTAGATGACAACATGAGTGAAATAGTATTGTAATCACCTCTGGTGTTAAGAGTGTTAGGTGTTAGAATCAGAAGCTACCCACACACTCCACCCATCCTCTTATTAATCTCTAACACTATTTCCCATGAAGGGAGTGAGAGATGGAGGCCACGCTCACCATACATCGTTTTGTTTTGCCAGAATGCAGAAATAAAAATATTGCCAATACAACGGTACTGATGTCACATAGTTTTGACTTCTTGTTACAGAACATGTTAATGTAGAAAAGCAACGACTAGCTTGTTACAAAGACAATAAATTGCATGTATTCATACAACTGCAAATAAAGCACATTACAATAAATTGCTTTCACTTTTTAACATAATATAACTTACAAAATATTTTCATTTGATATTAATAAAGATTTTCCCAGCGGCGGTTAACAGCGTCATAAACTCGGGGTGCACAAATCTTCTACCACCACCACCATTATTACTATTTCTACTACCATCTGTACTACTATTACTGCTATTATTAATACTATTGTATTTACTACTACTATTATCTCTACTATTATTATTACTAATATTACTACTATTAGAACTACTATTATTACTATTACTTCTACTATTACCACTATACTACTACTATTACCACTACTACTATATTACCATCACTATATTGCTATTATTATTATTATTATTATTATTATTATTATTACTACTACTACTATTACCACTACTATTATTACTTCTACTATTACCATTACTATTATTACTACTACTATTACCACTACTATATATTACCACTACTATTGTTACTTCTATTATTACCACTACTACTGTATTATCACTACTACTATATTACCATTATTATTATTATTACTTCTACTATTACCACTACTATTATTACTTCTACTACTACAACTACCACTACTATTACTACTACTAAATATACTCGTAGATCGTAGGCTTTTAATAACTAGAATTAACAATTGAACGTGCGTGGCTGAACATACACAAGAGAGTGGGAGAAACAGAGATAGGGAGGGAGAGAGCGAATTTAATAAAATATCATACTAACGCACCTATTCACGCAAAAAAATCCATTCTCCTGGTTTTCATGTCAGCAAACTTGTTCGATGACCCTTTGATTAAAGTTTGGAATCTGCGGGGTGAAGTCTTTCTCTACAGAAAGCATTGTATATTTCCAATGTTTTGAAATCACTGTATGACTAAAATTAATACTCCGAGTTGGTTTACCCAGTATTTCAATTTCCATTTTCTCTTTGAATGTTGGCTTAGAATGCAAGCATTGTATTGTGTTCGTTTTCTTTACTTCAGTTAACACAAAACTAAATAAAGCAAGTGCTTGACTAATTCACATGAAACTTCACTAGCCTGACAATAACTAAAAGGACTGATTATTACTATTGGAGAGTGCCTATAGAGAGCATTGTTACTTTAAATGTAATATTGTTTGATACTGAAATAACTGCAGGTTTTCCTGTATTTAATATGGTCACTGATTCACTATACTTATCTAATAGACATTTAAAATATTTTATTTAACTTTCTAACGCAATAACAGTCTTATGAAACTCGAGGCAAACTCTCTTAGGTACGAATGTGACGAGAGTTGACGTTTCTGGTGGTGCATGCACACAATGAAAAAGACGCTGCTCTTACCTCTCTCGGTCATAGTGCTCCATAACTTAACAAGAAATTGCTTTAACAACGTCAGACGCAAGATAGAAGACAACTTTCTAATGCTATAGGAAATTAAACATTGAAATGTTTGACGGTAGTGTAAACTAATCTCCAAAAGGATCCGCTCTTGCATTTTCCAGATTATATTGAACATAGTTTGGAAAGTTCGGAATTTCATAAATGGAGTGTAATTTAAGCGTCACTGTGTATTAACCAACTCCATGGGTTTGTTGCTAGCTCTTCATTGGTGTTAATTTGAATTAGCGGTGTACAGGGTCGTGGTAAATCGAGATTTTACTGAATTCTCGTTTCACTGCTTAATAAGATTCTGAAAATCTTCAATAAAACTGGCCAGAACTTATAAGGATGATCAAATCAAACCGCAATAGGCATATACATTCGCTATTCTCAGACCACCAAACATCATAAACCTATATCCAGGTTACTATGTTTCCCTCTTTTTTGAAATAGCCTAACTTTTCTCTTTAGTTGATACACCTTATTTTCTTTCTGCCCACTATATGATCACACATTTCGGAAAACTTTATTTGTTCTGATTCTTTTTCTATTGTGTAAATCAGCTGTTCTCATACTGGTCCGCGAGGCCCTCCCTGGGTATCCACGAGTCTAATTAGAGTACTGTTAATGTATTTTTACACGAATGTAAGGCACAAACAGGAATTACCAGAAAACGAAGGATGATGCAAATAGGTGTATTTATTGAAGTAAAGTAAATTGCTTCAAAAAGCTAGGCCAGAAGCGTGGACCAGGCAGAATATTCAAATGCACCATCAGGTTGGCAAAGTACTGGTATTACAAAGTGCTTAGACATTTAAAGAAGACCACAAAAGTATTGATGCCTTTCTCTACAACTTATTTGTGTGAAAAATACTGCCTCGTTTATTTTAAAAGCACTACGAAAACCAGAATAATTAGGCCCGACATATCACGGCTTGTAGGAAAAATGCAACATCCTTCGCAAACAGGAATTAAAATGTTGTGTCATCATATATTGCTAGTTATTATTAATTCTTTATGTGTATTATAAACTTTTTGAATATAATGTTATTACGATTAATTATTGAGTACACTATACACTATAATAAAAGGGAAAATATTGAAAAAATTGCATTTATTTATTTTTTTTAATTTTGCAAATAGCTTGAAAAAATATTTAGGAATTGAAACATTAAAGCTTACAGGTCCGGGAGAGCGAGAGATCTTTAAGGAAAGTTTCAGTTCTAGATGAGACTGCGGCCTCACAAATCTAATCAATTTTAAGAGCGAAACTTTTCTTGGAGTACGTACACAAAGCTGTTGGTGTCCTGAAGAGGAACAACAAACACGGTGTCGATCAACTGGTGTTATGTCTTATTCATAACGACTTGGAGAAACTCGTGGTCTACGAAATAAGACGCTGACGCTTCCTATGCCTTCTTTTCCTTTCCTTTTAGTTGAATGGATAAATCTAACGCAGCCCTATTTGTTCTACTGCTTCTAGATGTATTCTAAATATTTGTTAATGATTCTACACTTCCACGTCATAAATAATATATTTCGTGCAATGCATTCACGTTTTTCCTGCATTTCTAATATGTTAATTTTTTTCTTTAACTTTTATTATAGTATGCCAACTTTAAAGTTTCTTTCGTGTACAGAATTATTCCAGACCTGGCCTGTACATCACTCGGTCAAAATACTCAAACAAAAACTCAACAAATGTAAGCTCTACGGAATCCCTGAATCCACAATCACTTTGCAGAAAGACCTTCGCTTTTCTACAGGACTCGACAGTCGCCCATAAAACTCCTGGAATACAATAACAATGAGGAGAGAAAATCCCCCGGATTTCATCACCACTGAAGACTAGCCAACGAATTCAGTGGATTTGAATCCGATGGGCTGTTGTATCAACGGCATATTGGACTTCAAGATGTGTGCTGACTATATAAAAGTGAACTACTGTGACAAGGAAACGAGAGTTCTATTAAAGGTGAAAAGGAAATTCAGAGAACTATTGTAAAATAGGAAAACGATTATATATTTAAACGTTTTGTTGGGTTATAAAGTTTTAATGGTTTTAATCTAAGTCAAATATTTCGTTACTCTTAGAGCTTCACCCTTTTATATGGGAGAGACATAGTTTGGAATCTTGAAATTACCATGATATGCTTAACCAAATGCTGCTTAGTTAGTACAAAATATTTCTGGATCGGGATCTCAGAAGTGCGTATCCATTGCTGTAAGCATGTCTGAAAACTCGGCCCTACAAATGTCTTACGTAGCACCTACCAGTTCTTATCGTCTCCGGTCGGCTTAGTAGGTGGCTGTGTAGTAGCAGCATAGAGCTGAGCTTGACAGTCATAC